>CM062062.1:19591148-20841148 GCA_030954485.1 Citrullus mucosospermus
CGGCGACTTTCCAGGGACATGGTCGGCGACCCTCTGCCACCGATCAGGCAAGTTCGCCGGAACCACCACCAAAGCCTCCTCGAAAAGCTTGTCCTCCGACCGAGTCCACTGAGTCGAAGACTGAGTCATGTTCGTCCACCGACTGTCGTGAAACATAACAACCAAAAACAGAGAAGGGATTGATTAATGGGGTTTTCTTTGACTGAAAAGAATCAGTTTTCTTGAAGATTTCGCATATGGGTTTTGTTGGAGAGATTCAAAAACTTCTGGGTTTGTATATATAGCATTTCACATGCAGAAAAAGAATCGATTGGATATGGAGGAAATTTGGGAATTGGGTTTAAAGGGAAAGAGAGAGAGAGAAAACAAATTATAAAAGAAAAGGAAAAAATTTTGAGAATTTGAAATCAACACGTTTTTGGTATAATTGGGTTGGTTTTAAAAATGGATTTTACTCTGTCGGCTTCATTCTTAGCTGTACTTTTACACTTGTTTGGTTGCTCCAAACCTCAAATACAAGACGGCCATCGCTGCAAAAACAATTAATTAAGTAAATATTTAAATATTATTTTAACTACCTATTTTCAATTTGTTTTTTTTTTTAAAAAAGATATTTTCAATTTGTTTTTTTTTCTTTACTATACTTTCAATTATTCAATTCTAACCATGGTATTTTCAATCCATCTTAAAATTAGTTTCTATAGTTTTTTCTGTTAAATTTCTATTAAAAAACTAAAAAAGTCAGTCCTTATTAACATTCTCATATTTACATACTTTTTTTTAAATGAAATTATTGCTATTATTACTTCACCAAATTTGATAAAATACCTTTAATTCAATTCAAGCTTACAACAACTAAATTTTAGCAATTAAAAATATATAGACTATAATGAAATGAAATTCAAAATATACTAATCACAATGGTATTTTAACATAAGTAAATAAAAAATAACGTTGAAATACAAGTTTAGCGTATGAACTTTTAGGTTTGTGTCAAATAAGTCCTTAAACTTTTTTTTTTAAATGATAATTTTTTAACTTTAAATTTTGTATTTAATAGATTATTGAATTAAAAATAGTGTTTAATCAATTTCTAAGCTTTTGGTTTTGTATCTATTATCTAATACTTTCTTTTATTTATTTGACATTTTAGAAAAATTTACAAAACTATTTAACATAAATCTAAATGTTTGATGAAATTTTATAAAAGGTTAAATATGTTAGAGATTTATTAAATAAATAATTGAAAGTTCAGATATCGATAAGACACAAAATCAATAATTTAAAGATTTATACATATATATATATAAAACTTTGAGGTGTATTAAAGTTATACTGAATTCGTAATTTCACCAACAAATAAATAAAGTTTACTTTTTTCTTTTTATTTTTTGTCTTTCTTATCTTTCGGTCGTTTCTGAGGTTTGTAAGGATATGGAGCTTGAAAATAAAATATGTATTTTTTTTTTTTTAATTTTAAATTTAAATATTTTTATGTTTCGAGTTTCAATGCACATACTTTGAATATTGATCAATCTTCTGAACTCTGATCTCACAACTCGTTTAATTTTTTCTTTTAAAAAATGCATTGTTAGCTATAACGTGTAAATATTCTATTGGGTCCTGTTTTCATTTTGACCAATAAAATAATTTTTTGGAAGAATAAAATAACTTTTTTTATATTCATAAATGCCAAATAAATTACTTTTTTTGAGTCCTCTGTATGTGTATCCAATTTAAATAAGGCAATACGTTGAAAATCCCTTTAACTCCTATCATCTTTTCCCAATTTTAATGGAAATTTACCTTTTACATCAATTTTGAAGTTTGTTTGTTGTTATGAGGTAGATTTTTAAGATGAATTATGCTTTGGATGTGGGAAATGTACATTTTGTTGGCATGTTGATTTTTTGGCTAGGAACTCCAACTATATTTGTGACTAGTGGGCCTTTCCCGAATTAATACAATAACGAACGTGAATTTGTCGTATTATCAAGTAACGTAATCTATAATTAGTTGCAATCATAATGTGTTTTCTTTTGTATATAGAAGGTTCAAGAGTGAGTTGTGTACTAATGGTTTACCTAACTCATACTCAAATTACATAAAGTATGGAAGATGTTTAGTATAAACTTTCCGTTAGTTCTGTCAATCAGAGTATAGTTCAATAGACAATTTATCAACTATCATCTCATTAAAGATGTTTGTAAGGGGACGATGAAAGCTTTCGTGCCCATTATTCCAATCGCATTCTTGTCCTGTTTATTTTTTTTTTTATTTATTCGCTTTTTACAAATGTTAAATTTATTTTCAACCAATATAATATTTAAAATCTTTTATATTAAATGGGTCATGGGAAAACTATGAAATTTTCTAATAAAAGCAATAATGTTTTAACTATAAATATACAATTAAAATATATGATCTCATAGTTCTAAAAGTTAAAATTTAAATATTAAAACAACATAATCTAGCCTTCAACTTAAATATTAGTCTTAAAAGTAGGAAAGTCTTCAATAATAAAGCATCCACAAGTTATTACTAGTTGTGAAGCTTATGTGAATGTGAGTTAATTACGTATATGCGGAATATAATCCTCGTTTCTACCAATCGGGAGAAATTCTCCACTTCTTCGTCCATTTCCTACCTAATCGAACAATTTTCGTCTCACTTATAGGGCAGATCTCTGCAAGGTAAATAGATAGATAGACAATTCAATCTTTCACTAATAGATAGATAGACTTGGCCATGTTCTTGTTTCTACTTAAAACATTACTACATCTTTTCACTATGATAAGTATCTTGATAACACAATTTGTCACCAATGAAAATCATACAACAAAAATTACGAATAATCGAGCTTTTCTATCTCTAAATAAAAATAAATTAAATCATTGAGTTTTTTTTTTTCATATTGATTTAATATATCAACTAAATAAACAAACTCATTAATTCTATGAACACTTTTTTTTTTTTTTTAATGTTAGGGGTTACATAATGATTTGATCGTCATATTAATAAATATGATGTATTAATTATATATATTATTTTTTAGTTATTTTCAAATATAGCAAAACGAGCCAAAATATTTACTAATATAGAAAAATTTCACTGTCTATTAGCGATAGACTACAATAGACAATAAATTTTTTTTATGTATTTATAAATAGTTTGATATTTTTTCTATTTATAATAATTTTTCTTCTTTTTTCGAAAAAATCATTTGTATATATTATTGAAGAAGCATTTTTGGTTTGTTAATTAAATAGGATAATTTGATTTTACTATTTAAAATATAATGTGTATATACACACTCAGGCACGTGCATGTAGTTCTCATTTTGAACATGTTTACTATCCGAAAGAGAATTATAAAATTTGAAAATTAACTTAAAACAAATTAAAGGTTGTTTTATAGTCGTTTAATTATAACTTTTATTTATATATAAAAACAAGATAAAATTGTTTATTGATAATTTTCACCCATCAAAGTGAGTATACTCAACTGATATATGAAATGTATTGCAAATTTGTAGCTTTTTTTTTTTTTTTAATTTATTTTAATCAAAGTTCAAAAGCAGAAGTCATGCTTAAATTAATTTCAGTGTTTAAATTTTGATCATTATTTTAAAATGTTTGAAAAATGGATTGAAAATAGAGAAATTATTAGTAAATTAAATATGTGTATATATGTTTCCGATAACGAATCTGAACATACTTTACACTAAATAAAAGAAAGTAGGAGATTTGACCTTATCACATTTTGAGGGATAAAGTAATATTTTAAGTCTTATTTAATAATGACTTTTGTGTTGTTAGTTATTTTAAATTTAGCTTATAAACATTATTCTCACCTTTATTTATTATTATTATTATTATTTGTTATTTACTTTTTTTGAAGTGTTGTTGACAATCAAACCAAAATTTAAAGACTATTCCAACAAATTTTAATATTTTTTTAAATTAGTTGAAAATTCAAATGTTTAATTAAAGAAAATTAGAACTTTAAAAAAGTGGTAAGGAAACAAATGTAATCCTCAAAACCAAATAGTTATCAAATCAAGCTTTAACTATATGCGTTTACCCACATAATTGTACAATTAATGAATGAAGATATTATCCATTTGCTTACAATGTCAAACATTTGAAACTCCTTAATGTGTATGTGTTGTTCGTCTAATCTAACAATATGTGATGATGGAAGTTCAAACTTCTAATATTTTGATGGATGATATGATGTATCAAGTAGATCTCGAGTCTTCACTCGAGAAAAAAAAGCTTATAGTAAATTAAACTATTAATGTTGTTACTTAAAAGTGTTTTTTTTTAAATATTTATTCTAAAAATTATTTGAATCTAATAATGTCCGACTAATTAATTAATACTCAAGGCCAAATATTTGAAACTCTTTAATATAGGGTGGAAGTTCGAACTTCTAATATTTTGATAGATAATATAATATCTTAGCCAATCCTCAAGTTAGTGTAGTTTCAAAATCAACAGTTCTTAAGGGTTGGACAAGGTTGAAAAAAATTGGCTCTCGACTTTCATGAAAATAACAATATAGGGGCATTTGAGGGACTGAGTTGGTTATTATAGTATATGTGTTATAATACAATGAGAGATGACGAGTAGGAAATAAAAAACAACGTAACAATGAAGAATTTGAAATAGTAACATTGCAGTTGGAAGCCCGAATAATGAGTGAACTATAATAGCACACTCTACCCAATTGAAGTTTGAAGCCAAATGCCCCTTTAATCCCTAAACTTTAGCTAGCAACACTTGAGTCCATACAATTTTTGAATGGTTGAATTTTAGATCTTAACCTTAATAAGTAAAAATGTAGTCATTATAGTTTACAATTTGTAACGGTTTAGTTCTTATTGTAAATAAAATATATTATTAAAATTTAATAAAATTTCTTACACATGTAGGTTGATAAATTGACAGAAAATTATTATTATTATTATTATTATTTTATAAACTACAAAAGCTAAATTGTTACATAATAAAAGTTGACACTTAATTTTGAAGACTTTTCACGATAACGAGGACTACATTGTTATAAATTTCAAAATATGAGCACTAAATTGTTACTTATTAAAGTTTAGGGACTAAGTTGTTATAAATTTAAAAGTACATAAACTAAATTGTTACCAACTAAATTTAAATGACTAAATTATTACTTATGTTGCAAGTTTATGACCAAAAGTTTCTTTTTTTAAAAAAACAAAACCATAACAAATTCAAGCTATTGTTATTTAAATTTTGGACAAATCGTAAAAATCACCCCTAAAGTATGGTGGTAGTTGCAATTATACCCTTAAACATTCAATAGTAACAATTGAGCCTCTAAACTTCTAAAAGTGTTGAAATTAGGCTATCAAAATTGTAATAATGGCAAAAATTGAACCCACAAATGATAAAAATTGAACTCTCAAACTTGTACAGTTATGTGAGTTTGAGAATCAAATTTTAACATTTGGATAAGGTTGAGGACTCAATTTTTGTAGACAATATGTATGTTGAAAGGATCAAATTAATATATAAATTCTTTTGTTACAAATTTGAAAATACATAAACTAAATCATTTACCAACAACTAAATGGTTACTTATATGTCAGTTTAGAGACCAAAAGCTTCTCCATTAAAAAGACTCGTAAAAAAACTAAACTATTAGTATTAAAAACATTTTCCACAATATGTAGAATAGAAAAATGGAACTAATACATACATAAGCTATGTTGATATTTAGCTATTATTTTTAAAATTTATTTGAACAAAAGAATGTCCAACAAATTAAGCCATTCCCCATAGAGTATTTAATGAAAGAAAACGACATACTTAATAGGGATTAAGGTTATTAATTCAAACTAAGGAAAGTATTTAAGGAAGTTAAGAGGCGGAATTGGCTTCAATTAGCAAGGCCTCGTTTTTACCGGCTACCGGTGGCGGCCATCTAATAAAATAAAATAAATAATAACATAGAAAATAAATAAGGCGGGATCAATGTGAGGGCGACGTTTTTGTTGGAATTATTTATTATTTGGTACTTTAATTTTAATGTCGGCAACCGCCTGTACCCTGTCAACGTGTCCGTACTTCCCGGTGACACAACCATCCAATCATTTTCTTCTACGATATGACTTCTGATTATTATTATTTTTTTTTTCCCCTTTCTTCCTCTAACTTATTTCCTTAAATTATCATAATCCTTGAATTTTAAATTATTCAGTTTTCAACTCAACAATTTTTAGGTTTGTATTTGGTTCTATTTTGGTCGTATGTTTGTTTAATTTTTAATTACTTTAGTTAACATAGGTTAATGTGATATTTTTCAAATATACTTTACCAAACTTTTGTCAAACTAGAATTTTTTTTTTTTTAATAAAAATTTGGTGTTTTAAATGTTTGTTCGCTACAATAACAAGTAAGCATACTTTTTTAGTCTACTTTTTAAGTTTTCGAATTTTGAAAAATAAATGTATTTGGTATATAAGTTTTTAAAGTATATATTTTTAGTCTAAGTATTTTATAATAGGTACATTTTGTCATAAATTTTCAAAATGTACTTTTTTTTTTTTTTTTTCTAAATCCTTAAAAATAGGTCTAAAAGTTTGATCGAATATATATATATATATATTTTTTATTATTTTTTATAGTTATTGGACATTTTGAATGACAAAAGTAAGCTTAGCAAACAATTTAAGAGTAGATGCAATTTTTTAATTTAAAATTTAAAAACAAAAAAAGTACTACAATGACTTTTTACAACTTATCTTAAAAAATATGAACTCAGGGTAAAAAAAATTTAGGGACTATGTTCAAAATTTGGGAATGATTTTTTTTTTTTCTTTTTATTTACTTGCGTTCATCGGGATTAAAGAAAAAAAAAGGTTGTATATGCTATATGTAATTTTTTTTTTTGAAAAAAAAATTAATTTTGTTTTCTTAAGAAAGGGTTTAATTTGAAGGATAAAATCAAATTGGTAAAATTTGGTATTGATGATCAATACAAATATAGATCAACAAATAAAGTGAAAATTATATGTTAAGATGTTATCATAAGCATGACTCAATCTTGAGATACGAATTTCAATCTCTCTCCTTTACATAAAGTAAACAAAAATTGACAATTCAATCTTTCAACCCTTAGGATTGGTAATCCAATATCAAATATGAGCATAGTTTAATTTGCATGAACTTATTGTACGGTCAATTTTGAGATATGAGCATCAATCTACCACTCCACGTAGATGATAGGGAAAAAAGTTAATTCTACATTTGAACCCAAAGTTGATGGACTAAAATTGTTATATTTTAAAAAAATAAGGGTAGTAGTAAATAAAAATGTCAAACTAATAATTGAATCAATCTAAACCCTAAACTCTTGTAAGTGTATCAATTTACACCCTCCACCAAATTTCTTTAGATTGATATCATGGAAAACTTTTAATTTGAGTCAATTACACTCCTCAATTTTCACAAACAAATTAATTTATACCTTTCATTACAATTTCCCTTAAACATCATCCATGTATTGATTTTCAAGCGTGTATAGACTTATTTTAAATATCAACTTTGCACAATAAACTAGAAGATTCTCAAAAGAATTCAAACTATGAGTCTAAATTGATCAATTTATGAATTTTCAGAAGTTTAACTAATACAATCATAAGCTCTACAAGATGTTTTTTCAAACAAAACGTAATGAATAGTGTAGATTGATACACTCATCAAAACTTAGGATTCAAATTGATACAATTATTAGTTCAAAGTTTAAATTTGTACCCACCTTAAAATCTAGGGATAGAAATTGATATGTATTTTCCCAAAAACAATTAAACAAAAATTCCCCGATATGACTTGATTATTTGGTCTATAATAGCCTTTTATGGGATTTTTTTTAAATAAGGAAAAATTATTATAAATAGAAAAAATAACAAATTATTTAAAAATATAAAAATTTCTACTGAAATAGTAAAATTTTGTATATATATAAATAATTTGACTCATTTTGCTATATTTAAAAATAATTTTTAAATAAACTTATTTCTAACGATTTAGCTATGTAAAAAAAACATAGTTTAATTAATTAAACATATTATTTCTCTTTTTCACAGGTTAGAGTTTTGATTAGACCCATTTTTTTAACTAAAAATTATTAAATAGCTAATATAAGCATGATTTCACCGTTAAAATTTCAAGAAAAAGTTAAAAGTTCAAATTTTTACACTATATTGTTATTTTAATTAAAAACTTATTATTAGGTATAAAATTTCATGTAGAACAATAATTGAATAATATATATTTTTTATGAATTTTGACATAAATGGAATGAAATTCAAAATTCAGGGGAGAACAAGTTATGATATCATTTTGATCAAGTTCGATTATTTTAGTTGTTATATTTTTCATTAATCTTAAATCTAGTTTTTCATTCAAAATTATTTTGTATCAAAATTGGTTAATATATAATTGTAATTTTCAATGAAAACATACTTTCGCCATATAATATAAAAGAACTGCTAATAAACTTGAAAAGAAAAAGGAAATTAAATATCTAACTTTAATTAAACTAACTTTTTTTTTTTATTATTATTATTATTATTATTTTTTTTTTTTTGTTGGAAGTTAACTTTGAAACTTATTGAAATTCAAATAACTAAAATGAGACCATATAGGTTATAAAAAAAATACTTCATCAGCTATAAACTTTTATGAAAATAATAATTTAACGTAAATACACTTTCAGATTTGTAGCAATTTAATTTTTAATGTAAAAAAATTATTCAATTTAGATACCACCTTTTATTATTTTATGATGTAAATTTTATATTTTATAAAAATATCAAATCTCTAATTAGTTTATAGGTATATTTATATACAAGAAATCTCGTTAAATAACAATACTAAGTTCCACAATAAATATTAAATCGTTGCACATTTTAAAGTGCAAGACTAAATTGTTATATAGTAAAATTTAAAGTTAAAAATCACTTTTAATCCTTCAACTTTCATAAAAGTAACAATTTAATCACTATACTTTTAACTTTATAACAAATTTGTCCATGTACTTTAAAATTTGTAATGATTTAGTTCTTATCTTAGAAAGTAGTATTAAAATTCAATGTGATTTTTTGCATAAATAAATTGAGAAAAAAAATTACATACTCAATATTTTTATATAATACAAAGTCTACGTTATAAATAATAAAATTTGACATCTAATTTTGATGAATTGGTTTATTTTATGGACTAAGTTGTTACAAATTTAAAAATATAAAGACCAAATTTTACGTACTAAAATTCATGACTAAATTGTAATAAAATCAAAAGTTTAAGAACTAAATTGTTATAATTTAAACTACAGAGACTAAATTGTTACTTTTTTAAAAAATTTAGAAAAAAGATTGTTTTTTTATCCTAAAGTTTAAAATTTAACCTGCTATAGAAACGAAAGAAGAGGAATGAAATGGTTGATTAAATTGTTAATTGGGAAATGATTTTCTATTGACTATATAAACAAAATTAGTGTTTAATTATTTTAAAAGAAAAATTATTAAAAAATATTTATAAATAATATTACAATATTATAATTTATTTACGATAAATTATTATTTTTAAATAAATTATTATTTGTGACACATACTACTGTACCCTACTACAAATAAATAATAAAATTTTATTTTTTATATTTGAAAATAACTTAGAAATAAAATTATATTTATATTATATTATATTATATATATATATATATATATATATATATATATATTTTGTTTTTTTAAGTTGATGTGATATGATTGCTGAGTGGAGGGTGGCGACAAAATAGGTGGGGCGTAGGCGTCGCCGTCCTAAATAACACACGGCAGTCAAGTTTATGGTTCGAAATTTCTCTAGCCTACGTGGCAATTTATCATATGGACACGTGTACTCCACTTGGCCGCTCCCTCGCAGCCGCCCTTTTACTTCTAAATCTTATTTTGGATAAGCTTCCCTAACTGCCACCTCACCACACTTTTCTCCTTTATTTTTTCCTTCTCTTTTTCAACTATTATTTTTAATTCCTCTTTTAATCGTTCGAATTCAAAAACTTTTTAGACTTAATCCAATTATTCTAGTTATTCTAGTAGTAAATTTTTTCAACTCAAATAATCTTTATTAAAAGATGAACTAACATTTAGGTTGAGATACTTCGGATTATTCTAATTATTTATTTTTATTTTTATTAAAATAAAATGTTACTATGGACAAAATTGATTTAATTCTTTTATTTTATATATATTGTATTAAAAATAAAACTCAATTTCATTTGTTTATTGAAAATTTTCTTTATAAGAAAAGCTACTTTTTAAGAGTTGTTGGATAAATAAGTTCGAGTTGGTTTTGATTAATTTTAGGTAAACTCATGAATAAACCTAAAAATTTCTTTTATTTGAACCCAATTGAATCCAAATGAGTTGATAATTCAACCCAAATTACATGAATTGAGTTTCGTTGATCGATTTTTTCATGTCATCAGATCTTTTGAATTCCCTTTTTTTTTTTCCCGAAGATTTAAGAGTGATATTTTTTAGCAAATTACATTTTTAACCTGGCAGTTGGGTGAATAATTCGAGTTTTTATCTCGATAATATTTAATTTAATTGAGTTAACCGTGACTGTTTTTTAAGTAACTATTTGGTCAACGAATTTAATTTTTGCAAGATATATTATTTAATAAAAAGTGTTAATTTCTTTCTTACAATAAGTGGGGATATTTTTTTTTTCAATGGTTATGGTTTAGGGACAAACCATCCACCTTATGTTCCATATTTACTTACATAAATTTGAATTAGTTGAAATTGCAAATAGACCGTGTTTGAAGTTAAATTTGTGTTTGTAACGATGTAATTTGATCTCTAGTACTTGATTTTTTTATTTTCTCTATCGAATGTGTACGCTTGATTTGTGAAGGCAGAGCGCGTGAATATTCTTAAAACTAAAGTCTTTAAAGAATATTTGTATTTTCAAATGACTTGTATCTTCAAGTGTAGTTCGATCTTTAGGAGCTTAGGAGTCATTTGATTGTTGAGAGAATTTTCTCTAGATTAGTTTAAATTTACGAACATTTCAAATGAAAGAAAACTCCGATATTTATAGAATAGTCATGTGGGATTTATGAGTTTGAGCTTGGTTGGTCTATGGACCTAGCCTTTGGGCCCAACTAATTGAATTTAGCCCTTAATTGACATTTGAGCCGAATTAAGTCCATTTTTCGACTCAATTGGACTTGAACTCGAATATTACTACAAAATTGGACAAAATTATTTTATTTGTTTTAACGTTCACGAAAAAAACACGTGCATCATTAGAATTTGTCAACTTATGTCTTTAATTTCAATTTGAGACATATGTCAATTTTTAATTAATTATAAATTCAATAGTATATAATTTTATCAGATAAATTACATAGCAATTTGTAATTGGTCTACCATTTCTCATTCAATGAATAGTTCAAAATAAAAATATTGTTACTTTATGATTATTTACTTGTAGTTGTTTGAAATCGAAATTGAAAGCTAATTGATGTTGTTTATAATTAGAGACTATTAAGAATCGAGGAATAAGATTTGTAATGGTTAAAAAGATATTGTTTTTAGATTTTTAACTAATTAAAATAGATTACGAAATAATGTGTCAATACAACATTTAATTTAAGAAAATAATAATAAATAATAAAATATAGTTGAGTTGTTTTCAAATATAACAAAATAAACTAAAATATTTACGGATATAAAAAAAATTTACTGTCTATTGACTACAATAGACTTCTGTCATTGGGCAAAAGACTATAATAGGATTTTATCACGGTCTATCATTGATACACAACGAAATTTTTTAATATTTGTGAATAGTTTCATATTTTTTTTATTTATAATAATTTACCAAAATATAATATATATTTATATTATTTCTATTTTATTTGATAATATGTTTTTATTAACATAATAATTGATTAAATTATATTTACATTAACTACAAAACGTTAAGATGATTGATTGTTGCTAGGATTGGCAAAAAAGCCCTCACGGTCCCAACCCGATTCCCGGTGTGACCTGGGATCAAATTGGGGACCTTTTCAAGGTACCCGTCCGAGGACGGGGAAGGTATCCCGCCCCGACCTCGACCCCAACCTAAATCCCCGACACCAACTCGTTTAATATAAAAATTAGTTTGATAGTTGATTCTTGCACTCTCGCTCTCGCTCTCGCATCATTTTCTCACTCCCAATCACTCTATCTCTCTCGCTCTTGCCTCTGTCTAGCTCACTCTCTCTCTCTCGCCTCTGTCTCGCTCACTCTCTTGCTCTCGCTCTCACATCATCTCTTCACTTACAATCACTCTATCTCTCTTGCTCGCTCTCGCTCTCGCCTCTGTCTCGCTCACCCGCTCACTCTTTCGCTCTCACACACTCTCTCGCCCAAACCCAAGTCCCAATCGAACCCAAAGGATTTATGAGCTTGTGAATTTTGTTTATTTTTTGTAGAGTAGTCCGTCAACTTATTAATTGGTAGTAATTTGGTCCCTCTCTTGAACAACTTCTCACTCTTGCTCTCTCTCATAGTCTTGCTCTCGTTTTTGCTCACAGTCTCTCTATCTCGGGGAAAGGATCCCCGAGGGATCCGGTTTCCGACTGGGTATCCCGACCCCCGTTCTCGCCTTGCCTTGGCCCATTGTCAACCCTAATTGTTGTCTAATATAAATAATTTATTTTGGTTTAAGTACTATTTTGGTCTTTGTATGTTTTATTTTAGTTCACTTTGGTCCTTTACATTCAAAATGTGACCATTTTAGTCCATCCATTTTCATTTTTACTTCAATTGTAAGGGATTAAAATGACAACTTTTTGAAAATTCAATACCTAGAATGAATTAAAGTTGAAATACAATGGCTAATTTTGATAAAAACAATAATCTCAAACTACTCGGATATGACAGAATTCTTGGATATTTGTTCTCAACTCAACTCAACTCAAAATCAAAAGAAATAAAGAAAGGAGACAACTTTTGAGATGCTACAAATGAAGAAACAATTTACTATTTATAGACTAACAACTTAGTAACTCTCAAAAATATAAAATAAAATCAAATAAATACAAAATTGAAATATTTATCAAATTTAAGTCAATTGAGTTGTTACTTATTCAAAATTAAAAATAACTCATGCAAATTAAGTAAACTACAAATTTAACCAATTTGGTGGTTTCAATCTAACTTGAAGTTTCTAACCATGAATTTAATCTAGTGGGGATGACACCTCTAGGATGGAAGGTCATGTCAATTATGGTTTAACCAAGCTCACTTTGACGAGTTGTAAGCTCACTTTGACGAGTTGTTATCTTGTGATTTAACCATACATCATTTAGGTTTCGTTTGGTTTTCCAATTTTTTCTTCACCAAATCTCGTAAAAATAACTATATTGACAATGTAGCTCTACTAATACAAATACTCAAATTAAAATATTTATACAATACTTCAAGCTACATTATCAATCTTTACAAAATGACGACAATGATCTAAAATCTTTTTATATTCGGTATAAGAAAAAAAAAAAAACTATTTTCAAAGTCCATGAATCTAAATTAAATAAAATCCAAAAGTTGAAACACTAATGAGCACTTTATAAATATTTATGGACTACCATTAAATAATACTCAAATTTTAGGATCTCAAATCTAAACTATTATTATAATTAAAGAGGCCAAACTTTGAGCATAAAACGTTGAATTAAAATTTTACAAAAACCTTATTTTTCAGACGTATGAATATAAAAGAAAATGTGACTTTGTAGGTCGGATTTTACAAAATATATGCTTTTTATTTATTTATTTATTATTATTTAAAAATATTTTAGATTATTACAAAATTGCTAGCATCATCCTAATCCAAAAAAGGTAACACATATTATTTTAGCCTTTGAACCATATGCTGATGATTGGATTACATTTGTTAAAAAAGCCAATAACTGATTTCACTTTATAGGTTTGATTTCAATTTTTTATTTTTATTTTTATTTTTATCATCATCATCCAATCTTGAAATTTTTTTATTTTTTTAATTTTATTAACATCATCAACCAATCTTACAAATTTGGATTTATGTGAACGGTGTACTACACCATAATCTAAAAAGTTCTTAACTCTTTGATTAAGATCGTGTAATCTTTATATAAATTAAATTAATAGTTTGATGAATCAACTTTAAAAGTTGGTTTTAAATAAATAAATATATAATATAATAGATAAAGTTGTACGTGACAAAATAGGTTAAAGGCAGTTAGAAAAAAATAAGTTCGAAATGATATTAGATATGGATTGAAAATAAATCTAAAGCCCACTAATCATATTCCAATCAAATTTAATCTTAACTTTGTTTGAGATTAGAAAAATCTCGAGATAAGAATTAAGGTGAACCGTCAATCAATTCCCACGTATAGCTCTATATGAGGCATGTTCAAGTTCTGATTTCTTATTATACATTACGTTTATCCATCTTACTTTTAACATCAATGTCAAATTTCTTTGTTTTGCATGTCACATTTTTTTTCAAAATACAAATTCATCGTCAATCACATGTGAAAATTAGATAAGAATTTTTTTGATTGGATTTTGTAATAAAAGGTATGTGTTAATAAGTACATATATTGTAAATTTTATTAAATAACTTTAAGAACTTTCAATTATTTAATTTTATTTTTTAAAGTTTAGATGGTAAAACATATATACTAGTTCCCTAAAATATTAATGGTACATTTAATATATTTTGAACTTTTAAGAAAATGTATGGTAAATTAATGATTTATTAGATATATAATTGAAACTTTAGTGACTATTTGATATTTTCTTTGATCACATCTTAAAATTCAAAGGTTTTTGTGAATAAAAAACACCACATAAATTAAAGAAAAATGATTATAAATTGAAAAATATGAAATTATTTATAAATATAGCAAAATTTTACTTTATATCTGTGATAGATCGCGAGTAAAGTGATAGATGTCTATTTGGGTCTATCACAATCTGTCACAGGTAAAAAGTATAATTTTGATATATTTGTAATTATTTTCAACCGTTTTTGTTATTTTTGAAAACATCCTAAATTAAATAACGTATTAGATACAAAATTGAAAGTTGAAGGACAAAACATATGGTTTAATTTTAATATCTTAATACAAAGCAAATACCAAATATTTGAATGGAAAACTAAAATAAAAGTTTTAAAATTTAAATAGACAAGTAATATTACAATTTCTCAACTTTGTGAAATAAGAAAAAAAAATATTGCAAACATGAGCATAGCTAAATCAAACATGAACTTGCAATGTTAACTTCAAGCTCCGAGGTACAATCTCCCATCCAATTTATCGTAAAAAAAAAGAAAAACCAAAATATAAACTTTATTTAGGGCATATTGTGTTAATGAATTGAAGCCCATTAAAGATTGGCAAAGGCCCATTCACTTGTATTGATAATGACTTTGATCCATCTTGATCTGGCTGGGCCTGGGCCTGGGCTTGAGGGTATTTGTTGAAATTTTCGTAAATGTTGGGGCTAAAAAGAAATATGGACCTATTTGGTAAAACTATCAATTTTATTGGTTGAACACATATTAAAAAAAATAATAATAAAATAATAAATAAAGAGAGATTAATATCCAAACAAATAATACCTTCCTAAGCTAGTGGCAGACCAAGGATCCAAAATTAGGATTAAATTAAACTAATTAAAAAAAATACACATCAATCTTTTAATTTAAGTCAAATTACAAATTTAGTCTATCAACTTTCACGGTTATCTATTTAATCCTTGAACTTTTAAAAATGTCTAATGAATCTTAATTTTGTGTTTAAGAAATCTTTGGCCTATTTGTTATATTTTTAAAATTCACAATTATACTAGACACAAATGGAACATTTTGGATCCCATTAGTTATAAAATTTAGATTTTATATAGAATGACAAATTAATTAAAATAAAAATCAACGATGTTAGGATCAATTGAACATAAGATTTAAATACGAAATTGAAAAGTGGTCATTAACACACATGTCTGCCAGTTGAGTTATGTTCGCTTTAGTGCTTTTGAAAGTTCGTGTATTAAATAAATACAATTTTATCGACTAAACTTGTCATTTAAATTTTAATTTAAAACGTTGAGAATTTTTAAATTTAAACTAACTAGAGAGAACTTTTAACACTAATGATCTTGTCAATACATTATCTACACCATGAATTTTCTCTCTTCTCATTCGATTATATTCACATTTTATAATAATGATCTTCTCGAACATATGATATAAAGCATCTTCTCATGTAATTCTTTCGTTCATTCTCTCCCACACGTTAAGATGTTTTTATTATATAGACCACAACATAATAGAGCTAATTGAAAATATTTTTTAAAAAATCAATTCAACAAGGAAATAGTAAGAGACACTTTAAAATTAAGGTATTTTAAGTGCTTAATTTTCCAATAAAAAGTGTTTTTTAAATCATTAGAAAGTGGGTTGACAACAATTACATTGTAGTTAAAAGTATACAATTAAAAATATATTGTTTAGAGAAAAAAAATGAAGATTGACATTATAATGTTGAAGGAGAATGGATTTGAATTGAGATTTGGTATGGTCAAAATAAATTATTATAAGTTAGATATGAATAAGAAGAATGAAGAAGATAATAATGGTGGGCATGATCTAAAATCTTTGTCTTCCTCTTGCAACCAAAGTATGATTGCTTTTTTACTAACAACAAATTATAATTAATTAAACCCACCTCTTTGTGTTCTTTGAAAAGGGGACCAAATCCTAAATTTATATGGTGGTGAGGATTTTGCTTCTTAAGCAAATTCCAAAGTAGTTTTAGTCCAACTTGAACATTAACTTGTTGATTTGATGGTCCTTTTTAATATTTTCAAATTATCCCTCATCAATTAAATGAATAAAATACATGTTTTAGATAAATTTCTATTAAATATATATTTTTTAAAAGATATTAATAACAATAGGCACAAAACACTTGCACATGTTCGTCTTCGTTTCAAGGTTCTCGTGGCTTGATTGTTGATTTACTTCTCCTGGTTTGGTCTCACTTTTCGAACGAGTTTGCATAAAAGTTCCTCACCATTAAGTGTTAAGCCTACCACATTTTGATGCCTAAGTACATGAAGTGTATAGTTTAGCTAAGCACACAAAGGTTAGGGCTATCCTTGGGAGATTAAGGAGTTAGAAACATGAATGCGGAAGCAATTAGGATCTGAAGTACTCTAGTTACATCAATTTTGAAGATTAAACATTCTTGTTTCCAAAACTGAAAAACATAGGATAAACACTTATTTGTTGTAACTCAAAATTGAATCAAATTTCTTCAAGTTTTTTTTTTTTTTTTTTAATTTTTTTATCACGAATGCTTCGTTGACCACCACAAGTATCTTCCTTCTTATTCTCTGGCTTTAGAACGGATTGTGGGATCCAAATTATGATGAATTTAGAGCTATTTTGATGATAGTCAAGGTTTTGGAGAGTTTTTAGTAAATGGCAAATTTCAACCAAATTCTCCAAGGAGATCAACCCTTCTTCAATTTAACTTAGAAGAACACATGCAAAACCTTTTTACATGCAAATCGACACCCAAGAAGGTGATTAACATCCTCAATTAGGAGGTGTTTTGATGGTGAAGAAAAGAGCATGAGAGAGACCCATCTCCTATTTACATGTAATTAGTGGAAATTTCCAAGAAATTGAGAAATTGAATTTCAAAATTCAAAAATTTAATTTCTATTATTCCCATTTTCTAATTAATTGATATATATCAAATATATATAATTAATTTAAATAATAATTAATTAAATAATTTAATTAATTATATTAATTTAATATTAAATATTAAATATCAAATTAATAAATAAAATTTTCCACTTATCCCGTCAATTTTTAATCCAACGAATCTCTATTCATCCAATTAATATTTAAAGTACATTTAAATATTTCTAACTGTCCAATTTCGTTTAATTTATAATTAAAACGAACAAACCTTAAATCTTACTCCTCAAATGAATTTGAATGTTTTCAAATTCTTTCATCATATTGTTCTAAAGTTTAGTCCATGAGTTAACAAGGGGACTTAATGGACCTACAGATCATGAGCTCCAACGATATGAAATTAACCGGTTAAACTCTTTAACCTAATTAATTAAAATTCGTTAACTATCGAGACACTTCACTATAGCCTAGTAGCTGCACTCTCCTCGTTGTAGATATATTTATGTTCACTTGATATAACCATGATTAGTAAGTTGATTTTTCACAAGTTGTTTGTAATTATATCTAGGCCAATATTACTGTTTTGCCCCTGTAATTACAACTCGTTCCTTAAGTTCCACTGATCCTCTAATGAACAATTGGTTTGCAATGCAACCATTAGACCAAGTCCCTCTCGGGCCAATGAGAGGGCGAGACCCCTTATTCAAGACCCAACATCAGCACTTAAGGGAACAACTTCTGTACTAACCTAGAATTAGGTAGGAGAGTGAATTCCATTTTGCAACACTATGTCCATAACTATCTACCTGGTCTTATCCCTAAAATGGTAGATTGCTTATTCTTTCCCCTTTGAGGTTGTCAAATGGGAATATTTATAATACACTCTCTATAACATTCGTTTTTGGTTACATGGAATGCACGTTTTTCCATGCTACCTCTCAATTTTCCTTGAACTTGAGCAAAACTTTAGACTTTATGTGGAACGACCCTTGGTAAAAACTAAAAAATATATATATTTTTAATGTTACTGTCTTTAAAAGTTTAGGGCCTAACCCTAAATAAATATTAGTATTTTAAAACAAAAATATATTTATATATAGTCACTTGATTATTTGATTGATCAGCTATATTTTACGTCATTGATTTTTTATACTTATTTTATTTTAGTGTTTATCTAAATCATCATATGCCACTCATTTATATACTTAGCATTAGACTTCAAATGTATGGCTCAAATCACGAGTCAAACAATATATAACATATGGGAATAAGTGTGATGCAAAATTATTAAGGGACTAAAGGTAATATTCTAAAGTATAAGGACCACGCAATAATATACCATTAAAATTTAAACTTTATTTCTTAAAAATTTAAAATATAAAATGTGATTGGATAATTAAGTTTGATTCCATAAAATTTCTTTGGCTGTATATAAATATAATGAATATAATATGATTTTCTCTTAAAATTCGAGAAGTTGGAATGGTCAAATTAATTAAAATAATTTGGATTTGTTTACCCAATTAATTAAAAGTAGAGAAACCATGTGACATGCATATTAATAGAATCTTTTAAGGGTCACAACGTGTGATTCAAGTAATTTCTATTTTCTTTTTCTCTTTTACTTTTATATATATATATATGTTTTTTTATATATCCTTATTTGTTGAAGTTTTGTAATTATTCCTTTTACTTTTACCATCCCATGTGATGGGAGTGAATTTTTAATATTATGGAAATTTTAAGGGTAAAATAGAGATGTAAGAATTCACTTTCATATCTCTCTATGGAAAAAAACAAATAGGGTTGAGAGTTGTTCAAACAAGACCCAAGTTTAAAGGAGTCATGAAGTATGGAAGGACTAAGTAAATCAAGTTTCAAATTGATCAGTCAAGATCGTGCTATTTCACCAAAAGGAAATAGTTTGATTATATATATATGGATTGCATCCATGTGTGAACGGTGATACATTATTCACTTTGTAATTAATTTCATTTTAATAATTTTTATTAGATTAAATAGACACTTACAAATAGTCGTGTTTTAATAGCGAAAGACAAAATATAAACCTAACAAAAATGTAGGGAGTAAAAAATCTATTCTTATAGATTTTAGGGTTGATTGTGAAAATTTTGTAATCATTTTGTTTTAATTGTGAAGTTTAAAGAGCAATTTTGATTTGTATCATTAATTTTCATTAATCATTTAACAAAGTACAAACAAGTACATGTGGCTTTTAAATATTTGCATACGAAAACATTTGTTAACAAGGTTGACGAAAAGAAAAGGAAAAAAAAAAAAAAAAAAAACCAAACATAAACAACTTGATAATAAGACTAAAATATTTTCTTTCTTTCTTTCTTTCTTTTTTTTCTTTTTTTAATAATAAAATGAGAAATTTTTAAATATAGCAAAATGAACCAAATATTTATAAAAATAACAAAATATCATTGTTTAGAAGTGATAGACACCGATAGATTACTATCATTTATCACTGTCTAATAATGATAGACATAGGGTCTATCATTATCTATTATTGAAAGATAGTAAAGTTTTGCTATATTTAAAAATATATTTGAAAATATTTCCAACAGTCTTGTCATTCAAAACAATTACCCTAATAAAATTGGGTTCCTTATCTTCTTCACATTCATTGTTTTTATTTTAACGCTCAAATAAAAACTTATTAGAGGGACAAAAATGCAACACTTGTTTGAAAGTTTACAATGAAGACTAATACAAGTTGACATGTTTAGGAGCAACAATTGATTTTTCTCTAATATCTGTTAATCAATTTTAACCCAAATTAACTTTAAATAACTAATTTTAAGATTCATTAAAAGTATAATGGCTAACTTTTTAATTTGAACACTTGGAATTACAATGATTAAAACAATATTTTAACCAAAAAGCTTTTTTTTTCTTAAATAGAAAAAGCATCAAACAAGTACACGGATAATGCGGCCAAATACGCCTCAACCAACAAACAAAGCCGATTAGAGAAAGCATCTAACCAACAATAAGAATTGTCAAATATATCAAAATTGAATCTCATGTTGTGTCCCCATGGACAAGATACCTCCATCACATATTTCATCGAAGTTAACACATCTTTCTCTCCTAACAATAATTGAACTATAGTAGCACAGTCCAATTCCACCACCAAAGGCAAATGCATAGCTAAAACCACCTCCCATAATCTAATTGCTCTTGCACAAACCTCTACAAACAACACATCAAGATATCCTTGAACAACCTTATACCTGTTGCAATAAGCACGCCCTTGATCCCGAATACACAAGTCCCTGCACTTCTTGTGTCCCAAGAAACAACATACGATAAAGTTAACTATTCATTAAGAGGACAAACCCACACAACTCTAGCATTAGCTCTTTGCACCCCTAATTTCTTTAAGATTCGTGTTCCATCAAACAAACCAAATCCCAAACTTGTTGTTCTCCGAAATTCCAACAAAAACCTCTGAATTTAATTAAGTAAGAACCCCATCAAACCTTCACCCCCTACAGAAGACCACCCAGTTACGAGCCTCCCAAATGTACCAAAATACCACAATGAATATCTCCACTCATCTTGCTTGCGATCCTTCTGTTTCCACTCAAAGTGGTCTAACGTTGTACACCTGTTCTTGCAATACACTAAAGAAACAACATTAATGGGGGAAAATGATGTCAAATAGTCATAGCCACTAAGACATTTCAAAACAAATGTGTTATCATCTTTGCTTCACTAGAGCACAACAAAGTTCACAACTTAATACCCTTGAAGCGAAATTCACCCTCATAGGAACAATATCACTGAGAATCTTCCAAACTACAAAATTCACATTGAGAGGCTAACTAATAGTGCCATAAACTTTTCCACATAATGAGAGGCTCACCCCTAGAAGTAGAATCGGTCCAACGTAAGCCTCCATCTTATAAGCACATTTAATCATAAAAATTTTCTTCTTCTCAAGAGCCCAATACACGTCATTATTCTTTTGCATGGTATTAGGGATGTCCAAGATCAAATTTGTATATCTTAGGCATAAATCCCCAGGACCTTGTCCAGCCCACCGCCCTTTAGGAGACATCAGAGATGTCACTAATCCTTCTTTCAAGGACTCATGAACTGAAAGAGACTTATTCCTTTTTGAACTGGAAATCTAAGGGTCATTCCATATATCAATAGAATGCACATTACCCACACGACACCTAAACCCTTGGTAGAACATCTCTCAACCCCTTAAAATACTTTGCCATGCATATGAAGAATTCGAACTTAATGAAGCTTGAACATAATTTACTAGTGAGTGAGCAACGTCATTTACCTGCTAAGAATTATAATGAATCTCTTTCGCACCCAATATGAGAATGAAGCTAATCTCATCATAGCTTGACAAATCCTTCCGGTGATAATTATTATTTTGTAATATTATATAATTTATAGTAGATTACATAAAACATATTATATTTTTTAAACATGAATTGAATTTATGACACGACATATTATATTTCTAAATGCTTTAATCTTTATTTAATATAATTCTTCATTTAAAATTTAAAATCTGGATATAATAATGTTTTAAAAATGTGAACGATTTGGATTATAGAATTTAAAAATAATTTTTAAAAACATAATTCAAGTTGTCTGCATAATTGCTGAACTGTGACTAAAAATCTAAAATAAAATGCGAATTCAATGCAAAAACCGACTCGAACCGAACCAAATTTCATAAGACACGTGTGAGGGCAAGAACTCGACGTTACAGACTTGCAATAATAAAGTAAACATTTTCGCGTGACTTGTGAACGAAGGATTTGGTCAAATGACTAATCTACCCCCAAGCCGTTACAACATTTAAATTGACAATAATTCTCATAAAAAACTTTTATTTTATTTATTTTTTTTTAAAGGTTGAATTGGTAATAAGACTTGAGTAAGAAAGAAGAAACTTGGCTGAAATCTAAATAAAAAATATAATAATTAATTATAAAATAATTAAGTCAAAGCTCTTCCTATTTTCTTATCCTCTTTTTCCATTAAATAAACGGTCTTTGGAAATTTTAATTTTAATTTTAAAATTTATTTTTTGAACACAATTTTTTTGCTCAGAAAGTGGATGCTGGAATTTACTAGCTCTTTACTATTTTTAAATATCTAATTACTTTAATCAAACAATTATTATTTAGTATTATTATTATTACTTTTTACTTTTTTTCCTTTATTGATGCAAGAATTTAAGGATGTTATAAAATTTAGAAGTTTTATTTTTAAAAAAATATCCAAAAGAAGTTTAGCTTATCTTATTTAAAAAGGAAAATGAAGATTGCATACAATATTTGTTGATCGGATAATCCAAACCATAAAACTTTATTGAGCTTAGCTAAACAAATTTAGCAATTTTACAAAATGAAACTTTATGTATTTTGTTTAATAAATTGTTAGTTAATAAAATTTTAAGAGTTATATCCATTCCACCTTTCAACTTTCGAAATTATAAATATAATAACGAATTTTTGAATCTTTTAGAATTTATGAATCTATCAAGTATAAAATTATAATCTTATGGTTTCGATTAGACACAAAATTAAAAATTTAGGGACTTAATACATAAATTTATATTTAAAAGTTAAAAAGACCAGATTTACAGAGAATCGTGTAATAAAGTTAGGATAATTACATTGGACAGCGATTTTAGGGATAATAATTAAATGTATAACATTGTTTAAAAATTACAAATATAGCAAAATCTATCCATGATAGACTCTATCACTGAAGACTCTTATTAGTGACATGGTCTATCATTGACAGGTTTTGCAAAGGAAAAATCTAAATTTTGCTATATTTATAATTTTTATTTTTTACATTGTATTATATCTACAAATATTTTGAACCTCGTTGCTTTATTTGCAACCTCCCCATAAATTTATGATTTAACCAACAAATTGATAGATTGTGAGATTTATTTGCTATGAAATCAATGTTTTTGAACAGTAAATGTAAAATGAACAAGACAAGAGCTTGGGAAATTTAACTTAATTTTATATACAGATAAAAACAAAAGAATTCAGATGGAAGGCAATTGATGAACATATTCCAAGTAACTTACCTTTTTATATAAACTTTATTTAATATTTAATTGTTGTGAAAAAATAATTTGTTTTTTTAGTATATAAAGAGATGAAAGTACTTTGAAGATATGCCTATCTCATCAAAGTATGGTATAAAAGATTGTAATTGACATGTAATTTATTTGATAATATTATATATATATATATATATTATAGAACTGGTAATAAATTCAAATGTTGTATTCATATAGTACATATAATTAAATACATTTTTCAATATAAATATCTTAAGTTTAGATTTTCTGGGATAATTATTTGATTTTTAAATTTGTGTTTGTTTTCCAACTATTTTTTTATTGTATTTTTTTTTCATTTTTTAGTAAATTTTAAAAACTGATTTTCTTTTATTTAACATGAAAATATTGTGTATAAGCTTAATTTCAAAACTAAAAATAAAATGTTATTAAGAGTAGATTTTAGTGTCCAACTGTCCAATTGACATCTATCAATTACTTTTGCAATACTAAAAGTAATAAAAATATAGCAAAATGAACTAAAATATTTACAAATATAATAAAATTTCACTGTATTTTTGTGATAGAACGTGGTAGATCGTGACATAGTAGTAATCTATCGTGATCTATCACAGGGTCAATCGTAAATAGCTTGTGTATTTTACTATTAGTTGTAAATAATTTCAACAATTTTGTCATTTAAGATAATTTCCCTTTACTTTTTGTAACCCAATCAAAACTATTCTTCATAATTCTAAAACTACCATAAAAGTACTCATAAAATAGAAAAAGTTTTTTTGATTAAAAATAATTTTGTCAAAACTCATCCCAAACTCATTCAACAAACTTAAAACGACAATCATGATGTGAGTTGAACTAAACTGTAGTTTGTTAACTGAAACTCTCATTAATAAAGAAGTTACGTGTAAACGAACAAACCAACAATTATAATGATAACTTACTATTCTAACTCCCACTCCAAATCACACCTATTTAACGGAAAAATTTCCTATACTATGGTAATATGAAAATCCACGTATCAAATTTAATTATTCTAAACTTAGACTTCTTAAATTTTATATCAAACTTATCAAACTCGAGGTCAAGACGTCAAATTTACACCGAACGTGCCTAAAAGAGGAAGGAATTTTAACCCTAGGAATTAAAAAGAGAGGGAAGAAAAAAAGAATTTCAAAGGTAGGGGGAGAAAGGAAAAAAAAATAATAATAATAATAAAACGAAAAAAAAAATAATAATAAAGGTGAAGAGATTTTCGGCTTTAAATTCACCACCTCCCTTACAAATCCCCATTTGTCAGTCCCACTCACTTTTTTCGCCATTTTCACTCTGTTTTTTTTTTTTTTTTTTTTTTTTTTTTTCTTTTTTTTTCACTTTCTTCTTCTTCTTCTTCTTCTTCTTCCGCCATGGACGCCCATTCCTCTTCCTTTTCAAGCTTTTCCGCCTACCTTCGAGCTCTCTCTCTAACCCCTTCCCGTCTTTCTCGCCGGGCCTTCTCCGTTTCCACTTCTTTCGACGAAATGACCACTACTCGATCCACTTCTGGAGTCGACATGCAGAGGACTCTCCGCTGGTTCGACCTCGTCGGCTTTGGCCTTGGTGGGATGATCGGTGCCGGCATCTTCGTCACCACCGGTCCGGCCACACAGCAAGCTGGACCCGCCATTGTTCTCTCTTACGCCATTGCTGGCCTCTGTGCGCTTTTATCGGCTTTCTGTTACACCGAGTTCGCCGTCGATATGCCTGTTGCCGGTGGGGCCTTCAGTTACCTTCGCATCACATTCGGTGTGGTTTCTTGATTCTGTCTATCGATTTCCCAATGCATACATTTGAATTTGTTGATTTCCGTGCTTCTTCTAACTCGGGGGATATTTTTGTTTTCTTGTGTGTAGGGGAATTCGCTGCGTTTTTGACCGGTGCGAATCTGATAATGGACTATGTGATGTCCAACGCCGCCGTTGCGAGGAGTTTCAGTCAATACCTAGGCGCCGCAATCGGTATCTCCACCGCTAAATGGAGACTCATCATCCCTGGACTCCCTAAAGGATTTGATCAAATCGATTTGATCGCCGTCTCCGTTGTTCTAATCATCACAATCATCATCTCCTATAGGTCTGTACGAACTCGAGAATCATGAATCGTGATTGAATTCGTTCTGAAACAAAGTAGGGTTAGTTTTTCATTTTTGGTATGGATGTTCTGTTTTTCAGTACAAAACAGAGCTCGGTTGTGAACATGACGTTGACGGCAATACACATTCTGTTCATAGCTTTTGTGATTGTATTCGGATTCTGGAAAGGCGATTGGAAGAACTTCACAGAACCAGGAGATCCGAAGAACGAATCCGGATTCTTCCCTCACGGAGCGGCAGGCGTTTTTAAAGGCGCGTCTCTGGTTTACCTCAGCTACATCGGCTACGACGCTGTATCGACGATGGCGGAAGAAGTTCGGAATCCGGCGAAGGATATTCCAATCGGCGTCTCCGGCTCCGTCGTGCTTGTCACCGTCTTCTACTGCTTAATGGCGGCTTCAATGACCAAGCTCCTTCCCTACGATATGGTACAGTAAATCGTACGGTCTGATCTACAGTAAAAAGGAAATCGGTGTTTGATTACATTGAAAGAACTTTGTGTGTGTTTCTGTTGTTGGCGGCAGATCAAGGTGGAGGCTCCGTTTGCGGCGGCGTTTGCTAGGTGGAAATGGGTGTCGAACGTGATCGGCGGCGGCGCAAGCTTCGGGATATTGACGTCGTTGTTGGTGGCGATGATGGGACAGGCTCGGTACATGTGCGTCATCGGACGGTCCAGAGTGGTCCCCGCTTGGTTCGCCGAGGTCCATCCCAAAACCTCCACTCCTCTCAACGCCTCCGCCTTTCTTGGTAACTCTTTTCATTCTTTTTCTCTCTTTCTTACTTCAACAAATTTGTGGGGTTGGAGACTCGAATCTCAAACTTTTAGATTCCACTACTTTTAGATTAATAACAATTTGGTCATAGAAATTCTAACTTTTAACATATTAATAAATGTTTGCATGATTGAAAGATTTTGGAAAGTATAAAAGTGATTTTAACTATTCTAGAGAACTTACAACTATATCAAATCGAACTATGTTCTAGCTCGCAACGTAATTAAATTATCAATAGTATGAAGATTTAAACTTCCCATTTCAAATAGAATATTGGTTAATTATTGCTTACCTCAGCTTGAAAAATGTAGTTCTAGGCATGTGAAAATCAAACGAAGGGGGGCGTATCTTTGTATATTTTATTTGGTTTTGGTTTTGTTTGAATGTATGTACATGGTTTCAATTTTGTCTCTAATGGGATAAAAGATTTCTTTTGGTAGGAAAATATAAAAAAGCTGTATACATTAAAATATTGGAGTAAAAGCTAAAAAATATTGAGGACAATATTGAAACTAGCTGCAACTTAGTTGGAGGGCATTCTAGATAATTTAGCTTCATTTCTCTCAATAGTGAAAATTTGGGGCTTGAATTATGTGTTAATGTGATTTATTTACGTTAGATGACTGTTTTCCTGAGGTTATTTCATGTGTTATTCCTCTTATATTCATTCGTTACATTAATGTAGAATGAATATTTGTAAAATTTATTACCAATTAGAATCAATCAATATTGGAAAAATACTTTTAATAAGAGTTTGGGAAATGAATGTTGAAGGGGGCCTTGAGAATCTGCTGTTCCAAATGGGAGTGTTTGGATAGGGGAAAAATAAAATCTTTTGGGGCCATTGTTTTGGTGGAAGAAGAGGAAGACCTTTTCTCTAGCTCCCCTTTTTTTTCCTCCTTGAAAAATGTATATTTGATTTATAATGATAATTATTTGAAAAACAAAAGTGGGACCCCACCAGTTATAGTATGAGTATGACATCATTGGCAAAAACCCAGATAGAGAAAGGGGTTTTGATGAAGTAAGAAATTAATACTTGTTACACTTGGCAAAAAAGAAAAGTAAAGTATGCCATGTGGCAACTTGTGATTGGACATTTGAGTGAGTTGTATCCATAGGTGTAACTCTTTTTTAAGTGAAAATTAGCAGTAGTTTGTGATTCATAATGGTTAAGAGAATTAAGATATTGTTAAGAATAGTGGAGGAGAGAGTTTAAACTTTTATGGGATAGAAACACTTTTGTCTTGGCTTCAAGCGCATTGTCTGTGTTTCAAGAAAAAAGCAAAGGTATTTATACATAATACTTGGGGGTCTTGTTGTTTCAACACCATGGAAAATGAAAGAAAGAGATTTCTCTAACTGTTTTTCTTGCACTTTTCTTGTGTTTGGTTCCAAAGGGGAAAAAAAAAACTATGTGGGTCCCTACCCTCACTTTCTTGCCTACAACCATCTTTCTTAATAACTTTCCCCACCTTTTCTTTTAACCACTGCTTTGTTTTCTTAATCCCTTCCACTTTTAACCATGGTTAACTTCCCGGTATGTCTTGTGTTGAGTCGTGTCGAGTGCGTGTCGATCTTTTTTGTGCAGTTTCTTTCTCTTTGATTTTTTTGTGCTCTACACAAGATAAGTTCTTCACAGGTCTTTGTACTTCGGTGTTTTGTTTGTGTTCATCATATAGCTTGATAAACTAGTTTAAATGGTGAGGGGTGGGTGGTCTAGATTGGCCCAACTCAACTACAAGATAAATCCTCTTTGGTTTGAGTCAAGTTTGAAAATGACCTATAAAGCAGTACCATATTTTGAAAGGATCATTTCATTTTATTAGTTTCTTCATTTGTGAGATGATCACTTTATCTCTTTGCAATTATTGGGACTCTGCACAAAATTGTTATTTGTTTTGGTGTTGTTTTAATCAAATTTTGTTGGTTTGATTCAGGGGTCTTCACGGCTGCAATTGCTCTTTTCGCCGACCTTGATGTTCTACTCAACTTTGTATGCATTGGTACACTCTTTGTCTTCTACATGGTTGCCAACGCTGTCGTTTATCGACGTTACGTTGAGATAGGGAGCATGAATCCTCAGCCAACGTTATCCTTCCTCTGCTCATTCTCACTCACTGCCATCATATTCACTCTCATGTGGCACTTTGTAACTCCAGGGAAGGCCAAAACTGCCTTACTCAGCGTCACTGCCATCATTGCCATTGTTATCTCCCTAATTTTCCATTGCGTGGTACCTCAAGCACGGAAGCCCGAGTTATGGGGCGTCCCCTTGATGCCATGGATACCCTGTGCATCAATCTTCCTAAACATATTCTTGCTAGGGTCTCTCGATGGCACATCCTACATACGATTTGTGTTCTTTTCGATCCTCACCGTGCTCATATACATACTATACAGCGTCCATTCAAGCTCCGATGCAGAAGGAGTTGGCTCCCTATGTGTAAAGAACAGGGAGAATCCAGAATTAGACAACAACTTCAAAGTATAGAAAATGTTGAAGAAGTAAGCTTATGTGGACACAGTTTCTTTTCTCTTCACACCAATTAAAACCTTGTATGAAAAAAGGTACCAAAAAAAAAAAAAAAAAAAAAGAAAAAAAGGAAAGAAACAGCAAGTTTTGCAAAAGTGGCAATTAAGGCTGTAAATATAGTTTGGAAGCAGAAATGGTTTATTTGGATTGTAAAGGCCCATTTGATGATTTTTGTAAATTAACATGTGGGATGGAGATTCGAACCTCCAACCTTCTTCCAGTTGAACTATTTTCAAGTTCCTCGAACTAGATAGATTTAAACCAGTTGAGCTATATTCAGATTCTTCAAACTTTCTTGGTCGAGGACATATGCATATGCTTAAACCAATCGAGCTATATTCAGGTTCTTTCTTTAAGTCTTCCGGGTCGAGGGCATATGTTTTAAACCAATGAAAAAAGTGGGTGAATGGAGTTTGTTTATACAATTGAGAATCCACAGGGTTCACGTTGGTTGGTGACTTTTTATAAACACTAAGAAGGGGTTAGTAAGCATTTACTAAAAGTGACAAAAAAGCAATGCCTATTTATATGTTAAGGGAAGAGAGTGGGATGTTGACCATTGGGCAAGTGTTTACGTAGACCCATTTTTGCATTTTTTTTACTTTGGCTTTGGCTTCTTCTATTCTATTCTAATCCATTCTTTCTCTTTTTGGTTAAATTAAACATTATTTTAGCAAGCATGGTTTCAAAAGCTATAGTCCCTATGATTTGGTCTAACATTTTAAAAATAATCACCTTCCATCATATGCCAATAGCATTTCGATCTTATATTTTGGCGGGTGTGAAAAGAAAGATTGAGAAAAGATGGAATTCAGTGTGAATGTTGTTGAATTGTATTGATTATATTAGGGTTTGAGGTGGGTAGAAAATAAGGGAATCATGTGTAAGTTAATAGAGAAAAAAGAAATCGTTTTTTTTTTTCCCAATAGAAAAAGGGTTGCTCAAGTGCACGTTTTCAAATATTCTAATTAAAAGAATACGAGGGAATGAGAGAACTACTAAATGTAGAGTAGGGTTAAAGGTTGTCATGTTAAAATAGTCAAAATGTGCGAAAGTTAATTCGAGCACTCAGATATAGTAAATAACAATTCACATATAATTTGAAAAGGAAAGGAGTAACGTGAAACATCTAAATAAAAGAAAAGAAAGCATAATGGGACCATGATGTTGGTATCTAGTTTTTGGTTCCATATTGCATTTTAATCCTTTTTGTCTCTTGTACTATTCAATTTAATTTTTCCCTATTTTTTTTTCTCAATTGTGCATCTAATCAAACCCTTTTCCTTTCTCTCTCTTACCCACTCAAAATTTGCCTTTAATGTTCTCATCTTCCTCTCTTATCCCTTCACAAAGATAATTGGTCAAAATACCAACAAAAAAAAAAAAAAAAGCCACAAAATCTTCTCCTCATTGAATCTGAGGTGATAATCGGTTCACTCTTTTGGGATCGAATTAAGAATCGAATCAAACCAAACCAATCAATTTTATAAATAAGATATCCAAACTAATGTCCAATAAAAACAAAATCAATGGATTGGTTTTATTTGGATCGATTTATTATTGGTTTGGTTTTAGATTTTTGGCATTTTCTCTTTTTTTTTTTGATTTTTTATTTTTATTTCCAATTTGTTTTGAATTAGTCTTTTTTGCTAATTTTAAATTAAATTTGGGTCTATTTCTTTTTTTTTTTTTTATAAAAAAACATACACACTCCATAATAATTGGTCTATTATCTAAATATACATGTGCCATAATAATTAAAATACTAAAAAATATCTAATGAAAAGTTTGTTTTCAAATATATATATATATATATCATTGGTTCATTCGGTTTTGATTGGTTTTTCTAATAAAAAAATGATCTTAACCAATACTTTTCATACCAAAAAAACCAAATGGAACCATCAAATCGGTTTGAATTTTCGATTTTTTAATTTTTTGTTGCACTCCTAATTGAATCTAGAAAATGGGTTGTCATACTTAGCTTCTAATTCACAAACTTGTAATCAAATTGGGGAATTTTGACCCTCTTTTCACACTTTTCATGTTTGATAGATAGACTCGTGATTGAGTTCCAAGAGTCGATTCGATAAGATATTCTTTAAGGACCGACCATCTATTATTAAATGTGACTATTTTATGTTTTTTTTTTAAAAAAAATAAATAACTGTTAATCTAAAACAATTTCGTGTCCCATGTACTTTTGAAATAGATTAAACTGTAAGAAAAAAAAAAGAAAAAGAAAATCTCATCTTTTGATTTTTGAATAATTGAATTGTTCCATATATATATGATTCGTTGGTTCTTCAATTCTTCTTCTTGTTCATATATCCTTAGTTTTATTGAAAGTGAAAAAAGAAATGTTTTTAATTGACCATAATACTATACTCTAAAGTTTATTTATTTATTTATTAGATTGTAAGAATTTATTGGATTTTGTTCTGATTGAATCTTGGTATCTCTTTTGACTTTATGTTTTGATAACTTTAGGCAAAGGAATTAGTTTGAACAAATAAATAGTGAAGTGGGTTTTTAACATATTCTTAGAATATGAGAATGTGATTAATTTTAGAGGTAAATTTTAGAATATGAGACTGATTTTATTTATTTATTTATTTATTTAATTTTATTTTTAAAGACCAAATTAGATAAAATTATATTCCAAATTCCAAAAGCACACTGAAAAGATTGATGCTCTGATGCTTAAGTACAAGTGGACTTTAACTGATGGCACCATTGGATTCCAAGTCAGAGAATTAAATAGGGTCATAAATCACTTTTTTTTTTTTTTTTTTTTTTATAAAAATTTAAAAAAAATTTAAAAAAAATTAATTGGAACAAATAACTTTACCTTTTTCTTTAATCTTTGCTTTCATCCAAAATGTCTATTTGGGAATAATTATCACTCAAATTATACTTTGAATTGGGATCAAGTCATATCATGTCTTGGGTAGGAATAATATGATATTTTAGAATTAAATTATAAAAAATATTTGTGAATTTCTAGGTCGCTTCAATCATGTCTTAGAAATATTTTATGTTTATCTTTAATTTTTTAGAGAGTTTTTTTTATTTTTCCGTTAAAATAAGAATGAAATTCATGCAATTACTAGTGAGTAAAATTTTAAAGTGTATGTATTAACATCGTTAATAAATGATAACAATGACTTAATCGTCTATAATATCCTTAGACCTTCTAATTTCTACATTTCAGTTGTCCTATTAATTTTCATTTTTTATTTAATGGAAATGATATTTGTGGTATATAATTCAAAGTTGAAAGGCAAAATCAAAAATTTTAATAGTCTATGACCATAATTGAAAGCTATTTCAAAATTCTGAGATATTTTGTGTAACTTAACTTTATATTTAGGGAAAAATACTTTTTTGGTCTTTGGGTTTCGAGTCTAGTTTTCATTTGATTTTTAGGATACTCAAAATGTTTCACTTTTAGTAAGTTTTGAGTTTGATTTCAATCTAATGCTAGGTTTTAGAATGTTTCAATTTCACAAATTTGAGTTTTGTTTCAATTTGGTTCCCACATTTTTATGTCACACTTTTAACCTCAAATGGTTCACTAAATGCTCACATTAGTCTTTAACATTAATGTCTATTAATTAATTTAAAATTTAGAATTAATTTTAATTGAGATAAAAAAAAACAGTAAAACTTAATTGACTATAATTCTTTTATTTTTTATAGTAATTGCCATGCATTAACACTAAAAACAGAAAGTGAATATGTAGTGAAATCTAAGTTATTAAAAGTGTAAATTTTTAAACTTAGAAACTAAATTGAAAAAAAAAAAAACTCAAATAAAATTGTAACATTTTAAAACCTAGAGATTAAATTGAGATCGGATTCAAAACTTAAGGACTAAATGAAATTCAAATCCAAAACCTTAAAGCCTTATTTCTAATATATAGTTTTGTGTATAATTTATTTCATTTTATTTTTTCTAGGTAAAGCAAGAAAGCAAACACATGAACATTTTTAACCATTTTTTACCATAATAGGTTAACATTTCATAATCAATGATTAAAAAAGAAAATCCTAGTTGTCTTTGCATTAAGTGCTATTAACACCAAAATCTCCAATAAGGTTTTATCAAAGTCCAATTAGAGAAATGGAAATTAGTAACGTGTAAAAGAATAATTAGTCTTTGTTTCCTTTTTAATTTAGTCTTTTCAAAGTCCCTTTTATCATTTTGTCCTTTGATTAAGATATAAATAAGATTAGATTTGTGATTAGCATTTTTGTTTGTCAATAAAATAAAAATAAAAATAAAAATAAAAATAAAAATAAAAATAAGATACCATAGCTATTGCTTTCACTTTGTTGTTAGTGACTTAGAGAAGAAAGGCTACTAAAAAAACCTTTGCTTTTAGCATGCCTTTTCTCCACTCTTCTTACCTTCGCCTATTAGTATGATGTTACATTATAGTTATCCAATGAATTGACACCTCGATGAACAAAACTATTTTATATTATTTCCAACCATTAAATGTACGTTAAATTATGATCAATGTCTTAAATCTTGTCTGATGTTTAAAAGTCGTTTTCATTTGTCAACATACATATTGAAGCTTTTAGAACAGTTACCTACGATATCTTAAATCATAATGTATGTTATTCTTAATTTGAAATTGTACATATTATTTTATCATTGAATGATTTTGACATAACAAATTATTTGTTGTTTTTTTTAATTTTTTTTTAACAAAAGAAATTGCGCGTGACACAGATATGATTAGGAATCATATAAAACACTTAAAATTTAACCTTATTGAGTCATACTAAGTGATTTAGCCTTTTTCAATATACCAACCAAAGATGGAAAATTGTATATTTATATACACCTTCCCCTTTTACAATTTTTTTTTTTTTAATTTTAAAAAAGAGAATTGTTATAAATTTATCTACTTGGCCAAGCCTTTTTCTCTAAGGACCAAAGTGGGATGTCTTTGTCCAAAAAAAATTGAAAGTAGGGTCCATATGAAAATGTTCTCTTTCTCATCACAAAACCCAAAAACCCACTAAAAGCCAATTGAGATTTTTCCCACCACAACTTGTAATCAATCAATCTCTCATCTCTCTCTCTCTCTCTCTTCTTCTCAATTCTCAAACCCTATCTGACTTTAGATTGTTGATGAAATTAAAAAATTAAAAAAAAAAAAAGTACAATACTAGAAAGTGAAGGGATACCAAAATGATGAGGGGGGCAAAGAAGAAGGATTTGGATATCTCTTATTTTTTTTCTGTTTTATTTATTTATTTGAATTAAAATATAATTTTGATCCGTATACTTTGAAATTTATTCATTTTTAGTTTAAAAAAATTATCTTAAATGACAAAATAGTTGAAAATATTTACAATTAATAGCAAAATACATAGTTTATCAGCGATAAACCGTGATAGATCGCGATATACTACTATACGTGTCTATCGTGTTATAGATAGTAGTCTATCGTGGTCTATCACATATAGACAATACAATTTTGCTATATTTGTAAATATTTTGGTTCCTTTTGCCATATTTGAGAAGAGCCCTTTAGTTTATGTATTTTTAATAAATCTTAAATTTAGTGCCCACTTCTACTTTATTGTTGAATTTCTTTTTTTAAAAAAGAAAATTGTCACCTATTTACATTTTTTCTATAAATTTTGAAAATATATTCACATATGGGTTGTTTCTAAATATAGAATAATGAGCAAAAATATTTATAAATATAGAAAAATTTCACTGTCTATCAACGATATATTGTAATAGACTGCGAAAGACTTACTTTTATCACTGGGTGATAAACTATGATAGACTTATAGACTTCTAAATGTCTATCGTTAATAGACAATGAAATTTTTATATATTTGTAAATAGTTTGATATTTTTTCTATTTATAATAATTTTCCTTCACATATTATAGTTTCCTTATATGAAAGTTATTATTATTAAGGATAGTTAATTTTGAGGGACTAATTGAAGATTTATTGAAAAAATATGAAGTAAAATTGAAAAAAAAAAACTTAAAATATAAGGATCAAGATGATATTTTAACATTTTTCTTTCTTTATTTATAATAATAATAACTTTCGGTTTTGGCTCAAAAGTTGAATGGTGATTTGATCCTTCACAAAATCAAAACCCAACTTGTGAGAGCATATATCTAAAACCATTGTGTGAAAGTGGGGGCATGAGAGAATATATGTTGGGGAGAGAATTTGCAAGTGGGGGGTTGAAAATTCACTTTTTTTTTTTGTCAATTTATTTAATATGACATCATGGATGTGAACTTTGGAATTCTAAAATTAGAGTTAATAATGTATTAATCAGTTGAGCTACGTACGTATTAGCTAAAATAAAATTTACTAGAAAGAAAGAGTCAAATTGTTTCTTGAGATTTTGTTACGTATTATAAACTTTAGTAGAAAAATAGGATCTATGAGCTGAATTAGTTAAGGTTCAAATATAAAACAATAAAGTGCGATTTGACTTATATCAAAACAAATCATAAAAACGTCTAAGGTCATCAAAAGCTTTGCATTCAATGTCAAAATGCTTAAATGCAATAATAATAGAAAAAAAATCACAACTTCAACCAATAGCTATAAGAAAAATTATGAGATCTCTCCTATCTCATTAAAATTCTTTAATATAACAATTAGTAGTGCTTGCAAATACTAATTTTGACGATTACTCAAGTTAGAGGTGTATATAGATTGAATTTGGTTGAGTTGAAGGTGTATATTGGACCAACCCAAAAAGTTGGATTGGTTAGGTTAGCAACTCAAAACACCAAAATAAATTCTCAGCCCAACACTTTTTTTCTTTTAAATTAAAAATATGTAAATTTATCTACAACACATAATTAATAACTAAAATCTCATGAAGTTGAAATGTTAAATAGCAAATATCTATAAACAAAGACAAATGTCATAATAATTTTAAAAGAAAAATATTAGAAATTCACAAATTAGTTAATACAAAGTAATCAAACTTTGTATATATAGAATTTGAGTTGAGTTGGATCAACCTAAATATTTTTTAGCCAATTCGCAACCCAACTCAACCTAACCCTTATATTTTAGGTTGGATAGTCCAAGTTGTCGGGTCATTTGAACCCCTAATTCAAGTTTTGAATTGGTTCAATATCCAAAAAAGAAGGAAAAAAGAAAAAAAAACGTTATATCGCTTTGTTTTGTACTCACTTATTATTATATTATTTGTTTGGTTTGTTTTTAGTGAGTAAAAATCCTATTGGTGCTCTATAAAGACCAATTTTATTATTATTTTTCTAAAAAGACAAATTTTATTCATTTGATAAAAGCAAGATTTTGAGGTTAAATTTTGATGAATATTTAAATAAAAACGAAAATTTGAAGTGGGGTTTCCGAATGAAGCCGTCTCCATTCGTCAGTTCATCAGGCAGACCCAAAAATCAAACGTCGATTTTCATTTATTTATTTTATTGTTTCTAAATTGAAGTAGAAAATAGATTATAATCTCTCTCGATGAAGCTGCCTGAGATGTTCATCGGGACAATTTAATGGGATTTCTCCATGTATGCCATTTTGCAGCAAATTCAGGAAGATACAGAGAGAAGGGTAAAGGGATCTTTCAGTTTCTTAGTCTTCGTGTTTGCGCCACTCAATTTTTTGCATCATCATCATCATGCATTGTCGGATGTGAAAAAGCAGTTACAAAGGATTTCTATAATACCTATGTGTCGTATGTGCTTGAAATACTGAAATTATGTGCAAAAAGAAGGTTGTTCTTGCAAGGGAAGGCTTGCCATGCCCAAATTCTGTTAATGGGGTTAAAAACAGACACTTTAACGTCAAACATTCTCATCAATATGTACTCAAAATGTGGTTCAGTTGATTTTGCACGCCAAGTGTTCGATGAAATGCCCAGCCGAAGTTTGGTGTCGTGGAACACCATGATTGGGTCGCTTACTCAGAATGGTGAGGAAAATGAGGCTCTTGGTTTACTACTGCAGATGCAAAGAGAAGGAACCCCTTTTAGTGAATTCACCATTTCAAGTGTCCTTTGTGCATATGCTGCTAAATGTGCTCTTTCTGAATGCCAGCTGCTTCATGCCTTTGCTGTTAAGGCTGCAATGGATTTGAATGTTTTTGTTGCAACTGCATTGCTTAATGTTTATGCAAAATGTGGTTTGATGAAGAATGCGGCTTGTGTTTTTTATTCCATGCCTGAGAGGAGTGTTGTCACATGGAGTTCAATGGCGGCAGGGTATGTGCAAAACGAGATGTATGAGGAAGCTTTGGCATTGTTTCGCAAAGCTTGGGAAATTGGGTTGAAACAGGACGAGTTTTTAATGTCATCTGGGATTTGTGCTTGTGCTGGATTGGCAGCCATGATTGAAGGGAAACAGGTGAATGCTTTGCTATTTAAATCTGGTTTTTGTTCAAATATATTTGTTGCTTCGTCTCTTATTGACATGTATGCAAAATGTGGTGGCATTGAAGAAGCTTACAAAGTATTTCGAGATGTAGAAGAGAGAAATGTTGTTTTGTGGAATGCTATGATATCTGGCCTGTCAAGACACGCTTGTTCACTTGAGGTGATGATTTTATTTGAGAAAATGCAGCAGATGGGCTTGAGTCCAAATAATGTTACTTTTGTTTCTGTCTTGTCTGCTTGTGGTCGTATGGGTTTGGTTGAAAAAGGACAAAAATATTTTGACCTGATGATAAAAGAGCATCATTTGGCACCAAATGTCTTACACTATTCCTGCATGGTAGACACTCTTAGCCGGGCAGGGCAGATTTTTGAGGCTTATGATTTGATTATTAAAATGCCCTTTAATGCCTCTGCTTCTATGTGGGGTTCCCTTTTGGCTTCTTGTAGGACCCATGGGAATCTTGAACTTGCTGAGATTGCTGCTAAAAACTTGTTTGTCATGGAACCACACAATGCAGGAAACTATGTGTTGCTGTCCAACATGTATGCAGCAAACGGTAAGTGGGATGAAGTCGCAAAGGCGAGGAAGCTTCTTAAAGAAAGTGATGTGAAGAAAGAGAAGGGCAAGAGTTGGATCGAGATTAAGGACAAGGTTCACTCGTTTATGGTCGGAGAGATGAATCATCCTAAGATTTCTGAAATTTACTCAAAATTGAATGAGTTAATGGAAGAGTTACAAAAGCTTGGTTACAAGGCAGAGACTCAGCATGATCTTCATCAAGTGGGAGAGAGTGTAAAACCAGAACTTTTGGGGCACCACAGCGAGAAGCTTGCTTTTACTATGGGATTATTGTTTTTACCTACCAATGCACCTATTAGGATTATGAAAAACCTTAGAATATGTGGAGACTGCCACTCTTTTATGAAGTTTGCCTCAAAATTTGTTCGTAGGAATGTCATAGTCAGGGACACCAACCGATTCCACCATTTTAAGAATGGGTGTTGTTCTTGTGGGGATTTTTGGTGAATATTTGTTTTACTTTGTTCTGAAACATCATTCTAATATATACGTATATAGTATTCGAATCTTGGGCCAAAGAACGTGTTCTTTGTCTCAAGAGCTTTGATCTTAAGGCAATCCGTATCTAACCCAATCTGTAGGGGTTGAAATTGAATCAATTTGGGGGTTTTAATGTTTGAGAAATAGGGATTACACACATTCAAAGGATTCTCAATTCTACTTGTTTTTTTGGCTACTTTTCTGAGAGAGTTTTCATATTTGTGAGGGAGGGTTACATGCATAAACACGAGTGATCTTACATCTTTGAGGGAAATATGTGAGGGAGTGATTGTGAGGTCCATAATTTTTGTACGCTGCCATGTATACATGAAGAAGAGCTCCTAGATATGACCATGGTGACGATTGAAATATGCCTTCATTGTTCTTTGGAAGTATTTTAAATCTTGAAGAGTATCTTCTTTGGGAGGAAGAAATTGATCCCATATTTGATCATTGCCACTATAGTAAAAAGGGAAAGGTAAAAATTTATTGTTTCTACATTTGAAGATTATACCCTCACATAGCGAAATAATATGTTATTAAAAAGGAGAAGTGAAAACAAACTTCTCATGAGAAAGCATTTTGTTTCAAAGGCTTTCTACAAATTGCAAACTTTGTAACAAGGGAGCAAAAGTGTGGAAAGATACTATAAAGAGATGTTGCTATTACTTGAAGAGATTAACATATTTTAGGATGAGGAAGGTACCATGGATCGATTCTATAAAGGACTTAATGAAGAGATTGTCGACATGTTTGTCGATCGAGAAGAAATTTGACCTCGTGAGAATTTAGAAAAAATGGTATGTGTCGCCATCAAGATAGAAAGACAACTCCCATGGAGATCTTCAGTGTACACTAAATCTAAATCTAGTACCAATACCAAAATTCATGGAAAAAGTTAGTTTATCTACTATATCAGAGCATTTTGATAAGGTGGGAAGTGGTAGAGAGAAGCTTGATAATGTTGTGCCTATGCGTGATCATGATGTTTTGTCTAGTAAGTCATTGGATTGCAAGGACTTTTGTAATTGTAATTTTACTCCTACTGCTGAATCACTTTATATGGAGAAACATGTGTTAGTATTTCGTGTATATCGATGGGAGACCAAGAGGTCGTATTCTCACCACTAGAGGAATACACCAAGGAGATCCACTATCACCATTCCTCTTCCTAATTATTAGTGAAGTTCTTGTTGCCTTGCTCGCTCAAATACATGGTAGTGGGTTGTTTGAAGGCTTCTTAGTTGGCAAGACAAGGTTCATGTATTCATTTTACAATTTGCAGACGATACCCTCCCTTTTTGCAAGTATGATGAAGCCATGCTAGATACTTTAATTCAAACAATTGATCTTTTTGAATGGTGCTCAAGTCAAAAAGTCAATTGGGAAAAATCGGCTTTATATGGAGCGAATGTTGATGAAGCTTCATTGAACTCTACAACTGCTTGGATTAATTGTAAAGCTGGGTCGGTTCCCTTCATTTATTTGGGGTTGCCTCTTGGTGGATAGATAATCAACTTTCATTTTGGCAGCCCATTATTGATAAAGTGCATTTGAAATTTGATAGATGGAAAAGATACAATCTATCTAGATGGGGTAGGCTAACTCTTTGCAGTTCTGTCTTAGCAAACCTACCTACTTACTATATGTCCATATTTCAATTTGCTTGTTCGGTTGCTATAGAATTGGAAAGGATTATGTGCAAATTTTTGTTCGGAAGGTATAAGGGCAACAAACTGAATCATTTGGTTGAATCGGAGATAGCCTCAAAAGACACTCATGATGGAGGTATTGGTATTGCTAATTTGCAAAACAGAAACAGAGCACTTTTACAAATGGAATTGGAGATTTATGAAGGAGCAAGATTCACTTTGGTGTAGGGTGGTTAAAAGTATCCATGGTTCTGACCCACACAATTGGCACATCTTCGGCAAGCATGGATTGAGCTTGAGAAGCCCAATGATTAGCCTATCAAAGACATGGGATAAATTTGGTGCTCTTGCATTTTTTAAATTGGGCAATGGTAGAAGTATTTATTTCTGGATAGATTTGTGGTGCTCGGAGACCCCTTTTAAGGTGTGTTTTCCAAGATTATTTCACATTGCTTCATTACCAAATGGTAGCATTAATGATCATTAAGATATGACCATTAGTTCTTGTTATTTAATCTTTCGGAGACAGCTAAAAGATGAGGAAATTGCATAATGCCAGTAGTTTCCGAATTATGTAGAAAGCAACAGAATTTCTCATACTTCAGATTTCCGAATATGGTCTTTGGACGCCTCACAAAGATACTCAGTAAAATCTTTGCCAAAATTCTTAAATTCTTTCTCTCCTTTGGACAAAGAAACTTATCGGGGTATTTGGAAATCTAAGAGTCCTAAAAAAATAAATGTGTTGATTTGGATTTTGTTTTTTTGTGACACTAAATTGTTCAGCCACTCTACAAAAGAAACTCACAAATCAAAATTTATCCCCTTCTATTTGCTCGTTGTGTCAAGCTAATGATGAAGATTTACAACACTTATTATTTGATTGCTCCTATACAACCAGTATTGGTGGAAGTTGTTTTCCTTCTTCAACTTATCTTGGGTTTTTGGGCAGCCAATCAGAGAAAACATGACTCAAATTCTAGTTGGCCCGTGATTGTCCTCAAGCACAAATTATGTGGTATAATGCAATCAAGGTTTTGGTTTCTGAGATTTAGTTTGAAAGAAACCAACGTGTTTTTCACCTTTGAATTGCTCCGATCGTCTTGGTTCTACTCGTTTACTCTTCATGGAATTCTCAGTCAAAATTCTTTGAAAATTACTCTATTTAGCATATATGTCTTAACTGTAATGCGTTTATAACCTCTATGTAATCATGTTACTAAGTTATCTTGGTAGGTTTTTTATAAATGGAAGTGATGAGGGTGCTAAAGATATGTCCTTGTATTTTGAGCATTAAACTCTTTTCATTCTTTCAATGAAAAATATTGTTTCTGTTTCAAAAAGAAAAAAAAAAAGAAAAAAAAATGTGTTAGTAGTACGGGGGTAGAGAAAGCAGATTGTAGTGAACTTGAAACTAAATACTTTGTTCTGACATTGCTAGTGTATTAGATCCCAAAGTAACATTTGATCCTACTAGTATCATTGCTTTCAAGAGAAGTAAAACTTGATGTGTGTGAGTTGGAAAACAAAAGACATGAGACCGAGACAAAAATAATAGAAATATATGAAGAAGAAAAGTGAGCAAACATAAATATGAGAAAAACTTGTGAAGGATACTCAAGGTAAAGATAAAAATGAGAAAAAAGCAAAAAGTGTGAGTTTGAAAATTTGTGAGGTAAGTTCTTTCATTTTTTAATAAAATAGATTGTTTTCTAATAAGTGAGCTTTAACCAAGTTCGCCTAGTTTTTCTTTTGAGTTTTTGTAGGATGTTAAAGCATTGACTTCGAAGCAAAGCTCAAAGATTGACTCTAGTTTTTCTTATGGTCACAATTTGAATGAGGATTGGAATAAGTGCTATTCTTTTTAGAATAGATGGAATTCAAGATAGAGCAACATTTGACATCTCATGATTACAAAGTTGTTTTTCAAGGGAGACCATCCAAGAGAAGTTCAAGAAAAGTAAAATTATTTTCTTCTCATGACTTTAAAATTGCACTATAAGGCTTTGATTTGGAATTCGAGGTTAAATCCTTCAAAAAGAGGGGAGGATAACATGAACCGTCCAAGATATCAAATAATTATTTATATTTTATTTAATAATTTTGATGTAATTTTATTATTTTCTACTATTATCCTTTTTATGATATTTTAAGTAGGGGTATTTTTGTCATTTTACTATGAATTCTGATGTGGCATTAGGGTTTTCTTTGGGAGGCTATTAACGCCTTCAGGTTGTTTTGAGCAATTTTTACGATGAATCAACTTTGACCTTTGTTCTTCTTTCAAGTTTAGCCTGGAGAGCTTCTTGAATTTTTGCAATTTATGCGTTGAGTTGCATGTCGAGAACCTTCAAGTGGGATCAATCATCCTATCTTGTGGAGTGTTCGAATCTTAAGGCAATCCGTGTCTAACCCAATCCTTGGGGTTGAAATCGAATCGATCTGAGGGTTTTAATGTTTGAGAATAAGGGGTTCGCATATTCAAAGTGCTCTTAATCCCAATTCACTAGGGTTTTCATATCAAGTTTTCCTTCGGTCAACAACACTTTCTTGTCAAAATGTTGCTGATTTGTAAGTTATGCATGCCAAATTCTATTACTAATCCTCAAATAATTAAGAGCCACACGACTATCATTCCATGGATTTATTCCTTCTTTTATAGCGAGAGTGAAGGGGGAGGGGGTCCAGATCAATTGAGCTTGCTGCAACTCCCATCAGGTAACACCCTAAATCCCTTAATGCGTTGAGACAGTTGAGACCAGTTTGAGGGAGCTGGGATGGGGGTCCATTTAAGCTCGCGAGGTAATTCCTTTCTCGGCTTGTCATTTCTATTCTCTTTTAGGGTTTGATGCACACTTTAGGAAATGTTCATAATATTTGAGGATCCAGTCTCTTCTAAAGACAAGATCAGGGATTGGTTTCCCAATCTTTTTTTGTTTATGTCATTCCATATAGCCCAACAAGTTATAGCAATGATATTTAGCTCATTTTGGTTGCAAACTGAACACAAGGTTGTCCATCTATCGTTGAAACAACCATTAAAGTCATCTCTAGGGAGCTGGGCTGGCCCAATTTTGTTCCAAAGAGGCTTTATCTGAATACACCGAAACAACACATGATCAGTTGATTCTAATGAATTGTTGACATATTGGGTCTAAGTTAACCCCTCAATTTAGATTTGTTGGTATGATGTCATGGATGGCTTGCTAGCAAAAGAACTTCTAGGCTCTATAGTTTCTCCTAGTGTGGTTCCATTGAGTTGCACCGTGGGGAAGCTTCTTTGAAGCCACCAAACTGTATAGTTGCCAGATTTTTCAAATGCCAAGTCCATCTATCTTGGACTCTTTTGTTTGTGAGGATTCTTCTAATCAAGTTTACCTCTTCTAACGACACGCTTTTTTCAAGCTCCTCTACTTTCCAAATTCCTTCTTCATCTATGTAATCTGCTACCAAAGTATTCTCTTTCCAAATTCCTTCTTCATCTATGTAATTTGCTATCAAAGTATTCTCTGGCCCTCTAGTTAGAAGCTTGTAAGTAGTAGCTCTTGGAATCCATGGATCTATGAACATATGAATTTTCCTCTCATTGCCTACTCTGTATCTAAGACTTTTTGAAATGATCTCCTTCCCCCACATTAGATTCCTTCAAAGTACAAGCTTTTAAGAACTCTTGCAGCAAGGATATTTGGTTTCTTCAGAAGCCTCCATACTCTTGTTTGGCTACTAATGCTTGGTTGAAACCAACAAGATCCCTGAAATTTAAACTTCCCAAGGCCTTTGGTAAATAGAGATTGATCCATTTCTTCTAGTGGTTTCTTATTTTTTCTTCTATAGAACCCCACCAAAACCTTGCAAATCCTCTAGTAATCTCATCACACAGTTTCTTTGGCTGTTTAAACAAGCTCATAGTATATGTTGGAAGGACTTGGCCCACACTTTTTATTAGGACTTCCTTGCTGGCAACTGAAAAGAGGGGCTTCTTCCAGCCTTGAACTACACTCCATACTCTATCAACAATAAATTGAAAGTCTTTTGATTTGTTCTAGGAGAAAGATGATGGAAGGCCAAGGTAAAAGCCTCGATCAACTTTTGATGTTGCTTAAGAAATCACCTCTTGACTGACATTTGGTGAGAAAATAATGGTAGATTTGGAGTAGTTTATGCTCTCCCCTGAAGCCACCTCAAAGGTATTCAGTGACCTCTTTAAATTTGACATGTTCCACTTGTCCACTTTGTAGAAAATGAAGTTATCATCAGCAAAAAGGAGGTGGTAAACACGAGGACCATCATTAGGGAAGTCAATGCTAGAGGACCATCATTAGGGAAGTCAATGCCTTTGAGAGTTCCTTTGTTGTTAGCCACCTTTACAAGATAGGACAAACCCTCAATTATTATGAGAAAGAGATAAGGGGATCTTCTGCTTGAGGAAAAAGATTCTCTTGGCTCACCTTTAATGATAACTGAAAAATGAACTATAGTTAAGCAATTCATGATAATATCAATCAATTTTCTAGTAAAACCGAGCTGCACCATCATGTTCCTCAGAAAAGGCCATTCAACCCTATCATAAGTCTTACTAATGTCAAGTTTAACTGCAGCAATGCCCTGATTTCTAGATTGTCTATTGTCTATAAGGTGCAAACTCTCGTGGCCCACCATAATGTTATCCGTTATTGTCCTCCCGAGAATGAAGGCCGATTGAGCCTGAGAAATAAATTTGTCCAGGATGATTTTGAGCTTGTTAGCCAACACTTTTGTGACTAATTTATATTTCAAATTGCATAAATTAATTGGTCTATAGTTCGACATCGAAGATGGGTTCTTCACTTTAGGAACTAGGATAATGTTGGTTTTATTCCCAGCATGAATGCTTGCCATTATTTAGAATTTCTAGTCAGTTTGATATTGTATTAGAACCCACCACATTCCAATATTGTTGATAAAAAAAAGGTTGGAAAGTTGACACCATTTTTAAACTCTAAATCTTATATATATATATAAAGTGTTTTTGGAGCTGGATGCCTATTAATTTTGACACTATTAGTAACTTTGTTGAGAGGTGTATCCAAGAGGCGCAAACTTCTATGTGGCGTTAGCTGGTAAAGAGGTGGTGAAGCATTATTGGAAGTTGAATTATGATTTAGCATGAAGTCTCCATCATCGAACTAAAATTGGATTAGGTGCTCCAGACTTTGAACATTTGTAATTTTGGAGATCTATAATTTTAGACATTTAAATATTTTGGTTATTTACATTGAACCATAATTGGATTAGGTGCTCTAGACTTTGAATATTTGTAATTTTGGAGATCTATAATTTTAAACATTTAAAGATTTTGGTTATCTACGTTTCCAGAAAACATATGACCCTTAAGTGGTTTGGGTCACTTGTGTTTCTTGGTATAATTATGTAGTTGGCTCTTTTGTTGGTTGTGTTATTAAAAAAAAAAAAAAAAAAAAAATCTATCAATTCTTCAAAATAAGTTATATTCAAGGATGATACTCATGACAATTATTCAAATTTAAAATAAAAATGGCAACACCTTATGGTTTAAAGTTTAGGTGAATTTTGTTGAAACAATAGTTTAAAATAAAATTGATACACCTCGTTAAAATTTATCCAAACATGAACATTGAAACATTTATATTGAGTCTAAGGTAGAGAATTTTAGAATTTTAGAATTATACATTGTTGTCTTATGTATATGAGTTAAGAATTACTTTTGATCCCTGAGTTTCTATGGAAGAATTTAGGGCTTTGGGCCCTTAATTTCAAGTGTGTGTGGAGTGGGCTACTCCTTATTTGGGGCTCCAAATAATAATGGGTGATTCGAACTATTATAACTTTTAATTAGCTACAATATTACTATTTCAAGTTCATCTTTGTTACATTGTTTACTATTTGCTATAGCGTTTACTATTTAATATTCATCCTCTATTTTGATCTTTATTACGATGTTTATTATTTCATGCCCACACTAAAATTGTCTGCGACTATTATAACCTACAGACCATAATAAAGATCCCCTTAGTTTTTTTTTTTTTTTTTTTTTTTTTTTTTTTTAACTTTACTTTGTAATTATTTATTTTATGTACTTTTAGAGTTCGTAATAATTTAGTCATTTAATTTTATTAAGTATCAATTTAGCTTTATTACTTTACAATTTGTAACCCTTTAGTGCCTTTTATGAAAAACACTATTAAGATATAATAAATTTATAAATTATAAAGAATAAGTTGTTATATAATCAAAATCGACAATTAAGTCAGATGATATTTTTCATAATAAAAACTAGATTGTTACTAATTTGAAGGTGCAAGGACTAAATTATTACAAATTTGCAAGCACATTGACTAAATAAGTATAGATCAAAGTTTTTTTAACATATATATAATTAATAAATAAATAATGAATTTATCCATGAAACTTGTTTAGGTGCAATAAGGGAATTCATTTTTTCAGACGTAAGCCTATTACTTTATTTTTTATGTCTTAAAAGGTTTCGTGAATGTTGAAGATTCATTTATATATTAATTGTAAATCATGCTGATAAAGTATATTGAAATAACTTCAACTACTCTTTACTTTGTAAGTATATGTGATACAATGAAATCTCTTTCTTAAAAAAATGATAAAATTAGTAATAGATGTTGAGATTCAAAATGTAACACCAGTTACACAAGAATAGTGGTGTTATGTTGACATAAAACTTACTTCTTCAACTTCAAAGTTAACTTTCACATATAATAATTCTATTTTGTAAAGCGAGAGTATGAAGGAGAACCTCTGTTGTTCTAATTTCTCTCAGTGAACACCTAAACTCGATAAGTTTCCTTTTAGTGTGAATGTTGAAAATTCAGTTATATTTCTTAATTGTAAATCATGTTGATAAAGTATACTAAAATAACTTTTAACTACTCTATAATCTACAAACATATATGATGCAATGAAATCTCTTTCTAAGAAAAATAATTATAAAATTAGTAATATTTGTTGAGATTCAAAATTTAATACTAGCTACACCCGAATAGTGATGTTATGTTGACATAAAATGTACTTATTCAACTTCAAAGTTAACTTTCACATATAATAGATCTATTTTATGTAAAGCGAGAGTTTGAAGGGCACCTTTATTATGAAAACATCTCTCAGCGAACACCTAAACTCGTTAAGTTGCCTTTTATATGGATCACATCTATACATGAATGAATACATTCATAACAATCAACAAACACTTAAACTTGAAAAGTCATGTCCCAAAGATCGAAGGGTATTAACCGACATCTAAACTTGAATAGTCACATTTTTATACATGGATCACATCCATTCAAGAATGGATATACTGATTCAATGTGTAACCACTTGCATCCAATGAGTTGTGTCTCATCCATATAAGTTGCACCTCGTTATGCCCTAAAGATGGAAGGGCAAAATAGTCATTTACTTATTTGTTTTATTTTCTAGATAAATGTAAATCGTAAATAAAGAAAGAAGGAAAAAAAAACAAATCGTGAACCGTAAGATGCAATCAGAGTACAATTAAGTGACGTGGCAGAATCTGAATGGATAAATAGAAAAACACTCCATACAAATAACCACACAGAATCATTCCTCCTCTAACAAAGAAACCCTAAATTAGCCCTTCTCTTATATCTCCCTCTCTCGCGTTAGGGTTTCTCTCAAGTCGCAGCGGCAGCACAACTTTGCTCTCTCTGGTACTCTTCCGAAACCTTTCGTCCTTCCTTCCAGGTCAGTTCTTTCTAACTAGGGTTCTTAATTCTCTTTTCGATTGGCCGTTTTACGTAATTCTCTGTTCATTTTATGTTGTGTTTTTCACTTATCAAATTTGTTTGATTCATATCTCATGTTTCGGAGAATTGAATTGATCATAGATTGATTCTGCCTCTTGCCTTTATCTTTTTATCGAAAATTTGATGAGATAGAGTAGTCTCTGTCGTCCCTTTAAGATTTTGGGCTGTGTTTGAGGTTATAAGTTGTTTGTGATGATGAATGACTCGTAAACTTGTAGCTATCTGGTGTTCAATGTGCATTTTTAAAAAATGTAGGTCACAAGATATATTTTGATTTATTTTTGTGTGTTTCTGAAGTTGTTTCTTCCAAGTGTAGGATTGAATATGTTTGGTTTTACCCTGAGGTTTTTTTTATTGCTGTGTATGGAAAAGCACCCTTTTTTGATCTAGACTACCGAGATTGCCAAAATTACTTGAAAAATATTTTTCATCACTCAAAATCAATGTTAATAGTACGAAAAATGTGTTTAAAAGTTTATAACTAAACATTGAATTGTTTTTTGAGTGATTAAAGTATGTTTTAGAGTGATTTTAAATTTGGCATAAGTGGTTTTAACAATTTTAATATCACTCCCAAATATGCTTTGTCTCCTTTTGATTGTGAAAGTAGTGTGATCCAGGTTAGGTTGCTTATTCTTATTATGTTTTTTTTTTCTCAGGTAAAGTTTGGTAGAAGATGGGTCGTGTTAGAACCAAGACTGTGAAGAAGTCTTCACGCCAGGTGATTGAGAGGTACTACTCAAAAATGACATTGGATTTCCACACGAACAAGAAGATCTTGGAAGAGGTTGCCATCATCCCCTCAAAAAGGCTGCGAAACAAGATTGCTGGTTTCTCAACCCACTTGATGAAGAGAATTCAGAAGGGTCCAGTCAGGGGCATCTCATTGAAGCTGCAAGAAGAAGAGCGTGAACGCCGTATGGACTTTGTCCCAGATGAATCAGCCATCAAGATTGACGAAATTAAGGTCGACAAAGAGACACTTGATATGCTTGCTGCTTTTGGTATGTCAGATATTCCTGGACTTGTGGAGGTCGAGCCACAGGCTATGATTCCGCCCCAAGCCTTTGGAAGGGGTGCAGGTGGCCCAAGGAGATACTAAGGTAATTGAGACTACTCGACAACTTTTGGGAATTAGAAGTTTTTTGTTATTCAATATTGCAAGGCCATGGATATTCTTGTTGCTTGTTATTATCAGATTGGTCCTTAAATGTGGTACTTGTCTTTTTAGTTTTGATTTTGAATGGATGTTTAAATCATTTTGGACATGGATGCCGGATGGTGATACTTTTGTTTTAAGTATTGGAGATTTCTGAAGTAAACGTTTTTGCTATTAGTCAGATTTCACAACTGCCATTCCCTTTTTGAAGTTCAGTTTTCTAATTTGCTCTGTTCCAAGGCATTTCTTTTGATTATGTGGGGTGCTTTATAGTCTCTAGTTGTAAGATTTCAAACCAAACCCCCCTTTGATTTATCATATGATTGTGCAAAGTTACCACAATGATGTGTGTTTTGATTTTGATTCATAATCTTATTGATTTTTTGGTTATATTTTTTGTCGTTGAATTTTGTTTGAGAAGCAATTATAGGTGGTTTGTTATATTTGATACCAGATTCGATAGCCTTAAAATACAAGGCATTGTGATGTTTTAGTGTTTATTAGGGAGACGAGTCTGATTTTTTTTGACCTTGTTAATTAGGTTGAGATGCCTAAATGATAATGACAATTAATTTTTTAAACATTTAAACTTATCTCACAATTTTGAAAATAATTAGAAAAATAAAGTAAAACACTTTTAGCTTTGAAATTTTTGTAGTGTCCATTTGGTTAATAAGTATTTGAAGTTTGATGTTTATGTTTGAGTTGTTAGAGTAATGGCAATCTTATTCAATGATAATGAGATATTTAAATAATGTTTATTACAGAAATGTAAATGATTACTAGAAAAGCCTTTTTATATTTCTAATTAATTAGGATGTGGTAACTAAATAGTATGTTATAGGAAGCATTTTTATTTGCTTATACAATTTTTTATATTTTTGAAAGATTAACACTTGATCTAAAACTAAAAAGTGCGAAATTAAAAAGAAAAAATAGAAATTCATAATTCAATTTAGAAAAAAGCATAATCCTTCTTGAAAAAATTGGAAAAATCGTTCAGAACTATGGGGTGGTTATAGTCACACTCCTGAAATCTCAATTTGATCAATTATCATCTCTTTCTCGTTGTCTCTCCTCTAGTTGAAAATGACTGTGACGTTTAGTATTGGGGTCTCCAAATCCAAAGAAATCTGAGCAATTGATAGCCAAAACATAAAGATAAGCCAAAACTACGATCTTGAGTAAAGAGACCAATACTTTGAGAAATTGTGTAAGGACTTGGTGAAAGTGAGGAATCAAAATACTCAACTTGAGAAAGAGGAGATGAGATTAGAAGAAAGTGAGACAGTTCTTAAAGCCTTTTCATGTATGATTAATTTCATCTTATAAGGTTTATTTTAGACGTTATTCATTTGAATTTATTCAAAGTTGCATTTAATTGGGAAGATTCGATTTTTAAAATTGAAAAAGGGGAATAAAATTGTCGGAGAAAATATTTTTTTATGAGATGATAATAAATAATTAGGATTTTAATATTAAAAAAAAAAAAATCATCGTCTTCTTCCTCTCATTCACGATATCACCGGTGGCACCCCTCCCGGCTCCTTCGACTTCGGATCCAGTGGTTTTGACGCATCAGACCGTACTCCTCCTTCCTGCTGGACAGTGTATGGGCGGCAGTAGTTCATCAATTTCACTAATTTTCCCAGGCTGGAGGAGAGACATGAGAATGGCAAATAGAAAAAGAGAGAGAGCGTGGAGAAACCACAAATATCCACAGATCAAGAAATAAATATTAATTCAATAGAAGGATTCATCTGACCCAAGTTTCATAATTGTGATTGTAACAGTTCAGTGGTAATTTTTGTAGTTTTTCCATCTTTTTAAAATGTAAACAAACAACCATTTTCAAACCAAATTTACCCTTATTTTATTTCACGCAAATGTATCAAAAAGTCGTAAAAAAAAATTTAAAAAAATCAATATATAAGATTATTGATCTGGAAAGTTGATAAAAAAAAAAAATGTGCTGTAAGTTGTATGTAATAATCAAACGTAATCGAATTGCTGAACTTCTCTTCTGTAATTAAATTGCAGATTACGTTGTGTGATCCACATTTCATGATTATAAAATTTTGATAAACAGCTAGAAAGGTAATTAACGGAGGTATTGATTAATTACATCTACAAATTTGGTGCAAGATTTTGTTTATTTGGGAGTGAATAGTGTGGGGAGAGGGGAAGAGAAAAGGAGAGAGGAAAAGAAGTGCCACGTTTTTTTTTTTTTTTTTTTTTTTTTTTTTTTTTTTTTTTAATTTATTTATGATCATTTACTTTTTATTTTGAATATAGTTAATTTCTTAAAACTAATTGATATTAATTTACCAAAATTAATGCAATTAATTATTTTACTAGAATAACTCAATGGTATTTCATTAGAATATATACTCCCTTCAATTTTATAAATTAGAACTCATTAAAGGTATGCAAATTACTTATTTTATTAAATTTATTGATTAATTAGTAAACAATATATTAAATATACTAAATTAGTTAACTAAGATTAAGATTATTTAAAAAAACTAGTTGAGGTAGTACAAAAATTCATTTTTCAATAATCATAACTAAACCTTTATTCAACATTGGGAATCAAACTACAACAGAGAGTTTCTAAGAGTTATAAACTAGATCAACATTTAGAAAGAGTTTGATATGATGTAAGTGAAATTTGAGCACCAAAAACTAGCAAAACAATCACCTTATTTCAAACACTTTGAATCAATCCTGAACTACAAGGAGACAGTGAGAGTTGAATAACATACCACATTTGTAATGTGAATGAAATTTTTACGAACACTAACCCTAAAAATCATATAATAAAGAATACTTGTGTGATGAACTTAACACAAAAAACCAAGTTTAATAAATCAATCTTTAAAGAAAGTGAAACAAAACAAAGAACAAGTATCTGACACTACAAAGAAACCAAATACGAAGAGGTTCATTACCAAAACTGATAAAGCTTTTACAAAGAATCTAAATAGGATTGTTAAGAGTACATTGCAATAAATTGTCATCACTAACCCTACAAATCGATCTTGTATATCAATAATTGGTTGTGGCTTCTCCACTTCAATTCCCACAAGACCTAGTAAAAGAATAAATACTCATCTTACAGTTCAACCAAACACATCACTAAAAAGGAGTTTAAATTAGTTCACAAATATAACAAATGTCATAAATCGGTGACATTTAAAAACTGTCATGAATGAATGAAAATCCGAGAACTCTGCTTTCCCCCGTAAAAACGATCATTTTTAGGTTTTATGACTCTTTTTTCCCTTTCTACCCTCATTTGCATTTATCCTTGTACCATGAAAACTTAGTTTTGTTGTAATGTCAGGAGCTAAACTGTCATGTTTGAAAACTCATCGATCAAGATGCAATTAAACTAAAAATTCAGGGACTACAGGTGTATTCTTTCAAAAATGTTTTATCTTCATTTTAAAGGTGTCTATTCAACCATGCTACATCACTTTTCCTTTTAGTAAAATTAGAGATTAACTTAATATAGGAACTATTTATAATTATACCAAACTTATGCGATTAAAGTGAATCTTTTACAATTATGAGAACTAAATTATGAGGTTTTTAGAAGGAAAAGAAAATACACTCATAGTCATGTATTTGGCTTCTGAGTTTCCAAACACAACATTTTAGCCCTTGAGATTTAATATGTAACAAAAGTAGACGTAATATTATTTTATTATTAAACATACTTTTAATTTTAAAATAAAAAATATTTTATTTTTTATATAAAAAACATTCTTACTTTCTTTTTCTAATATCTTCCCCTCTCTTTTTTCTCCTTCTCACTCCTACTCATCTTTTTCTCCTTTCTCTTCGATAGTCATTGTCACCAGGGACCGTATCTTTTTGTATTCGTTTTTTTTTTTTTTTCCTCATCATTCTTCCTCTCTCTTATCAGCCTTCTATTAGTGAATGACAGAAGAACTGATAGAGGGACTTAAGGTGCCACTAAAGCAAATTTCATGGGTAAAGTTGTTGAGTTTGAAAACTTAGGGATCCAATTATAATCCAACTCAAATTTAAAGGACAAGTCTTTCCTTTTCAATATTAGAGATAGTGTATTTTGTGAGAATAGTTTATACAATATTTTTAGAACTTGAAGCATAATAAAAATATTTGCAAACTCTTTTGATATTGCACTAAACTTTTTTTTTTTTTTTTTTGATAAAATTTACCTTTATTCAAAATTTAATTTCATTATTGGATCAAAATGAATATATCATCCCAATCATTATTGTAAGTCACCAAATCTTTGTTCGAGTTTTAATTATTATCTCTAATAATTTTCTATATTCAAAACATTAATAAACGTATTCTATAATAGAATAGATACAATGTTCACTATATCGTATACTTGTTGTTTGACTATACGACTTACTAGTTATTTAATTTATACACTTAATTACCTTTCAAATGAAGTATACTAAGTTCGGTTTACTAAGAAAAGAAAAAAAATGGACGAGTCTCTACTTTTGTATCATGAACTTATGTGTTTGGCATGAGAAATTTGGCCATATATATAAAAAGGCACACTTCTGTGTACAAGAAGGAAAATAGCGGATTTCCCTTTCCTCGTTTTTATTAGTGAAACCAGAAAATTCTGAATCCCTATTTGGGGTTTTCTACGAAATGGATATGTTTGCGGCAGTGGGTATTCTCATCTCCTTTCATTTTTCTCATCAAAGGACCTGCAATCGCCATATCTTTACATGAAGATATGTACGAGATAATGGAAATGGAAGAAAAGGAAGATTTGGGTTGCCTTTAATTCCAATTTCTGCAAAAGGGTTGGCGATTCTTTTACCATTAAAATAACTATGGAGTTCTGGGTCATCGGCATTTATGGCTACTCGACGGCTTTCAAGTTAGCGAGGAGAAGGGGTTATGGCCCGACGGCTGGCATTCTATTGGTTTATCGGTGATCGATTGAATGCGTTTTGTAGATTATCAGAAAGGTACTGGGGAGCCCCTTTTAAGCGATTTTTGTTTTGATCATGAATATGATAGCGTTTAGATTTTGGCGTTCTGTTTTGATGTTCCTGAACTTTTGGATGAGAGATATGAACTTAAGAAATCGTGGGTGAGGATTGCATTTAGGATTTGATAATTGGATTAATGGATCTGATTTGAATTTTGATTGAAGCTTTGTTGACTGGAATTTAGTGAGATGTCACTGTTGGTTTTGTTGTTTATAAGAGCACCTAGAATATTAGAGACCCACCTTAATGACAATTGTTCTTTAGATTTCTCATATGGGTATCTTTAAGATTTTTAACCTTGATTGTATCTTCAGGTGAATTGTTAAGAGTTGGATACTTCGAGTCTTTGATCCTGTAATCCTTGTTGGAATGACATGAAATATTTAACTTTCTTGCTGTGAGATCTAAAAGCTAGAATGTAAATCACAAGGATCAGAGAAGAAAAAGAAAAAGTAAAGAAAGATACAGTGCAACTGCTGAATGTGCATAAGAAAGTTAAAGATCAATAAATTTATACAGATACCAGTGATAGGATATTTCATTTGAACTTTTGCGGGTAAAATGCTGTATGAAAATGGTGAAATAATAATTACCTTTTGTTTCCAATTGATATCGTGTGACGAAGATACTGTTATGTCTTGAGTATCATTATTGGTGTTAATAGAGAGTGTAAGCATAAGAAATAAATAAATGCATGAGACAATTAACGTTGAAAGTGAATTGAAGTTCAAGATTATTAACCTTCAGTCAAGGTGTCACTTGTCAAGTCATATGTACTGGAGTATAAAAGGGCTGATGCTTATGATCCCTAGCCTTTTTTAATTTTTTTTAATTTTTTTTAAATTTAATTTAATTTTGTTTTATTTTAACAAAAGACAAAGTTATAACCCCTATCCATAGACATTTCACTATTGTTTAATGGATTCTAGATAAACAAGTTATAGAAACTTGATATTTGAAGTTTTTGATAATACTATGTTGCATTTCACCTGTTTCAAATTTAGTCCACTTGTATTAATCTCCATACAATCACTGAAAATAAAATATCGTGTTACATTATTTTTCTTGAAATATTTATATGCTAGTATCTACTTTGTGAATTCCATCCTTTTCAAATCCAGTGCTTCTTTCATTATCTTAATGATGTCACTGCTTAAGAGTCAAGAAGCTTCAAGTTGTAGAATCCTTGAGTATTGAAGTTAGTTGCTGGGTTGACCTTTAAGGTAAAATTTACTATTATGGGATGCAGTTTTAAAGCTTTGTTGAAAAATAAATGTAAAATGTCAACTTGATGTTGCATACAGTCACATTTGCATGCTATGAACTTTTGATTTACAGAGTATATCAGGAAGCGTGCACGATTGAGTATGGAAGAATGACCCAGCTACTGGTTAGTTACTAAATTTTGATGTTTCATATGGATTATATTCATCGCCCATCTTGTACTTTGTAGTACTCGAATAAGCAAATATGTAATTTGTCCCTTCATGATAATTGTTATTTTCAGGATAGTATGGAGTATGACTTGTATTACCATAACTTCTACTGATTATATACCACAGTGTTTGGAAGTTGGTTATGAACCGGTTAATCTTTATGTAAAATAAAATTATACTAGTGGCTAGCCACAGGGTGAATGAAGAAGGATCTAAATCTTACTCTTACTCTTGTGACTTTACTTGACTTTAGGCATGTGATCTATTTAGGTTTGAATTTATTGTTATGAAAACATAGAATCAAGAATGGGTTTGCCTAGTGCTAGTTGCAACAAGGTAAAGAACTTTGGGGACATGGGTTCAAACTTGTGGCAACCTTCCTACGATGTTAAAAGTTCTACAAGTTTCCTAATAGCTACTTATTTTAGTTTAGATGGTTGTCTTCCAAGTCTTCAGTCTAGGAAATTTATCCCTTCTAAGTGGTTGATTCAAACTACCTTGAATTATATTAGTTCTTAATGCTGCTGCCCTGTGCCAGAGGGATTATGAAAAATAAATAAAATGAATATTGCAAGTGCTTAGTGGGTAATACTAAAAACTATCATGACCGGTAATATTTAGGAAATAGATTTATTATTATTATTATTATTATTATTATTATTTTCTCCTTTCCTTTCCTATGTAAGAAACCAAGCTTTGATTGGAAAAATTAAACAATAAAAAGGGCATACAAAAACACACAAGGTCTACAGAACTAACTACAAGAAATATGAACAAGGATTACTTTCTGTATCTTTCTAGAACATATGGAGGTCTTCCTTTTTTTAGTGGCCATGATTGTTGATCTTATTCTTATTGCTACCAAGTTTTTTAGTCAGTTCCTATTTTATTCTTGGTGCTTTGTTATTGTCAGTTTGCTTCTATTTTTTAAAAAAGAAAAAGAAAAAGGAAAAGTTGAACCAGGGATTATAACCTTCTTTTCCTAATGAAGTTTTTCTTTCTAAGGTTTTCTCTCTGTTATTTTGAAGCTGAACAAGGAAAAACCTAGATGAAGAACTTCTCTTCTTGGTAATAATCTTATCTTTATTGTATTGTTCTTCAAGAGGTTAAGTAGCATTTACCACTAGAAGACAAACCTATTAATTGTTTTCTACCAAACAATAATGGCACCAGATTGGCTCCTATATTTGCACCACAAAGGAATCACTTCTTTTTTGTATATAATTCAAATGGTGCAACGGTTACTTAAATATTCATGCCATTAACCATGTGGATTTCATTGAAGTACTGAATTACAGAATTTGTTGAAACACTTTCCTTAAAATGGCTTTTTTATACTTCTACTTCCATTCATCAGTCTTCTCCTCCCTTGGGTTTTACCTTGAATATCTTTACTATTATACTGTAATTTTTTGTTAACAAATTCTGAAGAGTCATGTATTTAGCATCAAGATTTTCAGTTGCACTATTTTTAAACTCCTATTGATAAATAGTTTAATTTAGATTTAGGTTTTTTGTTTACATCTGATATCCATTGAATTAGAAGCAAAGTAGTGAATAGAACTCCTGACTGTTTATGCTTACTACAATTTGTGATCTCTCTTTATCTTGTTGAAGTTGGAGATATTAATAAAACTTTACTTCTATTAATGTCCTTGCCAGAACTTCAAACATTAAGAAAGCCTTGGTTTTAATATTATGCATTGAAATGCATTGAAATTTATTATCCACACCACTTCACTACAAATACTTGGTAAGGAAGTATCCTTCTCAAATGGGACAAGTAATTATGCCAAAAGTTCTCAAGCATAAATGCTTTTGCTAATTTTTTGAAATACATACCTTATCATGTATTTCATCATATTGCCATCATTGTGATTGTTCCTATGCTTTTTCTTTTGCTATTGAATATTTGAGTTTTATATTTTTAAAAATATTATGTAGGCAACATCTATATTACGTATTACTATCATTGTTTCAAAATTTAATTTATTGTTTTAACGCTTGGTTTGTTAGTATCTTGGCTTTGAGAAAAACTTAAATAATAGCTTCTTTTCTTGGTAATCAATTTCGTCCGTTTAGGAATGCTCTTAAAGAGGCTAACTTCCATCTACTTGTACAACTCAGTGTCTTTAATTTAAGTAATCAAAATCACCCTAGTGGTAATGGTAACAGATATTCCAACTTTTGCATTTTAGAAATTGCTATTATCACTTTATTTTCTAACATTGTAACGGTTACTAAATTTCGATGTGACTAACCACGCAGGTTAGCATTTTACAATTAATTGTTCAGACTCTGTTTAACACTTACCTAAAGACAGCTTAACCGTGTGATTTTCCTACAGTTCGCTTTCCCCTCCCTTCATTTAAGAACTTGACAAAATTTCCAAAAAGGATACTCTACTTGCTTTTATTTATTTTTACGAAACCATATCTGCAACATACAGATTTCCAGTTGAGCATCTATGTATACTTGTATTGATGTGCATCTATGCATTAATTTTACTATTATTTCTTCTGTTTTTATTTTTGAAATTGCACAATCTTACATTTCAAATTGATTCAATTAATTATTGGCAAAGCACTAGATCAGACTTTATTTCTGGCAAAGCACCTGATGAATCAGTTTACTGCAAAACCACACTCTTTTCATTTAAATTGAGGAAATTTATAGAAACCTTTACTCACATCTTTTATTTCTGGTATGGGTTCAAAACCTCAGGAGACCACTAAATATCTGGAGCATGCTGGTGATGCAAAGGATTGCAGTGGTGGTGACCTAGAGAGCCGTGCTTGTAGTCCTGAGGATTTCTCCTTGAGTGTCGATCAACTCAATCAAGACTTCAACAAATCTCTTGTTCTTAAAAGTTCATCCTCAATTGAACTGAACGATAGTTCCAATTTGACTATGAAGGAATCAGGAGTTCCTGACAAGGTATACTTCTTCTCCAACTTGTAAATATCGTAATCTGTGTTGGATTTTTTTCCTAAATGATTTTGGTAGTCTTGTTTTCATCTTGTTATTTTTTCCCTTACCAGGAAAATTTTGATCTCTTTCCTTTCCCAAATAAATCTTTTAGCCTATTAAGGAAAAATCTACACATAATTTAGGCATATTCAGGTGAATGCTAATATATTTCCTATTTCTTCTGTGGTGGTTCTGGAAAAAATTCCAAAAGAAGGAAACTAAAAGAAGGTATGCTGTGGAAATGGGAACGGCTGCGAATGAAAATGATGCATATTTGGATCTCAAACTGTCACCTCCAGGGGTCTACTCAAGGGGTAAATCGTCCAATGACTCGAAATCGTCATCTCCAAGATCTCAAGACTCATGCATATCTGCGGAGGTCGAGTCAAACGTGAACTCGGAGAATAATAATCTTCGACTTGAAAGTTCACCGTTGATTGTGATGGGCTGTACTTTTTGCCTGCTTTATGTGATGGTGACAGATGCAGATCCCAGATGCCCTAAATGCAAAAATCCTGGCTTGCTCGACGTTTTCCGTGGAAATCAGGTGAAGAGATTAAGAAAAAACTAAGTTTCCCTTCAAGGAGTTTACATGGTGGCTGGTTTCAAAGGCTCCAGTATCCTCTTGAACTAATGCACCCTCTGCTTTTTTCTTGAACGGATGCTGCTGCTGTTGCTGCATGCACCACCATCTTTTCACTTGGGGAATCAGAATAGCATCTTTAATAAACAATATAATTTATGTTTCTTGTTGCTCTGTAGTTTGGTTATCTTGCCCTTTTTTTGAGAAGGCCAATTCATATGGGATATGGTCTTCAAAACAGTTCTTTATACAACACATTTAGTTACTTTGACTCTGTTGTTAAAGACAGTACAGTTTTTCCTTTGTTTGGGAAAATCACAGAGAGTTTATTTCTTTTTCTGTGCCATTTACTTTGTTGAAGACATTTTTGCACATTTCTTTTTTTGTTAAATGAGAAGAATAAGCAGGCAAAACTCTGTTGATTTGGCGGCGTGCTTAAGAGGACGACAAATCGTAGGTGCCGTGACCCACAAATCGCCGTAGGAGCGGAGCTCGTTAATGAGGACACTCTTCAGAAGAAGAAGGAATTCGGCTATTGACTTGGTGAGTTTTTTCAGGCTTACCTGTGGTCTTAAACTTTTTACCATATTTGCTGTTTTCTTGAACCAAATAATGCCTTGTTTTTAGGGAATTTTGAGAAGTTGCCAACCTAGGTTCTTGTAGGAGGAGGGTAGTTTAGAACATGGCTTTCCCAATAATATTATCATTATTTTATGTTTTTTAGCAAATTTAATTTCTGGGTTAGGGATATTTTGCAGTGAAATATGAAGTAAATGCACCGATAAGAGGAGAATGAAGAAGCTGCCAAAAACATGAAAATGAATTTATGATCGCTTCTTGTTCTGTAATCTGTAAATAAGTGTCAACTCAATAAAGATCATAGAACATTTAATCAATATTTGATTATGGTTAACTTGTTATTAATTATTAATTAAGGGTATATTTATTTAGGCTAATAAATAAGTTATTATATCTTCATTTCAGGAAGTAAATTTAATATAAAATGTTTAATGAATTCATTTTAGATTCACTTTGTGAGTAAACTGGATTATGGGTTATTATATGATTGGGCATCAAAATCTTTGTAATAAACCAGAAAATAGGTCATAATTTAAATGACCTAAAGTATTCAATATTTAAATATGGATCTAATATATAATAATTATTAAAATAAATAAACTATTTATGTACGAATGAGTATTGAACATCTTCACTTGTAAGATTAAAATTATAAAAATAAGTAAACAATGGATTATGAATGAGTAATAAAATGGAAATATTCTCAATTTCTAGTAATTTTATTGTTCTTCATTTTATTAATTTTTTTTTCTTGATGTCTTATGCATGTACTTGAACTTGTTGATGCATATTCACCACATTATTTAGTTCTAAATTCTATTGCTAAATGAATTTCAATTATTTTTTAAAAACTAAACACATATGTTTGTTAATTAGCCCATTTGTGGATATTAGAATGAAATGATCATTTTTTTTTCCTGAAATAAACGCAAGTATGTGTATCAATCCATTTGTGGATATTAGAATAAAAAAGACCATAAAATTTTTGTTTATAACTTTAACCTAAATCGGTAAATTGCAAATTTAGTCCTTATAGTCTAGAGTGAGTTAGAATCTAATCCTTATGGCTTTAAAATTTAGTGTTCAGTCTCTATGGTTTGATAAAATTTCATAAATGGGCCTTGTAGATTGATAAAATCCGCAACATTTATGAAACTTTTATTAAACCATAAGGACTAAATCTTAATTATAAACCACAAAGATTAAATTCTAACTATCTCCAAACCATAGGAACCGAATTTGCAGGACTTTTTTTCCTCCCAACTAAATTTGATTATTTATTAACTTAGTTTTTCAAACTGTAGGGCCAAAAACGAAAAGAGAGCATCTTCAATCTCGTTGCATCTTCTTTTGAAATGAATATAGCAATTAAAATGATTAGGTATTGTGATTAGTTATTGGATCAAATTTTTGTAAATATGAATTAGGGGTTAATAATCAGATTTAGGTCAGCATTAAAAAGAGTCAACTAAGCATGTGCAACTACAAAGGGAGGCTGATATTATATGCCATAGAACTTGGTCGGTAGGGAACAAGAGACCTTATAATAATTGAAATATGATTAAAAGGAACTTATGCTTGGGAATGGAGGGTGTAATTTGAAACATAAGAATCTTTTTAATTCAAAGACCATAAGATTTTCATCAATTCTTTTTTTGGAAAATTGGTATTCCCTATCCGTTGTTTTATTTTATGTGTCATTCATGTACTTATACCTATCATATGATTAGCAACAGGAATCTTTTTTTTTTTTTTTAAATTCAATCAAACTTTTTGGTAACCTTTGTTATATTATGCTCATCATCTATCATCTATCCACGTTTGTGTTATAATCATATCTTTGTATTCTCAAAAGTTTTTTATCTTGTCTTTATACTTTCATCTATTATTAATTTTGATTATCTTCACCATTAGTCGATCATGTTAAATATAATAAAAATTGATATGAGACTTATTATGTGAATTGATGTAGTTAAAGATTTCTTAACCTTCATTTCAAGGCCTATCATGAATAATAAATTTAATATGTACTCATTTTTTTCTAGGTTAGAGGTTTAATTTAGTACGAAGGTAAAATTAGAGGTGTTTAAATATGACTTAGGCAACCTGACAAATCACACTACCCAGCTTTGGGTTGGGTCTCTAGGCTGAATAAATTTTTTTCTAAAGGTTGACCCAACCACCCAACCACCCAACCTTATGTATGTACGCGTGTGTGATCTTGTTCTAGTCTTTTGTATAGCCAACCCATGTACACTTAGAGATGTCCACTTTTCCCACGAGGAGGGAGTAGGGGAATAATTCCCCAAAAGCTAAATGGAGATGGGGACGGGGGGCTTTTTTCTTATAATTTATTATAATAATTTAATTTTATGTTATTTATTTTATTATATAGATATTATATTTAATTTTCAAGATTAATGGTCAAAATAATGAATATGTTTGAATTAGTGTAAAAGAAAATATATGTTTGAATTCTAATAAATTTAGATTATATATATGAATAATTTGATCGATAATTATTTCCTTCCATTTCAAATTTTTGAGTAATCATATAAAAGTTAACAATTTAATTAAAACATTTTTCATAATAGTGATTTATGGTAATTGATTTTTTTTTTTTTATAAACAAAACAAAACGTGGAAAAATTCCCCCGGTCCCCGCAAATTCCCTGCAGGGAATCCCCACCCCGATCCCTGTTGGGAATTTGGCGGGAATGGGGAATGGGGACGGGGAGCGGGGAAGCCATCCCCGCCCCGTGGACATCTCTATGTACACTCCTAGGTAAAATGAAAAAATTTCAAATAAAAATTACTTGAACAAAATCTAAAGTGATATGCTAAATCCATTTAAATTCGATGTTCAAATCCTCATACTCCACTTGTTATATTAAAAAAATAAACAATACTACTCTAAGCCATGTTTTGTTAGTTCTAAAAAAATATTTGTGTTGATTAAGCAATGACATAAACTATAAATATATAATCATAATGATAATGAGGAGGATAATTTATTTTATTTTGTATAGAATAATTGTTATGGGAGCGTATATATATTATATTTATAGAGATATGCTCAAAATTAATTAAAGAGAATTGGAGGGGAAGATTTTTGAGAGAAAAAAAAAAAATGGGGAAGAAGATGAAACTACTTCCTTCTCTTTTCAAAAACAGAGAATCGACGGACCGGCCATGGCAATGGCCGATATGCGGAAGCTCCAAAACTCCTTCATTCAGAGCCGACGACGAAGAAATTTTCACTACAATCAACTCAGTGTTCTTAGACAATTTTCTCTCCGATCCAATCCAAACGCCCGATTCTTGGTTCGCAAACTCCTGCCTCTTCGATTCCGCTAGGTTTTCGTTTTCGACCGATTTCGAAGACGATTTGGAGGTTGTGATTCGAGGCGCAAAATCAGAGCGGCTGATCTTCGAGCCTGGCGAAACGAATTCGATTTTAGAGAAATCAACAATCGAAGAAGCTGGAAAATGTGAATCGATTCGATTGGAAGGAAGCGTGGTTTTACTGGCGATGGAATCGGAAGATCCGTACCTGGATTTTCGAAGATCGATGGAGGAGATGGTGGAGAGCCATGGAATCAGAGATTGGGAATGGTTGGAAGCGTTGTTGAATTGGTATTTGAGAATGAATGGGATGAAGAATCATGGATATATTTTAGGTGCGTTTGTTGATTTGCTGGTAGAGCTTGGCGGCGGCGGCGATGGTTCTACGGATTCGACTTCCATTTTTTCCGATGAATTGATCATCCAGAGCCACGATCGGGAGAGATGCGTGGTTTGAATCATTTTTGTGTTCATACTGATTTCACTTATAAATTTCACTTCATAATTTTGCAATTTGTAAATAGCTAACCTAGTAAAATACAATTATAATCATTTAATTCCATTGTTTTAGTAAAATAATCACAATCCATACTTTTATTTTTATCATTACAATGCTTCAACTTAAAACAACAAGAAGTTTGATTCTAAATTTTGGTCGAGTTTGTAGCTATTTCGTCTATTAACTTTTTAAATTACATTAGAAATAATATTCAAACTTGTATTTAAAAGATCAATTATTTTAATTTTTTTTTTTTTTAAAAAAACTGAATTTCTCTATTATCTATTACATGTTAATATAAAATTACAAGTTTTAGAAATTTATTAGACATTTTGAAGGTTTGGAACCAAAAGGCATATGGATCAAATTCTAGGGCTAAACTTGTAACTTTGAAAAAAAAAACTTAATAATTACTACTAATGAATGGTTAAATTGCTTACTTAGAGACTATTTGAGAGACCAAAATACAATCAAGATTATTGAGGAATGGAGGGTGGAATGGAAATAAGATCATAAAATGTGGAAAAATAGTAGGAGAAAGGGTTGGGTTGAAAATTGTAGAAACAAAATAAGTTTGGTATTACAAATGATACCCAAAATGCTTAATCCAAAAGTTTTTTTATTGCATTTCATTTTATTACATTACAAACTCATTCTATTACAAACCCCTAAAAAGCTCCTTAGTTCATAACTTAACTATTAAAATACTATAGTTCGAGAAACATTTGTTGAACTAGATTATTATACTTTTTCTAAGGGAGAATTTGGGACAATGGATAGATTAGTTGTCTAGTCCCCGAGTTATTAAGTCATACAATATAAGATGTTAATAACCAATAAATCATGAAATCTATGTTTTCTTTTCCTTTTTTTTTTTTTTTTTTTGTGATTCAATATTATGTATATATGGAAAAGAAAAAAGAAAAAACTTACGGGGATATAAGATGATCTCTTCTGAGGGTTTATTAAGTAAGCCCAAAAGAATGAGGCCTTACTGAAATTGGGCCGAAGCCCAAAAGATTGTCAAAAAATGAGATGGCCCATATACATAATATCATCGTTTTAGGTTAACCGATGTTTGACCAAATCAATATCTTCCAAATGCATTCTCATAATAATAAATAAATAAATAAATAAACAAAATTCTTCTACCAACTTAACTTTATTAAGTTCCTTAATTTTTTATATTAATTATCAGAAGTGATTATTATAAAACTAGTACTCAAATTTTAACACAAGTAACAATTTGACATGATATGAAATAAGAAAATGGACCATTAAAATAAAATAAAAGCATACACTAAAACTTGGATGGAACAACTTAATTTAATATTCCTATTATATTGAGACAGTGATATACGCTTCTAAACTTAGAAGTGTGAGCATATAACGTGTTGTATAACGACCATGACCATCATCTTGTGTGTATGATTAACTATTTGTTTTTCACTTTACTTGTAATAAAAATGTCGTCTTTTTTTTCTCCCTAAGGGAGTATGGTTTTTTTTTTTTGTTAATCACCTCAATCTTCCCTAGTTCTTTCCACCTACAAAGTTTAATTTAGGTTAAAATCAAGATGAGTCGTCTATCAAAGTTTTTTTAGCCATGGTAGTTGTACCAATTTCTAAAATCCATACTAGGAATAAAGTATACTATATTCTAGTATAAAGTTTCATTTTTCTTGTTCAATTTGGTTGAGTGTAGTTCCTACTCGTATTTGAAGACTATTGATACTCTCAAAGCCGAAAATCACTACTCACAAATTTACGATTTTGAAACAAAGAAAAACAAAACTTAATGAGTAATAAATATAATTAGAATGATCCAAAAGATTACTATTTATATAGTTAACAATGGATGAAGAAGGGCATAATCTTGATTTAGAAGAAAGATATTATAGTTGTCAAAATCAACAGCCTCCAATTTGAAACAAAGAAAAGAGCCTTAAAGAATAAAGACAACTTTATAGGATGGATGAAAGAGTGAGAAGAGAATGTTTTGTTTCCATTCCATATGGATTGCCAATTTAATTGGTTTTTTTTTTTTCTCTCTATTCTCTCTCTCTCTCTCTCTCTCTCTCTCTCTCTCTCTCTCTCTCTCTCTTTCACTTTTTCTTTTTTCATTTGATATTGTTGTGATCTATGTTTTGCAATCAATCCTAAAAGAGACATAAAAATATTATTCCATTGTCTTTAAAAAAAACAATAAAAATAATAATAATAAAGAAAATTATTATAAATAGAAAAAATATCCCACATTTATAAATATAGAAAAATTTAAGAGAACTATTTGTGAAATTTTTCTATTGTCATTTTTCTATAATAATAATAATAAAATGAAGAAGAAGAAGAAGAAAAAAAGAAAAAAAAAAAAAAAAAAAAAAAACCAAAAGAGGAGGCAAACTCCACAGTTCCCAATCACTTCAAAATGGACAGATAGTCCTACTCTCTTTTCACTTTAAGTCCTTTTATTATTATTTATTAACAAAGACTGCCCTCTCTTTCTTTCTTTCTCATTTCCCTTTATCTTTTTTTTATTTTTTTTCGACCTTTTTCTTTTTTCTCTTTCCATTTTTTCATCACATAGCTTGTTTTTGATCTTATTCTTAACAAAAGTTTAAGACACCTACTTTTGATTATCCCTTATATACTTTTTATGTGAGAGAAACAAAGTTAGCATATCACATGGTAACCACTTTTTCTTTTTCTTTTTTTTTTTTTTCCTTTTTTTTTCTTTTTTCACTTATTATTAAAGACAACAAATTTCCCTCATAAACAAGAAAGGTACAAAACATACTCTCCTTATATACTCAACTAGTTTCTTCCACTTCCTTCTCCATCCTTTAAATATAACCCTTTCTCCTCTTCCCTTCTTCTTCATATCATTATAATTTTAGGTCTCATTTCTTTGCTCATCATCCAACTTACAATACCACAAGGAGAAAAAAAAAAAAGAAAGAAAATGAGAGCTGGAATTTGCACTATACAACTTCAAGCTCTTAGCATTGAGGCCGAAGCGACGGTGAAGCAAGCAATCGGCCTCGCACGACGACGAGGTCATGCTCATGTGACCCCGCTCCATGTCGCTAGTGCTATGCTTGCTTCGTCCTCCGGCCTCCTTCGGAGAGCTTGTCTTCATTGTCACTCTCACCCTCTACAATGCAAAGCTCTCGAGCTTTGCTTCAACGTTGCCCTCAACCGTCTCCCGACATCAACACCAAGCCCACTCTTTGGCCCTCAATATCCAAATCCTTGTCTTTCCAATGCGTTGGTTGCTGCTTTTAAGCGTGCTCAGGCACACCAACGTCGTGGCTCGATCGAAAACCAACAACAACAACAACCCATTTTAGCTTTGAAGATTGAGTTGGAGCAACTCATAATCTCTATCTTGGATGACCCAAGTGTTAGTAGAGTTATGAGAGAAGCTGGTTTCTCTAGTACACAAGTCAAAAACAGAGTTGAGAAAGCAGTTTCCTTGGAGGTTAGTGACTCACAAATTATAATGCAATTATACAAATCAATTATTATTATGCAATTATATTAAAAGACAATCATTAGTTATCGTCTAAGTTGTACCTAGTCTCATGGATCTCTTTATTTTACATAAAATATTTGTCAAATGATAATTTTTTATTAGACAAGCACAAAAATAGGTGTCAACCGAGGCAGTACCCAAATTTTTTTTTTCTCATACTAAAAACAATTTATTGTTTATTTACACAGGAATACAACAATGAGAGACACTACTTTTGTGAGAAAAAGTGGAACTTGCTACCCACCAACACTTCAATCCCCAAGTTTCACTTTCAAGATTCAAAGTTAGACCAAACCACCAAAACACTTCCAAATCTTGACATAAATCCCTCTCAATCCTTACCTTTTAGCCAAATTACAATGATGCCCCCCACAAAAGTATTTGAAAATAGTTACAAAGAAGAAGTAACAAATGTATTAGAAGAGCTATCAAACAGAATGAGCAGCAAAATGAGAAGAGTTAGCAACACAGTGATAGTTGGAGAGAGTTTAGGGACAGTTGAAACAGTGGTAAGAGGAGTAATGGAAAGATTTGAGAAAGGAGAAGTCCCAAAAGAATTAAAATATGTAGAATTCTTAAGCCTTCCACTGTTTTCATTGAGGAATCTTTCAAAAGAAGAGATTGAACAGAAGGTTTTGGAGTTAAGATGCATTGTGAAAAGTTGTTTGGGCAAAAGGGTAATTTTCTATTTGGGAGATCTCAAATGGGTTTCAGAGTTTTGGTCAAATTATGGAGAAGAAAGAAGGTTTTATAGTCATGTGGAACAGATAATAATGGAGATTAAAAGATTGGTAAATAATGGTGAAAGTTATGGAAAATTTTGGGTTTTGGGTATTGCAACTTTTCAGATTTATATGAAATGTAAAGCTGGAAATCCTTCTTTGGATTCACTTTGGTCACTTCATCCACTTACACTTCCTGTTGGAAGTTTGAGTCTAAGTCTCAACTTTGAAAGGTAATTTTTCTTCAATTTTTTACTGTTTCTCTCTTTTTTTTTTTCTTTTTTTTTTTTACTGTTTTTTTTTAGATGAAATTAATCTTATATATGTTTTTTTTTTTTTTCCTTCTTAACTATTTCAGCAGAGAATGTAATTTTCCAACAACTTCTGCCATGGCTTTCCCTTTATGTCTAGAACAGTACAAGGAGGATGCAAGAAAAAGTGGTGTGACTGCCCATCAGCAACAGGTTTGTATATACAAAAATTTATCTCTTAATGTGCCGTTTAGTAATAATTTTATTTTCTATTTTTAGTTTTTAAAAAAGTAAGTGTTTATTTATTAAGTATAAGAATCCAATTTTTAAACTAAATTTTCAAAAGTAAAATATGATTTTAAAAACTTTTCTTTTTTTTTTTTTAATTTTCAAAAATTAAAAACAAAAAACGAATTGGTTATCAAACATGCCTAAATTGTTTTTTCGTCTTTTTTTCTTTAGGTCTAATGTTTTTTTTTTTTTTTTTTTTAATTCATGTCTCTTTCTTTTTGCATAGGATGATGAGTTTGAGCATATGTTAACAAATTCAAGTGAGAAACATGGAGGAGTGAAGTTTATTGAGAAATCTCCAAATCACTACAATTTTCTTGGTCTCAAACAGTCTCCAAAAGAGTATCAATTCTGGGGTTCTTCGTCGTCGTCGGACGAGAATCCCGAACGAAACGTTGAGGTTTCGAAACCAGATCTCCTCTCAAACCCGAATTCAAGCCCCAACTCTGCTTCTTCAAGTGAAGTAGTGATGGAAGAAGAAGATGAAGAAGAAGATTATTTGAAAGATTTCAAACTTATTTCTGATTCACTTTCAAAAACCATCCCAAATTGTCCAAAACACAAAGCTGACGAAATCTCAGCCACAATCCTCAAGAACAAGAAGAAGACGAAGCATTTTCATGATGATCATCAAGAAAGTTGCTGCCTTTCATTCATTGGAAATGATGATCAAAATCAAGCCAAGGAAAAAACAGCAAGAGAATTGGCAAAACTCTTATTTGGGTCACAATCAAAATTCATTCCCATTGGTATGACCAACTTCAAACAACAAATTGATGAAGAAAAATCAAAGAGCTGCAAGAAAAGGGGAAGAGATGAAATGGGTTGGAATTATTTAGAGAGATTTGCAGAGGCAGTGAATGAAAATCCTCATAGAGTGTTCTTCATGGAAGATATTGAACAAATTGATTATTGTTCTTTAAAAGGATTGAAAGAAGCAATTCAGAAAGGAAGAGTAAAGCTTTCAGATGGGGAATTTTGTCCTTTAAAAGATGCAATTATCATCTTCAATGCCCAAAAACAGATTGTTAAACAAGAGCAACAAGAAGAAAACTCAAGATTTGTTTCTTTGGATTTGAACATTGCCATTGAAGATGCAAATGGAGATAGAATTATCAGATCAATTATGGAAGAATGTGTGGATGCCAAAATTTTATTTTCATAATTATTAGTCAGTTTTTAAATTCTTGTTTGTGAGAGGGGAGTTGGGGGATAGGTTTGTTTTAATCAGCATTTGGTTGTAGTTTTAGTTTTAGGATATGAATGTAAATGTGTAAAATATTAAATGCATATCTCTCTTGGGATTTTCAATTATGTGTCAGCTTTGATGTATAATTTTAAATTAATGATTTCCCTTTATAAACCCATTTTTGGTTAAGTATGATCATCAAATAATCATCTATATATTTTTAACAATTTTTGTTAAAGAAAAGAAATGTGTCATATTTGATTAAAAACTTTCTTGCAAATCCTCATTGTTTTTGCATGGGAAGCATAGCCAATAATCATAATCATTATTATTATTAAAATAAAACTTTAAAAAAAAAATTAAAAAAGTCTAGTAGTTTACTTTATTGTTGGGATACAAATTATAAAATAATTTCTACTCCTTAGTTATTATGAATGCCTTAGAGATACAAGTATAAATTTAGAATTTGAAAAGATTTTCTTATTACTTAGTAGGAGTTTCCTATTTATTACTATTAAGTTTTTGACCATAACAATAGATAAAAATGATTTTTTTAAAATAATGTTTTCTAAATAAAAAAATGAGAAAAATAGGATCGGGGGGAAAGAAGTCCCAAAAATAACGTTGTGAAATCATGGACCCGATCCACGATTATGGTTGAAATCGTGGACCCCGTCCACGATTTCCTTGCCAGCTGATGAATCCCTGCGCCACGCAAACTGCCACGTTGACACCTTTTGCATGCGTTTGACCGGACTCGTGGACCCTCCTATTTAGCCGACAGCCTCCCTCTCTTCCACCCACTCTCGTCAGTTTTTTTTCTCTCCATCAGAAATCTCTCTATCTCTTCATTCTCCGATCACCTTGCATGTTGTTTGTCGTCCGTCTTCCATGGTTTGTCGACATTGTCGTTGTCATATAGATATGTATATAGACATATTATTTTCCGATCATCTCATCTCTCTTTCTTTATTCAAGCTAATATTTTATCTCCGTCCAGCCACCGCCATCTACCGCCGACCGCTGACTTTCTCAGTCCAACCGCCAAAAAGGTATATATATACACATTTTTCTTTCTAATTATCTTATAAATATGCACTAATTATATGTAGACTTTGCATGCATGCATGAATAAATTATGAAGAAAATAAATTATTTTTACCAAATAATTTATTTTGTTCATAATTTGAAAATTTTAACTTGACAACTATTCGTTATTTGGCATTTATCCTTGAAAAATTTAGCTTGACAAGCATGAATAAATTTGTATATGCATGAATAGTTTTGATTGTTATTTGACGTTTATTGTTGTATAAATAATTATTGGCAAAGAATGTGGTGGGAAATTAGTAATAATGTTGGGTAGTAAACTCGTGGACCAGGTCCACGAGTTTTATAATTTTGGGTAGATTTGGACTAATTTTTCTTTTTAACTCTTATAGTTGTAAACGAATTTAAATATGTCGTTTCGTCCAGAAAATTTAGTTATTCTTGAAGCTGAAATGTGGGGATAGTGATATTGATGTAGAAATTGATGAATTGTTTGGAGAAGAAGTAAATATAGAAAATGAAAATGAGTTGGTTCCATCAAAGACATTTACACAGATAGAATGGGAAATTACAAATTCAGTTTGTGAACAAGGATCAACCTTGGAGGAAAGGGAAAAATGTATAGATAACTCTAGTATAATACAAAACGAAATGTTATTTGACACGAAAGAAGACCTACAAATTGCAATAAAAAAGTATTGTGTGACTGAACACTACCAAATTTCTGTGTAGAATTGAACCAAGATATTTGGTATGTGCGATGCAAACAATGGGATAAAGGTTGTAGGTGGAGGTTGCGTGCTTGTCGACGCAAAACTCATGGAATGTTTGAAATTACTAAACTTGGAGAGAATCATTCTTGTTTATACACAGAATTGGCACAAGACCATTCACAACTTGATTCTAATTTCATGAGTATTGAAATTCAAAATTTGGTTAAAGTTGATCCTAGTGTGCCTGTGGTGGTACTACAAGAAGCACTTAAAAAGCAGTACGGATATAACGTCAATTATAGACGTGTGTGGGAAGCAAAGAAAAAAGCTTGGGTTGCAGTCTTCGGCGATTGGGAGAAATCATATTTAGAACTTCCGTAGTGGTTGAGTGCTGCTGTGCACTACAATCTTGGTACACGAGTAGATTGACATTTTCTCCCATCTGATGTGCCTGGTAAGACTATCTTTGGTCGAGTCTTTTGGGCATTCGGTCCTGCAATTGAAGGGTTCAAGTACTATAGGCCATTAATTCAGATAAATGGAACCCATCTTTACGACAAGTATAAAGGGAAATTGCTCATTGCTTTGTCTATTGACTCAAACGGGCATATATTTCCTCTTGTCTTTGCTATTGTTGAAGGGAAAACACATCTAGCTGGTCATGGTTTTTGTGGGCACTGGGCAAGTATGTCACTGATCGAGAAGGGATTTGCTTAATTTCGGATAGGTACAGAGGAATCATTGCAGCAATTAACAATGAGGAAATTGGTTGGGTTGAACCTAAAGCATATCATCGTTATTGTCTACATCATATTGCGAGTAATTTCAATTCCAAATACAAATCAAAGCAACTGAAAGAATTGGTGTTTAAGGCTGGAAATCAACACCAAAGACGTAAGTTCATTCGAAATATAAAAGAGTTAGAGAAATTGAACCCTGAATGTCTTGGATATTTTTCTGATATCGATTTGAATAAATGGACACAATCACACGATAATGGGTATCATTTTGGCTGGATGACAACCAATGCAGCCGAATGTATGAATGGCGTATTCAAAGGAGCTAGAATGTTACCGATCACATCGATTGTTAGGCTGACATTCTACCGTACAATCTTATACTTTGAACACCGTAGATAAGAAATAAGTGAAGCACTCGATCGTGGGGGCATCTACACGGAATATGCCCTGAGAAAGCTTAAGAAGTGGGATAAACGAGCATATGCACATACAATGACGTCAGTTGACAAGGAAACACAAAGTTTTGAAGTTCAAACTGGCATCAGTATGGTTTCTCCATATAAAGGCCAAAACATACAAGTAGTGTGCTTGCAAAAGTGGACTTGTTCTTGCAACAAGTAGCAGTCGTTCAAGATTCCATGCTCTCATGTAATTGCAATTTGTAATTACATGCGTTTGTCATATGTGCATTTGATTGATAAATGCTACAAATTTTCTCATTTAAAGTTATGCAATGAAGGTCGCTTCCATCCAATTCAGCACCCTGACTATTGGCCAGAGTTATCATTTACAGCAGTACATCCTAACACAAACTTATTAAGAGAGCATGGTAGACCCAAAACTTCGCAAATTCATAATGAGATGAATTGGCGCGAGGCAGGCACACAAGTTCGATGTGGGGTATGCAAGGGAGCAGGGCACAACAAGCGTCTACGTAATTTAGGTGCTTCATCGTCACGTTATTCATAGTTTATCAAAATACTCAATTTTGTGTAATATAATGGTTCTTGTAATGTAACACTTTAATGTATTTGGTTCTTGTAATGTATTTGGTTCTAGTAACGTAACATTGTAATGTATTAAAATTGTTTTCCATTACTTGTTTGTTTAATTGTAATTTGATATAGTTTGTTGTTGTGTCTTTGACCTTATTATTGATTTGGTTTATTTTATCAGTGTTGATTATGGATTTTGGTTCATCTAACCCTGTTCAGCTATATCTTTAAAATACCCACCGATCACTGACGGTATGGATAATGCATCCACCGTGATGTTATATTGCCGGAGACGAGAGGCAGTTTCTCAGCATACTATACCATTTGATCAACGTATAGTGTCTTATCTACAACAAGCCGGTTTTATTGGGGTTGCACAAATTGGATTCATACAATTAGGTTGACACTTAATACTGCTCTAGTAGAGCGCTGGACCGGAGACCCACACATTTCATATGCCTGGTGGGGAATGCACAATTATACGACAAGACGTTGCAATTCAATTTGGACTACCAGTGGATGGAGAACCTGTGACTGGATCGTTGCAACATGATTGGAAACAGGTTTGTGGGAATTATTTAGGTGTTCGACCACTTGACCTGAAAGGCTCAAGGTTGAGTCTCCCGTGGTTAGCCACTCAGTTTATTGAATTGTCTTCTGATGTCGATGACGTCAGTATACAGAGATATGCATGAGCATATATCATGCAACTTATCGGAGGCTTTCTATTTGTTGACAAGTCCAACACGCTGGTGCACTTAATGTTTCTCCCACTACTAGCCAATTCTGAGCGAGTTGGTAATTACTCGTAGGGTGATGTTTGTCTTGCATGGTTGTACAGAGAATTGTGTCGAGCTAGTCATGCACAAGTTTTGGATATAGCAGACCCACTAATACTACGTCAAAAAAAGCCCGATCGAAATTGACGTCAAATTCATGCAGAATATATATCCTTTTGGCGTGCACGTCATGACCGTTGTCACAAGGAGAAATAATACATGAGTCAGATGTATCAAATGATTACTTGTCCTAGTTCTCCATAACAAGAAGATTTATCACACCCGACGGTGCTTACTATTACTGCACAGTAAGCATCTTATTATGTATAGTGCCTTACAATTATATGCTAAGAATATTCTTTTATACTTATATATATATTTTTTTTATCATACAAAATAATTTTGTCCACGACGTGCACAATTACTCGTTACAACACGATTTACCAGAGTTGAGTTTAATGTGTGAGCAAAACATGGTAAATGTTGAAAATATCATTCAACATACACGAAAACTCAATGTTGTTGACACTGATTGAAGACGTATTCGTCGTAGACGACAGAGACAACATGACGAAGTTGTTCTAGAGCAACCTGATGACCAGGAACCTAACATATTACATAATCCACTTCCACCTTCTCCTTGACAGTTATTGGGAGTACATGCAAACATTGCATCCAGTTCTAGTCATCAACAGGAATATTATGCACACGATGAATATCCATCTGTCGTCACCCAACGAGACATTGACGATGTAATTCACCATCAGCAACATTTTGAAGTTCCTGTGCCTCGTCGTGGACAACGTACGCGAAGAATATCACCATGTGGCACTTGACTTGTATTTTAAATTTTCTAATTTGTATTAACTTTTATCTTTAATTAAACAAATTGATGATTTTCCATTACATTTTCAGAAATTAAGAATCAATGAAACTAATACAATAATTGAATAAGAACACAAGCAAGAAACAAATTTTCATTTAAGTGGGTAATTAATTAGTTAATTTATTTATTAAAAAAAGAAAAAAAAACTCGTGGACCGGGTCCACAGCTCACCACCCGTCAGCTGTCAAGTCAGCAAGTGACTGGTCGTTTGACCAATCCAAAGGGAAATCGTGTACTTAGTACACGATTTCACTACCCATTTTCCAAATAAGTTTCCAACCCACCCTATTTTTCAGATTACTTTCTAAACTATCCTAGTTTTGTCATTATTTTTTAAAATTGCATTATTCTTCAAATTACCTCAATAAAAAGGACTAGAGAAACTACATATTTTTCTTTATAATATGTGGGTAGTAAAATCAAATTTCTGACTTCGAGGGAGATCTTACAAGCTTATGCCAATTAAGCTATGCATGTGTTGGCAATCTCAAACGTGCCTTTAATTATACAAAATCAATTTGCTGTTTGATTTTTACACATACTTAAAATGCTATTTTTCATATCATTAAAAATTGATTTGGAAGGATTAGGAGTATGTTTTTATAATAATTTTAAACAAGACAAATGTGACATAAATCATTTTAACCATTTTTTTTTTTTTTTGTATCATTAAAATTAAAGTATATTTTTTCATTACAAATTCCAAAAACCAACCAATCAAATCATGGTTATACAAATTATCTAGGTTGAACCAACTAACCCTTTTCTCCCCATACAATTATTTTTCCTTTTAGTACACCATGTAAGAGTATGGAGATTCAAATTTTCGACTTCAAAAAGAAGGATTGGATATCAATTACCGCTAAGCCGAGCTCATTTCGACCCTCACAATTTAAACATTTAAGATATGCAAAGACATGTCAAATACATGAAGAAAATAAAAAGTAATTAGACGATAGAGACATAAGGTCTAGTTGGATCATAAAAAATGTGCACATCTTTTTTAAGGTGAATATATTATTTTTGTTTATAGAAACACGTCAAGAAAAATTATACACAAAGTTTGCATGTGACAATATTAGTATCACATGTGACAATATTGCTCTCACTATCTATCTTTAATGTGGTGGATATGGTTTTTGTATCCTATTTTGTCCATATATAATAAGCCATTCTTATAAATTATTGCTTAGCTAGTATTGGTGTCTAGCATAGAATAAATGCCCTATCATTTGATTTCTCAAAATGGAATTTGTAGGTTCCTATTAAGTATTATATATTTTTTGAGATGGTAATCATGGAATTCATCATTTTAGTCTCAAAAGGATGTTGGTATGTGAAATCTCATAAGTTTTTCTTTAGGTTTAAAATTAATTTTAGTTTAATTATGAACTCTTTAGTCATAAAAATTTTCACTTTTATAAATTTATATAACAATTTAGTCTTTATATTTTAAATTTTATTATAATTTAAATTAATTTAGATATGTAACAATTTTATTACAATTTAGTCTTCTAATTTATTATCATAGGAAAATCCCTAATCAATAGACGGTCTACATATAAAAGAAATTAAAAAAAAAAAAAAAAAAAAAAAAAAAAAAAAAAAAAAAAAGCCTTTAGCAATGTTTTCAGACTAAGGGCAAAACTGCTACCTATTAATTAAAGCACTTAAAGTACAAAGACTTTCCTAACTTGGAGAGCTGCATACCTAAAATTTAATATTATATAAGTTTTTTTTTACAATCGAATGCAATAAGATTCATGCAATATCGTGTAAAAATAATTTAAATTTACGAACTACTTCTTTATAGACTCATTTATTAACAAAATGAAATTACATGGATTATGTATACCATTCAAACTAAATTTTAGCGACTCAAAAATAGTTCCTTTCATGATAAATTATAAATATATAAAGTTAATTGTTTTAAATGACGAAATTGTTAAAAATATTTTCAAATATAACAAAAAAAAAAAATCAAACGGATAGAGAGTGTTATTACCCATCATTGTCTATGAGAATTTTATTAGTTTTTATCACCGATAAATAGTGATAAATTAACTTTTGCGATTTTAATATATATATATATACCATTTTCCAGTCAATTTTTTGCAATAAATTTTACAGCTAATTCTCATACATATATGCACTATAATTTTACCCAAGCTTAATGTAATAATGAGCATTTGAACCCTCATTCACGTTGAGGTGTGAAATCATAATAATAAAATTTGTGATAAATTATTACTTAGGTTATATTATTTAAATATATATCTATCTTAATATCATTCAGTTAGTTACCAACTGGCCTTATTCCTTTTCTCAAGTCTTCCTTTGATCTATCCTTTTCTCAACTGTTACTTCTCCAAAAAAAAAAAAAAAAGGGTTTATAATTTGAAGGAGAATTCAAACCTTCTATCATCATAAAATCCTTATCATAAAATCAACTTTCTAAGAAGCTTTTATCACATTCCAATTCTTAAAAAAAGTTAAATGAAACAAGACAAAGAGATGGGCTTGTTATATATTTAGACATGTGATCTATTATTAAATATCATAGGAAGAAAATCGAGTTAGAAGAAAAAGAAAAAAAAAAAACAACTCTAGAACACTAGAGTTAAAAGCATATATATATATATATATATATACCGTTTGAAGTCAGAATTTCAAATTCCTCTTAAAGAAACTCGATTTTAATTATAGTCGTTAGATAAATAGAATTATTCATTAATGAGACTAATTTTTGTTATTATTTTTAATTAGACCCCTAAAGTTGGAAGCAAGTTGGGGTATAAAAATATTAAAAGGGGAGACATAAAAAGCTACTATTGACTAAAACTTTTTTCTTTTTTCTTTTTTCTTTTTTGAAAATGGAAAAAGAAAGGAAAAATAAAAATATTTATGAAAAATATAAAAATTTGTCTTTATTTAGTTTCAATTTTGAAATCTCTCGTAACTTTGAAAAGTAGTGGCGCGGATGATTAGGAATCTAAAAGTACACAAAATTGTTGAAAAGAATTAAGAACCGCTCATAAAGATATTCTTACTTTACAATCGGAAAAGGAATATTATATATATATATATATATATATATATATATATATATTGAGTATTTTACTCTTAATTTTTCACTATTTTAATTTGTTTATACTCTTTTTCCTTTTGAGTTTTCATAATAATATTTGGATTCACCATTTTAATCACCACTTCAATTTCTTGTTAAATTAAGATTAGGTTATAAAATATACTTTTTAGTTCTTAAGATCTCGACTTCGTTTTTAATGATGGATTATTTAGATTTTGTTTGGTAATTATTTGGTTTTTAAAAATTAAGTGTATTTCTTTCATTTTCTTATAATGGTCTGCATTTTTTTCCAATAGAATAGTTGAATTCTATGTTAAATTCTAAAAACAAAAATAAATTTTTAAAAACTATTTTTTTATATAGTTTTCAAAATTTGGCTTAGTTTTTAAAAATATTCGTAAAAAACTAGATGTCAAAACAATAAATTTAGAGGTGGAAGAATTGTTTATACACTTAATTTTCAAAAACTAAAAACAAAAGACCAAATGGTTATCATAACCTTAGTTTTTGTTTAGCCTTGAAGTAGGGATGAAAATATTTGTTTGACATATCGATATATCCGTTAATTGAAGAGTTCAACATCAATATTACATATCTATGGATATTTCCAAGATCTTTTATAAATGTTCACAAAACTATTTAGTATTATATGAATAGGAATACTAATAACAGTTATCCATAACTTAATTTAAAAACAACTTAATTATCAATCTAAATAAACTTTATAAATTTCATAATTTACAAAAATATTCGTCGATATCGATATTTAATCAATATATCCATAAAATTGAAATCCCAATATCTATATACATATTTTAATCCTTACCTTAAAGGTTCAAAAAGTGATACATTGGATCTCCAAGATTTAAATTTGATATATAATTGATCCTTCGAGTTGAATTGATTTTTGAGTAGTTGTTTTAAGTATAAAAATCAACTCGTTTAAAAAAATACATATTCAATATAGTAAGCTATATATATCAATTGTACAACAATTTAAGGACTATTTAGAAATTTAATTTCAATTTTTGTTATTTTGACCAAACACATAATCCAATAAATAAACACTAAATTCAAATATAAAAAAACTAAACATAAACTAAATTCAAATCCCTAGGACTAAAAGTATATATATATTATATACATATAATTAAGTTTATCAAGTTCTTAATCCATGTTATTAATTTAGGGAAAAAAAAACCTAAAAGTGATAAAAGAAGTAAAGCCTATAATAGCACTCTTAAGTATACATTAAAAAAATGTCTTCCAATATTAAGAAATGTTTTTCAAGTAAATTATATATCCTCTCTTTGATCAAAGTGTTTTCAAGCTATAATTAAAAGCATTAATCAAAATCAAAACAACCCAACATTATATTATTACAAGATAGATGAATAACAAGTAAAATGAAATAAAATATATAAAAAATAAAAAATAAAAAACAAAAAAAAAACAAAAAACAAAAGAAAAAGAAGAGTTTGCCTCCCTCAAAAACTTTAGAAAGTTTGATTGTTTTGAAAGTTTTGATATGCCTTCCTCTGCCAACAAGAAACCCAACTAAAAGCACTTAATCAAAGTGAAAAAAAGCTATATATATATATATATATATATAATTTATCATAAACAAACATTCATTACATAAGACCTTGTGAAATAATGGCTTATTCCTCAATCCTCATGCTAAATATATATTATTTATTTATTTCTAAACATAAATTGAAGTATTTTTAAAAATAAAAATAAAATAAAAAAGATTTTCAAAAATCTAATAAAGACAGAAACCTCGAGCTATGTTCCCATTTAGAGAGAATAAAGGACATAAAACCTCTCTCTCTCTCTAGCTTTTTTCTTTTCTTTTCTTTTCTTTGACTTAATAATTTGATTAAATAGGTAATTATTTTAAATAGTTAAAAATATTGAAAATATTTTTAAATATAGCAACATGTAAATATCTATCACTAATAAATTGTAATGGATGATAGTAGTTTATTAGGGTCTATTACTATTTATCACTAATAGATAGTGATATTTAACTATATTTGTAAATATTTTGACTCATTTTGTTATACTGAAAAACAACCAAGATTAAAATGTGTTTGCAAATATAGTAAAATGAGCTAAAATATTTACAAATATAGTAAAATGTCACTGTTTATTAGTATAGACAGTGATATATACTAATAGATTATTATCATTTATTGCTAACTATCACTAATAGACAATAAAACTTTGCTATATTTGAAAATATTTATAGCAGTTTTGTCATTAAAACAAAGAAAATTTTTATAAATAAAAAAAATATTAAACTATTTACGAATATAACAAAATTTTACTTTATATCTGTGATAGACCGCGATAAACCCAAACAAACACGTATCACTTTACTAAATAGACATCATGTCTATTTGGATTTATCGCAATCTATTACAGACAGAAATTAAAATTTTGCTATATTCGTAATTATTTTCTAACAATTTTTATATTTTTAAAAACATGGGTTGTTTTCAAATATAGAAAAATAAACCAAAATATTAACAGATATAACAAAATTTCACTGTCTATCTGCGATAAACCGCGATAAACTACTATCTTTGTCTATATGTGTCATGATAGACACAGATAGTAATCTATCGTAATCTATCACAGTCTATTTGCAATAGACTAAGATATTTTGTTATTATTTGTAAATATTTTCAGCAGTTTTGTCATTTAAAATGATTTTCCTACCTATTGAAATATCATTTTTCTCTACATTTTAGATTTTGTTTTATTTTAATTGTCTTTACTTCCAATAAATCTTGAAATTAGTTAATTTTAGTTTGTTGTTAATTTAATATAAAATGAAAATAGAAAGTTGCTAGCATTCTTTTCATAAATTGTAAAAATGTATTTAGAGGGTTTATTTTTATGAAAATTATTAGGTTAAAATAATATTTTGGTCCTATACTTGGAAGTTTGTTTAATTTTAGTTTTCGTTATTTCAATTACCCAATTTTAGTCTCTATACTTCCGAAAAAATTTAAATTTAGGGCTCGTTTGAATTGACTTAAGAAAAAAATGTTTTTCAAAAAAACTCATTTTTATTTAAACTCTTGGGATAAAAACTCTTTAAGATACACTTTAAAAATTATTTTGAATGGTTGTCAAACACTATAATTCTTTCCAAAATGACTTATTTTTTAAATTAAATACTTGAAAATGTATTCCAAACACACCCTTAATTTCCATTGCTACTTTATTGTGTTTTTTTATCTTTAAAAAGTTATTATTTATTAGCATTTTTTACTATAAATTTTGAAAACATATTCATATATTGTATTTCTTTACATGAAAACTATAGTTATTATTTAATCAATTTTAATAAAAATTAATTTTAAGAAAATAAATTTAAGATTTTATTAAAAGTATAGAGATTAAAATTGAACAATTAAAAATATAAGAACTAAAATTGAACAAACTTCAAAATATGAGAATTAAAATAATATTTTAACTATATTATTATTATTTAATCAATTTACATCCAAATTAACTTTAATATTAAAAGTACAATAATTAAACTTAAAATTCATTAAAAGTAGAAAAACAATAATTGAATAATTGAAAATATAATCAACTTTATATTTATTTATAATTCCATTTTTTTGTTAAGCACCTATTAATGACAAGTCAGACTCTACAACTCATGAAAAAAGCTCATGAAAAATGTCACAATGAGAGTTTGAAAATTACCACCTTCTTCAAAAATTATATAATTACATGTCACATCAAAAGGAAAAAAAATGGTAGAAAATAGTATTTACTTACTAAATATAATGTATATATAAATGTATGGACCAAATTGACTATTTTGTACCATTTTAGTTTGTCCTAAAGCCAAATCTGTATATTTTACTAATTATCTCACACCAAAATAAACCATATACGTTACGCACATTTTTAGTGTTAATTATTGAGTGTATAGCAACATTGTTAAAGAATTATAAATATAGCGAAATCTATATGTGATTGACAGACTCCAAAAGTTAGATCTAAATTTTGCTATATTTACAAATTTATTTGTATTGTATTATATATGGTAACACTTTAAGCCTGATTTTTGTATTTGCAATGACCCCTAAATCCATTGATGATACGGGCTAGCTTATATGCACTTAACTAATCTCACGAGACAACGTATCTGTATCAGTCTACAACATTTGAGTGTCAAGAAAACTCGTGTAGGTTCCGTTTGGAATTGCTTTTAGGAGGGTCAAAAGCAATTCTGTAAATCTTAACAATTTTAGATGTTTGGTAAAATGTATTATGTTTAATTTTTTTAAAATCACTTTTCAATTTTTTTTTTTTTTTTTTTTTTACGTTCAAAATCACCTAAACACCTTTCCTAAAAAATATGACATATTCTCTAACTAATTAAAATTTAAATTTACCAAACACTAATTAAAGCATATTGCTCGCAATTATTTTAAAGTTGTAGCAATTCGAAACGGAGTTTACATCCATTACCACTAGACCAATCCACAATAATTGTGTTAGCACGTGAGTTTATACACTCCATTGTTAAGCTAATTATTCTAATTATAATCTCTTTGAGGCCCTATATGGTTAATTTTCCAAATTAAACAATGTGTATATTTATGGAAATAAAATCCGAAGCATATGTTAATATAAGTTATCCCAAAGTTTTCTATTTATTGGTTAAGGCAAAGATTGTATAAATTGATGAGACAAAAACACTATCTTAAAGGATTGGTGACAAAAATGGACAAAAAAGTAGAGGCAGTAAAATTGGAAATGAACACATGGGTGGTTTTATTAGTAAAAAAAGTTGAAAATTTTGACACTAAACCCAATAAAAGGGGACCATGTCCTATACAAAATAATTGCATTATTGTCTTCTTCCCTTCAGAAAAAAGTTCTAAATGTTAGGGTATGTTTGACCACCTTGGTTTGTTTATTTGTCTATCATCATTCATTAATAACAACGTTTTCTTATTTCCTCAATAGTTTTATTAAAATTTTTATCTTAATCCTTATATTATTAATTATCCAATTTTGGTCTATGCATGTTAAATAAAACTTAAAATTAGTTCCTATAATTTGTTTCTCTTAAATATTTAATCTCTACGGTCATTCCTTTTAGTGCTTTTTCTTGCACGAAAATTATTGCATTGTTTATAACTAATTTAGATAATAATTAAATTAAAAAATTATTAAAAGTTGAAAGACTAAAATTGGACAAATTGAAAAATAAAAAAAAAGAGAAAAAGTGGGAAGAAATTAAAAGGAAATAGGGTTTTGTATTGTTTAATTTAAAAAAAAATAATAAAAATAAAAATGAGGAGAGGAATGATGGGTGGGGGCATCGATCCCGAGGAGCAAAGAATTCTTTTGGAGAAATGATGGAATGGATCGATCGGATCCTTTGGATCTTAAAAATATAGAATCTACAAAATGATGATTACAGAGTTTACAAAAAGAAAAAGAAAGAAAGAAAGAAATAAAGAAATTTTAGACTATAAGAGAGAGAGAGAGAGAGTTTGGTTCTATTCTTTTGAGAATGTCCTTAAAAGCATTCAAAATGCAAATAATTTCCAAAACCCACCATTGCTTTTTCTAACTTTTCTCTGCATTTCTGTCTCACAACACAACACACATAGACAACCCATCTTCTAAATACAAACCAACCTTCCTACAACACTACTCCTTTCATTTATCAAACCCAATTCTTAATTTTCCATCCATCCCCTTTAATTTATAACTATGTATAAAACTAGAAACCAAATATGGTTCGGTTCGGTTCGGTAGTCAAATTGAACCATGAACACCTCTTATTATTATTGTTGATTCACAATTATTATTATTATTATTATTATCATTAGATAGATAGATAGAAGGTTGTAGATTTTGGAATGGACGAAAAAATTGAAAAAAGAAGAAGTTGAAATGGGAATGGGAGAGACAAAGTTTGAACATAGGGTTGAGCTTTTGCAGTGACTTTAGGAGAAAGAAAGTAAAGCAAAATTGTGGCAGCGTTTTTTATAAACGCCAACCATCATACAATTTAAAGCACTCTCTTTTTTGCTTTTATGTATGTGAAACTTTACATGAAAGTAAGGGATTTCTTGGATCTCCCCCTCCTTCTCCTTCATAATCACTGAATTATTAACTATCTCTTATTCTCATCTTTCCTCTTCCATCTTTCTTTCAAATCCTAATCAATTTAACCATTAAAATAAAAAGTTTGATATATATATGAACTATCATGTTTAACAAATAAAGGTCGTATTCAACATTTTTAATCCAAAATTTAAATTAAAAGCCCTTTTGAAAGTTACTCAATTCAATTAGTCCATATAAACTCTTAGTGCCACTTATTTAGGGTTAGTCCCTGCCTTGTAATTAGGAAGGAGTGTAGATTAGTGAGTTAGTGGAGTTAATTAGGGAAATTTTTTAAGGTTAGTGCTCTAATTAGTGGGTTAGTGGTTTCTTACTTATTTTCCTATAAATATAATGTAAACTTTTTCACTTCAAATGGACAAACCACGATTCAAAAAAAAATTTCCCATTTCTCATTTCTCATTTCTCTATCTAAACATAACTTCAAACCTAAAAATCTAATTGACATGACTTTCCTCTTTAGAGATCAGAAGTTCGATCTTCCATCTAACCAATTGTGGTATTAAGAAAAAGATATATAACCACTAAGATATTTAAGAAATCGACGGATTAATATGATGTGTTGAATATTGTTGGAAGTGACGTTATTTTGAAGATATAAGTAGGTGAGAAGATAGGTATGTTTTAAAGGGGAGGAAAGTGAGGGAAGAGAGAGAAATAGGGTTTAGGGTTTAGGATTTAAAGGAAGAAAAAGAAAGAAAAGAAGTAAGAGAGAGGTGTGGAAAGGGCAGTCAAAAGAAGGATATGAAGTATGAAAGTTAACAAGAATAAATTTACGAGTGATCCAATGCTAACCATCATGTTGTTTTCAATCATTGTTTGGTCGCTATCTTTTCTTCATCATACTTTTTTTTTTTTTTTCTTTCCTTTTTGAAAAATAATAAATAAATAAGAAAAGAAAAGAAAAGAAAAGAAAGAAGAAAAAGTAAACATTAGCATATAATCATTCAACATACAAAAGATTCTCGGGTACTCCATAGTACCATTTTTACACTACTCAATCACCATATGTGAGAAAATAGGATACCCTAACCTCTCTCTCTCTCTCTATATATATATATATATTAGTTATTGATTTAGTTTCGAAATTTTTATGTATGTGTTTATTTCATCTCTGAATTTTTTAGAATATCTAGTTGATTAGGTCTGTAAACTTTTAATTTTGTGTCTAATCGATTTTTGAACTTTAAAAAAGTAACTAAGAGACTTTTTAAGGTTTCAATTTTGTAATTGATATGTCTTTTGAGTCATTTTATATTTTTACAAAATCATGGACTTATTAGACATAAGATTTCTATTTTTATGTAAAATAGATTAGTTGATTATTTTTAAATGATTTTTTAATATGCTATACAAAATTGAAAATTAAGGGTCTGTTTGGTAGAGAATTTGAAAACAAGGGATTCAATAAAAATAGAGTTGTATTTCATATTTTTAAATATGTGTTTGGTAGCAAATTCAGAAATAGACGTCTATTGCAGTCTATCGCGATGATAGTTAGTGAAACTTTTATGTATATGTAAATAGTTTGACTAATTTTGTTGTATTTGAAAACATCCCTATTTATAAATCATAACACTAATGGTAGTTTTCCACTAATAATTAGCTAACTATTATTTAATTATTTATGTTAAAAAATTAGATAATTATGATTTTGTAATATTATATAATTTATAATAAATTACATAATACATATTATATTTTTTTGAAAAAATGAATCTGAGTATTGTATTTCTAATGCTTTTATTTTTATTTAATATAATTCTATATTTTAAAATTTTAAAATTCAAAATCTTGATATAATGAAAATATAAATATATATATATATATATATTATTTTCAGAATTTGCATTGTTTGGGTCACAAAATCCAAAAACAATTTTCAGAAATAGAATTTGGGTTGTCTGCCAAACATGTATTTGTTGAACTCGGATTCTCTACCAAACAAGCCCTAAAAACAAAAGTCTTCGAAAGTGTAGACGAAGTCAACTAAAACTATTTTTTAGGTAGCAAAAGCAAAGGATAATTTGATACATAAAACCAAACCAAATACCTTAATTGTATATCCTATAAAGTTTGAAAATTGGATGTTTCATAAGAGACATATTCCCAAGATCTTCAACCATGAATAATTTGCTAAGTCAATATTCTCTAAAAAGAAATCTTATTTTGAATAAATCATTGAACAAAAGTCTTTGAAAATCATTGTATTGAAGGAAGGTAGCAATGAGCTTTTATCATTAGTTTTGTTGTTTTAAAGCTTGGTGTAGTTTGTTGTCTTCTTCTTTTGTATTGGAGATTCCCACATCCTAAGACTTCAAAATTTTCAACAACCATTGATGGATAGGGAAAATATATCTCAAGTGTTTTTCCTTTTTTTTTTTTTTTTTTTTCAACTTTCTTATTTGGATGGATTTCATGGTCCCAATGGGGAGAGTCATCATTCAATCCCTTTCTTTTATATTATCATATCATACTTTGGTCCCCTACTCACCCTTGGATCAAATACAAATATATGGCTATAAAATATTTATGTCTATTACGCTTTATGTTAGAGTATTTTTCATATGAAATTTGACCTTATATGTATGCATGGTCTTTGCATCGGTGTGCGTGATGTAAGACTACTCGTCATTAGAAAATGTTATCTCGCTTCGCTTGCTTGATATGGAAAAATTTATAAAGTTCTTTCTGCGCGTAATAGATCGCTCTTTATTCGTCGTTGAAGTAGAGGTGTTCTTTGTTGCTATGCATCACTTTTTTTTTTCTTTTTCTTTTTTTAACTACTTTAAGTAGAATAACTACCTCGAGAAAATAAGAATGGTTCAATTCACTATCTTTCACTATCTTTTGGTAGTATCATTTATGTCCATTGTCCATAGTTTCTCGTAATTACTCCATTTCTTAATCTCAGAAACAACTAAAATTGAAGGCCCTTTTTAGGCTCTCATTTGTATGGGCTGCTTTGGTGGTGGGCTTTTATTTTCTAAGTCCATTTATACTCTGGAAAAATATTAAGTTAAAGTATAATTTTTGGTCTTGCATTTAGATGATAGGTTAATTTTAGTCTCTAAATTTATAATAAATCTTAAATTTAGTGTTATATATATATATATATATATATATATATATATATATATATATATAACAAACTTGGTTATTCCATGATAATGATTTTTATGCAATTTAGATGGTTCATTTTGTTTCCAAAATTTACAATAGACAAACGCTAAACAAAAATATTTTTTAAAAATTCAACAATAAGCTGGTCATATGAATTAAATTTAAGATTTATAAAATTATACATATATATTAAAAAAACTAAAATTAAACATTTTATTTGAAAATACCAAAGTTAAAATTGAATAAATGTTAAAATATAAGAATTAAAATAGTATTTTGAACAGTATACTATATTGCACTCAACATTTTTTCCAATTGGACGGACGAAATGAGATAAAATGAGAAGATGTCCTCTTTTTTAACTTAAACTCAAGGTTTTTTTTTTTTTTTTTGAGATAATACTTAAAGTCAATAATTAAAATATAGATGTCGATGTGAATATCGAAATCTTAATATGGATATACCTCATCTAAAAAATTTCCGTACATATGATGGTTGTTGGAGAAGAAATTTTCACCAATCAAATTTTGCCACATATTTTGAGATTCAAAGACAAACAAATAGTAAACAAATGTTTTCAATCTGGTCATCTATATTCACATCAACAAGCTTGATCAAATTCAATGATGATTGAAGACACGATCGCGATCGACTATTTGAAATTGTAAATTAAATTGGGGTGAGTCTCAAGCCCATGTTTCAACCCATGGTACAAAATTGGGCCAAAGAAAAGGTTGGACCCAAGACCAAACACAAGTTAAATAACCCTCTTAAAGCTTTGAGAATTAGAAGACTACAGCTCTAAACTTTGAAGATTGTAATTATTCTAAAGATTTAGAAGACAAAAACTTCTCATAGGTTTTGAATTCTTGAAGATTTTGAAGCTAAAATTATTAGAGATTGTATTCACCATACTTATCAATACGAATACAAAGTTCATACAACAAATTATATTTCTCCAATGCGTTCATCATACAAATGTGGTTATATAAATAAATTATTGAATATTTTTTAATATCATAAAAACTATTTAAATTAATAATTAGATTACTTTTAGTTCAAGCTAAATTAGATCTTGTTATTGGCATGTATAATCATATCAGGAAACTATAATCCTTGCTTAAACCAAAGTAATACTCAAATATCTTTCTGAATTCTACTAAGTGAAACCAAAGAAGGTTAGGAGATTTTTACTTAAATAGTTCTTTGTAAGGAAACATAAATATTCAAATTTATAATATGACATTCTATTTATGAAAAGAAAATGTTTCAACCAAGTGTTCAATAATTGTCACTGTGTTTAATTCATAAATTATTCATATTTATACAATTAAAATGCCATATGAATCGTAATTTTGAACATCACTAACCTTTTACCTTTTCTAGGACGTTTTAACAATTACCCAAAAGAAACAACCACAATTATTCCAGTTTGAAAAGCATCAGCAACATAAGTATAATTAAACTTCTCAAACCAAACCAACTAAAAATGGAAATTTTCATATACAAAACAAAAGCCAGTGATTCTTCACACTGCTTTTTTCCTTCGCCCCCAACTCCAGATTACATCTAAAACTCTCTCCCACTCCATTTACATTTTGAACCAATAAAAAAAGGGTAATGAAAAAAGATGTACAGTTTTATCAGCTGGAAAGATATGAACTAACTATACAGAAAAAAACACACACCTCAATCTATAGATACTGTTAGAACCTCACTCCCGCTTTGGGGTTGGGTTGTCGCATTCTTTCCATTCTTCACAACTCCCCAGAATCCAAAGGCTCTGCCAACCAGAAACCACAGATCAGTATCAAGAGAATGAAGAGCTTTAAACTTTTCATAAACATGAAAATTTCTAGTACTACGAGAGTAACATGCTCTTTTTTTTTCACGCTAGAAATTTGTTTTCATAAATATTAGTAGACCTCACACTAATGTAAGTAATCTCTATACTGGCTTTAAAAAGCGTGCTAATGCAACAAACAATAAATGGAAGTAGTATGAAAAACTTTTCATACCCACCGTAGTATGAACTATGTCGATGTAAACATTGCCTAACAAATAGAATGTGATTTTGAAAGTGTTGAAATCACTCTTGTCGTGTTCAAGAATGCCTCCAAACAAGCCTTCAATGATTCAAAATCAATTTTTGCGATATGAAAATGGCGAAAACTAAACATTAAACTGATTTTGAATGATGAAAGGCAATTTTCATAGTGATTTTGAATATGACCAAAGTGAATTGAACCATTTTAAAATCACTACCATACATGAAATTACAGAATACATATTTGAACAAATTGTAATACTGAATGCCCTCACGATGTTTTGTCTGTAAAAATCAAAAGAATAAACGTATGATCATCCTTCATATATATAGAAATCCTTAAAACATCCAATAATAGCAAACAACAGTGCATGACACAGTTTCTCATTATCGCCATTCTCCAGATAACCCAAGTGTGTTGGTATTGGTAGAGCCATGAGAACAGAAAACGGTGAATCAATCATTACAGAAAATGGGACAATGAACTAAGCCGCATTTTTTAGTTAGTTCAACAAGTGAGGGTAGAGAGATTCAAAGAGGTCGAAGGCCATATATATTTCAACCAATTGAGTTAAGGGTAAACTTGTTGAGGAATCTACTATTACTATAATAAGAAAGTTGCTAGCCAATGATTCTGACCACCGTTATAGAAGGGAGGATGGGTTAGCAGCAATCTTCATTATCATAACAACCTAGGTCTACTTGGAGACAAACTAATACCCAGCATTTCAAGAACTCTACTTCAAATTTTTATGATCCAAGTCTTCCAAGTCTTGCACAACATGCACTAACAAAGACCCAAATGCTTGCTAAAGCGACCAATTGAGAGTTACTCTGGGGGACTTTAACCTTCCAAAGAAAAGGGAGCATGACGGGCAGACTAGAGAATCTAACGGGCAAAGAAAGATTTACAACTTACAAGAGAGAATGTACAAAGACTCGAGAGTCCACATACAATAGTCACAAAAAGAGGAGCTCAGTGCAACAAGAAGAGCAAAACGGAAAATTGCAAAATATACTATCAGAAAGAGGGTGATTCCAACTGAAAATTGTGGGAAAAGGAGAATCATTGTCAGAAAGCAAAATTGATTTAATAGACACAGCTTTGAGGTTGGAATCCAAAAAAAAAAGTGCAGGAAATCCATGCAAATCCAGAGGTCATACTCAAATCAAACGCCCAACTCATTCCTAATAAAGAACTTAATTGAATTATTGAACATAGACTACGGTGAGAGAGATTTCTCATGGGCTCTGAATATGCTTTTAGCCACAATAGTAACCCACCCAGTTAAACAGGACGGCAAAGTTATTACATGCCACCTAACAAGCTCAGACCTCCCACACGAAGCCTTCCCACCAAAAAAAAAACAAAAAAAACAAAAAAACAAAGTTCTTCGTTCAAGAAGATGAAAGCCAAAATTTCTTTTACATATAGGCCACAGAAGGAGAAAGCTCTAAAAAAATAATAATAATAAATGACCATAGGATGAAGATAGTGGAAGCGTCATTCTGCTCTCTGTATGGCATTTATGCTATGGCTCTCATTCTAATGCATAGAATAACTACCTCTAAACTTCAAAGAAAGGAGTAGATGCCTTGATCACTAAGATACTCTCACATTGGCTCTAAACCCAAATGTTTCTAAAATCATGGGTGGGTATACTAGCTAGTGATATTAAATAATTTTAAAACAGCTCATAAATTTCTTAGATACTAGTAGTGCACATGCACAGGTCAAATAATCGTGTGAGAAAAAAGAGCTCAAATATGCAAGACAAGGTATCTATAGTTTTGTGCAACATCGATTTCAACCCCTTGTTTTTAGATATAGAACCTTCATGTCTCTTATTTAATCTCCTGATTACTTAGGTTTCCTTTTCGTCACCGGTCTTGTTAGAGAGCAATTGATCTAATAGTTAATTTCAACTACTTTTCTGCCGTAATTATTCAAATAAATTAGGGGGGACTTCTACAATGTTATAATTGTAAAGAAAATAATAGCAGATTGTGCAGCTAACTTTTCACGGCAATGAAAAATATCCTTGCAAGTTACAAACTATTTTGTACAAAAAAAAAAAAAAAAAAAAAATGCTTAGGGGTGTTTGTAGCTTTGAGTTGGTTATTATAGTCAATGGGTTATGACAGTCTGTGTTTAGGGTGCAGATTATTTTAGTCTGAGTTACAAATGATGAGAAGGGATGGTTACATAATAGTAAACATTATAGACAAGGAAGATTTTCAAATAGTTTTACTGTAGCTAAGTGTGAGTTATAATAATAGGGAACTTCAACTATTATAATGGGAGGCCCAAACATTGAGTAGGATATAATAGTCCACTTCACCCAAGGCAAGTTGGGGGCGTAGTTGCTACAATGTGTTTTTTGAGCTATTTTTCAAAATAATGAATCTATTTTCCGATTGAGCTTATGTGGTAAGTAGGCCAAGAACTTAAAAATAGAAAAAAGATAAAGAAATGCTAAAAAAAAGGTAGAAAACCAATAGAGTGGTAGACTCACATGGGAATGGGAAAAAAAGGCAATGGTCACATGAGCTATGGAGAAAACCAAGAAAATACTAAGCATGAGCAGCTCCCCAACAAATCCCCACATTAAGCAGAAGCAGGTAGAATGTTTAATTATTAATATTCCTCGAAACATTCAAAAAAGAAACGAAGACCAATGACAATGAGAGAGACGCCACTTGGGGGCCAGGGCCTACCATTATTAATAAACATAACATACTATACCATGCGCCTGCAGTGCAGTGCAATCCCACAGGCCATAGACGCGGTTTATTGGGTTTTGTGAGGTTTAGAAAACGACAAAATGGTTCTCATATCCAATTCCTCCCACCCACACCTACTCCACCCAACTCAATTACTCTTTCCCTTTTTTTTTTATATATGTATGCGTTGATGGATGTCTGGTTAGTCATCCTACATCAACATCTATTAATCATAGTCTAATTTTACCATTGTTTTTTTTCAACAATACTTTTTTTCCAAATAAAAACAGCAACTTTCATTAAGAAGAAACGAAGAAGACGAGGGCATACAGAAAAAAACCAAGCCCACAGGAAAACCACACTAGAGAAAGGATTTTCAACCAAATAAGTTGTTAACTAGGAGCCCTATCTACACCTCTAAACACTCTATTGTTCCTCTTCCACCAAAGATCCCACAAGAAAGCGCAAACCCTCACAAACCACAAAAAACAACCTTTTTTCTTTGAAAGGCATATGGAGGATGAACTCCCCAATTATCAAACGAGCATTTCTCTAGCGAGCTAACACAAAATCAAACTCATGAAATAAAAAATTCCACACATACCTCGCAAACTGACTCTCCTAGAGAAGATAATCCAAGTTTTCATCCAGCTTACAACAAAGATACAACAAAAAGAACCCAATAATGAAGGCATCTTTCAAAGCCTATCCATAGTTCAACAATACGTGAAGGTGTAAATTCAAACTCTAACATTTTGGGCAAAGATATATCATATATGTATCAAATATGCATAACCTAAGCATATTTGATTATTAAAAAAAGTTGGTAGGACTACCCAAACTCTGACATTTTAAGTTCCTAACTACCCTAGTTTGAACTACCACACGTACTCGACTCCCTCACTTATTAACAATTCCTCAAATTTTCGAGTTAGGAAAATGAACTAAGATCTAAGAAATAGTCAAAGGATGGTATCTTATTATTATTCTTTTTTATTACCTGAAATGGTTGTATGAGAATTGTATTATGGAAAATGAGTTTTTGGTTTTTTTCTAAAACAAAAAACATGCTCCCTTGCTTAATTCTAGTAAGCTTGGTCAAACTTTGTCCTTTTCTGCCCCGTTTGTAGATTTAGGAAAATCAATTGGTTCCACATCCACACTTTTCTTTTAAATTAATTTTCATCCTTCTACCCCCTTAGATATACCATTCTAATCCCCATTTATACTTTCCATTCTTCAAGTTTTGACCAATTTCAAGTTTATTACAAAACTGAAAGAACCTAATTAAAGCTAAACGGCTACCAAACAACAAGCTATTTTCAGAATAATCAAACCAACCAGTTCTATTACTCAAATCAACCAAACCAACTTGATTCAATCGTTTTATAGCTTTGAAATTTTAGGGTTTTACTAATAGTTTAGTCAGTTCAATCCAAACTTCCTATTCTTGACAACTTGATATTTTTTTAATATCAAACCAGATTGCCCAATGAAACATACCAAAAAACTAATTAAATAAAGGAAATCAGTATCGATTTTATATCTTATGAAACCGAATCAACAATTATTTTTTAATTTTGATGACCATCCACCCTAAAGATCAGAATTAGAGTTTGAACCTAAACCAAAATTTAATCGCATGCTGACATATGTAATTACTAATTAGCAAAATAATAAGAAAAAAAATGAATAACACAATTGTGAATAATAAACAATGCTTACCAGTAGGAGAAACCAGCCGACACTCACTTCAGTCCCGGAAAATGACGTCATCGGCGATTTGCATCAACGGCGTCAAGGATTCCGGCGAGAATTTCCTGGCAAAGAAGTAAGAGTAGCTCGAATTCGACTGCCTCAACGTGTGTATGAGCGCCGGTGAGACCTCCTCCGGCGAGTACAAGTGCGGATGTCCATCCCAACATCCTGTCCAATTAACCCTAGTTAGCGTGTAGTGACTGCAGCCTTCCGGATCTTTCATGGACAACAATGTCGGAAAGTAATGTTCCTCAGGGTAACACGGTTCCTCGCCCAAGCACGGCAGTTTAAACTTCCTCCATAGTTTTCTCTCTTTCACCACCATCACCGCATGGTTGCGAGTCAAGATGAAGAACTGCGATCCGACTCTGAATCGCTCGAACGGCACTTCAGGGAGCATCACGGTGGCTCCCCTGGCAGTGTATCGCTCGTACAAATTCGGCTCATCGGAGAGGATTTCGATGTAGCTTTTGTAATTAGACTTAGAGGAGAAGGATCGGAGCGATGCAATTGAGTTTTTAAACAAGAAACTATACATAAAATCAAACGAATGGATGGGAATACAGTGTTGAGAAACTAGGGCAAAGTAGAGGTTCAGTGGGTCGTCGATGACGGCGCGAGCGAGAAGCCTACGAGCAGCGGAAATGAGAGTCGGTGAAGCACGCTGAGTCTTCCTGGCGGGAATGAATCGGCCGTCAAAGACACCACCGGGAGGGTTTAAATCGACTGTAGGATCAGCGTGGATGTAGATATTGTAACGCAATCCATGGCCGCGGAAGAACCGTTCCCACAAAGGGGCGAAGGAGAGGTCGGAATTTGTAAGAAAGAGAAACGCAATTTTGGGTTTAGGGTTTGAAGTGATACCTAACCGCGAAATGGAAGAAACACCACCACCGCCGCTGCCGCTGCCGCCGCCGCCGCCGCCATGGGAGTTGTGTAACTGTAGAGTGGCTGTATGGAAGAGAGCAAGGTCCTGAAGATCGCCAAAGAAGGAGAATTGGGATTGCTTGAAAGGGAAGACAAAGAGAAGGCCAAAAGAAAGAAAGAGAGCAAATGGAAGAAGAAATGGGGATGAAACCATGGCCAGAAAGAAACCCCAAACACCAAAAACAGAGAGAAACAGAGAGAGATTTTGGGTTTGGGTTTGGGTTTGTTAAGAGTGAATAAAATGGAGTGATATTTTCTCACATGGGGTTTTGGATTTGGGAAGAAGGAAAATGAAGAAGATAAAGATGAAGAAATTGGGTTTTGGATTTGGTGGAGAAATAGTGAGAAGCAAGCAAGCAATGGATCAGAAGATAGTTTTAGACTAAAGAAAGTGAAGCAAAGTGGGGATTTGATGGGGAAAAGGGAAGATGGAGGTTTGTTTGGTGAAGTGAAAGTGGGGAATGAACTTTGTTGCCATTCAATTTTTCTATATTTCCATTTTAAGCTCACTATTCTAACCTATTATCTAATTTTACACCTAAAAATCAATTTTACTGCCTACACTTTTGTAAAAATAACAATTACTTGACGTTATTTTCCTCGATTTTTTTTACATTACATAAGGTAGCTTGCTTACGCATCACTTGCGCTAAGGATCTAATCAGAGTTAAACTTGGATTAGAAAAAAAAAACTATTCTCTTATTAATTAGCCGGAGTACACTTGTACTCCTTAATCTTTAGTGCGGATTAAGCCAAAAAAAGAAACATTTTTTTTTCGAAAAGTCTCAACGTCCTCGTTGAGAGTCGCTCTGCGAGACGTCCAGTAGTCTCTGACTTGGTCTTTGAATCATCAGTTTCAACCCGTTCCCAGCTTGCCTCGCTCTCAGGTTGGCCCTTCTACTTTACTAAGTAGTATTCTATTCGTGTAGTGGGTGTATGGTCTCGTCCCGCCCATGGTGCGGTCAGCTATGATATACTAAACTTCTTCTTGGGGAAGTTCATCTACAACATCTGGCAGTGCCCTCGTGGGCACGTTCCTCTCAGGGTCGGTATGGTCTAATCGAAGTCAACTGACTCACATAGAATACGGGGTTAGTTTTCACCGAGTTGATCGCTTGAGTCTATAGGCTACCTCTCCTATTCGCTTCTCTACAAGGTCGACTTTCTTCTTCCTTCAGACCGGGCCAAGCCTTTAGGTTGTTTAGGGTCGTCGCTCCCTTCATACGCCTTGCAGCTTCATCTAAGTGGGTTTGGGCTAGGTCGTTGCGCTCCTGCCCCACCTCTTGGCAAAGTAGGCTGATGGGTTAGACCCCTCCAGCCGCAATGGTGTGGGGCGTCAGAGGTTGTTGCCTCGTGGCCAACTCGAAGGGGCTGAAGTTCAACGCAGAGCTTTTTGGTTGTTAAGTTATAGCAGCACTAAGCAACATCCAACAGCTCCAGTCCTACAGGTTTCCACTAAAGTGCCTTAAGTAGCCCTTGAAGAGTCCATTTATTCTCTCCGTATCAACTTTAGTTTCTAACTATTTAGTTCATATACTTTTAATTTTGTAACATTTCAGTCCCTAAATTTTACTATATAACAATTTAGTCTCTGTGATTTAGAATTTGTAACGATTTAATTTAGAGTTGAGATTTAATGAAATTTTTTTGCATAAATAAACCGATAAACAAATTAGATACTCAATATTTTTATATAATACAAAGTCTGCATGATGCAATAAGAATTGGCATCTAATTTTGATCAATTATTTTATGTTAAAGACTAGATTGTTATAAATTTGAAAGTACAAGGACAATAGTTACATACTAAAGTTGAAGGACTAAATTGTTATTTTCATGAAAGTTTAGAGACCAAAAGTGTTTTTTAACCTTTTTTTTTTTTTCATGATATGTGGGGTGAGGAATTCAACATCAAACTTCAACTTCGAGGTTGATAATATACGTTATAGCAATTCAATTATGTTAAAGTTAGCGGCAATAAAGTTGTTTTTTGGGCAAATTGCAAAAATCACCCTTAAAAGTATGACGATAGTTGCAATTACACACTCAAACTTTCAATTATCAAAATTGGATCCATAAACTTCAACAAGTAATAAAATTTGACCCTCAAGCTTATAATAATTGTAGAAATTAGACCCGCAAATGATACAAATTGAACTCACTTATACAAATGTTACAATTTATACAATTTTGATAGTTTAAGGTATAAAATTGCAACTACCACCATACTTTAGGGGTGGTTTTTACAATTTGCCTTTGTTTTTATTTTGTTTATGTGACCCTTTCTAATAAATTTATTTTTAGTTTAAGTGGGAAAATATCGACCTTTGAAATTTAACTGTGTTTGAATGTTAACATAAAAGCAAACATCCATACAATTGGGATGGAACTAGTTTTTTTAACAGTGCATAGTAAATTTTTATAACCAGAGTAATACTTGAGAGTGCATTTTAAGTTCTCTTAATATAATAGAGATAGGGAGATTCAAACAATAAATCTCTTGATTGCTAACACATTCATATGTTGTCGAGCTATGTATGCACCTGTCTATTTGTAGCTCACTCTAAAAAAGAAATCATAAATATTTAAGAAATGAAAAAAGAAAAGTTTGTCATATGACAAACTATAGTTGAATAATTGAGTGAGCTAAAAAAAATGAGAAGATGAAGAATGGGATGAATATGTAATGAAGAAATTTAATAAAACTTATTTAAATTTTTTTTTAAAAAAATGTCAAGTCATTATTATATTAGCTTAAAAACCAAAAAGTGGCGATATAGACCACAACACTATTGAACTCAACTCTTAAGAGATTAAAACGTTGAATTTGGAAATTTAGAAACTAAAATGCTACCAAATATAAATTTTCCTCACAAAATGTGTTATTTTTTTTAAAGAAAAACAAAAAGTAAACAAATAAATTTTAAATTTGTGAGATTCAACTACCTTGTGACACAATTACTTTTGGGTTACCAAAATTAACAAACAGATGATTTTTTTTTTAAAAAAAATCGCAAAGAAATATACTAAAATTGTCACCATTGATAAGATAAGTTCAAGTGAGTGTAACTCAACCGTAATAAACATATATACTTTTTTTGAAGTCGAAATTTCAAATGTTTGATAGATGGAACGTGTGATAAAGAATATATTACAATCAATTCCTAATGATGCTAAAATATAATAATTACAATACAATCTAATACCTCTAAATAATAAATGATAGATTTTACCTATTTATTTAATTAAAGGATAGATTTTACCTCAAACATTCAATAATATAGTTTTTAAATTTTAAAAAGTTGACCTAATTCATTAAAATATTATAACTTTTTTCGAAAACAATAATACTATGTGCTATTACAAATCATAATTAAAATAATCATTATTATTAAAGAAAACTCGACAAATAGAACCCCAAATAAACAAATCAAACCTTATTGTTAAATAAAACTCTTCATTAAATCAATTACACAAATTCTATAAAAAAAAAAGTAAAATACTATTTTGGTTATTTTACATTTAAATATCTATTTTTAAGTTATATTAACTTTAATCAACGCAATTAGTTTGTTATTGATTTTTTTTTAAAAAAATAACATTTGGTATCTATGGGCATTCCTTTTATAAATGGTAAAAATATTTTACATAATTTCTTTTAATGCATAAAAAATATTTTTATTATTTAAACAATTTTGAAAAAAAAAATTATTGTGAAAGACTAAATATAAGATTTTTTATGAAATCATATGCATTAGATATAAGGCTTATCGAAGGTACAAAGACAAAAAATTGACATTTGAAAATGTCGAATTCAAAAGAAATTGAGAAAAGACTCATGTTATAGATAGAAAGAGAAAAACAAACCCTTAGTGTACTTCAAAAGAATTGAAGAATTTTGCAACAAGATATCGGGAGGGATATAGCTCTTAGCGAAACATGCGTGAAGAATGAAAAATCCACTATGTTTGGGAGGAGAAATTAGGGTGGCTTAACTCCTCTTTTTATTCCTCCCTATGAGTTCTTAAACCAATGGTAGCCCACGACTTATTAACATCAATTATCACTTATTAACTTCTTTACACTATTGCATTGCGTGAGATGCCTAAATAACTAAAACAAAAGACTTAATAATTTCAACTAAAATAGAAGTATTTTAAATTCCAATTTAATCTAAGGAATAACAACACATAAGACTATAATAAAAGTTTTATATTTCAATCATGTTCAACTTTTTCCATTATTTGCATGAATGTCTAGGTGGACTTTATAATTACATAAATATTAAGTGTCAGTTACCTTTTGGTACTCAACCTATAATCAGTTACACGCTTTTTCAAAATAAGAAAGAGAAAGGGGTTTTAAATGAGGCGCGTTTTTTTAAGAAAGAGATATTAGACCATAATATTTTCTGAACACCCACAACTTTTCATCTTCTTCAATTTATTGGAATTCCTAACTACTTAAGTGAAATTTATGATATATATTGTGATATAAATATAATTTACGATATATATTGTGATTTTTTTATGAACGTGGAGTGATTTATACATTGTGGTATATTGAAGTTGTTAAATTAATTTTGAATTGCATTTCTGTTAGGGAGTTATTAAATTATAATTTATTGAGATTATATATACTGTGATATAAATGAAATTTATGATATATACTATGATTGTTGAATATTGAATCAATTTCTGATTTATATATTGTGGTATATTTCATATATTGGTTAGAATATTTACAAACACCTAACACAATGTTCTAAAGTATAATTAAAACATAACCATGAATTCATCAAAAAAAAAATGTTTTATACGTGAAAATGGAAGAGAAAATTACATTAATTGCTATTAGAAAAAAAATCAACTAATTAACAATCTATAATAAATGGATAATTTCTTTCCAACACACTAATTAATATATATTTGGTCAAAATTTCTCTGCCATAAAAAATGTTTAGAAAATATGGAAAAAAATTTGCATAATATATAACAACAAATGCAAAGGGGCTACCCATTAAATAAAAGATAAAAAATAATTTCGTCCTATTTTTTAATTAAATCCTAAAAAATGAAGATATCCAAAATTTTAGACATTTATAAACATAAGTTTTGTGATGGTAAACATCTATAATTATCTCTTAAATCTCTAATTTAGAACAGAATGGGCTGGACTAATCAATGTGAAAGTGGGCCAATAGGATACCCATCATAGTGTTAAGAGGGCCTTCAAAGCCCAAAACTACTAACAAAATGACTAAAACAAAGTAAAATTATGGAGAAAATTACTTATTTAACAAAAACAAATCGATTTTAATAATTTCAAAATTGTAAATCAGTTAAAACTAAAAATGCAGAAATATATCAAAATACGCATAGCTCAACTTAGATAAAGTTTGTATTATTGACTTCAAGGTCAAATGGTCAATTCTCTCACTTCATATATGTCAAACAAAGAAAAAGTGTAAAAGAAACGTATTATATACAAAGTCAAGTGTAAAAATTGAGCAAAAATATGTCTTAGGATCTTGTAAATGCAAATTTGAAAGTTAAAAAACATATTATGCATTTTTAAAATAAAGAAACTTATTCCACACAAAGTCAAGTGTAAAAATTTATTACAAACTAAATTCATAATTTAGCCTAAAAATCACTAATAAAACTATTTAGAAAAAAAAAAAAACTTCAAAATGAATGGAAAAAAAGTAATTGGGGAGAGAAATCTAGGTAAAATATCCCATTCTAGATGTAAAGTTTGTATTGTTGACTTCAAGGTCAAAAAGCCAATTCTTCCACCACACATATTGTCAAATAAAGAAAAAGCGTAAAGGTAAAATATTTTTGACACTTGCTCGTGATTGGAAAAAAAAAAAAAGTATTCACAAACTAAGGGTCAATTTAATGGTGTTACCGTTATTTCTTCGTTTCTTATTGTCTTATAACTCATACAAAAAACATCAAGAATAATTATTAACGCTTCTTATTGTTTAAGAATAAAAGCCGAAAACAAAAGTTTGTTCAATGATTGTTTCTTATTTTTTTTAGTTATAATAAATTTTTGTGCATATAATATAATAAAATATATGTTCGACGAGATTTTCGAGGAAATTTATGATTCGTGGAATTCAAACTTCGTATTTGTATTAATTTCAGTAGTTGTGAGTACAGTCTCTAATATTTAATCTTTTGATTCTTTATCTCGAAAAGTTACAAGAAATTTAAGTCTTTCAAATCTTCTTGGAGTTTCAGCTTCAAAATCTTCAAGAACTTAAGAGAAGTTTTAGTCTTCTAAATCTTCAGTTTTGAGGTCTTTAGAGTTTGGGAGCTTTAGTTGTTGAGTTCTTCAAAACTTGAGAGCCTTGATCTCTAATTCTTCAGTGCTCCAAAGATTGAGAGCTTTAGTCTTTAGAATTTCAAGACCTGAGAACTTCGATCTTTGGAGCTTCAATCTTTAGCATTTGGGAGCTTAGGACTTTCGATTTTCAGAACTCGTCGATCTTAGAATCTTCAGAGCTTCAACGATTTATACATCTTCAGAGTTTTAGAGTTTCAATTTTCAGAGCTTCAAATCTATCCCCAAAATGAAAAGTAAAATTTCTATATATAGATTTTCACTAGCCTTGAGTGGACTTGCGCTTGGTTGGTTTATGAGCGCCCTTGGGCCCAATTAATTAGGTTTTGGGCATAGGTGACTTTTGGGCCAAATTAAGCCTATTTTGTGCTCAATTGAACATGACCTCAAATATTAATATTTAATTGAAGCAATTAATTAATTCAATACAACAACCAAGACAAGAACACATAGCATCATCATAATCCATTATCTTTCTTTCTTCAATTTCAAATTGGAACACATGCTTACTTTTTATTAACTCCAAAATTGACGATTTGTAGTTTCATCATTAATTCGAGAAATGACACGACGATTTGTGATTTGTCAAAATTTCTCATACAACAATAAATAACATGCATTAAAATAATTCGAAATATTTTATAGCATTTAATACAATATTATCCTACAAATAATTTCTTTTTCTTTTTTTGAATATATATTTGGAATTTGATCCACCAATTTCAACCAATAAGATGATTAATTTAAAAGTTTCAGATTTCATTAGATTAGCATTCAAATTTATATGCACCAGACCAATTATTTAACAAAAATATGTCAACATCTTGTAAACACAAATTTTAAAGTTAAAAAACCCATTATACATTATTAAAATAAAGAAACTTAATTAATTTTAAAAATTTATTCCAAACTAAATTCTTAATTTAGCCTAAAAATTATAAATAAAACTATTTAAAAAAAACAAAAAACAAAAATAGGCTGTAAAATGAATGGAGAAAAAATAATTGGGGAGAGAAATCGCCAATTATGACCGTTATTCAAACAATTCCGGCGTCCAGTTTATCACTTGCGATGAGCGCATCACAACCACACATTTTTCCACGTGTCATTCTCAACATCCAGTTGATGTTCATTTGACCAAATCTCGTACTTCAACTCACGTGGCACTCATTCATAAGCCATCTCCACAAGCTTATCATGGAAGCGGCCACATGTGATTACACTTTCCCTCCCAACGTTCTTGAAAAATCGCTAAAAAGAACTTTACTAGCCGTTTGAACTCCATTGCTAACCTTCTTTCACTCTCTCTCTCTCTCTCTCAATTCATTGCAAACTTCTGAACAAATTCTAACAATCTTGAGCTTTGAATATCCCTTCCTCAGCCAAATCAGATACAAAAAAATGAATGGGGTCAAAGGAAAATTCATGAAGAAGCTTAAATCGATCAAGCCCGCCATAGCCTATCTAAACCAAGATCGAATTCTTCAGGCCATTGCTCCAGATGGGTACTACGATTTCTTCACCAGAAACGAAAATTTCAAACCCAATGTTCAGATTCAGAAGAAGATCGAGAAGATCGATTCGAATTCGGTGAAGAAAGACAGAGATTGTGTTGAAGATGAAGAAACAGAGGAGTCTGGTTTCGATGTCGATGATAAAGAGAACATCCAGCCGTTTGTTGAATGCAAAAGTAAGGATTCTTTGTGTTTAAGAAGTGGAAATTGTTTTTCGGAATCGAAAAGAGAAACCCCATTGTCGGAAATTGACATCTCGTCTTTCCGGCCACCGGATATGAACTCCGGCAGCCTCTTTGACCCTAATTTACTTGAGGTTTTTCAACAAGCTGTGATGGAACATATGAAAATAAGGGAAGCAAAGATCAAATGTAGAATCAAATATGGAGAGGAAGAAGAAGAAGAAGAAGAAGAAAAACAGAGTCCTTTGTTTTTATTTGAAGAAAAATGCCCACCAGGAGGATCAGACTCGGTAATTCTTTACACAACAACACTAAGAGGAATAAGGAAAACATTTGAGGATTGCAACAGCATCAGATTTCTATTAGAAACATTCAAAGTGAAATTCTACGAGCGAGACGTTTCGATGCATACCGAGTTCAAGGAAGAGCTATGGAGAGTTTTGGAAACAAACAGAGCTTTACCTCCAAAGCTGTTCATAAGAGGAAGGTACATTGGTGGAGCAGAGGAAGTTTTGGGGCTACACGAACAGGGGAAGCTCCGACCGCTGTTCGACGGTATTCCGATGGACAGTTTCTCCGGGATTCCGTGCGAGGGGTGCGGCGGAGTTCGATTCGTGCTATGCTTCAACTGCAATGGGAGTCAAAGAGTAGTTGTTGATGAGAGTGATGAACGGAGGAAATGCTCAGAATGTAATGAAAATGGATTGATACTCTGTCCTTATTGCTGCTAAAGAAGAACAAGGATTTTTGTTGTTGATTCTTTGATTTATGTAAATTGGGTTTTGATTGTGTTAAGATTCTTTCATAAACAACAACTTCTTCTCAAGTTCCAACAACATTTTTTAGTGGCTTTCTACATTCATTTTTCTGGATTTAGATGTGTAATTAATGTAAGTAACATTCTTTGCTTAGATTTGTCTCGACCCCTTCATTTGTAAATATTTTTTTTTTTTTTTTGGCTCATTAACACAATTGAGATATTTTCTCCTTTAATTTCTACCCTTTCAAACAAGTTAAATGTTTGTTATCTATCATTTGCACAAATATCACATAAACTTAAGAAAAATACTTAGGTGGGTCTGCGGCAACACTATCTTTATGCATCCTACTAAATTGTCCAACCATAACTTGTCATGTAGCAAATTCTACTTATTTCATATTTGAAATATTTTTTTTTATTATTATTTTGTGTGTGATGAAAATGGGATGTACAAAAATGAGTGCATTCCAACTTAATTCAGACAGAGATCTCTTCTGTTGGGCTCGATGTTATTGTCCACAATTCGATGGGTAAGAAATCTAGTAGCATACCTTGATGGTCATGTTGAATTATCGAAAGCATTAGCACTCTTTCATGACATTTCTATAGTCATTAAGCCGGTTTGCATCCTCCTTCCACCTAGGTAGATTGTGTGGTTTTATAGAATCTTTTGACAAGCGAAGACTTGCATCTAAATGAAACCCAAAGTTTTGTTGATGTTTCTCTGCACAACGTTGTGGCCTAAATGAAATCTGAGGTTTTGTTGACTTTAAAATCCTCATTTTTGTCTAAAAGTTATTTCCTCATAGTGAGCTGTCTTTTAAAATATTTGTAAAGAAAATATTGTAGTAAGAAAATTTTTCTTTTCAATAAACCCACAGAATGAATTTTCATGGTGACTTTAAAATCCTCATTTTTGTTTAAAAGTTGTCTTTAAAATATTTGTAAAGAAAAGATTTCAGCATGAAGAATTTTGGTGAGAGTGGTTATGGTGCTGTTGATTACCAATGAACAAGCATATGAAGCTCCCCTAGTTTCATAATTCAAAAACTTTAATCTCTAAAAATATGTACTTGCTATGTAAAACAAGATACAAAGAAGGTTTACATACTATATTTTGTTCTTGTACTTTTAGTTTTGGCTCAATTTCATCCCAATTTAATCGAATTTGATCCACATATCTTTTAAACAATGACTATTTTGATCATTTACTTTTCAATTTTCATCTTTTTCTTTCTAAATTTTAGGTTAAAAGTTTGCAAATAAAGGCAGAAATTGCTACTTTTTAAAAGTATAAGAACAAAATAAACCAAAATCGCAAGTAACTAAAATAATATTTAAACCTAAAAAAAAGAGGGAAAAAAAAAAAGTTATGTGAGATGGCTTTCTAATTTCTCCTAATCTGAAACTTTCATTTCCAAGACCCATCGATGAACAAAGGAAGAGTAGAGAAATGGGAATAATTCTTGAATGTGTTTACAGTTAAATAGAGAATTGTTACAAAATGTATGTATTATCCCTACTCAAAATAACACAAAAAAACAAAACAAAACAACTTCAGTTGTAAATGATCCACATGGACATGGGTTTTTTCAGCAATTCCAAGCACTAAAATTCTCCCTCCCATGAAGGTTAAATACCATTTTAGTCATACTTTCAATGGTCGAAAATCCAACTTTAATCCATGTAATTTCAATAAATATTAAATCTAGCCACTTTGAAGTTAATTTTTATCAAAATTGGTTAAATAATAATAATATTTTTCATGCTAATAGATAACAAAAAGTTTTTTAAAAAATCAACAATAAACTAGCAATGGGGGACTGAAATTGAACAAACTTCCAAAGTATAGGGCCGAAAATGATATTTTAACCTATTTTGAATGTCAGTATTCAACAAATGTCTGCATTCATTTGTAGATAAGTAAATATGGCTCTGATCATTGATCACTAAAAGAAAAAACGCTAAAACAAAGTGAAACTAACACTTTCTAAGAAGATTTGATTGACTATGATCAAGTTTCAACCGCAATTCAAGAAGGGTAATAAGAGAAGAATTTCAAACGAAGATTATTGAAACATTTTGTTTTCTTAGTGTCAAAACAAAACCCAGAGATTAAAAAAAGGGAAAAGAAAAAAAATGGATTCCACAAGAAGAAGCTGCAATATATAGTAATTGATCGATTAAATTCAACGTTAATCACATCTGGAAAACAAAACCATGGCTAATCAAGGAGAAATAAATCATCGCATAAAGGGCTTACAAAATTGTATAATTAAAGTGAAATTGACCATTTACCTCATACACCTAACCAATTATGCAGACGGAACCCTGAATTCCACGAAATCTAAGCATCTGGACTAACAGTTTCACAATCCAATGTATTAACTATCAATCCTCTTTAGCGTTCTTGTTCTCATTGATGAATGAGCCAACCGTTCTGAACCACCGCATAAGATTTCGATGTTCTTTCACATAAAGCCATGCTTGAAGAAATGGGAAAAGAGACTCACTTATACCTCGCTCTTCTAAATAATTGTGAAATACATCTCGCATTTTCTCATCTAGATCTCTGTCATCCAAAGAAAAATAAGTGTAAGTTTTCTTATGGCATGTTTTTCCATCAACGGTAATTGGGCAAAGATTATCAGCAAATGAACATCCAAGGCAGAAAACATCATAATCCCACTTGGGTTCATAGAAACTGGCAAATATGCTGTGAAAAGAAAAACTACCATCATGATCCTTAGATACCATTTCTAGGCCAATTATGATGAACAGGCATCTCCAAGAAAAACCTTTAAATAAGAGATGGCTTTCATAAAAGGAAAACAAAAGGATTATATAACTGGGTCATACAAGAACACAAGCCAAGTCAACCAAGAGAGCCACAGAATTACAACCAAACCAAAGAGTACTAACTCATTAAAATCTGCAAATTTGCACTATGCTATGAAGTATGATGCTAGGGGATAGGATGCAAGCATCTCAAGTGAGTGAATAACATGATATGAGGGAGTTGATCAACTGAAAGAGAAGAAATTAAATCAGTGGTGGGAGCGAAAAACAAAGTCTGAGTTTGTAACCAAAGAAAAGAAATCAGTGGCTGTAGCCTGCAAATGAAGGAACTAAACAGGGAGCTGCAAATGAAGATTCAAAGAGTGCAGACTAAAAATGATAAGCGCCTTAGGCAATAAACAATAATTACTTAAGAAAAATTAGCTGATTACTTATAACCAACGAAACAAACCAACAACCCAGAAATCAGGATAGATTCATTACCAAATTGGTTGTGTTTATCTTGTTCAGTTCAAGTTACAGGTTATTTGGGAGCAAATCGTATGCAGCAACAAAACTTGAACTCATGACCTTCAATTAGATCTTAATTCATACCTTACTCCTTCAATTACTTTACCACGATAAAATGATTCAGTTCTTGTTAGTTTAGTCGATAACACTAAAAATTAAGACGGGATCTAAATTACAAGCATTTCTCTAATTGATGAACTACCACCAAAAACATACAATCTGAGACAACAAACTCCAATATAATTGAGGCTAAACAATTAGAAGACATTAAACTTACTCGAATACGGGGCCAGTATAGCCGGACGGAATAACGAAAAACCCCGAGGGTTCGGCCTTCGGTCTCATCGAAACGGAATGAATACCTAATGCATCAGGATACAACCCACAAAGAAATTGCAAATTATCCCTCTGCTCCGGCTTCGATACCGTCACATAAAGAAACAACTGGTTAATTTCATCGTCGTCTCCACCACCTCCCGGAATAATATTAGCCAATCGCATAACCGAAATGTTAACCTCTTCTTTACCGTAGGTTCTAGTAAGCACCGGTCCTTTGCCGTCTAGTGCGCCTTTAATGATAGAAAAGGAAGAAGGAGGGCTCACTTTCTGCAATAAAAACAAGTAGCCAAGTAAGACGAACAAACGACATTTGAATAGCTTAAAACCCTAATTTTAGGGTTTGGTGATTGAAAACAGAGAACAGAGAACAGAACAATGGAAATCATACCGGAGGAGGCGTCATTCTGGAGATCTCGAGATAGTGTTCTTTGAGGGAGCGGAGGAGCAACGAGTTGACGGCAGAGGACGCGGAGGTCGAATGGCGGCAAGTGACCATGAGAGACGGCCGGCGGCTACTCTGAAGAGCCACCGCAGTGGCGGCCATCACTTTCTTCAACATTTTCCTCCGATTTTGTTGTGGTGGTTTGTGTCGAAACTTGAGAGACTAAATTTTCTTCGACGTGGTTTTATATCAGCCGGTCCGACCGCGGCGGTTCGAAACGGTCTTGAGAAGAAGGCTTGGTAAGTTGGTAATGAGTACTTAGACCGGCCGCAGTAAAAGTTAGAAATATATTTCCGTATTTTGAATTTTTTATTTTTCGTACATAAATGATAAAACTCGGTTTATTTATTTTTTTAAATAAAATTAAGAATATTTGTATGGTAATTTTTTATTTCTCAAAAAGTACTTAAACTCTTATTATTATTATTATTAATTAATTAATTAAATCATGTATAGTTGGAATCCCATATTATTATACAAATATCAATATAAAATTTTCAATTTTAAGAATATATTGACATCAATACCAATAACATTTAGCAAACCATAAAAAGGTGATTAATCAAATTGTAGTTAGTGCAATTTTTCCAAAAAGAAAATATATGTTTATTCCAATACAATAAAACAAGTCATGATTTAGTCTCATATTCCTCAGCATATAACATTAAAAAGAAAAGTGTTCCTCTTACAGATTTTTCTTTTCCTTTTTTAAAAGAAACAATTTATTGATATGAAAACAGGAGAGAACTCCAAACAATAAAAAGGGGTTCCAGAAGTCAGGAGGGAATGTCAATTACTCACTAAAAACGATAACTGAAATGAACGAAGGGTGCTTTGTCTTACCTAAAAAAGAAAACAGTAGACAAAACAAGTTCGATAAAACGAATGAGTTACAGATACACATACACACTAGGTAAAATAGGTCATTACAAACTATATCACATTCTTTTAAAATGAAAACCCAGGAAAAATGATGTGGAGATTACATAGATGATAGAAAATACAATTGCATAATGAACCTGAACAGAGGAAAAAGAAAAAAGGAGATGAGGAAGAAGAATTATGAGGAGAGCAACAAATGATGCTTCCTTGGACAACAGCATATATTTCCTTTTTCTTATGTTACAAATAAAAGATTACAGGAAAACTGAGTCCATAGCACATAGAAGAAGATGGTTGTTACCTCAAACATTGACAGACTACTTACTACAGTACACAGAGAATGTTCTTCCACTTTGCTAATTAAGCTAATACAAAATTTGTCAACTTATACTCTCTCAACCAAACCACGAAAAATTTTGCCAACCAAAGCATTCGCTAAACGAGAAGACAGAAACCAACAATTCTCGGCTTCAACGCTTCCTCGTATCATGTCGAAATCAAACAATCCAGGTGACAAATGATACCCTACCCCTCCACCCCTCCTCTTTTCAGTCATTGATGTGACGGAGATGGTAATATAATTTTTTCCTAGATGAAAAATAGCTGGGATATAGAAACGAGAGAGAGAGAGAGAGAAAAAGAAAAAAAAAAAAACTGAATACCTTCTCTCTTGATTCCCTACTACTTCTTTCTTGATTTGCTTTTAACTTTCACGTATTTTCGGTTCGATTTGTCGCCGCCACCGGCGCCCAATGAGAAGCTCCCTCCAGCACTGGCATTGAAGTCTAAGCTACCAGAAGCCTGGAATGGGGAGGGATTCTGTGGGGTAGGTACATTTTGCTGGCTACCACCAAATTGGAAAGGATTTGCTCCTAGTGGAGATGGAGCTGTTGAACCAAACATAAACCCTGATGATGGAGGTGGCGTGAGAGGCTGTTGCCCGAAACTAGGCATAGGTGACGCAACTGTCTGGACGGTATCCTCAGCCATGCTATCCTCCATACTTGCTTGCTCATTATTAGCAGGAGGTGTTGAACCAAAAGTGAAGGCATGATTGGAATTACCAAAAGCAGGCTGTGACGTTGTCGCGGCTGCAGCTGAAGTAAATGAGAACATAGAGGGTGTCGATGCATCAGTCGATGATGATCCAAAGATCATAGGTGCACTATTAGAAGCAGCGGAAGAAGATGAAAGACCAAAGGAGAATCCACCAGTTGGAGTGGAGCTAAAGCCGGTAGAAAATGATGGTGTGGAGGAAGGCTGCCAGTTAAAGAAGCTAGAACTAGTACCAGCACTGGAGCTGACAGAATTATTAGCAGAGGAACTGGACGAAGCAAGCCCGAAACCCGTGCCCGAAGTGAACAAATTAGATGCTGGAGCTGAAGAACCAAACAGAGAACTGCCAGAGGCCAAACCCGTATTCCCAGTCAAACCAAATGATGTAGATGATGAATTGAACTGCAGAACAGGTGTACTCTGAGTAGACGATGCAAGCCCACTACTCGCAGGCGAAACCAGAGCCCCAAATGCAGGTACGTTGCTTGGAGCGAAAGTTGAATTTTCTGGTCGTTTAATAGAATCTGAAGTAGTAGATGCAGCTCCAAATTGAAAAACACTGCTTCCAGTACTAGATGCTTTAACAGCGGATGCATCGTTTGGAGGAATGCCACTTAAATTGCCGAATGCTGACTCTTGCTTGGTCTTGGTTTCTACGGATCCAACTCCGCTTGGTGCTGATAGAGCTGGAGCGGAAGTAGAAGGAACACTCGAGCTTCCAAATTTGAAAATAGGTGCAGCTGAAAAGGATGGCACAGGAGAAGACGTAGGAAGACTAGTAGTGGTGACAGGTTCACTATTGCTAGTGCCAGCAGTATTGAAAGATAGTTTGATGGATGAATTCTGATTTGTTATATTATTAGAAACGGTGGTCGCTGGGGTGGGAAAAGTAGATGGCGTAGTAGAAACAGGAGATCCGTTGTTGAGATTCGAATTAGTGCTAGGGGAGCTAAAAGAAAACAAACTAGGAGTTGGTGTTGATGTTGATGTTGAGACAGATGACAAAAACAGATTCCCAGATGTACCAACTGCGAGACCAGCAGCACTCGAACTCTTATCACCGGCTTTCTCTGACATGGACTCTTTTGGAACTCCAAATGACGGGATGCTGCAATTTAAAACCATCCAAAACATCAGTTACTACTACATTTCGTAAAGCTCCAAAAGTATCACTTAGAAACAGACGGCCTATTTATCATTGGAAGGTGAATGAGGGAAATTTCAATCAAAAGGATGCGTCAATATTTCACGTGTCCTAAGCCCAAGCCCCATAAACATATTTCTCACCCCACAGAAAGCATATAACTTTTTTAAATACACACACATATAACCCTGAGATAATGTTGACATAATCTAACATGAAAAACCAAACGAAATTTCTTGAATCAGTTAAAGGAAAAGATACAAGTTCGCACAAATGTATGCTCTAGAGTATCTACAAGAGATACCAAAGTTTGAAAAAGTGATCACAAGAAAAACAGCTCCGTTTATCAAAATTGTCTTAAATCAATTAGCTTCAAATAAATTTATGCATGTTTAGATGAACTCTGCCTACGCTATCCTCAAAAAAAGCTCAAACACAAAAGGAGTAAAAGTCGAAAGAAGGAGTAATGCAATCAACAAACAATCGAAAAGCTTAAAGAAAAGTTTTTCAATTAGTAAAAGCCATGGACAAATCATAATTACGAAATCTAAGAGATAGACCACATTAAACAAAATAACAGACTCCTTGAGCATCATTCACAAGTACTTTATTAGATGAAAAGTACTTTGAAACCAAAATTTAAGGTGTAAAGTGGGAGCATTCAGGAGTATATACAGGTTAATGAATAGGTATCCAAGTTTTCTCGAAATAATTAAAATCAATGGAGCACCTTCAGAACCAAATTGGAATACTGATCATTTGAAATCAATTTATCATGCATTTCACATAAGCTAATAATAGAAACATAACCCTACAATGATAAAAGTACAAACAAAACAAACATGCTCCAAGTCCAAAGTGACAATGGTGACAAGCAAACTGACCTGCTGCTAGAACTCTCAGATTTAAAAACTGAGGAACTGCCGCCTACTTTAGCACCTTCTTTTTCATTAACTAAAGGTGATGCAAACTTAAACGGAGACCCTGCGTTCTTATTTCCATTTTCTGTAGCGGCATTTGCTGGCATAGGAAATGTAGCTTTATCTCCAAATTTAAATGTGGTAGCGGCAGAAGCCTGTTGAGTTGGTTCAACGTTGCCTTCAGAAGTTACAACAGGAGTAGCATTTTGTTCATTTGTTGAGGTTGTAACCCTGTTTCCAAATGCAAAGGTGGGGGCAGAAGAAACCGCTTCCTTCTGTGATGGAAACTTTTCTCCAAAGCCAAATATAGGGGTAGTAGCTGCTTTTGGTACCTCAGACGAAGCAATTTTTTCAGGTCTCAAGGTTGACTCAGGACCTATCACGTTGGCTGTAATGCTAGGTGAAGAAGCTGTCGGAAAGGAAAAAATGGGGCTCTTTTCAGTAGCCACAGGAACATCAGATTTTCCAGAGTCATTTATTTTGTTCGTTGCAGATACTGCGGATGATTTAGCCTCAATTGAAGCCTGAGGTTTATCTACTGTGATGGCTTCGGTATTATCCAGCTTACTCAGTGCCACTAATGAGTCAGCTTTTTCTCGCTTCTCAAATGATTTATCAGCTACTGGCCCATTAGAATATCCCTCTTCATCAATATCCACAAAATCCTAATAAAAAGAGACAGACAACCCATAAAGATCCTCAAAATCCTAGCAAAAATAATAGAAAATCGAACGTTAAACCAAAGAGGTTCTATAACAGACATAGACATAATGATATACCTTTTTTTTTTAATTTCCATTGTGATATACTTTGAAACTTTCTTCTTCAGATGCAGGTGCACGTGAGAATATAAAAAATGGAAAACTTCAACAGAAATGGAAAGATGTTTGATGATTGAAAAGTAATGTACTTATTTAAAAATGGAAATGCTAGATGCTGAGACAAAGATACTCCAACCCAATTAGTATTCTTTTCATCTATTTAATTGGGGAATGTGGGGAGGATATATTAAAAAATAGAAATATGACAGGATTGACATATTGTATAAACTGGAAGGTAGGAAACCACACACCTCATGTGCACTCATCTGGAAAGCACATTTTGTTGGTAAGGAAGGGCCAACACATGAAACTTGCAGACCAGATCCAGATACGGTATCCTTAGTAGGCACTGAAGAGCCTACACAATCACCTGTAGAAATAGATTTGTCATTGGGTACCTTAAATTTTAATGGACTGTTTTCCTCAATCTTATCCTTCTTTTGAGAAGTAAGATCACGGGCATTATTAGACCGTACACCTTCAACATTGTCCAAATACTTAGCTGAATCCACATCCTCCAGGCTTCTAAGAGCTGGCCCATGCAACATTGATGGTGACAACTTCGTGGGTGAGTTATTCCTCACACTAAGCAGCTTTAGTTCTGAGGATTTTTCCTTTGGAGGGGTTAATTTATCAAGCTGCTCTAATATTTTTGATGCCATCTCACTTGACCTGAGGGGAATTTGAGGAAAACTTGAAGGTGTCATAGCATTTTCAGACCCTGTAGACATTTTGGACAAATTACGCTTGGTCTCACTTGAATAAAGTGCCTTCCCACCAGTAGACGAAAATGGATGTACTTTTGTAGACTGCAAATGCTGAGCAGTCTCAGAACCAATTCCACTTACTGGAATAGAAGTGGAACTGCTTGGTAAACTCAAACCTTTAGGGAAAAGGTGATTGGACTTCTGGCGAATTCTTCGAATAGGACCAACAGATCCCATTTCATCATCTAAAACTGAGCTTCGGCGTTTTAAAGCCTACATAAAGAATGATTAAATAAAATAACATGATCTGAGAGGTTTACTCAATAATACAACATTTTATAAAAGAGCATTTTCACAAATCATACCCCTTGTTCAGACCCCAAAAGTCTCCCTTGCCCCCATGCTGACTGAGATGATGAGGACGTTGTGGCCCTGTAAGCATCTGTTGTTGCTACACTATTCTGAAGAATGAACCAGCGGGAAGAAAGCTAATAAATACATGAGCTATCAAGCAATTGAACAACAAAGCAGATGTATTTCATTAGACTACAAACCGTTATGCTGGGGGTTGCACGAACTCTGGAATATGGCACTCGAGCCATACTATATAGGGCAGATCTACCACGAGATCTCGGGGTGACAAAACCATTTTCAACAACATTAAAATTTCCAGGAGACCTTGGCACAAGAGATAAGGTAGAGGATTTTGAAGGATTGCCCGAAGCAAAACTATCCCCGAACTTTTGACCATGGGATGCCATACTCAACGGAGTTGCGTTTGGAGGCCTGCTGCCCATGTATGCTTTTGCAATCTCTGCAGGTGAAGCAACATCCTCATCAAGGACCTGAAATGATTACACAAGTGACAATAAGGTCAAAAGTGTGAAGCACAGTTTTCAGTTTGAGCATCCGATGGAAAACAAGCACTCAGCGAACCAATACAGAAACCAAACCAGTAAAAAGTATATACAGAGATTCCTACATTTGCACTCACAGCATGAGTTGGAACCATATGAGGGCTAACTCCATCTTGACTCTGAGCTGGGAATTGTGGAGATCCTTCCTGCTTTCCATAACTCATAACAGGGGTTGAAGGGACCTGTTCAAATTTCCTCGATTCAACTCCACTTGGAACATCAGCAACTCTTGATTTCAGAAGTTCAGTCAAGCGATCAATCTCAAATCTGTAAAGTGGTAAGCCACTTGACATATTAAGTATCAAAACCATGTCTTGCTAAAATAAATATATAAAAGATGAAACCAAATTTCTGTCCTGAAGGTTAAAATTGACATGATATACTGAAGCAACCTTTTTCTAATAGAGTTGACATGGTATATTGTAGCAACATTGCAGTCTATACATTTCACACTACTTCGTAACTTCTTATCATGCTACTAATTGCAATATATGCAAATTTCTCATATATTTCCCTCAAGTAAAAACTAACGAGGGGAAAAAAGGCAAAACTTCAAATATAATTGAGGTAGGTGACTAAACATAATTTGGCCAACAGACACTCAAATACTTACCTTGTAAAGGTCTTCTCCTTCAAAATTTTCTCAAGGTCACTCACCCCATGTGTGTTATTAGAATTGATGCTTGGAACAAAATCAACATTAGTCCCTTCTTGAGTTCCAGGAGGATCCTGAAGAATAATTAAAAATTCAAAAAATGTTGACACAGAAGTTAAGACTATAGCAACACAAGATCATCAGATTTTTGAGGCAGTTTCGCTTCAATGATAAGAAAACCAATGCATTCATGAAAATAAATAGATCTATATCAGCTACTAGTGCTAACGTTTTGCATCTTGTCTTTTAAAAAAGATGAAATAAAAACAACTTTTTAACTGTAGATCTGAAAGAAAAAGGAAAAAATGCAGATTAGTCAAAAGAAAGAGGAAAAGGTAACAAAAAAATCTCACAATATCTGTAATAGGAAAATGCTGAAGCCTAACAAGTACATACATGAAGGGGGCACAGTGATGATATTTTGTGCTTTCGATCAATAGCAGAATTGGATTTTAAAAAAATACAAGATACGAATGCAAAAGTTATCGATAATCAAAACCCATAATCGATAAAACTTACAGCTGAAACTTCTTCCTGATTCCTATTTTCCACCTCATCATTAGCCTCTGGAAGTATAAAATGAAACAAAAAAGAGAGTGAGAGAGAGTTAAAGATTAAGCAGAAAACTAAATATCAAATGAAAACCTTATTCCACTCTTTCTTGCGACTATTAAATACGTATCAACACATCATAGCAATCGTCCCCAAGTCAAAAGCCAATGCAAGCACAACAGTATCTACTCCAATATACATAACAAAATAATAGCATCATGCTTCCTAAATGGTCATCAACATCTATATAATTCAAAATCTTACACGTTACCCTTGTCGAAAAGAAAATTTTATATGAGAGATTAAAATGTTTGAGAGTAAGAGCAACGTTTAGAAATAATTTTCAGTTTTAAATATTAAAAGCAATTGTATAGAATCCTTGTTCGGTAAAATTATTTTGATTGACAAATAACAGAACAACCGAAAGAACAAGAAAAATAAATCTGCTGTTTACATGTGTTTTTGTAAGTTGTCTTCTGAACAACTGGTGATATAATTGAGCTTCCTATTAATGTAACTTACTTAAAATATATTATGTTTTTTAGATTAACACTAAAAATAATATACAGAAACGCGCCAAAGGGCAACAGTGGAAAGACTTCTAATGGGCTATAATTGAGAAAATACTGTGAACTCAAGAGAACCAAGTGGACACTAAAAAAATTTGCTTTCCAAAAGTTCTTTGGGGCTCCAGAAATGCCTTCAAGGACTTTTCTGTTTCATTTCACACAGATGGTTCAAGGGGTAACACGAATAGCATGGCAACATACAAATAGCCTCTGGCCTTGGCCTTGACCTTAAATACATGAACACGCTAAATATGTCTTTCAACAGTGTTTTTTAAAATAAAAATTGAACCCAGTTCTTAAATTTACCTACGTATCAATTTAGAAAAAATCATAAGAATTACAATCAGACTACCCCTAATGACATCCAAGCAACGAAAAAAAAAACACAACATTCCAAGCAGACTCAATATAATTCGACCAGTAAGCGCTAAAGCACTTTTACATTTGAAGGACATGAAGCACAAAACCACGTGAAGTAATGACATTTAAAGAAATGAAGCCCTAAATCAAACAGAATAGCTTCAACAAACCGAAAACCATACAAAATGATAAATCCAGGTTCCACCAAGACAAAGATGAAAAAATCCCACGATTATAAGAACACCCTCGCTAAAAAAAAAAATCGAATTTGAAATAATAGTAACGATATCTTCAGCCAGCACCCTCTAAAATCAAACAAACAAGCAGAAAATATGCGGAAAACGAAATCCCCAAAAAACAATGCTACCACCCGGTAAGAGAACCTTGCAATTAAAAACCAAAAAACCAAAAATTAAAAACAAAAACCTCGAGAAAGTGGCAATGACGGCGGCGGAGGGGGAAGGCGTTTACGAAACACACTAGAAAACAGCCGGTGCGCACTGGAGGTGATTAGCTTCTGTGCCGGATCGACAAGCTTAGAAAGCCATCCTTTTCCAGCAGAGTTCCTCAGAGCAGTCGGCGGTCGATCATACGGCGTCGTATGCGACCTTCTGATAGGCCTTTTCTGAAACTTCCCACCTCTTCCTCCTTCGTATCGAACCTCCTCACGCTCTGTCGCCATTAACAACACAGAGTTGAGGGCTTCTCTTCAATGGCGGAATACAGAGGAAATTGTTGAAAGGGGGAGAAAGAAAGTAAGGTATTGAGCAAATTAGGGTTTTTATTAGACCACGCGCAAAAAGAGAGAGAGACAGATAGAGAGGAAGAGTGATAAATTTTGAAAAAAAATCGTGTTTTTTCTTTTTTTTTTTTCTTTTTTTTTTTTTCACTCCTTTGTTTTTTAAAATGTGAAAATTATAATTTATGCCGTTATATATCTACTCGGGTTAGTTGGAACTCGGTGGATGCCAAAATGACGGCTCTGTTCTTTACGTGAACGTGACGGGCAAATCCTGGCCATCCACTTGGATTTAATTGTGGAATTGGCCAATTGGATTGGAGGTTGGACTGTGATGCTTGTAATTGGCAAAGCGGTTTTTTTTTATGTATGTTTTCACATTTAGTCAATAAACACAAAGTTTAAACTTTAATCAATATTTAAGTTGGATAATTACTAATAATAAAAATACATTTTAAGTTTAACCGCAAGCTTTGTCAACTTTTAAACTTTTGATACTTTTTAGCAAATGCATTATATCAGAAAATTTGGGACATTTTTTAATTTATTGTCAACAAATATATATATACACTAATAATTACTTTTAACCTTTCAAGTTTGTTTTTTTTTTTTTTCCAATGTATTAAATTGCAATAAAATATGGTGGACCTGGTTAAGACATGGTTAAATTAAAAGTAGAGCCATAATGAGTTACGAAAAGAACAAAAAAAACAAAAACAAAAACAGAAAAGATTGAACCAAATATATGGAAAAGGCACACCCAACTCAAAAACAAATGTCTCACAAAGACGAAACCGCTTGAGTCCTCTCGATATAAGTCTCAAGCCACTGAAAATGACAAAGAAAAACCTCAAATCACATAATATGACTAACCACCCAAGGAGAACACAAGGTAACTCAATGGATACAAAAATTATGATGGCTCTAAATATGATAGATAATCGCACACCAAACGACTCTCCATATTTTACACCTCAAATGATTATCGAAGCTAAAGTTACAAATCCAATTGAGCTTTGTATTCCAACGAGTGGTCCTATGGGAGCATCCACCCCACAAGAGCACGTTCCCCCAAATAAACTGGACTAAAGAGTAATCAAATAATAAATGGTTTGCAGTCTCGACTCCGCCAATGTGCATACACACATACATTAGTGACATTAAAATACCACGTGCATGCTAATATGATCACGCATCTATAAGTGATTGTGAACTATAAACCAAGTAATGAAAGAATGTATGGTCATACTACCTCAAAACCAAAGAAGGTTAGACCAAGTCACCCTAAGATGCCTAGGAGCCAAGTCAAGTCACACAATATTCCTTCCAACCTCAGCCACTATCAATTAAACTTTTAAGTTTGATAACTTTCAGTGCGGTACTTGATAGATCTACCATGTTAATTAATTTTTAAAAGTATTTAAAAAAGTGTTTGCTTTTCGGTCGAGTTATTCTTGTGGAGTTATTTAGTTTGGGAGTTAATTAGCTTGTGAGTGTAGATGTTCATTCTCAACCATGTCCCACCCCCTAGTGGGACAATAGGGAATCCTGGTTTAGATTATGAACTTGATAGAGAGTAAAAAGAATTCCCAACAACTAAACGAGGACAGGGAATGTATGCCATGCACCCACATGATCTAACCCTTTTTACATTTATTATAATAATTATTGTTGTGTTTTTTTTTTTTTCTCTCCTTTTTGGACTATATCAAATGTGAGGGTGGGGATTGAACCTTCAACTTCCAAAGACGAAGCATGTGCCAACATCATCAAGCCAAACTCGCTTTAGCCAAGTAAAAGACATTTTTGAATTGAACATTTAAATTTGGATGTATAAATATGAATAATTTGATGGGTAATTATTTCATTCTACTAATAAATTTGAATGATTTATCTTTAAATTCAAACTAATAAAATAGAATAATTTATCTTTAAATTCAAACTTTTCACATTGAATCAACCATATAAAAGCAGCGATAAAAGTAATCATTTAATTTAAAACATGTTAATGGTAGTTATTTAAGTGAATTAGAAGTTTAAACAAAAATAAAATAGGGAAATATTATTTTAGTTACTATACAATTGATTTTTTAAAAAAAGAAAAAAAAAAACTACATCTTGAATTGAATTAAAAGTGGGTAACCAAATCTATTACAAAATTTAAATATTAAAATAATTAATACGAAGGTTAAAAAAAAAAGAAAAAAAGATAATTACGATGAAATGTCATGCTTTTAAAAAAAAAAGAAAAAAAGATAATTACGATGAAATGTCATGCTTAAGTTTCATTTTAAACTTTACAAAATGGGTGAAGATGCATGTAGTATCAAATTAGTTAATCCTAAAAACATCATCCATTGCAAACCAAAATAAACAGTGGAAAAATGTCTTAAAAAAAAAAAAACCATGGATTGGGCTGGGCCTTTGAAATTATTGAAGAAACCTGTCTTTATTTGTCTCAATGATGGGCTTGGGTCGTTAGCGAGTATAAATGGGCTGGATTAGGGGTTTGTTCTCCAATCAAGCGGGCCCTTACTCAAACTGAATGGATTCAATTGGACCAACCTCAAATTGCATGTGGTTTGGATTTATAGCAAAAATCGGGAATAATAAGATTTATGGCAAAACGTGTGCAAGACACATGAGTAACTTTTACCTAATACCTGTTTTGTCCTTGGTTGGTTTGTATGTTCAACAAATTAAATACAGTGACCAGCTTGATTCATAACTGAGATTTAAATATGGTGTAATTGTAGAACTTGATTCCATTAATTTTTTCTGTGATTTTTAATTCAAATCTATTCTTAATATTCAAAATAGATTTTGATAACTATTTTACCAATTAATTCAAAATAAATAAATTGTTTCCTTATTTTTTCTCCCCATATTTTAAAATTGAGTTTGTATTTATCATCAAATTTCATTTTATCTTACTACTTAGCAATTAAATAAAAAATTTTGTCAAAGATATTTTGTATCTTGATTGTATCTTAATCTCTTTCACTATTTTATACATATTTTAATCAAATTGATGGTATATTTGTCATATTTCATTTTCACATTCTATATCATTGATATGTTATTATGTTAGGATCTTTTTTTTAAAAAAAAGTTGAGATATCTATATATTATAATATATACAGATTTCGGGCAAGGACTTAGTTTACATCTTGAATGGGGAAACTAAGTGTAGAACCGAACAAAAAGTGAGATTGGGGAAGAGTTGGAGTTTTGTTTAGGTACCTGTCGGAAACCAAATAAGAGTTGGTCGTTGACACCGCTGGACGAATTGCCACGATCTGCAAAAGTGTGACAAGGCAACATGAACGACTATAGCTATGTCGAACGAATGCAAGCAATGTGAATGGATTGGCTACATTGAACAAAAGACAACATGAATGTTAGATGCACGACTATAGGGGGATTTTCTTTTGTCATTCTCTACCAAAGGGAGGTTTGTAAAAAACCTAATTTGTTTTGATTTGAAAGATTTGTTTTAGTTTTGAATTATTTTCTTTTAATCCAGTCCTTGTTTAGTGTGATGATAATTAATTGTAAATGTGATTAATGTATTGTGCAACATGATAATGATGTGGTTAGAGCATATTTGTGGTTTTTGAAATGGTTTTGAAACTCTTTACCTTTATATTTTGTAATGGTATTGATATGGGTTAACTGGGTCCAAGTTTGACAATTTTTAATTATTATTTTTTTATTATTTAATTCTATTTTCTATTTTAACAATTTCGAACATTATTTGTTGTTTTTACAAACTAAATTTTAAATTTTGTCATTTATCTAGTCAACCCAAAAATAAAAAGTATAAATAAAAAACCCAATTTTATCTTATGAATATCAAAGTACTAAAAAGAATAATTTGTGTTTGCACGTGTTTCATAATGTTAAAAACATATACTTAGTTGAATTTGAGAAAAATTATATGTATAATATTAAAGATTAAATAAGATAAATATTTAAATAATTTAAGAAAAATGTGATTGTTTAGTTGATCGAAGGTTTTTTATTTTTTCATTATTTATTTATTTATTTATTTTTACTTTGAGACTAGAGTTTTTAGAGTGGTCGAAATTTATAACAATTAAAAATTATATATATGTTTTTTTTATTAAATTTAAATGGTAGGTTTTCCATACTAATACTTTTATAAATGATGATGTTTAGTTTATATTGGGAAAAATTACTTTTTGGTCCTTGAGTTTTTAGTAATATGTCATTTTGAGTTTTTAAAATAGACTTTTTTAGTCCCCGAATTTTATAAAATAGGTTTAAGAAGCCCCTCCACTAACATCGATGTTAAATTCTAACGGAAAAATGACTGGATGGATGGGATGGTCAAATGACACGGAAAAAATAATATATTTTTAATCATTTTCTTTTATTTCCTATCTCCCTCCGCTCTTTTTCTCAAGAAAGGGATGCCCCAATTCACATGCCCTGTACCACCCTCAATTTTCTCCCTAGTTTCGTCTCTGCCCCTTTCCCTAATTTCTCTCGATTATTTCTTTCCCTCCTCTCTTTTTCTCTCTTATCTTCAGCCCTCTATACACGTAAAACTAAGAGGTCGGCTTGGGGGTTTGGATTCTACCCCAGAATCATTGTTCTCCTCAAAATTGGGTTGACTCTGTCTACAATTAGGCTATTCAAAACTCAATTAAGCAACAAAGACTATTAGATTTTCAGTAGGGATAATTGAGATTTTGCCCAATTTCTTCGTGGCTAGTGTCTGTTGCTAAGGGACCATAATTCTTCCAAAATGATTTGCAAATCGATTTTTTTTTTCATTATGGAGGAGAGTACTAAACGGAATTGAAGGTATTTGTTCTTTAGTTATTCTCATACATATTTAGACGTAATAAAGAGAATTAGAGTGGAGGGAGGGGGAGACCGAAAAGAAGAGAAATAATATTAAAAATATATTATTTTTTTCATGTCACCTACCCAGTCATTTTTCCGTTATAATTTAACAACAAGACCTTTTAAACTTATTTTACATAACTCAGGAACTAAAAAGGTCTATTTTAAAACTTATGTACCAAAATAACATATTACTAAAAATATTTGTAAATATCTATAACAATTTTGCCATTTTAAAACTATTACCCTTAGTTTTCTTTTAACTAATCATTATTTGTTAAATGAACTAAATAATTACAACAAATGTAACTGCAAAACAAAATAGTGACAAAAATTAAAATATACTATTGGTTATTAATTAGTATGTTAATTACAAGTTACACTGCCATATTAGTTTGTAATACAAATTAACTTCCAAAACTAGAAATGGTATCCGTTTAAATCCACAATGTTTACAGGTGTATTTATTGACAACCTCCCACATACTTAGTTCGAAATATTGTTCTAAACTTACAATTGTTTTAAATTAAACATTTAAATTGTTATAAGTGAAATGATTTAGATCTGTTAATAATTTTTGAGTGAAGTTTTAATTGTGTGTCTCAATGAATTTGCTTATGAAAGTTTAGAAGTTTAATTGCTAAAATTATAAGTTCTCACTCGATATTTAATTATATAAGTAAAACATAATGAAAAATGTAGATTGATATATTTTACAAAAAAAAAATTATAATTTAAATTGACACACTATTAGTTTAAAATTTAAATTGATAAACTCTAAAATTTAGAATGTAAATAGATATTTTGGGAAATCAACCTTAGGAGAGATATCATAGTATATCAAGTAATAAAATAATATTCAATATTCAAACCTATTATTAATTAGGTATAATCAACTCGTCAAAGAATAGACATATTATCTTCATTAATATATTTTTTTTTTAGGATTATTTATTCTTATTCTTATTTTATTTTGAGAAATTTCAACGGGTCTTTATTAAGGTTTAGCATTGATAATAATATAAATTACAATTACAATTATAAAACCAGTTTATTATATACTAGAAAAAGGTTTAACCAATATTCCACTAATCCGCTAATCCGTTCGGAATCGATAATTAATATAAAATGAAAAATTTCAACGGGTCTTTAGTCAGGTTTGGCATTGATAATAATATAAATTACAATTATAAAACCAGTTTATTATATACTAAAAAAAGGTTTAACTAATATTCCACTAATCCGCTAATCCATTCGGTATAACGATAATTAATATAAAATGATTTGTTTAAATTAATATAATATATATTTAACCGAGTATGACTTAATTTAGTAGTAATTGACTGAGTATTCATAACTAAATAAAAAATTTTATTTTCTTAATGAAAAAGGTTGAAATTAATAATTAAAGAAAAAAAACCAACCATTCACATCTGAATTTCTAAAAAATGAAAAACTTGCATTAGAGTAATTTCACTTATTTATTTTTCTTATTATTAAAGAAGCTAAAAAAAATTACTATTATAGTATTTTTAATTCATCTACTAATAGAAAAATAAAATATAATAAAACTAAACTTATTTATTTATTTATCTTAAAATTGTACAATATCCCATAAAAGTAATCGTTTGATTTTTTTTTCCCATACATGTGCATGATGGAAAAACCTTACATTTACATGTTAACATATTTCTTAATACTTAAAAATGCATTAAATCAACTATTTTATTTCGTCATCGTAAAAATAATATATATTTAAACATTATAATTTAGTTTTTTTATGGAATGTTTTAAAAAACAACAAAACAAGTCAAAATATTTAAAAATATAGTAAAATGTCGTTGATAGATATTGATAGACTATTATCATTATCATTTTATATCGGTGATAGACATCGATAGATGTTATCAGTGTCTCACTAATAGACAGTGACATTTTGCTATATATGTAAATATTTTCATCAATTTTACTTTTTAAAAACAATTATCACACAATGAGAAAATATAAGGGTTGATTTAATACATTTTCAAGTATTAAGGAAATATGTTAACATGTAAATGTATGATTTTTTTTTTCCCATTTTGTACATATATGAAAATTTTCAATTGATTTTTATCCTGTGATTTTTTTTTTTCAATTCTTTTTGCAAATAGTTGCTAAACTAAACGTTATTATTATTATTTTTTTTAATATTTTTTTTCAGATAACCCTATTTTTATATTTAACCCAACTCTTATTGGAATGATATACAATAATTATCAAAAAGTTTGATAATGGATTTTCATACCAGCCAAAGTGAGTTTAGCTGAACGATAATGGAAATAGCCTTATACCCTAGAAGTTGGAGGTTCAATCCATCATCCTACAATTATTATACTAAAAGAAGTTTAATAATTTTATGAGAAGATTAGCATCTCAAATTAAAAGAGAAAAAAGGGCATTTTTCAAGTAAGAATCAAAACACGAACATTCGTGACCCAACTTGAAAGAACCAAAATGTTTGGTAACGTTTCCTTTGGAAAAAAAAAAGATAGAACAGAATCTTTAAATTTGAAAAAGGTATAGAAAAGCATATTGGGCTATTGCCAAACTTGGTGGTTTGTGTAACATGTAAAGAAATTGATGGACAATTGGAACAATCTAAAGATATACTTTTTTTTTCCACCTATCACTACATATATTCCACTTTAACCACAAGACAAAGCCAAAAGCATTGTGAAAGGAATAAGGATTTTAAAAAAAGATGTAAATAGAGAAAAGGTCATATATAAATGCTTCTTCTCTCTTGCATATACAAACACCCAAAGCTATACCCTTCTAATTCATTCTTTGGTGGTGGATTGAAGCAATTTCAAGTACAGAGTTTTCCATTTTGTCCATTCCTTCTCCTCAAATTTTCACCTTTCAACATACCCTAGAAAGATTTTTTTCGATGTCAAGCCAGATCGTAACTCCAAATCGGAGATCCGTAACTCAACCAAATCAACAGTTTTTTCCAGATAAAAGATGGGAGGAAGATGAAGAAAATAACCAAATGTCATTGAGCATGGTACTTCCAGGTAAATTTGGCTAAAGTTAACTAGATTGATATAGATTTGTGTGTATAAATTAATTACGTTCGTTCGATTTGGTGTAGGTTTTTCAAAAGATCGACTACGAATCAACTTGAATACAAGAACAAGGACTCTTATAGTTACGGGACAAAAATCAGATGGCTTATTCAATATTATGCGTTTGAACGAACGCATACAAATCAACGAAGCATGCTCATTAGATGGAGTACATGCAAAATTACTCAACAACAATCTGTATATTACATTTCCCAAAAACAGATAAATCTTCTTTTCCATCTAAATCAAGATTTAGTTTGTGTGTGAATAAAGATCAATCCACGTCTATGTCTACAATGGAGTTGGAAAAACTTGTTTCATATTTGTAATTCAAATTATGTGTGAAAGATGATGTTAGTGTGTACATGGAAAGTGGTCACACATGTGACGTTTTACTTGAAAAACAATAGTGTTATGCCTTCCTGTGTTATGAATAAAGTGAATTTCAATATTAATATATGCAAAAAAAAACTAATAATTTAAAGCTTTTCTGAAGAAAACAAACGACGTATTTGATTAATGATCCAAAAATAAGAATTTAATGACGAATGAAAGTTGTATTCCATATTTACATGTGCATGTTTGATACCAGATTTTGTATGTGAGTAGTAGAGATATATATGAACAATGTTTTCAAAATTTTAGAACTCAAGTATGCACAATCATTAGAGTTAATTAATATAACACACATATATAATTGTAAAAACTATATACTCATTCATTTGAAGTATGAGGTTTAGAAACTATTTTTTTGAAAACAATATATGTCGTGTTTTAGTTTGTTTTTTAAATTGTAAAAATTTATTATTAGGGTAATTGTTTTAAATGACAAAATTACTGAAAATATTTTCAAATATAGCAAAATCTCATTGTCTTTCTGTGATAAACACTAACAGACAGTGATATATATTAGTGTTTATCACTAACAGACAGTGATAAATGATAGTAGTCTATCAATGTCTATAATACATTCTATATTTATAAATATTTTAGTTTATTTTGCTATATTTGAAAATAATCCTTATTATTATATATGTAATCATGTTATTTACAAAGTCAACCTTTGTAATTTTACATGGGTTCAAATTTAGTTTTATCACTTTCAAGAAATTCTAAAAATAATTCTTAAAACTTAGAAATGTGAAAAGACTAATTTGGACCTAAATACATGGAAAAAAATGGAAAGACCAATTATTTTTTACTTAAAAATACTACTTAAAATTTTGAAATATGAATAACAAATTAAAATTTTCAACCACAATAATCTAAAAGAAATTGTTTCTTTTTTGCCTACATAAAGTTTCTTCTTTTGATAGCAAATTTTTTTTTTTTTTTTTTTAAGTTTAAATCCTATTTTAGTCTCTGAACTTCGACTCTCATTCTATTTTAATCCCTAAACTTTTAAAAAGTGTTTATCTTAATTAGTCCCTACTATTAAAATTATGTTAACTCTTCAACTTAAATGTAAGGGAGCTTGTATTTTTGGATGACAAGATTCTTGATGTATTGAGCAAGATGAAAAATGCCAATAACCAACACGTCAAAATATTGAACGACCAAAATTTTGAACTAAAAATGTCTTTTAAATTCTCCCGCTTTGCCACCTTATTCAAAATGAAACTCAAGATTTTTTTAGCGTAGCTAACTTTATTTGGTAGCTAGATATCAAAAAACACAAGTCAGGTCGCCATTTTGTTAAAGCATTAAGAGTTAACAAAATCTTAATATAGCAGGGACCAAAATAAGCATTTTTTAAAAGTTTAAGAACTAAAACGAACATTTTTAAAAATTTAAGAACCAAAATAGAATATTATTCAAAATTCACGGACCAAAATAAGATTTAAACTTTTTATGGAAGAATTTCTTCCTACTTTGAAAAATTTGAAATTGTGCATAACAAATAATTTTTTCCATTCACATTTACTTTGTAAACGTGTTTTCTTTTAAACCATAATTTTTTCTATAAAAAAGTATAGCGAATCATTTATTCAATTCTATAAACAAAACTAACTTATACGAGTTAAATAACTTTTTGGAGGAAAAAAAAAAAAACTAAGTCAAAATATTTAAAATGTAGACGTAGAAAATAAAACCTAAACCTTTTTTAAAATTAAATTATACTCCTTTGATTGATACCTACTAGTCCACTCACTATATAACTCAACAACTTTCACTTGGCGCAATATCCATTTATGTATTTCTTTTTTTCTTTTTTCTTTCTTTTTTTTTTTTTTTTGAATTTCCCTTTTTGAAAAACAAAAATAAAATAAAATAAAATTCTAGAGAACTTAAAAGAAAAGCAACTTGACCAAAGATTATAAAAATACAAGAAGTTATTCCATATCGTTGAGGTTTAAGTTGGGTTTTAATTAATAAAAAATAATGTAAGAGGATTGAAAACCCACAAATAAAAAGGAAAAAGAGGATAAGCATAAATCCTATTCAAATAAAACAAAAATGGATACATTGTTTTATTTTTATTTAATACATGTGAGTTAAGAGATGGAACTTTTATTAAGAAAAAGAAAATAATAATAAATACATGAAAAATTATCTTGAATGACAAAATTCTTGAAAATATTTACAACTAATAGCAAAATACACTGTGTATCACAAATAAACAGTAAAATTTTGCTATATTTGAAAAGAATCATAAATATATTTGTTGGATACTTTAAAGAAAAATAGATTTATCGAATAATATTGAGTTGACATTAGTATTTATATTTGAATTCATGTTAGTAATGGAAATCAAATTAATTTAGATGAGCACCATGAAGAACAATAACAAAATAATAATGATGATATGATAATACTAATAATAATAGACAAAAAAAGAAAATAAAAATTAAAAATTAAAAGACCAACATGAGAATACTCTAGTAATTGTTTTTCTTGGTAGAGGTTCAAAATTAAGCTTCCATATTGTTGTCCTAAAAAATTGATACAACTTTTGAAATTTTATTTCGTGTTCTACATTGTGGATTAATTACGAGGAAGTTTAAACATTAAACATTACACAAACTAAATATAAAATCACAAATTTTTATAAACACTAAACAAAAATTAAAAAATCTCAAACACCTGACTTTATAATTAATTTTTAGGTTTTTTAGGTTTTTTATTTTTTAAATTAAGCCTAAAAACACCACTTTCATCTAGGATGCTATGATTCTGGTTGATTTTTTATATTTTGTTGTCTACATTTTTTTTTAGTATTTTCAAAATTTTAACTAAACTTTAAAAATTTTAAAAATATATATCTAATTTTCAAAGATTTTTTTTTTTTGGTTTTTTGAAATTGGCTAAGAACTCTAATGTTGTCGACATTGAAAATATGAAAACCACGAGTAAAAATAATTAACCAAATACATTATATAATTAACCACAAGTAAAAATTCAATAATTAATCAAATACATTATATAATTATCCATATACATGGTCTAAACGTTGAAACATACCAAATTATCTAAATTTTTAAATAATAAACATTTGTATATAATAATAATAATAACAACAAAAAATACGCTTTTGAGGTGGGAACAAAAAGCACATGTTCTCGTTGCAGCTTTTGTTTAGTTTACGAGATTTTTTTCATCCACTCCCGCTCTCGTTTCCTACCTAAGCACGAGAAACATAGACATCTCTAACTAGAAGTCATTGAATAGAGGATTGGAAGGAAGGAAAAATGATTCTCATCTCTATGAAGTAAACCTAATATAAAATTTTAATTATTCCTCATGTAAGGATAAAGAAAACCCATTAAAAAACCCAAATAGTGAAAAAAGGAATAGACTTGGCCACAAGAAAATCATTTATTTTTTAATTTAATTTTTTAAAAAAACACCCACAATAAAGAGGAGTTATAAAATCAAATTCATTCAACCAAAGAATTAAAGCACATCTCAAAAGAGGGAAGGGGAGGAAAAAAAAAAAAAAAAAAAAAAACTATGGATTGGTTTGGAAAAAGTACAAAAGTAGAAGGCAAAAATGAGTTGGAAAGTATTGGCATAAGATTCCAACCCATCGAATTTCATCCTGATCGTAATGAATATGAGCTGCGCATCCAACTTCCAGGTTTTTCTTAATAAACAAAATTATTATATTTTCTATTTTTTTTTTATTAAAATATAATTTTAGTTATTTTAGTACATCAGTCAGAACAAGAATTCAACCTCTGACTTTTATAAACCATTTTGGTCATTTTAAGATTGGTTTAATTTTAGTTTACCTAATTTTAATAAATTTTAAATTTAGTCTCTATTATTGGTTTACTATTTTTTTATTGTCTATTACTATTTTCATTATAATTTTTGGAAACAAATTCATATCTTATATTTTCAAACATGATAATAATAACAATTAATTTGATCAATTTCGATTTAAATTAATTTTGAGGGACTAAATTTAAAATTTATTGTAACTATGTAGAGCAAAATTTGACATTTCAAAGTATAGATACTAAAATTATGTTTTAACATTTTATTTTCTAAAATATGTGGGCGGAAGAATCAAACTTTTGACTTCAAAGTTGATAGTAAAAACTTTTGCTAGTTTGGACAATTTCAACTACTTATTTGCTTCTTCTATTTCCATCTTTCATTTCAAAATATGAGTTACCATTTAAAGTTTTTTTTTTAAAGAAAATTGTTCCTAAATAAGTCATTGATCTACTATATATTCTCATGAATTATTTTTAAATTATTCACCATACAAAATTGAAGGCTTGATATTCTATTAAATAGACAATTAAATTTTATGTCTAAGAGATTAATTCATTTAAAAAACATATATCAAATATGTTAAAAACTTAGACACAATATTCAAAATTGAGAGGTCAAATTGACATTTTCAAGTTTTGGAAACCAATACGAGTAATCGAGAGTTTATGAATTAATTAAATAGTAGACATAAATATGAAAGTTTAGAAACTAAACTTGTATTTTTATTTATTTATTTTTCTCCCTTTTTGTCTCTACATTTTTTACTATTGCCCTATTTTATCCCTAGTTTCAAATCATGGTATTCTTATTATTCTCAACATAGAGGCCAAATTAAAGTCACAAATTTGCTAACTCATGGATTAAGATAACTACTAGATTTTGTATGTTTGAAGAATTAGAGACCAATGTATAAAACCAAATTTAAATCGCTGCTTAAAAAACCTTAGGTTAAATGATACAAAGTACCTTTAAACTTTGAGTCAAGTTTCATCTCTACGACTCTATCTCTAGATTACAAGAAATTTAATTTCTATTTACTTTTCAATTTAGAAATTGTTTAAAATATTTTTTTAGTTAAAATAAATAGTTAACTTGATGTGATACACATATTTAAAAAGCACATATATCTTGAAAGATATTGGTAAAATATTCCAAGGATAAAAAATAATTTTTGGTCCCTAAGTTTACGGGTGTGCATGGGTTGGGTTGAGAGTGTTTTTTAGACCAACCCGAAAATTTGGATTTGCAACCCAAATGACTCAAATAAAGTCTTTAACCCAACCCAACTCTAAAAATTTAGGTTAGGTTGTTGAGTTATAACTTTTGTTTTTCTTTTTAATTAAAAATATGTAAATATATCTACAATACATAATTAATAACTAAAATCTCAAAATTCAAATGTTAAATATCAAATTTCTATGATATTGATTACAAACTTTAACAAAGACAAATGTCATAACCATTTTAAAAGAAAAATATAAAAAATTCACAAATTAACCAAAATTTAAATAAAGATATATATCTCGAATTCGGGTTGGGTTGGGTCAACCTAATTTTTTTTAGCCAACCTGCGATCCAACCCAACCCAACTCTTATATTTTGTGTTGGGTAGTCTAGATTGTTCGGGTTGTCGGGTCATTTGAACACTCCTACCTAAGTTTTGGTTTTAGCTTCTATTTCATCCTTTGATTACAAATAAGTTTAAACTTAAAAATTCACTTCCATAATTGTTCTAAATTTATTAATAGACATCAATACCAAAAATCGAAAGTGGACATTTAGTGAAAAATGAAGTTAGAAGGATAAATCTTGAAGCCTAAAGTCCAAATTGAAATAAAACTTAAATGATAAATTGTAATATTTTGAAACCCAAAGACTAAATTGAAACCAAACTCAAAACTAAAAACATAGAAGGGTAACATTTTCAACACATAAGAACCAAATAGAAATTAGACCAAAAAATATTTTATTGCAATATTTTACCTAAGGAACATCTCGTCAATCTAAATGATTGATGTCACATATGCAAGCCTTTCACATTTTGCTTTTTACATATTTAACGTCAAAACGTAACATACAGAGATATTGGTAATAAATGATTGGTAAATTGCAAAAAATCATAGTAGTCGCTACTCCATTCATTAATTAGTACTAGAAATTTTCTAATGGTAGTCTCAATTAATATGTTCAAATTTTATATTGTAAAAATCATACTCTCAAATTTATACAAATGTTAAGATTGAACCCTCAAACTTATATAATCGTAAAAATTATAACAATTGTTAGGTGGGAGGATTCAACTTTTATCATTTTGGATTCAATTATAATGAAAAGTTTGAAAGTGTAATTACAATTATTATTATATTTTAGGGTTGATTTTTACCATTTATCTTAAATAATTATATTTGTTGGGCTAATGGTGTAATTTTACAATTTATACGAAGGTTGGCCAAGGGATCTGGTAAAGTTAATTTACGACAAGCCATCTGGAAAGCTTAAGCTGCAGGGAAAGAAACGGACAACGGAATTCGTTCATCATTTTACTGTTCCGACCGACTGCTTAGCCACCGAAATCTATGGCCGATTTCGAGGTGATGTTCTTCGCATCATTATGCCCAGATTGCTCTCTGAAAGGCCACCTTCTGAAGGTGCCTCTTCAAAGCGAGAAGATGATGATCAAAAGGCTTCGTCCGATCCGGAAGCGACGGAGCAGGTAGGGAAAGAACGCGAAAAATTACCCGCTAGGCTTCCGGAATCATCGCGGTCCGACCAGAAATCTACCGACAAATTGAGGGAAGGAGGAGGAAAAGATCGCGATAACTTACCTGGTAGGGTTCCGGAATCAACGCCGTCTGATCAGAAATCCACCGACAAATCGACGGAAGGAGGAAGAAAGGATCGCGACAAATCACCTGCTGGTGTTTTGTTGCTGCCCCCGCCGCCGTCTGATCAGGAAACGACGGAGAAATTGAGGCAACCGTCCGTTCGTGAACTCAGGGAAAATTACCAAAAGAATATCTCTCAAAATGCCGCAAAACCACCCCCTCCTCCACCGCCACCGCCACCGCCACGTGGCACGGATCCGGCGCCATGGAATCCGATAAAGAATAAGATCATATCAAGAAAAGAAGAGAAAGAAGATCGAGAGCCATCGTCTGATCAGAACAAGGCCGAACAGGGAGACGTTGAACCGGAAAAATCACGTGTCATATCTCAGAAGAAAGAAGTTGATACAAACGCGAAAATCGTCGCTGAATCGGAGGCGAAAGAAAAAAGAGAGGAGAAGAAACCTAGCGCCGGTGGGAAGGGAACATTATGGGTGGTGGCGAAAGTAAAAGAGACTGGCAAGGCGGCGGTAGCGGCGGCGATGAAGGAAGAAAACCGGCCAGTGGTCGTGATTGGGGCTGCTGTTGTAGCCCTCGTGGTAATTGGAGCTTCATGGAGGTCGTCTAGTAAAAAAACTAAAAACTAATTAATATGTAAACAATACTCCTCACAAATTTAATTTCATTTAATTTATGTGTGCAGATAGATATTTTCAAATAAAGTTGCTGATCAATAATTTCTTGGATAAGATACTCTTTTAATAAATACCAAATGATCCTTAAAAATCCTTCTTTAAATCTAAAGTGAATGATAAGTAATTATTTTATCCTACCTCAATGCAAATTTGTATGACTTTTCAATCTAGAGGTCGAAGATTCGGTTCGACCCTCCATCTCTATAATTGTTGTACTAAGGGATAGCATGTAATACATAAAAGTCTTAATAAAGGTCTTATATCATATTTATGTTCAACTTTTTTTATTATTTACAAAAATATCTAAGCAGGATTCTAAATTATATAAATATTAGGAAAATTATTATAAATAAAAAAATATAAAATTATTTACCAATAGAGAAAAATTTTAGCAATATATTTTTGTCATTTAACTCACAATCAATTTAAAACTTAAAAGTTACTATTACACAGACAAGTTTTATTTTAATTACTAAAATTCCTTTTCAAAACCCCCCACTCTCTTTCTATCCCTCGTCCACCTTCATAGCATCCCATTGGCGTGCGGGGGATAGTGCGTGAGTGGCGGCAGTGAGCGGAACTGAATGAAGAACGGAAAACTTGGAAAATTTGCGACTAGGCTAGACGACGGATGATGTGCGACTCGGCTTGACGGAGGACAATGGCGTGATTCAGATGATAGTGGACACTCAACGAACAATCAAACGAATACAAATGGAGGTGGATGATGGTGAAAATGATTTTCACAAGAAATGAAGATGAGGACATTCTTGTGCACGCAAACCCAATAGCCTATTTTATTTTTTATCCTAAATATAGACGTGTGTGATTGTTTTCAAATATAGAAAAATGAATGAAATTATCTATCATCGCTGTGATTTTTTGTTATTATTTGTAAATATTTTCAACAATTTTGTCGTTTCTAGGGAAATTATATATATATCCCAAGTATGATAGATAGTGTGATATATGATATATATTAGGGTTTTTCAAATATAGTAAAATGAGTTAAACTATTTATAAATATAGAAACAAATTTATTGTCTATTAACAATATACTGCGATAAACTTCTATCCTGATTGCGATAGACTTTTATCGCTCAAGCGATAGATTTCTATCCCGGCCTATCGCTGATAGATAATGAAAATTTTTCATGTTTGTAAATAGTTTGATATTTTTTCTATTTATAATAAATTCCCTATATATTATGATTTATATGTTGAATATTGGGTCAATTTGTGGTTTATATATTGTGGTATATCTAAAAAAGAAATTCGGTTAAAAAATAGGGTTCTTTTCAAATATAGGAAAATGAGCCCAACTATTTTAAAATATAGAAAAATTTTATAGTGTATTAGCGATAGACTGTGATAGACTTCTATTGTTTATCGCGATCTGTCGATGATAGACAAAAAAAAAAAAAAAAAAAAAAAAAACTTCTATGTTTGTAAATAGTTTGATATTTTTTCTATTTATAAAAATTTTCCTAAAAAAGATGTACTTTTAATTTATATATTGTATTGTTGTATAAATATCGTTATATAATAACTTTTGAATGGTACAACCATCTATCTGCATACATTTCGAATATACTTGGTAGAATAATTGGTAGAATAATTGCAAACATTTAATACAATATTATAAGGTGTATTTAAAAATAACTATGAATTTGTCAGGAAAACCAACAAGTTGTCGTGAAACTAGTTGTATTTAAGTATATATCAAATATATTTACCAGTATATTTCATATGCCTATTATAATATTTGAAAAAATCTAATATAATATTCAAAGGTATATTTAAAAATAATATGAATTTGCCGGTAAAAACATTTGCTTGATATGTGAAATGCGTTAATGAAAAATAAAAATCATATTAAATGTATTTTTCTCTCTCCATTTGAGAATGAGAAGAAAAACTAAACTAATTAAAATTGTATAATAAATGCATTTTATCTCTCCAACATTAAGGGCGCTTCTAAAATATGGGAATATATTCTCAATGCATATTCTCTCTCCAGCCGCTCACCACAAGAGTTGTTTTTGTCCGATAATTTCATTAAATCTTTTATATGAAAATATTAAAAATTTGGACATCTATGAGTTTTGAAAAGGGGTTGAATCTCTAAATAACCCTCACATTAATTTAAACCATTAACAAATAATTGTATCAGTTTAAGTCTTGAACTTCTGTCTGTCGGTGTGCCAATTAACAACCTCTTTCAGATTTAGTTCGGAAATTATCACTCAAAATATATAATTATTTCAATTTAAACTTCTAAATTGTTATAAGGTGTATCAATTTAGACATGTTATTAGGATTACATTTGCAAATTAGCAAGCATTCAATTCTACGAGTGTAGACTTATTCAAAGGATGTCTTAATGTATAGCCTATATTGATTCGTTTATGAGAGTTTAGGGTTTTAATCGATAAAACCATAAGTCTCATGCAACATTTATCTAAACATAACGTTATGTAAGTTGTAAGTTGATACAATCCAAAGTTTAGGGATGTACGCTGATACTTTTCTTTTCCAAAAACAATGAAGGTAATGATTACTTTTGAAATAAGTACGATACAATAATTTACATTTCTGACCTAATACACGTTAATTACCATCAGGTGGACTTTGAGATTTTTTAAAAATTATAAATAAATTAAGGTTAAAACATTTTGGTCTATATACTTAAATTATATTGAATTTCAGTCTCAGTACTTTCAAATATCAAATTTTGGTCCTTATTCTTTCAAAAAAATTAAATTCAATCCTTAAAGTCATTTTTTAAAATTTAAATTAGTTAAATAATAATAATAATTTTTATGAAAAAAATAAAATACATGCATATGTTTTTAGAACTTAAATTGTAAAAATGCTAACTAATTATGAAAAGTTTTTAATGTTGTAAAATCGAGTAGCACAATATGAATACAAATATGGAGAAAATATAATATATAATAATAAAATAAATATAATAATAAAAAAAGAAAATAACAAAATATAAAATATAAAATAATGAAAACAAGAATTCATAGAAATCCTATGGAAACTTAAAAAAACATTTTTTCATCGATGTGTGTTCCTCACCATTTATAAGTAATTTGACAAATAAGTGGTTTAAATACATGCCACTAAGATCTGTAATTATAAGACACTAAACATAGACATTTAAATTATACATATTTTTTAATATTTATAATATTTATTTAGAGTACATAAATTAAAATTAAATAACTATAAAACTAAAATAAAAAATTAAAAAATACACAGATTAAAATTCAACAGATTGAAATGAGATTTTAATTTTTAATAATTAATTAATTTCATAAAACGAAATAATGATAATTACCAATTTGACGTTGCTTGAAGAAAAAACAGAAACAAAAAAGTTTTATCCATAAGAAATCAATCTGGGAAATTCTACCGCGGGAAATGGCTTCAGCTTCGTCTTCCTCCCTCCTCTTTCCGTCCCTGTTGGTCCCCCATAACCATGGCTTCTTCTTCTCTCCTCCTTCCCGAATCCGCCTATCACTCTACAAATTGGAGAGTTTCAGTCGTTCCGTAGCTCGTTCGCGCGACATATCCAACATTCCGACGAATGGCGTCGTGAATTTGAATTCCGTATCGACAAATGCCGAAGAATCTCAGCAGAGGGAGCCTATGGTTCCTCCTTACAACGTTTTGATCACCGGCTCCACTAAAGGTGTGCCGGTCTCTCTTTCTCGTTCGTGATTTTACTTCAACTTATTGCTTCTGGCATCTGATGTCGTTTTTGCAAGCAAGGAATGCGACACTACTGTAGTCGTTTTAACTCTATCTTTTTTTTCTTTTTTTTTTTCTTTTTTTTTGTTTGGCGAAAAATTTGATGGCGGAATGTGTATTTGTATTTCTGATTGATTTGAATTTTTGTAGGAATTGAGTTTGAGGAACTTCCTGGCTGTCTTTTCTCTCTTTCTTTTGCTAAGAATTTGAAGATATATTTATACATGATTTCAGGTGTACATTAGGAAGTTGGATGAGTTAGATTTTAATGTTCCTTTAAGATTCGCGAGCTTACATCACATGATTGAAGTCAGACTTAAATGTTTGGAAAGATATTTGTTAGGAATAGGATCAGCAAAAAGATGTCGAGTTACATGGTGGGAGCCTAATCAGTTGAAGTTTGAGCCCGCTAAGATACGCTTTGAATTGTCAAGTTATTCATAAACCAAATAAATTAGGCCTTTGGATTTATGATGTTATGAACTGTATTGTAACGAGGACCAAAGAACAATCAGTTATTCTCAGGATATCCATCCAACTCCACGGAAAATGTTTATTATATTTTCACATAATCACCTCAATTCTTTTATTCGAGTAATTCTGGTCATATTCTAATCTACTTACAGATCCTTGGGATTGGTAGAGTTTTCTTTATGAGAGCTTACAAAGAATTTGCTGATTCAACTGTCTTTGACGCTTCAGTACCTTTGACTTCCATATTGACATTCTTATACTGTTTTCTACTCATATTTGCAAATTATCCAGGAATAGGATATGCATTGGCCAGAGAGTTTCTGAAAGCAGGTGACAATGTCGTTATCTGTTCACGATCAGGTAACATTTGCACTATTATCACCATGATATTTCCTTCTTGACCTCTTTTCTCCCCCGTTCACGCACACTCGCAAGTCACATAGGACTCTGAATATATTGTACTGGATGGTAGAACATTTCAGAATGATTGTAGGTTGCTATTTAAAATGGGCCTGGTTTTCCTTAATTTCTTAATTTGCAAGATATGGCTTCTTATGTAGTTATGTGTTTGTAATTATTTTTATTTTATAGACTTATGCCTGGTGCTGCACATTTACTAGTTTTTGTGTTGATTGATTAGGTATGGATTCTAGTCATTCACTAGATCTTGCACCTTTTTAGTTTTTGTGTTCATTCTTTGTTTCCTTCCTTTTGCTGGTCTAAGATTATTAAGATGCTTGGAATATTGTAATTTTATGTTTATTTCCATTTTGATTTATGGTTGGTGTCGGCATCCTTAGTAGGGTGTGACTTGCACTCGATAAAGCAGTTCAGTTATGCATTAATGTTAAGATTTGGAAGCAGTTTAAGTTTTGTCTGTTAATGAAATGCATCATTTCACATTTGCTCGACAAATCTTTTAACAGCTGAGAGGGTTGAGTCTTCTGTTCAAAGCCTGAGAGAAGAATTTGGGGAGCAGCATGTGTGGGTACCTCCTGCTAGACTTTTCCATTTTAATTTTTCTCTGCAGAAATTTCATTACCTTTTTTAAATTTTTTTTTTTTTTTTATCATTTCACTGTTTTCCATGTACTATTTACAATTTGAGCAGTTCCCTGATACTTCACGCTCATCATCCTAAATCTAGTTCTCCTGTTCAGGGTACTAAATGTGACGTGCGAGAAGGAGAGGATGTAAAGAATTTAGTTGCATTTGTGCAGAAAAATCTTAAATATATTGACATATGGGTATTTACTTCAAATTCTTCTTTCTCTTCCGCTTCTACATGAAGTCCGACGAGTATATCTTAATTTGTATTTTCTAGTGACTAGAATATATGTTTATTTGACATCAAATTATCTATGCAATATTCTTACTCTAAAAAGAAAAAACGTATATAATATTGAATATATTAGATAGGTGGCCTTTAAGGGTTGAACATAAGCCTGTAGCTTCGAAATCATCTAAATTTACAACTTGTCTCTTTTACAGTTGGCCGATTCATGGTGATACTGATTACGATGTGGATAATATAGGAATCTGATTGAAACCTTAAAAAATCTTGATAGTATACATGATATCTGTTCTAGAATGATTCCGTTAGGTATCCAAGCTCCTTAACCGGCAGAAAATATAGCCAAACAAGTCCAAAACAGCCAAACACACACAAAACAGAGACCCAAATATCTCAGCACCAATATATATTGAGAGCTTTTCAATATACAGCGAGTTACTAATCCAAAGTTGAAACAAAAGGAAATTTCACATCCAAACTACTAGGATTCCCCTCCAACTATCTGGTACAGCTGGTCCTCTCCTCTCTAGACTCAAAGTCTACCCAAAATACCTGCCTACTCCAAATCCCCAAAACCTCTTACAAAACTCCCCCACAGACTGTACAACCATGCACATCTCAACTGTCCCACATAAACTGTTTCGCAGCCACTTCCCAGTTTACCCCTCCTTGAATAGGTATTTACAATCGGAGGTCTCACAAATTCACATATTACAAGATATGTACCATGTATAATCCTCTCATACTTGAGTAATTAAGAAAACTGTATGGATAATGATGTTACGATAGCAATTATGAAATTAGGCCTGTTGAAATGAAAAAGAAAAATTGTCATGTACATTGATGCTATTGAGATGTCCAACAAAAAAGTTCCTCGACCCAGTTTGTCTTTTTTGTCATATGATGTGAATCTTTGTATTATGTCATTGAGGGTTTTTTTTTTTCAAACAATTCTAAGATGTGATATATCTGATACGTGTTGGCTTAAAGACAGTTCTTAGATATGCTCGGCCAAAGTGTAGATTTTCATAATTTTCAATTTCAATATTGTGCACGTATCATAGAAAACTGGACTTAAAAGATCTAGAAACATTTCATTGTCTACTATTTAAACTGTTGATCAATTTTGAAGGCCATGAGAGGACACGATAGTTTGGTGGAATTTTGTTTGCTTCTATTGCTATCTTAACTTACTGCAAGAACAATGCAGATCAATAATGCAGGATCAAATGCTTATAGCTTTAAGCCTTTGGTCGAGGCTTCAGATGAAGATCTCATGTGAGCTTCCTCCTGATCTCCAAACCTCAATGACATGAAATAGAAATCCTTTTAGTTTATTCCTTAGACACTCTCTAATGCAGTGAAGTTGTCACTACAAATGCTCTTGGTTTGATGATATGTTGCCGAGAGGTATATATTTGTCTCAATCACGAACTCTATTGTATTTTTTACATGTAAATCATGTATAGTTCCTAACTTCTTGTTTAGGCAATAAAGATGATGTTAAACCAACCTCGAGGGGGTCATATTTTCAACATTGATGGGGCTGGTTCTGATGGACGGCCCACCCCTAGGTGCCATTCTTTCTATCACTTGCATTCTTTCTCTAATTTCTGAGCTCATTATGATGTTCTTTATCTTATCTACATTTTTTTCAAGAAGAATGTAGATGACATGAGAAAAGCACAAAAAATCTGTGGTTCGTTTGAACGTCATGCACAATGTGCTCAATCTTGTATGATGTAACTGCTTTGGAATTGCAGATATGCAATGGCATATATTAATTGCACGTATTGTTTTATTTCCATTACTTAAACAACAGATGGAGCAAATAATTTTGTGCTGAAACATCTGAAGGTTTATATCTCTTGAGCATTTCTGATGAATGTAAGGATAATCTCGTGTGAAATTATTAGGATGAGCCCAGTCAGTTTGAATATCTATGCTAGACAAGACTTCAAAATCTGTGTTAGAAAACTAAATTATGGCAATGATTGGTTTTGTCTTTTTTGTCTTTGGTAAGATAAATGTTATGTTTTCAAGGAGCCTATTAAAGTGGGGTAAGGCTATTATATGCATTTACTTTGTTTATGTAGTGGTCACTTACTCAGCAGTGTTGTTGGTTGATAACTTTCTTTCCTTAGGTTTGCTGCATATGGGGCAACTAAAAGAAGTGTTGTCCATTTAACAAAGTCATTACAGGTACCGTTTACTTGAGCTTCTCTCTCTCTCTCTCTCAAATAAATTAGGTTTCAATCAGGATTGTACTTTAAATAGGAAGCATCGATGTGTTATGCAGCATATAGAATAGCCTGCCATCAGCTCTGTTTGATTCAAATATAGTGGATATACCGAGGATGACCAATTTTAACCACGTATAAGATTGGCAAGAAAATCTGTTAGCATTTGGAGTGTCTATCTAGGATGGTCTGAGCATGAAGATCACTGGGTTGTATTACGGGGTGAATAATTATTTCAAGAACTAACTACCATCAGAATCTAATAATGGAGTACGTGGAAAGTCCCTGCCATCAAGACACTCTAAAGTACTAAGGTTTCACCAAGCAACAAATAATAAGTGAGATGGGTTTGTCAGCTATCGTTAATAAAATACAAAGAATCTAAATATCTTGTCCCTCCTCATTATTATTCCCTTCAATTCCTTTTTCTCGTCGTTCAACGTTCTTTAAATAACTTGTCTACTGTTTTGGCTTTTAGCGTTAATATTTCCGTAATTTTTGAAAATTATTTGCAGGCTGAATTGCGGATGCAGGACGTGAAAAATGTTGTAGTGCACAATCTTTCGGTGTGTTACTAACTTCACAATTTTATGCTTTCAATTTGAGTGTAAAACTTTTGTCAAAGACTCGAAACTTCTTGAGAAGATTATTTATGTTGTTCTGGGGTTGATTTTGCCGTGATATTTTGAATCTTGCATCATTTCCATAAAGAAGACCCCTGACATTTCCGAGGGATATATTCAAGAGCATAGTATATTGAAATCATAAAATTCCATGTCATGTGAGGTCAATTAGAAAGGTTCTTAACACCATAGAATTCTATCTTCCTTACTTTACCTGATAATGTTATTTGTGTTTTTGGGTCTTGCAGCCTGGGATGGTTACAACTGATCTTCTCATGTCTGGTGCTAATACAAAGCAGGTTGACGAGGCATTATAGATTCTTTTAAATTAAAGTTTCTTAATAGATTCATGAATTTGGAAAAACTAAAATAGTTGGCCTCTTGCAGGCGAAATTTTTCATCAACGTTTTGGCGGAACCACCTGAAGTGGTAAGATTATGTTTTGAATCTCGTTATATCCATACCAAGATTTTCCTAGCATGCTGTTGACAGTGTATTCTATAAATGACTTTGATCCGAATAAACATAGTGCATGGTTATATTATAAACCTAAGAAAAATTCCTCTTAGATCAAATCTCACTCACCATTGTGAATTTTATTAAGTTTAGTTTGATTACTATTTGGTTTTTTAAAACTAAACTTATTCCTTTGATTTGTTATCTACTTTTTAGGGAAGTTTTTAAAATTCAAGTCAAGTTTTAAAAACTAAAAAGAACGTAGTTTTTAAAACTTACTTGTGATTTTGGAATTGGACAATGCATTTAAACGGTTCTTTAATTAGGAAGATGAAAATTACTCGAGAAAATGTGGAAAGCAAGCTAGATTTTCAAAAATAAAAAACTAAAAATCAAATGATTATCCAACCGAGCTTAAAATATTCATTTGTACAAGTACAGTGGGAAATTCGGTGCTGAAAAATGTGTGGACAATCTCATTATGTATCATGATCAGTTGATGTGCTAAGTGTAAGTGTATGTTTGTGATTTAGTTTGAAATTGTTAAAATCACTTTTGTCATATTCAAAATCACTCTGAAACATGTTTTTAATCATTCAAAATCAATTTAATATTTATTTTTACACTTGGTTGGTTTTGGATGATTAAAAACATGTTTCATCGTGATTTCAAAAAAATGACAAAATTGATTTTAACCATTTCAAAATCACTTCCAAACCTACCCTAAATGTCTTTTATTACATTCTTCATAGATATTACTACTAACATCATAAATGCACTAAACACAATTTTTTTTGCATCTGCCCTTTTTCTTCACCTGGTGGTGGTTGACATCTGAGTTTACAGGTGGCAGAATACCTTGTCCCAAACATACGATCTATCCCAACCAATGGTTCAACAAGGCCCACATACATCCGTTTCCTCACTGGACTGAAAGCTTATTCCCAGATTTTCTCAGTTAAGAAATGATTAATTACTCCTCAATCAAGTTTTTCCTTCCCTTCTTCGTGCCATCAATTAATTATTTCATGTTTCCCATGTCATTTCAGAGACTTGCTTTCGGTGCAAGAAGAAACAGATATCTTCTAGAAGATTGATGATAATTTAGAAGTACAATTTCCCATCCTGTAAGTTCTCTCTGTCAAGTTTCTCATTTATTGTTCTTCACTCAGTGGAATGGTTTATATTCACAATTTGTTCGCTGGCCATATTGATGAAGCATGGTAGACTCTTTTGGACTGCTCCTAAAAGACGACCCAAGGAAATGATGCCCTCTTGTCTTTGATCTCACTCTCTATATATTTTGAAAAACTGTAGGTTTTTCGTTGTTTATTAATTGTAATTTATTATTTATATTTACTTTAAAAGATGTTTTATTTTTCTTACCACACCATTGGATGAAAATTTTCCTTTTTACAAAGGTAACTGAACAGGGGTTGCATTAACTTGGAGAAATCGTTCAAGGAGGTTGCTATAATGTGATGAACAGTTTTACACTGATGGATGTATTAGAGAGAATTTGCAAAAGTACTCCCAAAATATTTAGTGGTTGTTAGGTGCATGCAAGTTTTCTAATCCACGTCAAATGGTTGTCAAGAAGCAACCACATTAAATAATATTTCGTTAATCTTGGTTAAATGTTCTAAGATGTGGGAAAACAAATACCATTATTTATAGGGAATTAAATGTGGGGGAGATTTAAAACAAAGCACAAAACAAATGTATAATGTTTCAACCAAAAAGTCTATGTTCAAGGTTCGCAAACCAAAGACAAATTCACCTCATCAAGGTATTATGCTTAATAAGTATTTGATTTTGTTTATTATATTTTATTGCTGACATTTTGAGAAACCCATTCAAAATTACCAAGTTTTGGTTCATTTTATTCGCTCTCTTAATTTGTTTTTATCTAAAATCTGGCTCAATTATTTTATATAATATTCGGAGTTCATTGATTGATGCTTTCGAGGTTTGATTGTTTGTGGGTAAGGACCGATTCTGTAAATCAAACCTCGAAAGCAGCTTTGCAGCTATGGCCTACAAATTCAGTTTATATTGGAATGATATTCAAATGGGTGAAAAAAAATCAGATTATTATAAATATTATAATTTAGATGTAATGTGGATGCTCGAGCTTAGTGTCTTAAAAACTAATTGTTAATCTCATCAATTACCTTACGTGTTATCTACATGTTATTCATGTGTCTCATACTTAGGCATCACCAGTATTCATGTAATTCCACCTCATACTTACCAATTAACATTTGGTGGGTCTTAAAAAAAAGTATACATTGGTGAGAAAATTAAAAAAAAAAATTGGAGAATGAGAATTTATGGGGAATTTTAAATTTCCACGTTTCATATTTTGTTATTTTAACTATTATATTATAATTTCTCAATTTATGTATCACTGAAGTGTGTTATTTTGATCCTCAATTTTACAACACAAATTATTTTTTTGGGAGAAAAAATCAGATTGATTATATCTTAGTTTTCAAGTTAAAAAAAAAATTTATATCTAAGATTGTTTTCAAATACAACAAAATAACTAAAATATTCATTAATATAGTAAAATGTCACTATCTACCAGGGATAGACATTGATAGACTATTATCATTTGTCATTGATAAATAAAGACAGTAGTCTATCAGTAAGCTATATTTGTAAATATTTTCCGTAGTTTTGTAATTTAAAATTATTTCCTTATATATTAGGCGGCTTGGTAAATATATTAAGGGTTCTAGTTTTAAAATATTTTTATTTAACCTTTATTGTTTTCTCTTGACCGTATTCAATTATTAGTTGGAAATTTTAATGAATTTTAACTCCAAATATATATATATAATAATTTTTATAATTTATAATTTTTAATTATCATTGTCTTAATTTTTATTTCAGACCTCGATTGATAATAAAATTCAAACTAATTGAGCTATATTTATGCTACGAAATTGGTGGTTGTGCATTACAAATGCAAATTCAGATTTTTTTTCCTTCTTAATAATTCTCATTAAAAAGAGAGAGAGAGAAAAAAAAGAAGCAAAACCTTCATGACCCGTCGAGTATTGGAGTCTTAGATACAAATTTCTCCCAAATGTGAATTTGTATAAAAGTATCTGACGTGAGAAAAATATTGGACCAATTCCCACTTTCTAGATAATGGACAAAAAGAAGGAAAAAGAACCCAAAGATGGTAGTAAACATGAAATCTCCCATTCTTAATTTATTATTATTATTTTTAAGAAAAAAAAAAAAATAATAAAATAATGAAACAGTAGGTATTTAGTGATAAATAAATAAAAAGAAAGAATCCCATTTGATAATTAATTTTCTCAATCATTGAACAAAATTCCAAATCCAAACAGTGCTGCAATAAAGATTCACCCGTGACTTAAAAGACTTGGGGGGCCAAATCTGAGTCTGCTAAGAGCTGAAAAGAAAGAGATGAAATCAGAGAATTGTGTGTGTGTGTGTTTTGTTTGTATTTGTATTTGTATGGAATTCCAAAATGGTTTAGGGTTAGATGCCAAAAGCACTTTTTACATTGTTTGATTTGTCAATCTAAAATGTCTATTTTTGCTCAGCTTCTGTGCTTCCCGTGAACTATATGCTTTTGTTTTTAGGGACAACTCCTCCTCCCATCATAGAAGTCTTTATAACAATCATTCAGTGACACCATCTTTGGCATTCAAACCACCTACTCCTTTCCATAGCTCTCTATGTATGTATGGTTTCTGTTTACCAAAATACAGCTAGCTTATATTAATCACACCATCAAGTACAATTAAGTGAAATAGGATAACTGTTCTACTTTAGGACAAAAAGCCTGTCTTCTGACAATTAGTATCTTAACATAATTTTATATATTGTTCATAGATAAATAATGTGGGTTCTGAGTTTTAAGTATACTATACTTGATTCTTGTGGCTTAAAAATTTCAAATTCAAATACAACAACAGATGCTCCATACATTCTATTCATCTCAAAGGCATTTTATTCAGTGCCAAGATTGTGGTGGAAATGCCTATTTTTAATTTAAGTTCAGCAATCTATAGGCAATGTCTAGATTCTAATACCTTGGGAAAAGGGGAAAAGCACTGATTAATGTTAAAGCTTTTTGTTTTATTGCACCCACTGTACTACTAAGTTCTAATGACCTTTAACAAGTTGTGAAGACACATCCAAAGAGAGAGAGAGAGAGAGAGAGAGAGAGAGAGAGAGAGAGAGAGAGAGAGAGAGAGAGAGAGAGAGAGTTTCATTTCTTCTCCATGGGATTTTTTTCATCTTCATTCCCCTCTCTGTAACTTATTTGGGTCTCCTCTTCCAAGCTTTAATGGCAAAACTAAAAGCAGTCTGCCATTTCCATGTCCTTCTTTTCTTGTTTTTGTTCTCTTCTTTTCATCTTTCAACTCAGCTTCCACTTTCACAATCCCAATCCCTTCTACAAATCCAGCAACTTTTAAACTACCCTCAAGTTCTATCCAGCTTTAACAATGTCACAGACTTCTGTAACATTGAATCCACTCCATTTCTTACAATAGTGTGCTATGAAGATAACATAACCCAGCTCCACATTGTTGGTGATGTTCTCCAACATTCCCCCTCATTTCCACTTAATACTTCCACTGATTCTTTGTTTTCCACATTTTCCCATTTCCCCAATTTGAAAGTGCTTTCTCTGGTTTCTTTGGGACTTGAGGGTCCATTACCTCCATCTGTTGCTGACCTATTTTCATTAGAAATACTCAACTTATCCTCAAATTCCTTCCATGGCTCCATCCCTCACCAACTTTCTTCTTCCAAAACCCTCCAGTTTATCAATCTTGACAGCAATTGTTTCTCTGGTAACATTCCTGATTGGATTGGTTCCCTGCCATTCTTGACTACTCTGAGCTTGCAGAATAATTTCTTTAATGGGTCCTTACCAGATTCCATTTCTCGTATGTGGAGTCTAAGAATTCTTACTCTCTCAAGAAATTCCCTTTCTGGGAATGTCCCAGACCTCAGCAACTTAACCAACTTGCAAGTTCTTGAGTTGGGAGACAATCTTCTGGGACCCCATTTTCCTAAACTACCAAAGAGTTTAAGTATACTTGAGCTCAAAATCAACAGATTTCGCTCAAGTATTCCACCTGAGTTAGGCTTTTTATATCGCCTTGAAAAGCTGGACTTATCTTCCAATAAACTTGTTGGACCTTTTCTGGCATCACTTTTGGGACTTCCTTCCATTAAGTATCTGAATATTGGGGGAAATAAATTAACTGGACTGCTTTTACAGAACATATCTTGCAATAGTGATCTTACTTTTGCAAATTTATCCTCAAATCTTTTGACAGGAGACTTGCCTGCCTGTCTTCAGGAATTGGAGTCCAAGAATGGAAATAGCATTTATAATGGAAATTGCTTATCAAATCAAGACCAAAAACAGCACCCTTTGAACTTCTGTCACAATGAAGCTTTGGCAGTGAGTATTAGGCCTCGTAATCTGGAGCATAGGAAACTTCAACCTGAGGTAATGACTTTCTTGAGAATTTTTGGAGGCAGTGTTGCTGGAATTGTAGTTTTGGCTCTGGTGTTCTTAACGATGAGAAGGACATACAAAGTGGGAGTTGTTAAAGAGCCTTCAACAGGGTTTATAACAGAGAATTCATCTGTAACAGACACAGCCAAGCAGCTGTATGATGCCAGTAAGATGAATACCTCTTTTTGTTTTTTTTTTTTTTTTGTTTTCCTTCTTTTCTACTTCTTCATATTCCTTTTCTTTCTGGTTGATGATTTCTTGAACTGGGTCGATCTCATTAAAGCAAGACAACTGAAAAGTAATCACTTTTATTTGTATTATAGCGTCTGCTTGCATAATTCATTGTTTTTCATCCCTCAATTTCCCAGAGGCTGGAGGTCTGCTTTCAGCATTTTCCTAATAGATCGTCAAAAATTGCTTTATTGCATATGATCACTTTTGGTCCTTGAACTTTTATGGAAGTAATAATTTAGTCCTTGTACGTTCAAGTTTGTAACACTTTAGTTCTTATCATGAAAAATCTCAAACTTAATTGTTATACTTGACTCTTAATAAGTTTTTAGTAAGAATTTTCATTAAATCTTAATAGTATTTTTTTTTTAAAAGAACTAAATTGTTATAAATTGAAAAGCTTATTAAAGTTTAGAGACTAAATTGTTGCTTCAAGGATCAAAAGTGAATTTAAACGTTGTTTTCTAGCAAGTTTTGTTAATGAATTTAGTCCATCCTTGTATAATTGTAAAAATCCACCATGTGCTTGCAGAGTATATATCTCAGACAATGAAACTGGGAACTAGTCTTCCTCCTTATCGAACTTTCACTTTGGATGAGCTTAAAGAGGCTACCAACAACTTTGATGCTTCAACTTTGATAAGTGAAAGTGCAGATGGGCAGGTATCAATTTACAAAGGCTATTCAGTATCTCTTTTAGTTTATGCTGTCAAATCATACATCTCAGTTACTTTTCTCTATACTTCTTTTTCTTTCAAAAAGCATGTCAGAAAGGAGAGTATCTAATAATTATATTCAAAGAAGAGCTTTTCCAATAGAAGGTCCAACAACAACAAGTGGACACATGACCTCCTAATCTGCTACTATACTATACGAAACCAACTAATAGATTTAGTCTCTTTATTCATCTAAATGAAAAGTTTCGTTTCTTGTTAAAAAGAAAAACTCAATAATAAATTTACAAATAAAGTCTGTCTCTTGATATTAACAGATATTCAAAGGGGTGTTTACAGATGGCAGTGTGGTGGCAATTAGAAGTTTAACTTTGAAAAGGCGGCAAACCCCTCAAACCTACACGCATCAATTGGAGTTGATATCTAAACTACGACACATCCATTTGATCAGTGCTCTTGGACATTGTTACGAGTTCCTACCAGACGGTTTAACCATCGGCAGAGTATTCCTTATCTTCGAGTACTATCCGTATGGGACACTAAGAAGCCATGTATCTGGTAAAAAATGATTTTCCATTTCATATATGTATAACTATTACTACTGTAACTTGTGTTCACCCCATTGGCAAGGACTTGAGGTCCCAACTTCGAACCTTTGGGTGAGCTTAATACTAAAAATCAAGTTTGTAAAAGAACTTGATTCTGCAGGGCTACCAGGGCAAAAGCTTTCTTGGACGAAAAGGATATCGGCTGCGATCGAAATGGTGAAGGGAATTCAGTTCCTACACACAGGAATTGTGCCCGGTGTATGGTCAAACAATTTGAAGATCACAGATATTTTACTTGATCAAGATCTCCATGTGAAAATCAGCTGTTATAATTTACGTATTGTGGTTGAACATGGGGGAATGGTATGATACAAAGAGGATAAACAATGTGTTGTATGTTTGCGTAATAACCTCTTAAAATTAATGTAGTTGATACATTTGCTTTGCCTTTCAGATGACTTCAGGTGTTTCATCCATTGGTACAAAAGGGAAGCGCCATGCTATGGGGTAACACTTCCCAATGAAGACTGTTCCTACAAACAATACCACATTGGTCTTTTGATCATTGTTTATTGTTTGTCATGTCCTCTCATTCTCTATGTTTATGTTTAGTTTATGAACTTTCAAGTTTGTCTTTATTTGGTCTCTAAACGGAAAGTTGGGAACCTATCATAGTCTAAGAGTTCAAGCACTTTTTTAACACAAACTTGAAAGATTAGAGACTAAACTTGTAATTTAACCAAAATGAAACGAATATTATGCAAAATTTATGTCGTAAAGAATAATTTGGATACACCTTTGCAAGAGTACTGAAATATGTAGTAGAATATAAATTTGAATGTTATTGGAATTGTGTTGTTTTTGCAGAGTAAATCACAAAGATAAGAATGATGTGTATGACATAGGAGCCATTTTACTGGAAATCATTTTGGGAAGACAAATCACATCCCAAAACGAAGTTCATGTTTCAAGAGATCTTGTAAGTTTATGTATTTATTTATTTGTTTATAAAAATTAGTGTCATGTCAACTTTCACATAGTAATTAATAGAGGCGTTTGTGGGTTGAGGTGAAACATATTCTAGACCCTTCTAGACCCAACTAATGAAAAACTTACAGCAGAGACTACTGTCAAATCGAAGTTTAGGAGCCAAAGTGTCGAGTTTGACAATCTAACAAAATTATTATCTAACTCCTTCAAACTATTGTTACTCCTTCAAACTAATCTAGAAAATTTCGTTTCCATTCCTATTCTCAGTTGCAGGTAAGCCTAAAAACCGACGAGATAGCTCGAAAGAGCATCGTGGATCCAGCAATACACAAGGGGTGCTCTGACGATTCGCTGAAGACGATGATGGAAATATGTGTAAGATGCCTCCATGAGAAGGAAACAGATAGACCTTCAATAGAAGATATTCTTTGGAATTTGCATTTTGCAGGACAAGTTCAGGATTCAAGCAGAGAGCCACTTGCTTCACCATCCAAGGAAAATGGTACTCATATTCAATTCCTCATTTCATGAACAAAACTTGTAAAGCATCTCATGAATTTTATTTCCCAAAGTCCAATATGTTTCTCATTAGGGAACCAATTGTAGTCTCCTCAACTTTCACACTATATTATGCTATTGGGTTATTGATCATTTGTTTGACGAGTCAAACTTGGACGTTCTTCGACAAAATGGTAATTGTTGCATACAAAGTTAGATCAAGGTAAATATGATTTAGGTTTAAATACTAATTCAGTTAGTACCTATACTATCAATTTTGGTTCTTGTACTTTCAAAATGTTAATTTTGATTGTTGTTAGGACTTGTATTTTATAAAAGTGATAATTTGTCACTATCTGCAAATTTTTAATTAAATTTTATATATGATAAAAACTCTTAGGCTACAATTTAAGAAATTTAGTAAATGAAGTGTCATTAAAAATTTTGATTGAAAAGTGATGATAAAGATATAAAATAAATGGACCAAAATAGTTACTTTTAAATGTATCAAAGCCAAGAATGCAAGAACTAAAAGTACAAGAAACAATATTTAAATATTAAATCTAATATATATAATAGGGGCATAATTACCCATTTTAGAAGAAAGTAGCACAGTCTTTAATTTAAGCCACTTTCTTTATAGTATGATAGTAGCAGAGATGTAACATCAAACCTTAGATCTCAAAAAAACAAGAGCTAATCACCTAGCTAAACTCACTTTGGCCAATGAAGTCAAACTCATCCCATTTTTCTATAAGGCAAGAGAATGTACTTTGGCTACTTCGTCCAAAACTAATTATTATTTAATATGAAAAATTATGTTTTTAGCCCTCAAATTTAGAAAAATAATTGTGTTTGGTCTCGGAGTTTTCAAAAGTAGTCTCTAAGTTTTTTAGAATTGTTGTATTTGGTCCCTGAGTTTTTAAAATATATCTTTTTGGTCCCTAAGTCTTTAAGAATAGGTTTCAAAAGTTTCGTAAGTATTTTTTAAAATTATATGACATTTCGAATTAGAAAGATAAGTATAAAAATTAATTTCAAAGAGAAGAAGTAATATATTTCTAATTTAAAATAGTAAAAAAAGTTATTGAATGAACCTTTTAAATACATTTTTATAATCTAAAGACTACAAATATACATTTTAAAAACTTAGAGATTAAATGCACCTATTCTAAAAAATTAAGGGACTAAAAAGATATGTCTTGAAAATTCAGAGACCAAATGCACATATTTTTCCAAGATTAAAAGGATAATTTTCTTCCTTTAATATTATCATTGTTGTTTTTAGGCAATCCTAAAAGTTTAGAAAAATTTATGAGATTGAACTACTTCACAAGCAATATTTCATAAATGTCATCAACTTTAGTTATACCTTAAAACTAAATTTACGCATAATTTTGTGACAATTTTAACATTTTGGTGCATTCTCTCTCATATTTAATTTTTGTGTTATGTTATAACTAAAATATTAAAAAAAAATTCAATCCGAACTTAGTATGAATCATTTATAAATTTTATTAGTTTTTAATAAATATTTAAATACACCATATATCATCATTAAATTCAAGTTACCATTTAATGTTTTTATTTATTAACTAATATAATATATATTCCTAAAAAGTAAGGAATACGATAGGTATATTATTTCTCATATTTAATTTACATATTGTTTTGTAATTAAAATATTACAAAAATTAGTTTATGTTTATGAATGATTTTTCTAATCATTACAAATTTGTCCATTTTTTTTACACATTTTAGATATTGATTTTAAGAGTTTGTTTTTTGAGGATATATTTTTTTTCCAATTGGTTACAAATTTGTCATAAACTTTACTTATAATTTGTGTTTCATTTCTTATACATACAAGGTTGCATTTAAAACAGTACAAATTTAAGGTTGTTATATAATATATATTGTATATTTTAATTTTTAATATATATATTCTCTTTGTTCATGTATATATTTCAAATTGAGATAATGTTTTATATATTTTGTCATATATACACACGTATGTTATACTAAGACAGAAAATATCTTAATATTATTTAAAATAAACTCGAATATATTTGAAATTGAAAATAAAATAATGTACAAATAACCCTATATATGCTATGTACTATAGCTCACGTGACTTTTGGAAAGAAACTATTAAATGTGCGTGAATATGGTATACTTTTTCAAAGATTTAATTTTGAAAACAAAAATGTTTTGGAAAAAAACACTTAATGCATGTGAAAATAGTATATTTCTTTCTATATACGTCTTTTCTTATTATTATTTTTCAAAAAAACTTTAATTCGTGGAGGGTGAATATATAGATTTGAACCATGTTTTTATGTACTATTTTATCTCATTATTCAGAAAATAAGAAGTTATTCGAGACAATTTTGTAATTAAACCTATTTAATTAGATTATAGGAATAGAATTTCCAAAAGTTTATGTGACACGATCATAAACAAGTTTGAAAAGACATGTTATTTTTGGTTGATCGTTTTTTCCCCCTCTATGCTTTTCTTTTTTAGGATCAAAGACATTAGATTTAAAATCTCATTTTTATCATAAATTTCAAATTATTTAAACTTCAATCAACATTCTACATGTGCTCATGTAAGGTTCCTATTAAATAATTATGAAAAACTATTGGATAAAAACAAGATTATTGGCTTAAACAAACAAAAAAAAATAAAATAAAATAAAAAACATAAAAATTTAAAAAATAAAAATAAAAAACAAAATTTAAGTCAAATCTGTATTAATTTTGTTGAATTCTATAGAAGATCAATTTTATTTTTTAAGCCAACCAATCTTTTGAGTGAAACTTCAGACCTAACTCGGTATTCAACTCTCAAAAACACTTCTCTAAAGACAAGCATCACAAACTGTCTTCAACCCCAAAATTGGTGGAGCTGACTATTATACCCAACTTCATGTTTGAAGTTTCAAATATAATAAAGGTGTTTACAACTATTTATAGCCTACAATTATCTACATTAATACTATTTGAAATGTCTCTTTGTTATAGTGTTTAGTATTTCCTACCTATCCTCTCTCTCCCTCTTTGTTATAGTATTCACTATTTCCCCAAACAGAGATTAATATAACCCAATTTGCACCCCTACACAAACTATTATAACTCAACAATTACAATGACTAACTCAGTACCCCAAATGACCCTTCTAAAGCAAAATTTAAAATGATGTCGACATAAAAATCACATTTGTATGAAAATGTCAATGATGTCAATGTCATTGATAATTTCCGAAATGATGGAAACCAAGAAAATTATTAGATTACTAAGCAAATATTTTACACTTGTTAAAACAAATCTCTTATTTGTATTACATTCGCAGGAATAATAGTGACATATTGTTGGTTATTTTGTCTATTTTATGATTATTTATGATATAATAAAAATGCCAATTTCCTCATTACATTGAAGTCAAACCTATAGATATACAAAAATATCAATGGAAATATCAACATCTAGACGAAAATTTAATGCCATGAGTCGATGTACTTCAAAGTGCCTAAGACATGCACAGTAAAGGAATTGATTATTGATCATCATTTACAATGATACCCAACAATAATCAAGCTGGCCAATCAAACTCAACTGATCACTTAGTATAGAATAAAAATATGTTCTTTTCACACAAATAACTGCCATCCATTGATTGGCACACTTCTTTATTGTTCTATGACATGTTCAAGTAACAAAAATCAGATGGTGAGGGGCAAAGTGAGCCTTTTAACCCAGCATCCAACACAAGTTATACAAAGCTATGAGAAAACAAATAAATAAGTTTCATACCTTCCAATTTCCAGTTGATTCCTTGTTGTGGCTCTTACTACAGTGGTAAGCTTCACCTCACAGTCACAAGAGAAAAAAATCTGGGACTTTTGCACATAAACAAAGAGATGAAAAGAATAAATCTGACCTTTGAAAAGAGAATCAACAATCACCCATGGCCAAAACTTCCTGACTCACTTGTTTGTATCAAGTGGAAGCAAGTTGAATGAGTATTACTTATTGGAATGGAACTCTCGCTAGGAGTAGAGGTAGAGGAGGTAATCAGAAAAATATTGAACTTGAAAAGATTAGCCTAACCGAGTCGAAAAGTTTTAATGGGACTAGAGGAAGGAGAAATATTATAAACATGAGATGATGATGATTCTAAACCCATTTATAATTTGATACAAAATCTTGAGCGAATTGTTTGCACAAAATTCAGGCAGGCATATAAGATTCTAGGATCAATTGGGCCGGAGAAGGCGATTTCACCTCGACAATCAAGTATGTGAACTTCCACTGCTTGTCGACTTGATCCTTGAACATCTCAGTATAAACTTTCCCAGCTCCATGGGGCCCACGGATATAAAAATTCACCTACACAAATTTTATTTGTCAATATCTTATGAAAAAGGGGAATGGGATCTTTGAGGAACCTAACCTAGGAAAAACATTATCATTAGTACAACAGGAAGATCTTATTGCACTTTACCTCTACTCGCTCTACACCATCTTCGTCAGTCCATACCCTATTAGGGATACGTTGGCGAGCAGCTCGATTTCTAGTTTCTTGCCCATAACCGGTTATAGGGGAACCAATCCTTACCCTAACCTGACAGGATAGCAAAACCAATCTAATAAAACATCCTTATAGTAAGAGGGGAGGGGGGAATTACACAATAGTCTGAATTTAATAGGCACAGAAGAAAGACAAGAATTAACCCATTCCCACCCACCACCCCCTCTGTGCCTATTAACTTTCCAATTAACCCGAGTTATTTTTTCATAATTAGTGAAGTAACATGACTCATTATACCAAGCAATTGGAGATACAGCAAGAACAAGTTTCTGAACTATAATATGTATATATTTCTGTTTCTGCATATCTTAAAGACATCATGTGAAATTCATCTTATTCCGACTCAATTAAGGTGCAAGGAATATTTTAAGATGCTGCATACTGGCACATTACTTTTTCAATTCTGAACATGGTGCTGAAAAAACATGAACCATATCTAATCCATAGTAGGTGGAGAAAAGATTGGCCCATCTAGAGAGTACCTTCAATTAAAGTGCAAGAGGTCACTATTTGGTTCTCTTTGTTCTCTTGGTTGGTGATTACCTGAGAATCTGCTGTAGTTTGGTTAGCTCAGTCTCTAGCAGGTCTTGTTTAGTTTTCTTGTTAAGTTCCTAGTTAATCTTTTTCAGTCATTTGGTCTTTCGCAGATGTAGTTGCCTTGGTTGTGTATGTTTCATTTAGATTTTTGTTCTCATGGAATCCCTTGTTGGATTTGTTTCTTTAACAAGAAGCCATGAGCCCCAAGGGGAGATATAAGTGTGACACAAACACATACAAAACACAAAAAGTCAAGGTTAATTCACTAACCTGGCTGTCATCTTGAATCCTTTTAAGAGCCTTGTCAAAGATCTTGTACCTAAGCAAAAGAACTCGCATATCAGAGTCACCAAGTAGAGGAAACACACCACGAGGTAATTTAAAGTCATAATTCTAAGCAAACGTTTATAACAATAATCGAACTGTAAGTTGGTTCTTTACTCTTTTGGTTGAAATATAAGCTCCTTAAAAACTGCGTATCCAGCAGCAGCTGCAACTCCAAGCCCTGCAAGGATGATAAAACTGTAGGAAGCTCCCTCTGCAAATGTAACAGGCTTCTCTGGTATATTATATGTAGGAGCATCAAATGGATCCTCCACTGTTGATATTTCTTTTTTGCTCTGATAATAAAATCAAGGGAAAACCCAGGTTTATGAAATCATCGGTGATCATAAAAAAGGAGTGGCCACACCTGGCCAAACACCAATAAATGAGAATACACACAAGAAATTTTAAAAAAAGCCTGCACGGCAATGCTGAGGCTCAGTTATATCAGATTTAATTTTCACCAACACTCAAATGAGATACATGCCAAGTAAACATTAATTTTGGTAATGTGCAACACAATTATTCAGATTATAAAAACAAAAAAGATAATTTAAAAAAACAAACAAACAAACAATTATTTGGTCTTGCTATAGCCCTTTTTTGTCATATGCCAGCTCTTGTTATTCTTTCACTCTCTTATTGGAAGCTGACTTCTTCTCGTTAATATATTAGTAAATATTACAGAAATGCATTCAACAACGTTTAACAATAACTTAAATTTTCCTCGCAAAAAATTATTGATATTCTAATCAACCCCAGGTCCTTGCTTTATAAGATCTAAGATTTCTAGAAGATGATAACTTTTTTCTCACAAGGCTAGTCATCTTCATGATCATTTGATGTTGCGTCAATGCATAAATTTGAGACACAAACACCGCATCTAAACTCAGTCAAAGTGCCTTCCACTAAAATTCAGAAATCGAACCTGAAGAAACCTAGAGCTCCTATAAATGTTAAACAAAGTCAAATAGAACACAAACCTCAGATGCAGTTTGTCCATGTTTCTCTGAAGATTTTGATGACATAAACCTCGCAAAGCACGGCCCTCTGGCACTCATATCACATCTACTGGTGACACCTAATGTTGAAAATTTGACAACAGATGCCCTTGCATCCTGCCATCTAGATAAAACAGCCTTACCTAGACAAAAATATAATATGGAAGGGTTAACTGCAAGAAAAAGACGCCCCCCCCCCCCCCCCCCCCCCCCAACGAGAGAGGAACCAACAATTGAGTACTTGATAAATAGCTCTCAGCATGAAGCCACTACTCATTTTTCACATGTTAGTCCATATCGAAAATTTCTGAGAACTACTTCACTCGTTGCCATATATTGAGTAGAATAGCATCATATAAGATGTGCAAGTTACCAGATCAGATGTGTCAAACGCATACATCAATATGAAAACCTAAACTAAAAAAATAATGGACCACTTGGGGGAAGCTTTGAGCAAGTTCTGACCCACTATCCAGAAGCTATTTGGAAGGATACAGCTTTATTTAACCCTAGTTACACAAATAATCATTCAATCTTCCAAAAAAAAAAAAAATTGAAAACTTCTTCAAATAAACATGGCAGAATAACCAAGTTCAAGAAAAATAAATGTAAACAAAACCAACCATTAGCTCCAAGTGCAGCCTGCAAAGTAAAAGAATAATAAAATCAGACAATCAAGATTCAACGAATGCTAAATGCAATAATAACTTAAAATCAACATCCACCACAAGAGAGTTATTGCACCTTAGGAATATCGCATACATACACAGCAGATCGTTTGGCAATGCCAGACTTCAGTGGAGTAAGCAACTGCACCAATTACACATCTTCATTAGAAACCCCAAACTAGAGAATCTTCTACATTGCCTAACAATATTGGAAACTAATGCAAGATCATAATTAGAATGAGTTCTCTGAGCAATACCTACATCTATCTCACAGAGTTAAACATTTATTTTGTTATGTTATATTCCAAGATATTAATCACAGCGTGATCCTTTTTCTTTTTTAATAAACATTAAACAAAAAGTTGGAAAGCTTCCAAAGAGGCATCCTATTGGATTGATATGGGCGGGGGATAGACAAAAGTGTTTCCGACAAGAGATCTAAAGAGAAGCAATAAAAGACACTGCCCCAAATGCTTGAGGGTATCTCTCCAAAGAGCCATGACAAGCATCTTAGGAAGAGACAGACTTGCAGTGATTGAACAAACGGGATCTATAAGCCCTCTTTCAAACTCTCTTAAGTCTTAAGTTCATTCTAAAGTTAAAATTCCAAAATCATTGAGTTGATCCAAACACCATCCCACAGAAAAAATTTTACTCCCCAATTAGCACATACAGATAAGGCAAACAGTTCCATATTGAAATCGATATTGAAAGAAATAAGATACAACTTGATCATGTTACAGTAAGAGTTTCAAAAAGAAGCATATATTTTCATATGATCCGATGCCATTATCTGCCGACAAATTATTGCTTATCTGCTTTTTCTTCCGATGAACTACACATTGCATACTGGAACATCCAAGGCAGGCACATTTTGATTTTAAGATTGTTCCTTAATTCTTTTTGCTGTGAAGAAATCCTATAGGCTGTAACACAACAGAAGTAACCTACATATACTACACATTTTCATTTACACTGATTTGAAACATACCTCTCTTACAGTAGCATAAGTATCTGGTAAGGCCCTCTTCGCCTCGTCAAGGGTAGTTACAGCAACTCTTTTAGAGACATTCATCTCACTTCCGCTCATCACCTCAGCTGTCTGATTTCCACATGGAGATAGAAACGACTCGAGACATCAAAATTCAGCATTTTGTCGCTATGAACAAATCAATTTAAACTTCTTACAAAAAAAAAATCACATCAGTATAATGTACAACTGTGAAGCTCAGGTAAAATCCCGAGCGAACCAAAAGCGATCGTATTCACCGAAGGAACAAGTATTGTCGAGTCAGAGGCAGAAGTAGTAGAGTAAAATAAAAACCAAAATTGAAATGCAAAGTGACCTGGAGAAATTCCTGAGCACCGAGACGAGAAAATGAAGAGGGCTGGTGCCATTGACGGGGAAGGAGAGAAGAGCGAGAGGCGAAGCGGGTCAGCTTCATTAGTCCGTTCGCCATTGATTTTCTTAGAGGTGATGAAGAATTGATCTGTAGAGAGAAACCCTAGAAGAAATGTTAAACCCTGATGAAGCCCTTTATTCAAGGAGGGCGTTTCGGTCAAAAACCATGACGGAATTCTGACAAACTGCCGGAGGCGGAGGCAGCCTAAATTTATATATTCTTTTAAAAAAAAAAAAAAAAAAGTGTGAAATCGCAAAAATCATGGTAAAAATATAGAGGTAGTTCCAATTACACCTTGTTAAAATTAGATTCAAGCTTATAATAATTGTTAAAATTAAACCTACAAATATTAAAAATTGAAACTTCAAACTTATACAAATATTACAATTTATACAATTCTGTAAGTTTGAAGGTTCAATTTGACCCAATTATAATGTTTATGTAATTTGGAGGACTCATTTTTTAAAAAATTGAAGGTTTAAGAGTATAATTGCAACTATCACCCTACCTTAGATGTGGTTTTTGCATTTTGCCCAAACAATTAAAATTAAAATTTTGTGGGTTTTTTTTTTTTTTAATTACAATTGGGGTAAGAGAATTTGAACCATAAATCTCGTAGTTATTAATCCACTTGTATGCTAATTGAGTTATACTCGTATTCAATTGTGGTTTAATTCTAAATCCTAACATGTAAATTAGAAATATAGGATATCAATAATTGGGATGTACTTTTTCTTCGAGATCGAGATACAAGTTCTCATACAACAAATGAAAATAGGCAAGAAAATTGTTTAAATCTTATTTTAGTCTAATCTTTTAAAGGTGTTGCATTTTAGTCTCTAAACTTTTAAATAACTATTTTGGTTTCTCAACTTACTTGTGTTGTTGCGTTTTGGTTGATAAATTTTCATAATGTTTATTTTAGTCCTTAAACTTTTTTAAAGTAATTATTTTGGTCCTTATTATATTCAATTCCACTTGTTATATGTTTCTCTGAAATGTTTAGGATGCATGATGAAACAAATATGATAATTTAATAATCAACGATGATATATTGAAAGTTTAGGGACTAAAATGAAACAAATATAAAATTTCAGAGATAAAAAATGATTTAAACTTTAGAAATATTTTCAAACTTTAATAGACATAAAATTAAAATTTTCTATCTCGTGAAACTCTAAATTATCAATATGGTGTGTTAAAAGCTTATATACTTATAAGTCATTTTTCAAGATTTATGAACAAATCATTGAACATAAAATTAAAAGTCTCAAAACCTACGTGGCACAACTTTGAATCAATAAATTACTTGTACTTTGTAATTTTTTCTTTCCAACTTAAACTTGTCTTTACTGCTAATGTACAATATATCTAAGGTATAGATTGATGATTTGAATCGTTGGTGGTACACAGTCGTTCTTAGTTGGTAACATTAGTTAATTTTGTAAACAAATGAGACCTCAAGTTGCTAACTGGCTATGTGCAAGGGCGACCCTCTGGAGCCAGCTTCTTAAAGGGTTTATGGTTGCTTAGGCCAAGGAAATCTGAGCTGATAAAATAGATGTGATATCCTAGTTGTTATAAGTTGCACATGCACTATAGTCATATATTCAATGAGTTCATATTCTTGATTGATAGACTTAAGTAATCCTTGAAATTGATCGTGATAGAATTAAATCATTACAATTGTTGGTCTTCAACGATAAATACTTAGTAAGTGTAAGTCATAAGCTCACGTTAATGACACTCATATCTTTTATTCATACTGTTAGTCGCTCTTACTGATGGAATGATTTAAATGATATTTTGTCTACCAATTTTACCATAATAGGTTATCTCAAAATCACATTAATCTACTATCATTCAATAGTTTTAAATTGAAAACCCAATATCAATTTCATTTTTATTTCTTTGTTCAATCCTACTTTTGGTTGTACAAGTTTTGTCCATTTGCATAATTGAATATTGATATTAATGTTTATTGAAATAACTAATAATAATAATGGATGGGTGTGGAATCTTTCTTTATAAACTTGTATTTTGTTTATATATATATTTGCATTTCCATCTCTTCTCTCTCTCTCTCTCTCTAAATATTATACTATACAATAGAGGGAGAGGGAGAGTGAGAGGAAGGTTTTTTTTTTTTTTTTTTTTTTTTTTTTTTGAGACAAGAGAGAATTTTTAAAAATTCATTAGGTAAAGTTAGCCATCCAAATGTTTCAATCTTTTATTATTAATTGAAAAAAAAAAATATTATGACTCAATTACTTTTCTTCCCAAAATACATTTCTCGTCAATATTTTTAATATTGTAAACTCGAAATATTGGAAAGGATATTTTTCCCATTATCCCTCAGTTGAATGTTATGAAGAATTGCTCATGCCCTAGCATCCACGAAGGTCTGACTTTCCCTCAATTTTTTCTCACATAGATAACCTAGATTGATTTCATAAATTTTTTTTTTCTTTTTTATGTTTCTAAATTTTAAGGTTTTTTTCTTCCAAATAAATGGTCGAAGCTCCTTTGAATTTCAATGTCCAATTCACATAGTCTCAACTACTTATAAAGCATTCTCAAATTTGAAACCCTTACTAATGATATAGTTTCCTAATTTCAAATTCTTAGTAAAAGGACCCGTCGTGCCAAAATAGGAATAACACTTAATATTATTAAAAATCATATTCATAAAGAAAAAAAAAAAAAAAAAATATATATATATATATATATATATATATATATATATATATATATATATATATATATAGATAGAGAGAGAGAGAGGATTAGTCAATTAAAATTGAAACCAACAGTTGTTTTGAACCAAGTTTTAAAAACCAAAAAAGAAAATAAAATAAAAAAGAAGCAAGTACCAACTCTAAGAAGAACAATAATTTACTCAATTAAGACAGAAATTTCTAAAAACTGCTCTTGAACAACACTGTGGACTACCCTTAATAATGCATAACAACAACAAAAGAATCTTAAATTAAAAAGAAAAGAATTGAAGAAAAATTATATTACATTTCCTATCCTTTGGATGGCAACGGGCAACAGGAGAATTATTCTGAAGCAGCCTAAAGAATTGTGATTTTCCTTTACATGAAGAGATAATACAAAACTGTGAAGTACAAATGAAATGAAAGAACAAAAAGAAAAGGGTACAAAGAGTTATTTTGTCATACTTGTGAAGGATTGTTGAGGACTGGGCTCATCTCTGTTTGTACAACTCCCAGCTCTCTTGTCCATCCAAACTTATCAGCCTCTCTTGCTATTTGGATGTCACATGGACAGTAAGACTGATAAAGGTATTTTACGACGAAACGAGGAAGTAATGCTACTACGACAATAGATAACAAACATAGCCAAAAAGATGCTGTGCCCGCCACATGATATATTGCCCTGCCATATTAGAATGGATGGAATTTAAGAAGCTTCTTATAATCAATGGAGATTCAGACAACACTAAAAAGTAGTATTATATTACGTACCAGTAACCAGGAAGCGACAATATCGAATCAAGAACAATGACACAAATGACAGTTGCGACAGTGGATCCCCAGATCACAGCATGAGTGACAGTATACCATCGAACCACGTCCATTGATAAATGTAAGTTGACAACAATGACTGTGGCGAGTAGCCACAGATCTCCGAGGCCTGAAATGTCGACAGTGGTAGCCCAAAATGCAAGGAGGGGGATGAAGAAAATAGCAATGCTTTGCCACACAGTGTCAATCATTGTTAACCAAAACAATTTTGAATTGTAGCTTTCCTGTCTATGGCCAGCCCCATAGAGTTGAGGGTAACTAAGAAGAGTCCTTCTTCCCAAGTCCTTGTCAAGAATTCCAACAACAATAGTGGGCAAACAAGTATAGATTATTGAGTAAAGCACACTACTCCATTGGTTGATCGCCGTTGTCAACGAGTAACCGGTAAAGAGCACATACCTACGAAGGAATACATGATATTATCCGAAGCTTATGATGATCTACAATAAGCTGTTAAAAGTATTAATAAACTTATGTTCTTAGAACTTAAGGACACAAATGTACAACCTAAATAGAACAAATTCTATTCAAGTTAGGTCATAGGAAATTTGTAGTTATCTTTCATTCTCTTTAATTACTTTCAAGATATGTGTGGTCTAGGCAGATATTACTCACCAGAATAGAACAAGAACAAATACCGCATTTCTGTAAAAGTTGTACAAGATCATGTAGCCCATCCGCTGGTAATTCCAATGTCCATGGACCAATAGAAGAGGAACCAAGAATCTAAATTGTCCCATGGCAAAATCCGATGCCATAACAGCTTGTCGACCCTCTAAACCACTGATGCCAACACCCACATCTGCCTTTTGGATCATTGACACGTCATTTGCACCTACAAAGTAATTTAATAAGTGCGAATTCTATCAGATCAAATATCCAGAGCAAAGGAGAGTATGTTGAAAAACATAGGTTTGGAAAAGAGGGAAAGAAAGGAAAACTAGAAAACAAAGGCATTGGGTATTACCATCACCAATGGCAAGTGTCATGTCAGAAGTCCTTCGCTTCACAAGAGCAACAATGCCAGCCTTTTGCAATGGGGCGACTCGACAACATAACACCACCGAACAGTTACAAGATAGTTGGAAAAGCTGAAATACAAGAGCTAGGTAAGCGTTGGACATTCCATAGTACATAGAATTTGCAGGTTTATAAGCATTTACCTGTTCTTCCAGTTCACTGTCAAGAATATGAACGAGGCTGCTGCCATCAATGATCAACGCAACCGAAGTTGTTACAACTTCAGTGCTTCTTTCATTATCCAGTGCAACGCCTGAGGCAGTAGCAAGCTTCTTCGTCATGATTATTGCATCTTCTAATTTCCTTTTGCATGATTCTGCCGAGTTGCTGTTAATTATAATTTGGGTCATCTTGTTTGTCAAGAGCTTTGAGGAGTAACCTATTGATATGGCAGTTTCTTGCTTGTCTCCAGTCAAAACCCATACTTTAATTCCCGCGGTTCTTAAAGCTTCTATGGCTTCTGGCACACCTTTTTGTAACTTATCCTCAATGCCTGAGGCACCTAATATGAACAAATTGTTTTCAATACAGCTGGCAACCTTGCGAAGCTTAGCAGCCCTACCGATCAAAGCGGTACTTGCTTCCTCAAACATCATGTGCCATTTATCAAAGTCGGAGGAACTGAGTTCTTTCATCCCAATAACGAGTGTTCTGAGACCCTTTGATGAATATGAATAAAGATGAGCTTTAGTCGATTGAATGATATCCATGTTCAGATTTTCACCCATCACCTTGAGCATGGAGTTATCAGCACCTTTTACAAATACTTTAAAGGTCATATCAGGACACCCCAGTATCACCGACATCCTCTTCCTGTCACTATCAAACTCGTGCATTCCCAAAACATTATACCTGCAAGTCAACACAAAGAGATTGAGAAAGCAGCATTAATAGAGTGGAAGAGGGAAAATTGCGAGCTCTTTGTTCCTGAGAATAATCATGGAGCAAATAGTTATGGGACAAAAATCAAACAGCTCCAATGTTAAAACATAGAGTGCAAAAAGAATATTTTCAATTAACCAAAGCTGAAGCATGATCTACCTTTGTTTTTCACCATGTATGTCAATAACTATATGGCCAGAAGTTCGTTCAATTAGCATAAAACCATATGCTGCTGCAGCATAAACCAATGCCTGTTCATCTGGAGACTCCCCTTGGTAGTCAATTAATCGCACTGAAGGATCAGAAGTTTCGGTAATGAGAGGAACGATGGTATTGCAAGCAGCTAATGCGAGGAAGAAATCATGAATGTATCTTCCATCCTTGGTGTGTTTTCCACTTCTCGATAAGTGTAGAAGCTCAGGATCAGTTTTGACAACCAATTTCGGTCTCAAAACCTTTCCATTCACTGTTACAAAACATAGTGAAAGATAAGCTAAATTAATTCAATTGCCAAGGACTTGGATAGGAGATCTTATTTAACAAAACAAAAGGGGGGAAAAAAAAGAAGATAAAGTCAACATAGCTTCGCTTACCTCGAACAGAGTATCCAATCTGCTCGTCGAGGGGATTGGTACTTTCACCTCCATAATCGACCCCCCATATGCTTGCACATCGAAATTCCATCTTATTCTCGGTAAGGGTACCTGTTTTGTCCGAAAACACATACTTTATTTGTCCTAAATCCTCATTTATGTTCAAAGCCCGACACTGAAATCTTGAATTTGATGTTTCGTCATACATTTGGGTGTCTCGGATCATGAAATAAGCCTGGCCAATACGAACAACCTCCATTGAAATGTATAGTGAAATGGGGATCATGATCTGGAACACAATAACCGACATGAGGAACACAAAAAATGCCTCCAATCCCCATCCATAGTAATTATAGGTTTCAGGTGGGTCCTCTGAGAAGTCCTTATTTCTGAAATAAGGTAAAATGTCCAAATCTTCCCTGTTTCTGATGAACCAAACAGCAGCCAAAACACAAACAACGGTACACAAAGCAACAAGAAAGAGAGAGAGCATAACAATCTCCACATTCATGCGAGTCTCGAGTCGACTTCTTTTTGATGGAGCTCCAGAACTGTTAAGCATGGCTTTCGTCTCACGGCCAGCATAGACAGCAACACCAACAGCCCAACTGGTATTCTTGAGCTCACAGCCACGAAGAACTATGTTCGGAGGTCCAAGAGAAAGACGTTTCCCATCAATCTCCATATTAGCATGAAATCCATAAATATTCCTATTGGGTTTCTCACATTTAATCAACCCAACAATCTTCTCCTTGTCGGGCATTTTAGACATCGTCTCCTGTTTTGCATACCGGGTTTTCAAATTTGATTCCCCATCCAAATTCAGAGTTTGCACATATGCAACCCCTGTGGAATCACTGGTAGAAAGAAGCACCATATCACAAGGAATGGTGTCATTTGCACCAATCTTAATTATCTCACCAACTCTAATATTCTTCCATTTCTTGGGTTGAAACTGACCATCTACCAAAACTGAAGCTAATCTATTGTTCTCAATTTTATCAGAACGATGCCTTCTCCAATCCTCATATGCATCTTTAAATGCAGTAACTAGCAGCACAAAAGCTAAAGGCAAAATGGAAACTCCCCGACCAAAAACAGCAAGCTGGGGAAGTTGATTGAGAACCGCAATAACAAGGAAATATATATAAGCAATTCTATGAAATTGTTCAAATAGATTCCTGGGCAGAAAAGTAAGAATCGAATACTTGCCGGTGCGAATCGAATTTCTAGCGAATTCAAACTTCTCGTTTGTCTTTTCGGGATCATCGATGTAAATTAACCTCGCATCTTCATCACTGATCTCCTTCTGGGATATGCTCAATGCTTCAGAATCAGCACCTCGAGAACCATGACGAACAGGCCTCGATCCAAAATCACTAGAACCCACTTCACGAATTGAGGACTTCGATTGCAGCGATGATTGACTTCGCCGCGAGAATGAGCGATAACTCATTTCCGTACTTGGTGAATTCTCATTAGGGCTTCGAGAATCCATGGCGAAGAACAATCCAGGTTGGTTCAACTCCTGTTTCTGTAGATCGTGAGAAACAGTCTTGGGTGTTTTTGGAGATATAATCAGTAGCGGCCGCTCTGACGCCATGATTTAGCAATCAGAGGCCTCTGAATTACCAACACAAACTCAATCATCAACGCATTCATGAAATCCCCAACTAACAAAAACCCAATCAAACACCAAACGAGCTAAAAAAACACTAAACCCAGATAGAAAACGAGAATCCCAAATTCAAATCTCTGGTAGAAACACACACATCAAGACATTCACGAAATACCCAGAAAGAAAACGAGAAACCCAAATTCAAAAGTCCACCAGAAACTCAATCATCAACTCATTCCACGAAATCCCAGATTGCAAAAACCCCTAATCAAACAGAAGAACACAAACCCCACATCCAAAATCCAGCAGAATCGTCAGTCCAATAAAAGCTGAAATGCAGCAGCAAAGAAGATGAAAAGCAGAATAAGAGCTGGGATTAACACGAAACACACTCTGTCGATGAACAGAGAATCATAGAAGAAACAAGTTAGACTGTATGAAGAAGAGGAAGGAGATGAAAGAGGCCAAGTGTGAGGAGGGATGGGGAAATTTCTTAAGCGAAAATGGTAGTTGGCGAAGCGTCGTGTAAGAGAGGAAGAAGATGAGAAGGAAGAAGTAGAATAGAGAAAGGTCAAAGCCATCTTAGAGTTTTAGAGAGAGAGGAGTGAAGAAAGAAGGAATCTAGAGAGAGAAAGAGAGTGAGAAGACGATCATTGCAAGAAACGGGGAAGGAGTCGTAATGGGTGGCGACAGCAACAAAAAATGGATCCACCGAATCAAAAATCCCCAAAAAAATATTCAAAACAAAACAAAAATTGGGTTTTTCTCTCGCATTTCGAAAATTTTCGAAATTATTTATTATTTTATTAAATCTTATTTTATTTTCCGGCATGAAGGAAAAGGTCATTGTTCCAAAAAGACTGAATTTTTTATTGGATGATGGATGATATTGATGGATTATATATATATTGCTCCTTGAAGATGCTTCTAGAAGGACCGCTGAATTTGTTTAAACAGGAGATAAATTGATGGCAAGAAATATTGATGTTCAAACTTCGCCGGATTAAATTTTTTTAATTTACGGATATATATATATAAATATATTTTGGAATTTGAATAATTATTTTGGGAATTTTCTCAAATTTATTTTAGGAAAAAATATCTTTTTTTGGTAGTTAAGAGGATCTTTGGTAGTCAATCTGATGAAAATGGTAGTTCTTTTTTTTTTTTTAAGCAAATTTAGAAATTAAATTTTAATTTTAATTTTAAATAATTGTTAAAATATTTTTAATACTAGAGTGTTTCTAGATTGAATTAGATTGGGTTGAGATGCGTTTTAAATCTAGCTGAGTTATTGCCCGTGAATCTTTTCAACCCTAAAAATTCTTATTAAATAATGAACTATACTATGGAATGTTTGAGTCGATTTTAGTACAGGTTGGTCGTCATTTTATTTGAATTTTTGTTTTGATAAAAAGTAAATTATGTAAAATTTATATTTGTTTGTTGTCAATTATTGAATTGAGGTATGCAACTAAATTTTTATACACTTATAATATATTGAAAAATTACATTCCAAATACTTGAATATTTAGGGTTATTTTAAACAATAATGTTATTTTTAAAAAAAATTCGAAAAATAGGGTGCTTTAGAAACTAATGACAAAAGTAGGGTGGTTTGGAAAATAATTTGTAAATTGGGGTGGTGAAATCGTGTACCGGGTACACGATTTCAATAAATTTTTTTCGTGGTCATTCTCATGTAAGTAAGTCGTGGACCCGGTCCACGAGTGTTGACCAAACTCGTGGACCGGGTCCACGATTTATGCCCCATAAAAATGTCATAATCACACCAATTATCATGCTATAATCGCGGGGAAGGAGGAACGAGCAGTTTACGCTTTAGTAGCTACCGTTTCAGCTCTAGTATTCACAGGCTTTCAAGGAATGGAATATTATCAAGCACCCTTCACTATTTCAGATAGTATTTATGGTTCGAGTTGTGATCAAAAAGACTTCTTACCCCCGTTCTTTTCTCATGATACGTCCAAAAACGTCCGGTTTTTTTCCCATGATAAATAAGTTAATTAATTAATTACCCACTTAAATGAAATTTTGCTTATTACTTGTGTTCATCAATTATTGTTTAGTTTCATTGATTCTTAATTTTTAAAAATGTAATGGAAAATCATTAATTCATTTAGTTAAAGATAAAAAGTTAATACAAATCAGAAAATTTAAAATACAAATCAAGTGCCACATGGTGGTCTTCTTCGCGCACGTTGTCCACGACGAGGCACAGGCACTTCAATTTGTTGTTGCTGGTGGATTACATCGTCGATATCCTGTTGGGTGACGACAGATGGAAATTCATGGTGTCCAAAAAACACGACCAAATATAGTTTTACCAGGCACATCAGAAGGGAGAAAATGCCAATCTACTCGTGTACCAGGATTGTAGTGCACAGCAGCACTCAACCAGTACGGAAGTTCTGAATACGATTTCTCCCAATCACCGAAGACTGCAACCAAAGCTTTTTTCTTAGCTTCCCACACACGTCTGTATTTGACGTTATATCCGTACTGTTTTTTAAGTGCTTCTTGTAGTACCGCCACAGGCACACTAGGATCAGCTCTAACTAAATTTTGAATTTCAATGCTCATGAAATTAGAATCAAGTTGTGCATTATCTTGTGCCAATTCTGTGTATAAACAACTATGGTTCTCTCCAAGTTTAGTAATTTCAAACATCCCATGGCGGCGGCAGTGGAGGCGGCGGCGGCGGCGGAACGAAAAGAAGAAGAAAATTGACAGCGACAATGACAAACGAGAACTGAAATAAGAGAAAGGAGAGAAAGGAGGAAAGAAATGAAGAGTGAAAGGAGAGATATGAGGAGAGAAATGAAGAATGAAAAGAGAGAAATGAAGATGGTGGAAATGAGAGAAATGGAAAATGGGAGCTGCCGGTCGGAAATTTAAAGAGTGGAACTCGTGGACCCGGTCCACGATTACCGAAATCGTGGACCCCGTCCACGAGTTCGGTCAATGCATGCCTCTGCATGCAGACTGCCGGTGTCAGCGTACCCTGGAAATCGTGGACCCGGTCCACGATTTCACAACCCCATTCTTCAAAATTCTTTCTCCCCCACCCTATTTTTCCAAATTCTTTCTCCCCCACCCTATTTTTCGAATTCTTTTTTAAAAAACCATTATTTTAAAAAAAAATTCGAATATTTATGTTAAAGAGTTGTTGGAGAACAAATAATAAAAAAAAATAGAAATTAAGTAAAATTTGAAATAAATATATGTGTATATAATTTTATCATATATATAAGTTTGTGATTTAATAAGATTTTTTAGTTGGTTAAATTCAACCCAAACTAATGCAGGATGAATTTGAAGATCAACTCAACCCGTAAAGTTTTTAATTATTCGAGTATTCTTTTGAACATCCCTATTTGATTAGATATTTACAAGACATAAAACTAAATATTGGGTTAAATATAAATTATTGTTACTTTGATTCAATATGATTATTTTGTTATGTAATATAATTTATAATATGTTATATAATGCATATTTTAATTTAACAAAATATTTGAGTTTATAACATAAAATACTATATTTGTTTACATTTTTATCATTTTTAAATATAACTCTGCATTTTAGAATTTTTAATTCAAAATTTGAATAGAAAATTTTAAATAATGTTATTTTTAAAATTTGCACTACATTCATATTTAATGAATGGTGTGTTTAAAATACATTTTCAAATATTTAATTTTTTTTAAAAAAAAGTCATTTTGAAAAGAAAAAAAAAAACTGAGTGTTTGACGACCTGAATAGATTTTGGGGTGTATTTTAAATCTTTTTTTATCAAAAGATTTTAAATGAAAATGATTTTTTAAAAAAATATTTTTTTTTTTCAAATCAATCAAAATGCACCAAGACTCTAAATCTTAAAACATAAAATATAATCTGAATTATCTACCTATTTTGAGTTTAGTTTTCACTTAGTTTATAAGTTTTAAAATATTACACTTAATCCATTAATTTTTAGTTTATTTTCCATTTAGTCATTTCAAATTTTACATTTTTATCCTTAAATTTTTTATTTAGCTTTCATTTAGTTCCTAGATTTCATTAGTTTACACTTTTATACTTAAATTTTCGATAAAGTTCACTTTTGTATTTAGTGTTAATTTATAAGTTAATTGATTTAAAAGCAATTATGAAGTGAATTTTTTCTTTTTTTTAATAGAATGAAAAATTAGTGATCGCTAATTAATTATAATCATTTTAATTTTTTTAAATTAAGCAATTTCATTAACATTAAAGACAAAAAGAGAGTATTTCATTAAAAATTAAGGTTAAAATTATAAATTTTGAAACTTAGGGACCAAATGAAAACAAAATTTAGACTCTAAGGGTGAAAGTGCAACATTTTGTTACCCAAGGACTAAATGAAAATTAGATTCAAAACTTAGGGGTAAAAATATAACATTTGAAACCTATAAACTAAATGGAAATTAGACTAAAAATATCTCCATTTATTTTAATTTAATATTTGAAGTTTTAAAATACATTTAGCACTATAGGTTTGCTTTGAATATTTGTTTATTGATGATTTAGTCATGAACTTTAAATTGGTAACAATTTAATCAAACTTTAAAACCTAACAATTTATGGACCCGTCTAGATTGACTTAAGAAAAAAATATTTTTCAAAACATTTTTTTTAATAAAAACTGATTAAAATATATTTGAAAAACTATTTTAAGTGGTCGTCAAACCCTCCAATTTTTTAAAAAATGACTTATTTTTTAAATTAAACACTTGCACTGATAATCTCTATAGTTTAAAGTTAGTAACAATTTAATCTGGATAGGTTAAGAAATCCCAACAAACTTACTTATCAAATATTATACATTGTATAATAGTTTAGTCTTACTAGTTTCTAAGTGTAGTTTCACGTTTTATTAATCTACACATATAATAAATTTTGCTAAATCACAAAACATTTATTGAAGAAAGTATTAAATTGTTATAAAATTTAAATAACGTAAACCAAATTTATTATGTAGCTAGATTTTTATGAATTTGAATGTACACGAATTTATACGTCAATTAATATATGATAACTACAAGTATTTTTAACCATACACAAAAATAATTGCTTTGATTTTTGTAATTATTTTGATGTTAGTTGATATTCACCTGCCATGCTCTTCTTAATCCACCTATGTGAGTCCATTACGTATATATCAATAAAATATAAATATAGACAAATATTCATGTAAATCATAAAACCAATAAAACATATTTTAACTATCAAATAAGTTATTCACTTTTTAAATAAGTTATATGTTATAATTTTAATTTATTATCAATATTTTTTTATTTGTGACTATTTAATAGTAATCTAAAAAAAAAAAAAACGCGTTGTTCTTGTTCATAGTCCTACAATATGTCAAAAATATCAAAGCATCCATTTGCTCCTAATATATTAATTAATGTTTTAATTCATTTTTTTTATAACTATAGTACTAAAGTCAACTTAACCATAAATATATGTCATTGATTAAAAAACAAATTTTCATATATTTTCCTCATTGGAATTTATGTTATCGTTGTATAAATTATGGTGATTTAATAAATTTTTATTTATTTATTAGTATTAATAAATTCTTATTAAGTTTCCGTTCTTAAAAAGAAAAAAAAAAGAAAAATTATCCAGATTTGATCTTAAGTTCACTTTTGGATTATTATTATTATTTAAAATATTTTAAAAAATAAAAAAATAATTATAAATAAGTATAAATATAACCAAATTTTATTTTTTTATTTGTGATAAACTACCATCACCAAAATAGACATTGACCATGTGGATAGAGATTGAATCTATTTATAATAATTCTTCTTATTATTATTTACAATTGGCTATTTAAAAGTTAACAATGGATGTTGTCAAAAGCCTTGGAGTGAAACTAAATATTTGTTTAAAAAAATTTAATGGTTGCTCATCATTATCTTCATGTACGGCAAGGTAATTATATGTCAGCATACACGTGTCAAGCGTTAATTGTTCCTTACGTGTAACTTACACGTATCTGGCATTAACTTTTCCTTATGTGTAACTTAAATAGTTGCAAGATATAACATGCTCTTCTTATTCGATGCCAATATTAATTTCAAACTTTTAATTTTTATTTTTTTATTTCTTTTTTATTTTTTAATAAATGCATAAGTTTGTACGTTAACCTAATTTTAGGCCATTATTTAATTATCCAACTATATATTAAAATGAGAAATTAGGTATAGAAAGAAAACTAGATTCAATGTTACCACCAACCTATAGAGTTTCATTTTTCTTTTTTTTTTTCCAATTGTTTTAGAAAATAATAGAAGATCTTATATTGAGGAGTTTTCGTTTTTTTTTCTTTTTTCATCTATGTGTCTAAAAATAGAAACTCACTTAAAATTCGTAATAATTTTTAATCTTCATTTATGTTTTCAATATCATTTTAACATACTTATACTAAATGAGCTAAGTTCATTCTAACATATATTTCTCATATTTGATCCGTGGTTAGAATTTAATCTTAAATTTTTAATTTAATGAATATAATTTAAATATTGTTTCAATAACTTTTTTTAATTTATCACAAATCGTACATATAAATTATGTTCTACCTACTCCTTAAACCTACTTTTTTTTTTTTTCCTTTTTACTCAACTTTAAACCATCATACAATCACATTTAGTAAAATACAAAATCAATATTCACATAAGAAACATGACATTTCAAAAGTACAACAAAAAAATTTGTTCTTATATTATATTAAATTTTCAATAAAATCTACAATCCAAAGTCGATTAGTTTGTCAAGATATGTTGAATTCAATGGTAATCAACATATACTTACTTCCTTGAACATCAGAGATTCAATCATCTATCCTTGTAATGGTTGTACTAAAAAAATTGATTGATTTTGGTGAATTTAATGAAGCCGAATCATCGACATTTGAGATGATAATTGATGTTTTATTCACATATTAATTTTTATTGCAAATAATAATAACAAAAAAAAATTATCATGAATTGGCGTAGTGGTTGTGAGAATATAAAAAAGATAAAAAGAAAAGTCGAAAGGCTAAAGGCTAAGTGGTCATAAATTCAATCCTATGGTGGTCACTTACTTAAAATTTAATATCTTACGAGTTTTTTTGACATCCAAATATTATAAAGTTAGATAGATTGTTTACTGATAAATGATGGGTTTTAGTGTTATTAATATTTATTGTGGATGGGGATTGATAATTAATGGAAGAAGGAGTTGCGAGTCCAATCAATGCACATCCCCTTCAATGCCTACAATGTAACTGCTCCCCTCTTGTTTTTTCTTTATCGTTTTTTCCGCCTTTTGTCTTTCTCTTTTGTTTTCTCACTAATATTTTCGGTTAAATTACATAATTTCCAATCCTATATTTTATAAAACCCTTTATTATTATTATTATTATTATTATTTTTTAACACAAAACAACCAAATGGCAATAGCCGGATATTTTATGCAAATATATCGACATAAGAAGCGTAAACCGTTCAAGATAAGAAGTATGAAGAATTGAGGGCTCTCATTGATCCTTCAAAACCTTTGGTGCAACAAAGTGTGTCAACGCATTTTAACTATTGTGAATATGGAAAAAAAGAGACAACTCATAAACTGCGACCCTATTGATCATTATGAATGAAAGAAAATCTTTTAAATGTCTTCGGCAACATCATTCAACAAATTAACAAAGTCCAAATAATTAGATTCAACCAAAAGATTCGAGATATGGAGAGAGAAAATACTCTTAAGCCTATAATATACTGTCATTGCTTCAAAAATCTTTACCTCCTTTGAATTGAGGGACGAACTTCAAACGTACGTAACCCTAGGTAGTCTGAAAGCACCTACTATCCGAACCATTATAAAGCATTTCAATTATATTCCATTTTAAGTTTAATATAAACAATTATGTATGTCTCGCTTGATAACTATTTGAGGTAAGATAACTAAAGTTACAAACATGCCAAGTTTAAAAACTAAAAATAATACAAAAAATTTTAAAATCTTTTTTTTCGTAGTTTTCAAATTTTTGATAAGAATTCAAAAGCTACAAGTGATGAATTTTTAAAAACCAAATAGGATGTTTGCTATAATTTATTAATTTTTTTTAAAAAAAGTAATAGGACATAAATTTTTTAAAGTTAAAGAATTTGATCAATTGTTTTGTTCATTCAATCCTCTACCCTACGATGATGCTATCGGTGACGGCGGCGAACAGAGGAGAACAACCAACACGGTGGTGGTTGAAAGTAGTATTGATGGAGGGTAAACTTTTCTCCCCCTTCTCAATAATGGCATGAAAAAAAAAAAGTGAGTGAAAAGTGAAACCCTATTTTCGAAAAGGGGAAAAAAGATGAGAGTGAAAAAGTGAAATTAAATTTGCGACTAAACACGAAATCCTCACATACCCTCATAGTGCCAAACCTCCCGCCCGATTAATTGGGCCTGCAATTAAAGCCCAAATCGTCATAAAGACGTGTCGAAATTCATGTTCGTCGCTATCTGAGACGTTTTTTTAAAAAAAAAAAAAATTTGTTGTCGCAAGGTTTTTTTTCCCTTTTTTTTTGCAACAATTTGATATTTGGTCACAAAATTTCTATAACGATTGCAGTGGATCGTTGCAAGATTGTGATTTACATTCTTTCGTCACAATGTTAGAAATGAAAATTTAAAATCACGCTAAACTTACAACGATTTTAAATAGTCAATAATATTTCATCACTAAAAATCAAATTTTTTTATAGTGGTTGTTCGTTCCATCCCCCCACCTTACGATGATTAAACTAGAAAAACACAAATATAATTTAGTAATCTTTTAGGCCAAATATTAATTTGAGTATCATTATCCTCTTTTCTTTAAGAAAAAAATTGAAGAAAAAATAAAATGAATTTCCCAATAAATGCTAAAGTTATAAAGTGGACCAGAGTTACCATGTACATCAATTAAATACATACATTTTCTCAACTCTAAACCCTAAGATTCCGTAGGGTTGTTTATAAATAATTATTACTCCATTATTCACATTAAATTAAAAGATTAATTAAGTTCAACCTTTAAAAGATGTCCCACATGTCCATAGTTAAGAAAAAAAATTTCAACATGCTTCTAAAAATTTTTTTCTTAATAAATTATTATTATTATTATTAAAAAATTATTATAAATAAAAAAATCACTATTTACAAAAATATTAAAAAATTTTACTGTCTGTCAATGATAAAAGTCTATTGCAGTCTATCGTTGTCTATTGTTAATAGACAATAAAATTTTTCTATATTTATAAATAGTTTGGTTCATTTTGCTATATTTGAAAACAACCATTATTATTATTGTTTTGGTATAACAATTTAGAGTGGAGGATTAGAACTTTTAACTTATTGGTCAAGAGTATATGTCTTATGTTAATTGAATTAAGCTTGGATTACCTATATTTTTTAAAAATTATTATTCAAATAAATAGTGTGCTCCTAATATTCTTTAAAAAATTATGCAAATTAAACTTCTTGACAATTTTGATGAGGAATTAAAAAACCTAGATGTATGATCTCTATAAATTAATTTCCCTTACCTAATATCATTTTTTAGTTCACTAAATATCTTACTGTTTAAATAATAGAAACTTTTGTTGGAAAAAAATATTATAGATTTTCTTGTAGGTCAAAGAATATGGATAGATTTTTTTTTAGTAGTTGAGAAAATTAAACATCTAATCTCGATATAGATTGTAAAAATTTTACGACGAATTGAGCTATGTTTAAGTTGGTCTAAAAAAAGTTATTACATATTAATTATTACTAAGTTACGTCAGATTTGAGATTGAAACATATATTTGATTTAAATTAATACATATACTTTTAATACGAAGTGATTAAGATATGATGGGTAAAATTATTGTCTCATCTCAAATATTTTGACTTCATTCAAACTATAAAATAAATGTGGCATAGTAAAAAGAGTGTAATTTATATACATCTCGAAATTAGGATTTCGTAAAAAACAATAATAACAACAATAATAAATCAAAGTCTAAGATAACACTATAAAATTAAATTTTTGTTGACTAAAATAAAAATAGGGGCATTATATAGTTTGTTTAGAAATGCCAATAATACCAACTCAACCAAAAGAAGTATGTAGTAATTAGACATCAATTCCTCTTATTTAACGACTATTATGAGTTGTCAACACGAGAGTAATTCAACAGACATAAAATTGTATGACTGATTTTGAGGTTTAAGGTCCAATTCTCTCACCCTAAATATTATATATATATATAAATTATCAATAGCTATATTTTAAATTACTTATTTAAGTGTGAATGTCATAGAAAACTAAAAAAAAGAAAATAGTTTTTAAAAACTTACTTTTTCCCTTAGATTTTAACTAAAAATTCATATGCTTATTCAATAAAAATAAAAATCATTACAAGAAATTTTTGGAGAAAAACAAGCATAAATTTCAAATATTGAAAACTAAAAACAAAATGGTAACGAGACAAAGCCTAAAATCTTGACTTTTGACATGATAATCATATTGTATAACCATGGAGTTAATAAAAAAAGTTGTTGACTCTAAATTTTTTAAAATTAAACCTATAAAAATCCTTTCCAACTTTAAGTTTCTTGTTTTAGTGATCGGCTAACAAATTGGTCAAATTAAAAAAGTTCAATACCAAATTTAACCTCTCAATAATTATTTAGAACTTGTTTTATTTTAGCTTGTATACCTTTAAATTTAATCTCCCACTTTCAATAAAATCTTAGGATTAGTTATTGAGTTATTTCAAATATAAGAAAATAAACCAAAATATTTATAAATAGAGCAAAAATTTACTGTCTATCGGTGATATTTTGCTATTATTTATAAATATTTTCAATAGTTTTGTTATTTAAAATATTTTTCCTTAGTTATTTTTATCTGACTAGCCATAAATAAATTTTCATCTAAGGAAATGCACGATGTGAATATGTTTCCAACTTTTAAATATGATGAATTAAAAAGATATAATTTGTTTTTTAAAAATTAATCATCAATAATAATAAGGTGCTAACTAAATTCGAATATTTGAAAGTATAGGAACTAAAAAATATAATATAAGTTATAACAACCCTAAACAAGGATCAAGATGTATGAAATTTTAGTTAATTATAGATAATACATCAATTCAAATTTCAAACATTGATTTGATCTTCTGTTTCGTAATTGATGAACAAAAAAAGATAAAATTAAAGAATTTCTGTTAGATTTAATTAAATCGTAAAGAATAAATTGAAATTAAATCTTAATTTAAAACCACCAAACCAACTAATTTTTTTTTTTTTTTTTTAATGAGCAACTTATCTATTTAGCTATCTATTTCTTTAACAAAATATATTTATATTTTAACCAATATATATATATATATATATATATATATATATATATATATATATATATATATATATATATATATATATATATATATATAACTCTCCTCTCTTCAATATATATGTTTGTTTCTCATTTTTCTACTTCATCACACTAATGTTAAAAATCAAACAATATAAGCATAGGTCAGCCGACATAAACTTGATACTATCATTCTCGAGATTTAAAATTTGATCTTTCATCTTACATATAAACATGGCCATAGGTTCAAACTTTCTAATATAACTTATTTAACGTGTGTGTATATATATATAATATGACAACTTATTAAGTTGTTTTGTTTATTTTGAGAAAAAAAAGTGTTTTATTGTGTTTTGATGTGAAGGCAACCTCTGCTGTTGACCAAGTTGACCTTTGGGAACAAGGTACGTGAATTACACATTTACGCTGCACCTGGGACTATCCAGATTCCCTTTCTAAACCCCCTGTCAGAAGGACTGACCAAAGGTGCCACGTGGCATTTCAAGTGTACATGATATAATTTTGGTCACAAATATTAAATAAATGATCAGAGAAGAATAGAAAATAATAATAATAATAATAATTATTGACGTGGAATTCATTAGTGTCTTAGTGGAAGTTTATCTTTTGAAAACAATCTCACTAAATATAGGGAAAATTGCACGAACATACTTGGCCTGTGAGGTATGTTATAACTGTACCATTTAACTTCTAATTTAATCATTTTCTGAACTTTGTTCTTTGTTATCATTGTCGATGCCAAATTTTAGTATAAGAAAAATGCACGTCGCTCCACATGACAATAACGGTGAATTTACAATTAAGAGAAGATATAATCTATAAAATAATTTACAATTCAGAGAAGATATAATCTATAAAATAAATAAGAATATAGGCACCATTTGGTACTTGCCACAATGCCTCAGATGCCAAAGTCGATAATAAGGCTTTACATTGTAGTAAGAGTTTTAAGGATGAAAATTAACTTAATTCTTTTGAAGTCATAATAATGTGTTTACCATGAAAATTCTAACCTAGGGTGTCCACATTAGGGTTTTCTAATCTCATTGAGCTAGGGCACGCATTTAGAACTCTCGTTCTTTAAATGAAGAGGGCGACCTCGACCTCATCCTTGGCCGAGGTGGCTGTTTGGGCTTTTGACCCTTATTCTTATTCTTCTTCTTCCCGAGGCCCAAATAGGTCATAACATGCCCCATTCAACTGTTGGGGAGGGTCGGCATCAACCTCATCCTTAGCCGAGGCCGATGTCGAGTAGGCCAGTTTGGGCCGTTGCCTAGACTTCCCTCTTAGTTGGGGCCTAGGATGTGGCCAGTTTCGCCATCTTCTTGACCGGATAAAATGCAACTCCATAAAATCAATTATGCCATTTGGTCGTAATCTACCCATAACAACAATTACATCTTTAAACTTTTAATTTGATCGATTATTTTCTTATAGTTTATGTATTATTGCAATCAATTACCTCCTATATGTTAGTATTGATATCAATATATTTGTTAAAATATATTTAATCGGATGTTATTTCACTAAAACAAAAATTAAACAAATATATATAACTCATAAACAAGGGTAAATATACAAATTTAACAAACTACAAAAACTTCATTGCAACAATTAACAAATTGCACTGAACTATTTGATCAAACTAAAAGTTTAGAAATGTAAATTATCATCATGGAGTTTAGGGGTGGTTTGTCTGATTTTTCATTAAATATAAATGTAGGGACTATAAATATAAACTGAACAATTGATAATATTCCATGTAATTCTTCCAAGTTCTATGTACAAATATGCCACAAGTGTAAACTAGGAATGAAACAAAAAACTAACAAACTAAAAAATCGGATGGATCAAAGTCAATCTACTATTTTTGTTTTGTTTTACAGTATAAAATAGGACATATTAGTTGGTATAGGGAGAAAACGAAAAATTATTGGGTTGGAAATTTTTTATTGAAAAAACCAATCAAAGCTGAATTGGATGATAATAGATGTATACCCTTGAATTTGGATAGATAGTGTATTATTAGTATTTTATTATATTTGTTGGATGAATGACAGACTATCATTATTACTTTTTACTTTTAATATATTTTAATTATTATGGTGTACGCAAGGTTGAAAATATTCATGGATATGTGTCTATATATCCGTAAATTGAAGGTTAGATATCGATATTAAATATCCATGTCACTACAAGAAATCTGGTCTTTAATGACGAATTATTAGCGACTATTTTAAAACAGTCCCAACTTTAGCGACAAATTGCTACTTTCGTCTCTACTGTTGCGATGAATCGACAGTAAGTTGCAAGTTTGCGACTAATTGGGCCTTAGTTGCCGGCCTAATTTGCAACGATCATTGATTATACGTCACATGCAGCAATGAAAAATAATTTTCAATGCATGTGTTTGCGACGAATTGGGTGGTAGAATTTATGCTTATTTAGGGTTTGCAACAAATGATTTATTAGTCACAAATTGTGTTTTGCTACGAAATAGATTTTAGTTGCAAATAGGGTTCCATGGATATCTCCAACATCTTTTATTGATGCATGTAAAACATAAAAATATCATCTATTTAGTCTAATATGAATAGTAATACTGATAACAATATCCATGGAGTAAAAACAACTTAATTATTAATGTAGATAAATTTTATAATATTCGCGATTTACAGAAGTATCCACTGATATCGATAATTTGTCGATAATTCGTAAAATTGAATGTCGATGTTGATATTGAAATCTAAAAATCAAATTGGAACAAAACACAAATTTTAAGGGTAAAATTGTAACTCTTGAAACATATAGACAAAATTGAAATTAAACCCAAAACTTAAGGATTAAAATTATAACATCTTGAAATTTATAGATGAAATAGAAACTAATTTATTTAAGTACATTTTCTCAAATTGGAAAATGTCAAAACTTGTTCGGGAGAATAATCTAAAAAATTGTTGCAATCTAATGTTGAACTTGCTCGAATCTACCTTATATAGAAAATTGGAATATTATCTTTTTTTAATTGAAAATAGAAAATTTGTTTACTTAATATTCCAATTTTCTATATAAGGTAGATTCGAACAAGTTCAACATTAGATTGCAACAATTTTTTAGATTATTCTCCCGAACAAGTTTTGACATTTTCCAATTTGAGAAAATGTACTTAAATAAATTAGTTTCTATTTCATCTATAAATTTCAAGATGTTATAATTTTAATCCTTAAGTTTTGGGTTTAATTTCAATTTATAATTTGTCGATAATTCGTAAAATTGAATGTCGATGTTGATATTGAAATCTAGAAATCAAATTAGAACAAAACACAAATTTCAAAGGTAAAATTGTAACTCTGGACACATATAAACAAAATTGAAATTAAACCTAAAACTTAAGGATTTATAGATAGTTTGACTCATTTTGCTATATTTGAAAACAACTTTTTTGAATTTAAACATAAATAAGTATGAAATTAAAATAAACCATAAAGGTAAAAAGGAGAAATAGAAAAAAAATGGTTATTTGCTAATCACCAATGTTATTACTTATCTTTTACAAATCAAGTCCAATTTAGAAAATTTAAAAAGTAATTTTTATAAACTTAATTTTGTTTTTTAAATTTGAATTGTGTGTCATAAGAGTGGTGGAAAGTTTTTATTTTTAAAATTTTTAAATATAAAGTAGAAAACTAAGAAAAAAAAAAGTTGTTAATGGAGTTTTTTTTATTTTTTTTTATTTTTTGGCAAATTAAATGGAGTGGTTATAGAACTAGTTCATTTCAAAATAATTTGGATTAAAGTTTTTATTTTATTATTATTATTATTTAAATAATTTGGATTAAAGATTAAATCAAACCGAGTCAAATAATAAAATTAATAAAATTAGTGTTTTCTAGTCTTTTTATTCACATATTTTAAATTTTGTTACTTACATATTTTTAATTCAATAAATAATTTTTTTATGACAATTTCAAAAGTATATTTTATCTATGAATGTATAGAAAAATGATAAAATTAGACCATGTTTAGTTTCTACATCATATGTATAATAGAACAAGTGACTCGATATTCAAATAATTAGAAATTTAAAGATAAAATAAGGATTTTTTTTTCATATTTTACTAATCATTTTCTTTTAATACTCTCTCTATTTGGATTGATTGCAAATATCTTTTTAAAATGTGGTATAAATTTCAGTTTTATAATGAACACTCATTTTTTTATTTAAACAAAATAATAAAAAAAATTGTGGGCAGTCAAAATTGGAAGAATCTACAACCTTTTTTTCTAATAAAAAAGACATACTTTATATTTACTTATTTATCCAAATAAGACCGTTAGTTTAGGTGGGGTTGACTTTGACTTTATGAGAGCCTTCTGCTTTTTAGATCTAACTATTGAAATAATTGCAGCTTAAATATATTTTACTTTTACCCAATATTTGTCTCCAAACTTATATGGTTTGAAAACGTACTTGTATTGATATAATATATTCGATGCTGTATTATTAAATAATTGTTAAAATTAAAATTAAAATGATAACTAAAATAAATAAATGGATTGAAATAGACATTTTTAAATTTTGAGAACCAAAATAGAAAAAACTTAAAAGCATGGAGATTGAAATAGAAAATTTGAAAGTTTAGGGAACCAAAATAGAATATATCATATTTTGGATTTGGACGTCTAAGTTTATTCTATTTTGCCCGATTCATTTTTGCCTTTAAGCTTTTTGAAACATAACTATTTTGGATGTATGAAGCTATAGATTAAAAAAGATGACAAGAGAAATAACATTTTTTTTAAAAGTTTAATTCGAGAAATAACAATATCTTTTTAGGCTTGGGAATATAACAAAATAAATTTAAATTTAATTGATTACTAATTATTAGATTAAAAAATTGTATTATTTTTATTCTAAAAATACATATATATATTTTTTAAAATCATAACAACCTAATTGGTATTCAAAATATACTCTATCTAAAAAAGGAAGATATATGGTCCAACCTTCTAAAAACTAAGATGTGATCTAAACATTTCATAGTAAAAGTGAAATTATTCAAACACAAAAATTTCATTCGGTCTTCTTCTTCTTATTAAACTTAAGGAGGTACAATCATATGATGCCACATTCCAAAATTTAAACAAAATCATGGATTGTAGATATTTTGAACTAAATTTTAAACCTAAGAGCGATCTATAGCGGTATTAGCATTGAGGACGACATTTAGAAAGTTGGGAGGAAGGAAATTAACTTGAAGTTAAGATCCTCGATTAACTCTAAATCTCCATTTTTAAATAAATTTTTCGATAGTTGATTTGGTGATATTTGAGTCTTCAATAACATTTTTAATTATTTAAAATAAATGAAGTTAAAATAATTAAAGTGATTTATCTCTCTTTTCTTTTTCTTTTTCTTTTTCTTTTTTTTTTTTTTTTTTTTTTTTGAGAGAAAACCTTAGAGACAAAATATAATTTAACCAAACTTATTTTACAAAGATCAATTTTCTTCAGCAAAAATCTTATTGGGTCCAAACTTAATCTATTTTCATGGCTGCTAATTCAAGCTCCCAATTTTCAAACTCCCTTCTCCCTCCTTCTTCGCTTCGTTTCGTTACCAAGTGAATCAATTTAGACTATTTTAAAATTGATTTTAGAATTATCTGATACATCAATCCGTGCACGTACAATTTTTTTAAATATCATAGGAACAAATTATCAATCTATACCATTAACTTTGCACCCTCTTACAAATTTTAATGAACTTTTGTAAGTTTTATTAATTTATACCCTGAACGAAACTTATAATTTGAGTCAATTAAATTCATGAATTTTGAATTTTCATAAGTCAACCAATTTAGACTTTTCACTACAATTACTTTTATACAATTACTTTTAAAAATTATTCATGGATTAATTCTCAAACACGTGTAGACTTATTTAAATGTTGGTTACACAAAATGGAAGATTAGAGTTAATGCATGCACGTTCTAATTTTTTTTTTTTTTTTACTAAGAATATAGATTAATTTATTTATGAAAATTTAAGAGTTTAATTGATACAATTATAAATTTCACGTTAACGAAGATTGTAAATTATTTAGAATTTAAATTAAAACAATGGATATAAATTAACCTTTACTGAATTATATATATTATTTTGGGGGAAAAAATGGTACAAATTAGATAGCGGATTTTACGTTTTGGGCAAAATTATTAAAATTATTATTATTATTATTATTATTATTTGATTCTTTTGTTGAATTTAATTAGTATAGAGCATAATTGAAAATGATTTGTGGTCAATAAAGTTATTACGTCTGCGTTTTCCAATTGTGTGATGAGTTTGTTGTCCAAACATAACAAAAACACTTTGCTTATTTTCACATTGATTTTCAATTTTGCTTATTCCCATGGAGATCGAAGAAGAAACTAAGGTATCTGATTAATTATTATTATTGTGATTTTAGATAGAACAATATAATCTAAGAAAATAACAAGATTGGAGTGAAAATAGCACCCCAAGCCCGAAATGACAGAAGAAGGTTAGTTCACGTTAAAGCCAAATTAATGTCTTTGGTCTCAGGCTCAGCTCAGCGTAGCAAAATAGCTAATGGGCATGTCTCATGCATGATCTGGCCCAAAATATCACTCTAGGCCCAAAATAGGACTAGGAAAAAATTCGTTTACTTTAGTCAAGGTCGAGACTAATCCTAATCAAACATAAAACAAGGCATCTAAGTTGTATGATTGTCCTAAAGTAATTTCAAAATTCTATCCGAACAACCTAAATCAATCATCGTTTTTAAATACGTTATCCTTACCTAATTTCAACTTTTTACTATTGTTTTCAAAAATCAAGTTAAGTTTTGAAAACTACATTTTTTAAAATTTATTATTATTATTTTTTAATTTTACTTAAAATTCAACTCTTTTAATTAAGATAAATGAAAACTATTCTAAAAAATTTTAAAAAAATAGACTTAATTTTCAAAAATAAAAATAGACTCGAAAATTTTAATTTTATATTTAATAGAACTCATACCATATTTATGTCTGATATATATGCACTATTGAACATATATATATATATTACAAAATTTAAACTTTAAGGTTTAATTAATCATAAAATTAAAAATTTTCACATAAAAAAATCATTTAGTATTAAACAAATTGGACATGTCAAATATTTATTAGATATAACTTGACATATTTATTAGATATAACATTGAAGTTTATATGTCTATGGAACATTTTTAAACAACTTATTACTTATATAGACACAAAATTAAGGTTCAGGACAAAAAAAATTTATAAAATTTTGAGACTAACTTAAAATTTAACTCATGCAAATGTAATTTTTAAATTCGTTGATATACAATATTTACAATAATATTAATTATGTATACTTATCAAAGTTCTTTTTAACCAAAAAATTATGTTTTCTGTACAATTAATTTCGTTTTTTTTTTTTTTTTTTTTTTTTTTTTTTTGCAAGTATACAGTTAAATTGTAGTTAAATTTACTAAAAGATTTAAAAGATTTTGAATATTTGTAAATTCAAATAGTATGCTTGTATTAAAAAATAAAATTATATGTGTTATGTGCTATTTTGGAGTGAAAAGCATAATGGACATTTTAAGAGAAAGCAATAGAATTTGAGTAAAAAAGATGAAAGTTGAGGGCAAGAAAGAAGAAAGAAGAGTGGCATGGACTAGGCCCATACCACCAATGTTATGTTATGTTATGTTATGGTGCACTCGTTTGCGTCTAAGGCGTTGAAAAAGCAAGTTTCTTGTGATATTCTCCCCACACCTTACCCAGATGGTTTCTTCTACTAATATCACCTTACTATAAACGTTTTTTTGTATGTTTGAACACCACTTCAATGCCCTACTACAATGGGGAAAACCAATAACTTTATTCACCACAAATCATTTTCAATCAAATTCATAATAATAAATTTAGCCAAAACGTATGGATTGCTATCTCATTTTTATGACTTTTAAACATTTTTCTTACTATCCTCAAGAAATTTTTATTATTTTTATCATAAATTTCGAACTTTTATAAGTGTATCTATTTACTTCATTTCATTTATTTCGTTTAGATAAAATACTTTTTATAAGGATTGTTTGGGGATCTGGAATGTAATAGGATTATTGTGAATCAGAAGAGTATTAGAATGCGTGAGCACGTGAGCACTTAAGGAATAAACGAAAACAAATCACAAATCATAGAAAAGATGAAAAATAAGATTGGGTTGAAAACTGTCGGAACAAGATGACTTTTGTATTACAAATCGGGCTCAAAACGCTCAATCCAAACATTCATTTTGGATTACATTACATTACAAGCCTATCCTATTATGGTTCTCCAAACACCCTCATAATTTTATCAATTAAATCTCTAAACTTTTGTAAGCAGATTAATTTTGATATCGCTTAAAATATCTTTTGAAAATTGTTCGTGCATCATTTCTAACTATCAATTTTGATAATTCAACATTTGAAGATGGATGCATTGACAATTTTCAAAGACAATCTTGATGAATGGTCTAAATTAATTTACTTGGCAGTAAGGAAGAGGCGAAAGCAAGTTCTCGTTTAGAGTTGTGGAATTCATTTTCAAGCTCCAATTCCAATTGAAATTTGACTTGGGAGCAGAAACCAAAGACTAACAACAAACATAACAATGATAAGTAAGAAAAAATAATTATAAACATGACAAAAGGTAAGAATGCAGTTTCTATATATATATATATATTAAATGATAAAAAAAACCCTCAAAGGCCACAAGAGGAGAGCTACTAGGTTCAACCATCCAAAAGAGAAAAAGGGAATAAGAATAATGAGTTTGGATTTATCTTTTTACATTTATGAGGTACTTTCCATTGAGCATCCCCAAGAAAAGAGAATGTTTTCATTGAAATTGACTTAGTTAGATGAACTCATTCCTTACAAATTTTACCTAAGAATAAAAGAAATAAACACCTTTAAACTTGTACATAAAGTTGTTTTCCATCATTTTTTTCATAATGCTCCTTGGAGAATAGACTTGCACATTCCTTTTAATTGCTATGTGCTGCTAGACTTAAGAACAATACAAAGGAAACTGGAGGTTGCGATAGAACCTCGACTTTAATCAATAATTTCACCTTCCTCTTCGAGTACCTGTATTCCATCTCCTTTGAACTTCTTGATGTTGTCGTCATTATCATCATTTTCGTTGTCGCTGTCAATGTCATGACTACCATTGTTTTCAACCATAGAATTGTTGGTTTCTTGGAGATTGAAACTCCCAGTAGACAGAGACTTCTCATCAACCACATTGATCTCACCTCCATTCTCTTTGACCATGACTGAAGGAAACTTCAAGGGTTTATTGGGCCATACTTTGAAGAAAGAATTCATGACCATGAATCTCAAAGCTTGTAACAACTGGCTTCTGTCTCTCCCCACATCTGCTTTCAAGAGCTTCTGCAATAATGTTGGCTCTCTCTTCTTTAATGGTACCTTGTTTGACAAATGCTTCTCTAATTTTCCTTTCTTTCTTGAACGATTCTTTTTCTCGTGTCTTCCCCTCTTGTTGAACCTGTTTCGAGATTTTTCTTTCCCTGTTGAGGCTCCTTCGGCTACCTCTCCTAATCTCGATAGATCTCCACACTGTTTTCGATTGTCGTGTTTCTCTGAATATGAGAGATACTCTGGTGGTATGTCTGCAACTTCCACTCCTAATTCAGCCTGCTTTGCTAAAATCTCTTTGAGTTCCTGCAAACATTTTTATCATCTTACTTAGCAGTTAATGTTCTCGCATTCGTCGCCAAATCCTCTCTTTTACAATAATGGTTCTCATATCTGTTGCTTTACTTATGTTGTTTATATACTTATTCAGGATAACCATAATTAATACATTATTTGAAATAACTGTATGCAAAACCTTTATAATTTAGGCTCCATTTGGTAACCATTTGAATTTTTGTCGTAGTTTTTGAAAATAACGCCTATAACCGCTCTTTCCACCTCTAAATTTCTTGCTTTATCATCTACTTTTTACCGATATTTTCAAAAACTAAGTCAAATTTTGAGGGAAAAAAAGTAGTTTTTAAAAACTTATTTTTGTTTTTGGAATTTGGTTAAGAATTCAACTCTTACACTTAGAAAGACGTAGTCATTGTAAGAAATTGAGAGAACATAGACTTAATTTTCAAAAACTAAAAACAAGATGGTTACCAAACAGGGTCTTAATAATTAACAATGACTTTCATACCAATGTGGTTTGATAAATAGTAAAATCGATCCGTCCTTTCCTTTCCTCCCTACTTTCTTACTAATATTGACTAGACACAAGAAGGCAACTATAATTTCACAAAATATCTCATATGGCTGAACGTCATGTCAGCAAAAGGACTTCTTTATCAGACTACACAAGTATATATAGCCACAGTACGAATACATGGACGTCATCTGTAACCATCTCTTTGTGAAATTAGAAAACTGTTGTCTATATACTCTATTTATTTTCCTCCTTTCTTCTTTTTGGTAAGAAACCGTGCTTCTTTGAGAACGATAAAAGAACACAAGTGAATATAAAAAACAAGCTCCAAAATAAAGAAGTCCGATCCTAACTACTAAGAAATCAATCCAACACAACAAAAACAAAGTCATAATTACTAACGGTCTAGAGTCCGATAGCCAAAGGAAGCATTAGACCTAGCCACCTCCTAAACCTCCTCACCCAATCTCTAGATATCCCTAAAATTACTTTTGTTCCTTTCAATCCAAAAACTAAATTTCTAAAACAGAACCCACCGTCTAAAATGGATCTTTATATCTTTAAGGAAAGATTGTGCCACCTCCGTGGCCTTTAAAAGAGAGAGAAAAAGAAGAGAAAGGAAGAAGAGGAAGGAGAAACATGAAATGCGTACTTGTCGCAAAAGCTGAGCCTCCTTATCAACCAATGTGCAGTCGGTTTGCTTTTCAGTGAGTTTCTGAAGGAAAGTAAATTATCAGCACATTGGTAACTTGATTAAACATAAGATCTGATGCACACTTAGCCATAACTTGCACTGGAATAGGGAAGTAAGTTAAACCTTCTGCACGTTGGTTGATGATGGGTAATTCTTCCGGCGTGCTTCACGCCATTGCCGGATTTCTTGATCTGTATAGACCAAAGAGAGAGATCTAGAGAAAATATAAACTAAATATGAGACAGGGAGCCACAACAGATCATTTTAACTTAACAAGAACAAATTGTTACTTTCAGAAACCAATATCAAAGTAATATTCTAATTAAAACACAATTCATTACCCGTCACCGTTTGTGCTTCTCTACAATCTACTTAAAATCATCATGGAAAAACATAAGCTAATTAAATACACGTTAATACTGTCTCAAATATATAAAATGGTCAGCATTTTTTTTAATGAATAACAATATTTTGATTAAGAAAAACAATGAAAGCAAAAGCATACAAAAAAGAGAAGAGGTTACCTAAGTATATATTTATAGTTACATAAAATGGACGGCATAAGAGATGTGATGTAAGCTATAAGAAAAAATATCCTAAGAAGAGGCTACATAATATTGAGCTGTTCTCATTTCATCAATTAAAAGTGTTAGAACAGTTAATGTTTATTCATGGAAGACAAAGAATAAGAAAGTATTACCTCTTTTGGTCATTCACTTGATCTGTGGAGCTAACGCCACCAAATTTGTTCCTCCTCTCATTGTGAAAACCTGTTTACAGTCTCTATTAATCATGCTTCGTAAGAGAAGAGAAACAAACCATAGTACATTACAAGACAGAAAATTCAATCTGCACCACAATCATCAATTCTCTGCCTAAAGTAGAACTTAAAAGTGAAGCAAATGCCATAGTTCAGGGGGAAATTAAAAATAAAAAGAAGAAGAATGAAGCACTGAATTTAGGATAGATTATAAACCTATATTTGTTCCCAAGACGGTTCCAAATCAAAATAAGATTTTGAGCAGCCTGACATCACACAGACTCAAGTATTTCAATTTTTATGAACAATTGTCAATCATATTTTTGCTTGTTAAAGAATAGTGGGGAATTAGAAGACCAAGTTAAATAGGTTATAGTAATTAATTCAATACATCAGAAAACTTCAAGGATCAATTGAGCACAGAAATTCTACATATGTGGCTTAAAGCCAGTACTTTTCTAGCTAAATATGCAAGCCTCATCAGATTTGATACGTGAAATGAAGACATGAAGCCTCAAGGTAATAGCCTAAAAGAACAAGTAATCCCAAAGTGATTTTGAAATTATATAAAGCTGATCCTAAAGTGATTATCTCCATCCATGAGAGAGGGTACAGAATTAAACTTCGCAACAATCTGCATGTATTAAACCACAAACCTTTCCCTTTCTGTCCGCCAGGAAACCCAAACTTTTTCTTCTCATTTTTCATATGATGAGTTTGATTCTTCTGAAATCTACATTATATGAGTTGGTTGAGAAGCAGGCGCTCAAATTTAACTCTTTTGTTAAGTCAAAGCACGAGAGGGGAAAAAAGGGAATAATTGACAAAGCATACCTTTTTTTTGAATTCCTCATGAAATCCTTGTGAGCTAAATTATTCGAAAATGAATTTGATCCATTTCCACCATCACTTATTGAAGAATTACCCTGTAATAATCAATAATGATCAGTCAATTGATCGCAGAATGTTCTTTGGACCTTGGGACTAATGTTTTGACAGATGAACTACTTCTAGAACTCTGATCATTTCTTTTAAGAAACCATTCTAGAACACTGATCATCAAGAAAAGGAAAACCAAATACAAATATATAAACAAATGCATTTATAAACTAAATAACATTTATCATAGACAGTGAAAGTTTACAAAGATGCTAACCACACACTAAGAGTTAGCAGACAAGGCATCTCGATTTGAGTTAACTACAATGGAAGCGTAGTTACAAAAATAGTTTGATTAAAAGTAAACACACAACCATAGTGAAAAAACCTAGCAATATCAAACACCTCATCCTAACTTCTTAAATCATTCAACACTATTCAAACTATTTGTGCTACACACGAATGTCTAAAAAGTTGAATCGATAGGTTCCCAGGAACTCACGCAAATAGTAGGACTAAACTGCCTCTTAAACTTCATACCATCTTTCACATTCCCTTTGGCAGGGACATTTTTCATATTCAATCCAATACTTAACAACCCAAGTGTAGCATTATTGTATAAGATAATGAACTAATGGTATTTACAGAATTTACAGATTGAAGTGCAACAAGAACCTGCGACCCAACGAAAGCAGGTGACTGCAGGTTCCTAGCTTGTTGCGGTTGAGTGGAAGAGTTGAACATCACGGTCGAATTCCCCTGTAACGGTTGAGCAGAAGCCGGCAATTGATTTGATCCAGCACCGCCCATTGCTTGTGGAATGAAGTTTTGGGTATTTTGGTTAACAGGGTGCATTGCCTGATTGACACCAAAAGGCTGGATTGTAGAGAAGCCAGGATTCTGAAAAGGCATTGGAGCAGCTTGTTGATTTGGACCACCATATGGGTTATGAGAAGGAACTTGCGACATATTCATCATCTGTCCGGGAATAACATGTTGATTCATATTTTGAAACGGTAAACAGAACTGCCCATTGTTTAAACCCATATTCTGGCCCAATTGCTGAACCAAATTCGGTATGTTCTGCCCAAAAAACTGCGCTAAAGGCAAACAAGAGTTCATATTCATCTGATTCACATTCGGCACCAAATTGAACTGCCCCTGAGCGGGATAATTAGCAGCAGAATTAGCAAAACCCATTTGACCCGGAGTAAAAGGAGAAGCACCAAGAGGATTATTAGGCAACGCCATGAGAGGGTTTTGCAAATTCATCATCAATCCCGGCTGAAACATGGGAGGTGGCATGTTGGGAACAGGGTTTCCATGGAGATTGTTCAAGTGAGGATTAGGAATGCAGAAGGGGGCCTGATTTTGAAGCCCATTTCCGGAATTCGCGAGAGATGAATTGGGTAACTGTCGATTTGAAAAGAAGAAGAAATTAAAAGGAGTGGAGAGGAGAAAGTGAGCAAAAAAGCATCAAAATCATAGGAAGTTACCTGTTGTGAAGAACCGCCAGGAGGACGAATCATCTTCACAGCATCAAAATTCGAAAGAAAATTTCAAAAATCTTTGGCGTTGAAGAGATTTCGTTTATGGAAGAAGAGAGGCAGAGGAGTGAGTTCATGAGCGGGAGGGAAAAGGTTTATAGGGTTTAAGACCAGCCGGAAATCGCAATTCGCCTCGGTCAACCATCGTTGAAAGCGGTCAACATTTCGATTTTAAGTTTTAACCCTAAACTTTTTTAGAAAATAACTTTTCAGTTCTAAGGGTATATAAGTAATTTGAAAATAGAAATTTGAAAATTTGAATACCTATTTGCTAAAAGATTAAAAAAACTCATTCTAATTTAAACAATTATTTAAAATATGTTTAATACTATATATTTATAAATTATAAAACTAGTTTCAGTTAATTGTTAATATTTAGTTGAAAATAAATTGTTATTAATTATGTTTAAAAAAATTATATAATAATTATTAGTAGCCAATAACAAGTTGCCACATTATCACAAATCTTACTCTGCATTTAGGGAAGATAAGCTATGAACATGAAGTTCTATTGATCATGCTCCAAAGATTTAAAGACTCTAAAGTTCTGATCAAACTCTGAATATTGAAGCTCAAAAGTTTGAAAACCCAAGGTTGAAACTCTAAATATCTGAAGAACACACAATATCGGAAAAACACAACTCTCTTGAGCTCCAAAAATCTGAAGAATACAAGCTTTGAATATTGAAAGTTCTAGAGAATACAAAACTTTTGAAGGTTTGAAGATCAAAAGATTACAGCTCTAAATAGTGTAACTCTCTTTAAGATCTAAAGACTAAAGCTCAAAAGACTTCTAGAATATCGTGAGACCTTCTATGAAACTCTTGAAGTCATAAAACTCCAAAGGTTAATCAGCAAGATCAAGCCTAAAGGTCGATCACCAAGAAGATCATGAAGCCTAAAGCTCACTCACCCAAGAAGATCAATAAGCCTAAAGGTCAATCATCACCCGAGAAGATCCTTGATTCTTTTAATGTGTGATCTTCAATATGTCTCTAAAGTTGGTATCTCTTTTAGTTTATTCTTTTTTTTTTTTTTTTTGGATCAATGCCCGTTTGAACTTCATAAAATATGATATCATATTAGATAACACATGAATTTCATCTTACGTTGTTATTGAATAATACACGAACTAGCTTTTGAATGAGTCAAATGATTTATTTAGAAATTTTTATTTTTGTTTTAAATATTGTTTAAGGGATTTTAAGTAAACTAAATTACTATTTTGGTTAATAAAGTATTTGTGAATTTTTCTTGATATTAACTTTGATATTAGCCAAATTTTATGTTGGAAATTTATTTTCAAGGACAAAACTGTATTTGAAAATATTTACAATCAGTCTATTTGTGATAGCGATAGCATTGAAAATGTGTTATCTCACTTTGCTTAGTTCGGGATGGTTCTTACTTTTTACGAGTTTAGTTCCTGATTTAGACAGGTTATCGAGCATATGGAGCCTATTGAATTTAATTTTTTTCGGAAATCTTGTCAAACAATTATATTATTTATAATACATTACATAAGACATATTACATTTTTTTAAATGACGAAATTAGTTTATAACATGACATATTGTATTTTCTAAATGCTTCTATCTTTATTTAATATAATTTTACATTTTAAAATTCAAAATTCAAAATTTGGATACAATAAAAATATAAAATGTTATTTTCCAGAATTTGCACGGTTTGGATCACAAAATCTAAAAATAGTTTTAAGAAACAGTATGTTGGTTGCCTACCAAACACATATTTGTTGAACTCAGTATTTTTAAAAAAATAAAAAAAAAATTGGAATCTCTATCAAATAGTCCTTAAAATATTGGTTTAAATACTACTCTAGTCACCATATTTTTTGTTTTGGTTCATTTTGGTCTTGTACTTGAAATATTAATTTGGGTTCTTACACTTTCAACTATAGTTCATTTTGGTGTCTATACTTTAAAAATGCTCATCTTTTATCATTATATTTTTAATTTTGGTTCATTTTGGTCCTTATACTTTTAAAAGGGGACTATTTTGGTCCCTTCATTTTTATTTTAAGGGATCAAATTGCATTTTTTAAAAGTTCAAGAATCAAAGTGAACAAAAGTTGAAAATGCAATTATCAAAATGAACATTTTTAAAGTAGAGAGACCAAAGTGAACCAAAGTTGAAAGTATAGAGACAAAAATAAACCTTTTGAAAGTAAAGGGACTAAAAATAAACTAAAGTAAAAAATACAAGGACCAAAGTAGTATTTAAACCTTCAAAATATTTAGCTTTTACTTATAAATTATGAGTTTAAGTTTTATTTAGTCTTTACTTTTAAAATATTTTTATTTGGTCTTTAAATTTTTAATTTTGATTTTTACATTAGCGAAAACTTGATGTAAGAGTGTAAAACACTAAAACACAAAGACCATATGAAAATTAAACTTAAAATTTTGAAATATGGACCAAATGAACATTTTGAAATTTATGAACCAAATAGAAATTAAATTCAACATTTAGGGTAAAAATGTAACATTTTAAAACATAGAAACTAAATAGAAACTATACTAAAAACCTAAAAATTATGTGTTTTTTCCTTTTTTTTTACCTTAAATCTTAAATTTCGTCAAATTGCACATCATATTTAAATTTGTATTATAATCTCAACCCTAAACTTATATATATCTTGTTGGTCCCCTAGATTATAAAACACATTACAATTACGAAGCCTCCAAGTCGTCGTTTTTTTTTTTATTTTTTTATTTTTTATTAACAAATATACAAATTTATAAATTTAAAATCATACACATCCTTCCACAAATATATAAATTCCTTCAAATAATATTAAAATAGTGATAATAATAATAATAAATTCTTTTGAAAATTTATTGCATCATTTCACATTTTATCTTTTGAAGGAGTGCTTAATATCTTATTTTATTGTTATCAACAACATTTATGATTTCAAATGAAAATACTTCAACTTAAAAACATGCTTAATGTCTTATTTACTTAATTTTATCTATTTTATTACTTTTAAATTTTACTACTATTTACCATTTAAAATTATATTTGTTCAATCATTTATACTTCAAATTATGTTTCAAATATTATCGGAAACGTTTCTAATTTATTGTAAATTAACAAAATGAAATATAGATGTATAATTTTACTCATTATCTCTTATTACCAAAAAAATTATAAGATACATTGCAAAATGGGGCTATTTTAATTAAAAATACCATTTAAGATAAAGCGAGAATTTAATTTTTTTTTTTGAAAGAGTTGAAATTTAAAATTAAAATTAATTTATTATTATTGGTTTTTTGTTATATTGTATTTGTACTAAAAAGCCAGTATGCAGAGATGGCCGGCGGCAGGTCACCCGCCATTGTTCATCGGAGTATTCTTCGCGGCCGGATTACATTGTTCCGGCACAATTTTTTTTTACCGTAGAATCCATTGTCGACCATCTCCAGTCCACTTACAGCGACTACAAAGGACTCAAGAAACTGCCATTCACTTCAGTCGTCCAACAAACCTTAAACTCGCTCGATGGTTCTCAGCCGAAGTCGATAAAGAGCAGCCAATTCGCTCTGTATCCTTCGAAAAAGCGCCAACTAGAACCATCCAAATCCGAAAACACCGATTGTGGTCTTCCGAAGAGGCGCAATCACAAGAGAGTCGATGATTTGTCTTCGTCTTCGTATTCGTCGTCTTATTCCGACGACAGGAATGTATCGGAGGACGCAAGCTCGGAGGGAAAAAACTGAGGAAGAAGTTGATTTAATGAAGGCGATGCTCAGTTCGTCGTACATCGAATCGAAGAAATCGAAGCCGAAGAGTAGGGAATTGGAGGTTGCTAAGGAGGAAAATAAGTCCGATTTGGGGAATGAAGCGAGTGTGATTGATGGAGGATCGAGGAGCTGTTTGAATTGGGAAGAAAGAGGCCCTAGGTTTAGGGATTTGGGGGGGATGAAGGGAGTGGTGGAGGATTTGAAAGACACGGTACTTGTGCCCTTTTACCATCCTGAAGTGCCGCGGAGTTCGGGGATCAGACGCCCAGTGGGTGGAATTTTGTTGCGTGGACCTCCTGGTTGTGGAAAGACCACATTGGCTCGTGCCCATTGCCAATGAAGTTGGTTGCCCTTTGTATGAGATTTGCGCCACTCAGTTGGTTTCTGGTGCACTAGGTAACATCTCCATCTTCCAATCTCTTTTGAAGATAAAAACAAATCAATTTTACCTCCATGTCTAAGCTCTTAATTTCATCAAATTTGAACTTATTGTTGCATTTTTTTTTCTCTTTAAAATCGAATTCTGTTGCATTTATTGATATTTTTCTGCCTAACTCAAACATGGTTCAAACAGTGTACGCATAATAATTAAAAAGCATAGGTCCAACAGGAATTTTCACCAAGGACTCATTTGTTAATGATATCGATTTTAGTTTTTCTAGCTTGTTTCTTGACTATTTTTTTAAACATTTGTTTTTGGTTTTTAGATTCAATTAAGAATATCAATACTTCCTTATCAAAATAAAAATCATTGTAAAAAAAAGAAAAGATGAAAATAAAAATCATTGTAAAAAAAGGTCAGAAAAGGAAAGATGAAATCAGAAAACAAATACATTCCTCAAAACTCAGAAACAAAAAAATGAAATAGATATCAAGTGGAGACTAAATAATTTATTAAGGTCGATTTTTGAATCCCCTTCCTACGTATAATATAATTGAGATCTTTAAGGATTCTTCTAAGGAACCTTTTAGGAAGAAGTGAACTCTTGTCCCAATCTAAGGTCCCCCCATTTTTATTCTTGTTAATTGGGGTGAATGAGTTGTTTTCAAGTTTCAAGTTTTGATTTGTTAAATACCCTTGTTTTTTTTTTTACAATTATACCCCTCCATCTGGCCACTGAGTTCTTCCTTTCCCCAAAAAGTTAAAGAGAACCCACCTTCTCTGTTTTGCAGCCATTGCTACCTGAAGCGCTAGTATTAGAGAAGGGTGGAGGCAGAAACTCCCAACAGTCTCCAATTTCCTTCGCCACAAAGCCCTCTCTTGCAGTTCTATTCTCTTCCTTTTGAGGATTGAATTTGGTATTAATTTTTCCCAGACTGATTCGAGAAAGTCCAGGATGATCTGAATAAGGTTTTAGGGTTTACTGAATTATTCCGGACTTCAGGAAATAAAATAGAAAGACTACTTATTGTCACAATTTAAGACATATAAATCACTGAATTAATAAACAAATTTACGTAGATGAGGTTGTTTTTAGAGATGGATTGGAAAAGTTGGCAAGAAAGGGGTATTTTAGTAAAAAACGCATATTGACCCAAATTTTAATTAGAAGACATTTAATCAAATATATATGTTCACAAACCAAGATTTCCCAATTACTTCATCTATAATAGTAGAAGTTGGTAAAACCATATGCTTAAATAGATAGAGACATTTGAATTGTGGTCTTGTTGATAAACATGCCAGCTGCGGTTTATTATGTTATGTTATGCTAGGCTTTCATACCTTGTAAAACCCTAAAGTCGTTTGAGTTGGACATTTTAGCCTCCAATTGGTTGAAATTTATGCTTTTTTCTCTCAATGTCCTCATCATGGCTTTCACCTTTCTATAAAAATTTTGCTTGGTCATTTAAAACATTGGTAGAACTAGAAGTGAATAGAAAATAAAGAAATTTATATGTGAGAGGTTTATGAGGCTACGTTTTAAATCCAAAAACAAAAAATCAAATAATTATCTAACTGGACCTTAATTTGGAACTTTTTCAGTATTATATATACTGAATAGGGATTATTAGACTAAGCTTTTTAGGATGCTCTATAAACTTATAAATTAAACTGTCAATCTATGTTGTTTAGAAACGAACTTACAATTTTGAGTTTTTGCTTTTTATGTATAATTTATGTGTAATAGATCCTACGTTAATTAAGTGGATGAAAATTGATTCTCTTGGAAACTTCAAATGAAGCAACTTGCGGGACAGTTTTGCTTCTATGTACAAGATGTAGTTTGAACTTCCAGTGCCTCTTGATTTTCTCTTTCAGTGTTCTAAATTCTCTGTTTACTCGAACCTTTTGTATGTCTCTTTGCCTCAGATCTACGTCGAACAACTTTTATTTTTCATTTTTAATGGTTCTTTATTAAAAATTTTCTTTCTCTGGGGTGGGGGTGTACAGGCGCGTCTGAAGAAAATATTAGAGACCTCTTCTCCAAAGCTTATAGAATAGCACCATCAATAGTTTTTATTGATGAGATTGATGCAATTGCATCAAAGAGAGAGAAACTACGTACAGGGATGGAGCAACGAATTGTTGCTCAGTTAATGACTTGCATGGATAGTTACCACTAACTTACAAATTCTGGCGGGGAAACTTCACAGGAAGATAATTCTAATGTTAGACCAGGTAGTGTTCTTGTGAATGGTGCAACCAATAGGCCTCATACTATTGATTCTGCATTAAGGAGGCGTGGTCGTTTTGAACAGGAGATCCTAATTGATGTTCCAGATGAAAAGGCAAGGATTGAAATTGTCTCTGCTTTTACTAGAAATTTAAATCTTGAAAGTTCTGTGGATATTCTAAAAATAGCCAGGGCAACCCCAGGATTTGTTGGAGTTGATTTGGAATCATTGATTAGTAAAGCTGCTAATCTTGCCATGAAGAGAGTTCGTCGTCAAAGAGAATGTAGTTAATCTATAAATCTTGTAGATGAGGATCTTGTAGAAGATTTGTGGAAGCAAACTTGGTCGCCTAAAGATCTGGAAAAGTTGGTTATAACTTATAACCATGATTGCTATTGAGGTGATCGAGTAATTTTTCTTTAACAAAAGCTTATTTCATGTAGGTAATTGCGTTTTGAGATGAATGGTTATAACTGTTTTTTGTTCCTCCCTTTATCCTACGAGATTCTTCAGGAAGCAATTAAAATGGTGCAGCCTTCCTCGAGAAGAGAAGGATTCCCAATGTAACTTGGGGAGATGTTGGAGGCTTAGAACAACTAAGAAGAGAGTTTTATCGCCATTTAGTTAGGCCTCTAAAGTATCCGTGAGACTGCAAGGTAATTTTTTATTTGGGTAATTATATTGGGTGGCACTTTTAATAATTAAATGTATAACAACATTTTTAAAAAATTGTGCATATAACAAAATCTATCATAGACCCTGCTATTAGTATGACCTATCACTGATCGACCCTGCTAGTAGTATGGACTTTGAAAGCGAAATCTAAATTTTGCAATATTTACAAATTCTTTTGCATTGTGCTATATCTGCAAATACTTTGAATCTGATTGCTATATTGCAACTGTCCCTTTTTATTTTTATTTTAATTTATATTTGGAATAAATATTATCATTATTTTTATTTCCTCGCTTTCTTTCTACCACTGCTCAATCTCTTTTAGCAGGAAGAATTTTTCAAAAAATAACTTTTTGGGTTAGATTTTTGTGAGCTTTGTTTCCGTAGTTTTATAATTAAAAAACAACATTGATTTATTTGTTGCTAGGGTCCCGAGCTACTGATGTTGGAGAAACTGAACTTGGAATTCGTACACTTTTCAGTCGGGCAAGGACATGCTCACCATGCATTATTTTCTTTGATGAAGTATGTGAATTTGTTTTTCTATATGGTACTTCTCCTTGTCGCTTGTTTACTATTCTCATACATAGGACTTAAGTTTGGGAAATCAGGAATGTATCCATGCCCTGAAAATATTACTTTAGAGTTGTGTGTTTACTATGAATCCAAAAAGTCATAAAAACAAAATACATGACAAACAAATCAAACCCAACATAACATGGTATTACCAAAGGTTTCCCCCAATCGATATAAATAGACTGAAAATTACAATAACAATCGAAATTATATAAGAACTCCATTTCAAATTAGTGCCCCTTTCTCTAGAATGGTTTTGGAAGAGTGATGGATTAACATAAAGGTTTCTAACTACTTTTATGTAGGTAGATGCTTTAACAATAAGACGTGATAAAGAAGAAGGAGGGGATGTGGGGTGATCATTGAACCAGTTCGATGAAGTGCAATACGATGGGATTTGATTGTTTATTTTCGTCATAATTTTCTCATTTTTGCAGTTACTTATAGAGTTAGACGGAATAGAACAACGATGAGGTGTTTATGTTATTGGTGCAACAAATAGATAATAAATGTTTTTCCTTTCAAGTAATTGTATGTCATCATGATCATCACAGTATGCTGATCTTCTCTAAGTTTATTTATAGACTCGAAGTCATAGACCGTGCTGCATTACGGCCCTGGTAGATTTGGAAACGTTCTTTTTGTTCCTGCACCTGGTCCAAATGAGCGAGGACTGATCTTAAGAGCTCTTGCAAGAAAGATGCCTGTCGAATGCCAGTGTAGATTTAGATGCTATTGGGAAAATGGAGGCATGTGTAGATTTTAATGGGGCTGATGTTGCTGATATGGTTTGTTTCTATCTCGGTTCAATCTATAGTATCTATGCTAAAAGTTTAAAAGTTTGATTCCTCACTTTTTATTTGGGAATGGAGCATGGATATGAATATGACAGACAAAACAACACGTCATTTTCTTAAAAAAATATTGGACATGGATGCTACAAGAACACATTTATTAAAATATACACTTCTTAAGATGTATGTCACTTTTATACGAGGAATTCAAAGTCAATAAGTTTATGCACTTACAGGCTTAAAGAAATAAGTTCAATGTATTTCGGTTTCAAACTTTTTTTGCTCCTATATTATTATGTGTCTATTTAGTATACTCGATAATTGTTTAATATATGCCTAACAAAGGTTGGACCTATATTAAATTTGTATAACTAGTGTCTAGCATGTATTTATTGTGCTAACAATTGGTTGATACATGTCCAACAAGTGTCGAGGTATCCAAGTGACACGAGAATACGATAGTCAAACTAAAGTGCTTGTGCTTCTTAGGGCACTAATTACCATCCTAAACGTCGATGGTTCAATCTCCATCCTTGCAAATGTTGAACTCGGGTAAAAGAAGTGTTTGGTATACTTAACAAGTGTTCAATATGTGCCTAACGAAGATTGGAACTATATTGACTTTATACAACTAGTGTCTAACATATTGATAAGAATAGTATTAGGGTATTATTAGAGTATTAAAGTATATTAGTAATTACTAATTAACCAGGGAGTTTGTTATATTTTGGTTATAAATAGAGGGTGAGGGAAATGAAGAAGATAGACAATATTTTGGTGAGTGAATTAGAGCTTGCGTGTGATCTCAAGATTGGGAGGGTCCAAGTACCTTGAATTACTTTGCTTATCTTGTATTTTGGTTACTGTTTATATCTCAAAATATTTGGGTTCTATCACATATATTTATTGTGCTAATAGTGTCCAAAACATATCCACCAAGTGTTGGAGTATCCAAGTGACACGAATACATTAGTCAAACTAAAGTGTTTGTGCCTCTTAGGACACTAATTACCAAGTGTTGGAGTATCCAAGTGACACGAACACATGAGTCAAACTAAAGTGTTTGTGCCTCCTAGGACACTAATTACCAAGTGTTGGATCCAGGTGACATGAACACACTAGTCAAACTAAAGTGTTTGTGCCTCTTAGGACACTAATTACCAAGTGTTGGAGTATCCAAGTGACACGAACACATTAGTCAAACTAAAGTGTTCGTGCCTCTTAGGACATTAATTACCATCTCAAAGGTTGATGGTCAAATCCCCACCTCTGCAATTGTTGAACTCGGGAATAAAAAATTTCAGATTCATGTGATTTTTATCATGACAGATGCGAAAAGCTTCAGTGCCTGCATTGGAAGAAAAATATCCATCGGTGGACAGTGACTTCATTTCAGAACCATGTAGGACTAAGATGGCCCAGATTGAGTCTACGGTGGCTGAGATTTCTCCTTCGGTGCCAAAAAGGGTATATTGCTATTCACATTTTCTCTTTATATTCAAAGCCAAATTATGGTCAAATTTATCATTTTCTGGCCCCTTTTTCGGCCCTCTCTCGTTCTTCCTTGGCAACTGCAAAAACGATTCTACAAAACTTTTTTAAAGTGGAAGAAAGGCTTTTGTTAATTCTTCAATATTCAAACTGTGTTTTAGAAGTTTTCTTTGCTTTGTTTTGTTTGAGTTGACTGACTGTTGTAGGAAGAATAATGCATGCATGATTTTAATTTAAGAATTTTGTTTCCGTCTAATACTCATAATAAGTCCGTTTCACAACCATTTCATTTTTATTTTTGAAAATCAAGCCTATTTTCTCTCCGTTTCTTACCATGGTTTTCATCTTTCTTTAAGTAAATGAGTTGAATTTTTAGCCAATTTTTTTTAAAAAAATGTTTTTTAAATTTTGCTTTGTTTTTTAAGCAATGGTAGAAATTAGATAGCAAAACAATAAATTTAGAGGGGAGTATTTGTAAACTTAACTTTTGAAAATTAAAAATCTGAGACAAAATAGTTATCAATCGGATGTTACTTATTTCAGTATGATCTTAGTTTGTGTAGTTTGTATTTCATCTTGATCCAAGGCTACCCTTACCATTTGGATGTGAATTGTCTTTTTTGAAGAAACTAGTCAAATCCTTTGCTCATGGTTTTTGCTTTCTTCAATAATGATATTAATAATTTTAACTGAGCACAAATGAATTAATGATTCGTTCTTTGTTTTGTGTTCGATCTAGAAAGTTTGTTTGGAAGAGGAGCAACATTGGCTCGAGCATGAAATTCTGACTCGACTACTTGATGACAGTGTAGTAGGTCATTCCGAGTGCATATTTTCATTTTCTTTAATAGAATATTGAAGTTTTTGAATGTTTTTTTTTAGTTCAACAAGTGTGGTGCTAGAAATTAGAATCTTTCACCTTATGTGAAGTCATTAATATTTTAATTGATTGAATTATGCTATTGTTGGCTTAAAACATTGGTTTGAGAAACATCAATTAGACAACTATGAGCACATCGTTATTTGTCATGAGTTTGGATGGTTTTTAGGAGGGCTAAAAGTTTTTAGTCCATTAAGAATAATTTTCAACATTTCTATTATTTTTGGACGGATAAACAAAAATGATCAATCATAATTTGAACTTTTAAGTTTTTATGTATTCGGTTTCACCCTACAAATTTAGCCATTAGTTTTTTATTTTTTAAAATTTAAAATCTACCATGCACACAATTTAAAAGTTTAGGGTTCTATTATAAATGAAATTTATATTTATATTTAATAGATCGAATGATCTTTCAAAAAATTTAATTTATCAAGTACTTATTTAATCACAAAATTGAAAGTTCAATAATATTTTTAAAATATATATATTTTTAATTTTAGGGATGAATATAGACACAAATCTTAAAATTCAAGATTAAATTTGTAATTTAACCTATAACAGAGTATTTATAACTTTAGTTCTAAAAAAAAAAGTTGAAAATAAAAAAAAAAAAGTTGCGCAATAACTAGCTGCAATTAATCTCATATATTCCATTTTCCTTACTCCAAAAAAATAATAATAATTCAATTTAAAAAAAAAATTGTCAATATCAAATTTTTATAGTGTATGCACAAAAATGGGTACAATCCAAATCATATTCAATTTTTTGTTTTTTTAATTTTTTTAAAAAAATATGTATACAATAAACGTTTCACTAAAAATCATTTTCATTTTTTGAAAAATCATCCCAAACTCACTATTAAACGACCATGGTCGTGAAAATGAGATGAGAGTTTTCATGTGAGATTATGTAAGGCAATGAAGAAAATTGAAGTCCCCACAATTTCAGGCTAAAAGTCCAATAAATGAAAAGGAAAGGCGAAGCAATTTGTTTGATACCACAAGGCATTGCAAATTGGGTGGAAGAGACAAAAGAGAAAGAGCATTATGAGCAACAAAAAATGGAAAAAAGTTAAGCGTATGGGCTTTCATCACTTCTCTCTCTCTCTCTCTCTCTCTCTCTCTCTCTCTCTCTCTTAAATTAAATAGAATTATTCCTTTTTTTTTTAATTTCTCTCTCTCCTCATTTTACTAATATTCTTTCAATCCCTAATTTAGTTATTTTTCCTTTTTTCCCTTTTATTCATCTTCTTGCTCTCCTAATTTTGGTACAAATATCATTAAATTGCTAAAGATGGGTTTTGATGCTCTTTTCTATTCTTAGTTCTCTTGATTTCTATTGTGCTTTTAGAATTTTTGTGGGTATGTGTGTTGGATTCTTTCTTATTATATGATATAATCAATGAACTGGCAAGAAACATTCAAATGTTTCTTTTACAGTTTTTTTTATTTTTTTATTTTTTTATTTTTCAATGTTTCTTGAAAAGAATAATAGTGCAAACGCGTTGTTTACGCGTAAGTTGGACTCTTGTTGTATGTGCAATTTTCTTTACTTTTATCTTTATTTGTCATTTTTTCTCTCACTTTCCTTAAAATGAGCTTCTCTCTACAATTTCGAACGCAAATTTAGAATTATATTTAATTCTTCTCTTTCAAATTTATTTTAGTTTCTAATTGTCACAATTATTTCATATTTATTTTTTTTTTCCACTTAAATATTGAGTTTTTGTTTTTGTTTTGGGTAATTGTTTTAAATAACAAAACTACTGTAAATATTTTCAAATATAGCAAAACATTGTTGTCTATCATTGATAGACACTATAAACATATATCATTATCTATCACTCTTAGATGTTTATTGTGATATATAATGACATTTTTCTATATTTGTAAATAAGTTGATTTGTTTTGTTATATTTGAAAACAACCCTTCTGTTTTTCCTCTAAATTTTACAAAAGAAAAATGGTTTTGTTTTTGTTACTAAATCTCCATATTGTAATATGCAATGATCTCATACAAACATTGCTTGTAGTCTTGCTTTGTTAGTCACGCATGTCGAGTTTCTTTATTATTTTTTTCTCTTCAATAATAACAGTTGAAAGAAGGTTTAATTAAGATGCTTAAAGATATTCAAAGCAAAACATTTAGAAGTATATGAAAATAAAACACAAAAGTGTGTGTATATGAGTATTCAAATTCTAGAACCGATCTAGATACTCTTTTTTCATTTCCACGATAAAACCTGACCATGAAATAAAAGTAGCGAGTTGATCGAGATATTCAAATTCTTTAGAAATGGGGTAAACAAAAGGATAATAATAAAAAAAATTGATGCCTAAAATGAACACAAAGCTATAAATGGTAGTAAGAGAAAGAAGGGCAAAAGATATGAAAACCTAGGAAGGTGTCAATCTCAATCCCATGATGGTTTTGGACATATAATTGAGAAGACATCATTTATTTTGTCTGAGTTGAATGTTTTTGGGCTTAGATGGACGTAATGCTTCTTTGTCATAATGAAAATTGCAAAACATGTGTATATATATATATAATAACATAACAAATAAAATAAAACCCCATCTTTTGATTAATTGGTTTTTTTTTTTTTTCTTTTTTCTTTTTTTTTTTTTTGAGATGCAAGAAATTGACACTCATTGGATGCAACCAAACTCTCTTATATGATACGTCACCCATATCCCTTTGATTGGTTGCCTAGAATTGCCAAAAAGAAAAAAAAAAAATTAAATACTCACAATATGGCATTCAAATGCTTAGCAAAAAATGGGATAATTGCAAGTATGACACTATAATATATATTTAATCTAATTTAAATATCTTTGATCTATTAGTAATAGATGTCCAATTTTAAAAAATTGTCATATTTATAAACTATTTACTTATATGGCATGTTTGTAAATATGGCAACTCATGGCCTTAAAAAGTCATGACACTTTTCAATTTTTTCCTTCTTTGAAATTTGTCTTATTTTGACACTAAAAAAAAATTAAATTAAAGAGAAATTTAGTTTGGAGTTTAAGTTAACGTTTAAAATGTCAATGTCAACGAAAATGTTGAGGTCTTGATTTTATGAGAATGTTGATGAAAATATCAGAAAAATGTTGATGTTGATGGATATTTCTAAAAAGATTATAAAAATAAAAATGACAAAAACTTATTTAAACTAATAAATAAACATTTTACTTTATAAACAAGTTAACATTTTATTAATTATAATTTATTTACATCAGTGTTGTTTATTTTTCTATTTTCACCTATCATATGGTAGCAAATACAAATGTGAAAATATTGATGGAAAATAAGGATAAAAATTTAATATCATGATTTATATCTTTTTTTTTTAATAAAGATAAAGAGACCTTTGCATGAGGTCAAGGTAAAATCAAAATATAATCACAAAGAAAACAACCACTCAAAAAAAAAAAAAAAAAAACGTCAACTTGGTCCTAAATTTTCAAAATATACACTTTTGGTCCCTGAATTTTTAAAAATAAGTTTAAAAGGTACTTCATTATTTTTTTATATTTTTTAAAATAATTATATGATATTTAAAATTTAAAAAAAAAAGTTTTAAGGAAGAGATGATTTTCAAAAATCATTCTTCAAATTTAAAATTCCATATAGTTATTTAAAATAATAATAAAAAAATAATTTGAGGGACCTCTTAAACCTATTTTTAAAATCTAAGGGACTAAAAAGATACATTTTGAAAACATAGAGACTAAAAAGATACATCTTGAAAACATAGGGACCAAATAAACTTATTGTTATAAACTTGGGAACTAAAAAGGTATATTTTTAAAACTAAAAAATCAAACAACTCAAATATTAAACGCACACGGTTCAAAACTAAAGGGACTAGGAAGGTAGGTTTCAAAAAGAAGAAAAAAAAAAAAAAAACTCACACAACTAAGAAAATAGGTCCCAAATGGAAGAAGCAAGATCAATCTTCTAAATAGACGCCTCAAACCACTTAGAACTATGGGGAAAAATATTAAACCACACAATTTAAATATCCATATGGAAAGGTCGTAAGGTAGCTCATGAATGACTACGTTCTCCAAATAGAATAAATAGCAGCATACGAGACTACTTTTCAAAGTTGAAAACAATTGACTATCATATGAAAAGCTCACTCAAGTTTTGTGTCTCAATTAGAAATCTTATAGAAAACACATTCTCTACAAAAATACACTACCCTTTTAGCCGATAAAAAAATGAATGGTCTCGAGATTTAAACGGTTAATGCAAAGACCACAAACCCTACAGATATCAAATAGTCCGATTTAAGTCTAAATTTTTGTACCACCAAGTTGGATAATCATATTTAGATGCGTACATGTGTGTATATATACTACATACACATATATAATGGTAAACTGTTTTTATGACTAAAGTTTTAGAGAGTAGTAAATTTCTTTTTTTTTTTTTAGAAAAATATAAAAACATATACAAAAATATATAAATAGCTTATTTTATTAGTTTTTTAATTTTGTATATTGTTCTCTTCTCTTTACTCCAATTTTCCTTTGTTGTGTTAGTCTAATTTTTTTCCATTTTTAGTAAACTCTAAATAAGATCTAATCTACTCATGTAGGTACATTAAATGTTACATTTGATTCTTAAAAAAAAGTTATATTTAATTCTTATTCTATTAGATCGAATTTTAAAATGTTTAAGTAACTCGAAATAATTAAATTTTAAATTCATACAATCTTGTAATATAATTAATATGTTGATAATAATGTAAAATTTTGATAGAGTAAATGTTTTATGAGTTCACTAATTCATTATTATTCATGCCAACACCAATAAAGTTGGGAAGCTTTTCTTCTTCTAAATCACTAATTCATAATAAGAGAGCTTTTTAAAGTACAACCAAGTCATAGAATTCTTGAGATGAATTAAGTGAATATATTGTCGAAAATTTGGTTTATTAGTGTGGAATTGAGATATGAAACACAAATAGTATTTATGTGTGATCGCTTTAGATTTTTGTGAAAATTTATAAATCATGTATTATCACTTTTGAGTTGTTAACAAAATTGGTTATCACCGATCAAAGTGAAGATTAAGTAAATAGGAATTGACATATACTAAGTTGGAGGTTCAAATCTTCATATTCCCATTAAGTGTACTAAAAATAGTATTTTAATATAATAACATACAACATTAGGCTACACCCATCACCATCTTAATTTTTGTATATATTTTTTAAAATTATGTTAAGTTTTTTTTTTTTTTTTTTGGTAGTATTTATGTTATTATTTGGATTGATTGTATTACTTGTACTTATAATATATATTCTTAAATATGCATTCTAGTTATCAAATAATTCTTAACATGCAACTCTTCCATAAATATACTGACATGCCAATAAATACTTTAAAAAAACACATGAAAATCCTTATTTTTATTTAATCTTTATTTTTATTTATCTATGCATATTTTTAAGCCCAGGTTTAATTAGAATTTTGGTTCATGAATTTTTAAAATTGTGTATAAAAAGTCTCAAAAGTCTAAAATGTCTAATAAATTTTTAAAAGGTTAATTTCATATCTAAAAGAATACTTATAAGAAACAAATTAAAATGTTTGAGAACTAATTGTTGAGGTTGTCCAGGTAAGGCCCAAACTCCAGGGTGGGCTCAACCTTAGGGTATTCTTTAACTCTATCTTAGGTCGACCAAGAGAGTTCAATCATTTCACCAAAAGAGAAATTAAGCTTGCTACTAACACGAGGGCCACATTTTATATGACACCACTGATATTACACACATTCTGTGACTTCGATGTCCAGCTCAAACCCAATAATCTCATCTTGTTTCACCAAGAGGGAAATAACTAAATTGAACTTATTATTCCAACCTTGAGGGACACGCCTACTTTGACAATGTCAATATCGCACATATCTCAAGAGAGAGTTGAGTTTTATAAATAGCCCCTCACTGCCGACCTCAAAAGGGCAAGCAATTCTCTCTATGCTTAGCCAAATTGAACACTAGCAATTCTCTCCATGTTTAGCCAAATTGAACACTTTGTTTACCAACTTAGGCATCATAATGCACTCGTCACCAAATACTTTTGCGAGTGGGTCAATGAGAAACCCATGCCAACACCTAAGTTCATGAATCATATCAATTAAATCATTTTTATATCTTTAAACTTTAAAATTATATCAAATAATTTTCAAAATCCATGAGCTTAGAAAGGATTCGACCCAATCTAAGAATGTCTCCGATGTCATTTAGCTTTTGTTTTACTTTTCATATTTACTAATTTTTAAATTTACGATAAGTAAATATATGTCGGGTATACAATCTAGATTTTGAATAGATTTAATATTTTATGTTATAAAATAGGTTAGTTTTTGCGAAATTAAATATACATAACACTAGCACAATACCTTCTAAATTATGTGTTAGTAGTAATTAATGATTACTCAAATTTATAATTTAAAATATGTTAGAATTAATAATAGATGAGATTTAATTCATATCTAAAGGATAAATTTAATCATTTTTAAAAAAATCATAAATACAATTAGTTTTATAGTTTATTTTAGATATATTTAATAATTTTTTAAAAAAAATCATAAATACAATTAGTTTTATATAGTTTATAATTATAGAATGAAACATAATTTGAATTAGAATCTAAGTTTCCAAATATAAAACATGAAAACATTAAATAAATTATAGATTTAAACAAAAAGAAAAGAATGAATAGATTTTTTAATGGAGGGCAAAAGGGTACAATCACACAAAGGAAAAAAAGGCAAAATATTAAATTTCATTTTACGGGGGAGTGCCAACAAAAAGGTTAATTAAAAGAATAATAAGATTAAGTTAGTCATAAACTAACAATTAAGTAATTAATCTTCAAAGCTTCCATAAATGGCAATATTGTATAGGAAATCACAATATATATATTGAAAGGAAAGTAAAGAAAGTTTAAAGAAAGAAAAAAAAAAAAAAACAAAGAAAAAGAAAAAATGAAAAAGAATTTTCATTTTCAGTGAAGAAGAGAAGATTGAAGAAGGAAGGAAGGAAGGAAGATGGAATTGTATTCAACTTTCTCCTCCTTTCTCTCTGCCTAATTTTGCTCTTCTTCTGGCATTTCATCTTCCTCTCAAGAACTCCATTTTTTCTCTACTCCATTTTTTGTTTCTCTTTCTCTCTCTACTCTTCCCTCTTTCACCCACTCTCTCTTTCTCTCTCACTGTATTTTTTTTTTTTTGGTTGTTGTTGTGGGATCTCTGGGATTATCCCAGATGTGTTGCACTCTCTATGCCAGGATCTTATTCATCCTCTTACACAAATTGCGGTCAGCATTTCTTGAGGGTTTATGAATATTTGTTGAATTTGTATGTCTATTGTTGATTTTGCGTTCAGTTGATGGATCTTTCAGAGAGATGGAGGGCTAGGGTTTAGATTTGGGGACTGATGATTCTCTTTCTGATGATTTTGTTGAAATTGAGTTTATTTTCTCTGTTTACTGATTTCGCATCGCGAGCTGTTTTTTTTTTTTTTTTTTTTTTTTTTTTTTTAATTTATTTTTATAGTTAATTTTTGTAAAATTTTCTTCTGTCTCTGTTTCAGATCTTCCATTATCGCCATTTTCTCTGCTGGTAACTCAATTCGGCACCTCGAGTGAGCTGTTGATTTCTCGTTTGATCGTTTCTGTGTGCTTTTCCTTAAGTCGGCGATTTAAAGCATATTTCTTTGTGAATCTATTCTGTCGCGAGGGCCCGATTCAGGTACATCGGTTCTCTATTTTCGTTCCTTGATGGAGATGGATTGGTATCGATTTTAGGTCGCGATTTTTGGAAATTCATTCGTTCTGTTTTCATTTTTGATTTTGGTGTAGCTAGGAAGGATCTGTATTTAGTAGGCTACGGTTTTTACTTTTTTTGCGTTGATTATGCAGTATTTGTTGCAATAATTGCGGACTTTTTTTTGTGTGTAATTAATGAGTCAATTACTCTGAGTTTTGTTCTCTGAGTTATCGAACTTTAAGAATTTATGATGAGTGATTCTTCTAGGTTAGGGTAATAGATTTTAATTACTTCGCTCATTTATTTCCTTCCTTATGGAGTAACAGAATTTTAATTGGCTGTCGAAATTTCTTCTCCACATTTGTTCCTTTAATGGATCAGGGAGATCTATACATTTCAAACATTTATGAAGAGTTAATTATTTATTGTAGTACTGATTAGTAAAAATATTGTAATTAAACATAGTTTATCCTTCCATTTCTTTGAATCTTCATTTAATTTTCTTGGTGAAGTGTGAACTATCTCTGTTCCTTTCTATTTTTGTACTCAGGTTTGATCATTGTGAATTTTCTTCTGTTTGTTTAAGTCTGCACTTTCTCTCTTAACTTTCTCTTGTTTTTATCGATATTCCTAAATTGTTTGTAGGATCTTTATTTGACTGCAAATTAAGAGATGCGGCATCCGAAAAATGAGATTGAAGACAGCATACCTTCAAAAGATCAGATATTATCACCATTGGTAGACGAAGATAGTGGAGGGAATGCTAGCGGTGTTGTTCTTAAGAAAGGACCATGGACGTCTGCTGAAGATGAAATCTTGATAGAGTATGTGAAGAATCATGGAGAGGGGAATTGGAATGCTGTGCAGAAGCATTCTGGACTTTCTCGCTGTGGGAAGAGCTGCCGATTGCGATGGGCCAATCACCTCAGACCAAACTTGAAAAAAGGGGCATTTACTGCAGAAGAAGAGCATCTAATAATTGAACTGCATGCTAAAATGGGAAACAAATGGGCACGCATGGCAGCCCATGTATGTGCACACAATTTCCTTTTCTATTTTTATTTTAATCTTTTTGGTGATTTGCTATTGCTGGCTTGGATTTTCTTGCTTTTTCCTGGAAGAATAGTGTTTTGAGAATAGAAATTGATATGGAATTCATTTCATTTAATGATAGTATTAGATTGAAAGCTTGTTTCCGGCTTACAAGATAAGCTACACAAGACTAGCAAACTGGATCTTTCAGTGTGAAAAATTATAGTTAGAACATGTTGTATTGTTTGTTCCATTTTAAAGGGTCTTTCAATGCCACTATAATTTTTTCCATTTGAAGTTTTAGACATCACTATGTAATTTGTTATTTCTTTACGAATTTTTTCTAATCTGATTTTATCAATTGTCATGTCATATGCAATAATCATAGAGTTTTGGATTCAAGAGACGTGAAAAATTATATGTTACAAGTATAAGAGAAATTATTTACTTTTTGGGAATCGTTGATATGTATTTCAGTGGATGAGTCCATGTTTGGAATTGGCTAGAAGTTTTCCTTCCCTAAACCATCATCATATTTGGAACCCTTCTCCTGCAATTTAGAAAGTGTATAACTTTGTCTGTCTGTCTTTCTATACATACTGCATTCCATGTGTTTTCTTTTGGTAATTGGTGGCATCAAATGATTGTCCAACCAAACTAAAGTCTAGCCACTAGAGGAGGTTTGATTCCCTAATGATATTACAATTTCTTTGGCAATAATTATGGACTTCTCGATCAAATAGTGATACTTGAAAATTCTCTACTAACGAAAGCTTCTAATGTATTTAACTAAGTATCTCTTCGAAAACTAGGAGGCAAGAAAGGAATAGATTAAAAGTTTTGTTCTATAAGATAAATTCTTAATAACTTTCAGGTTTCAAGACTGTCCGTATTTTGTTCTATGGCTGGCAGAGTGATTAGTACAAAACCTAAACTGATTGTCTTGTGTGTGTGTGTTTAGTTTCTTGTTCATTTTTATTGAATTGAATAAGAATTGCAAAAAGGAAACGGGGATTTCTGGAGTTTGCTGATAATAAATGCCGAAATTCATTTTTGTTCAGTCTTATATTATGTTCTGCATTTATGGCTCAGGTATACACATTTATCTTGCATCGTATTTGCACACTAAAAGCATGGTATCCTTTAGAACTATTTCAAATGTTTTCAACTGTATGTTTTACATCTATGTTATCTGTCTATCGTCGATCAAGGAATAATGTCTTCTCCACCATTCAAACCTTTCGTGCTTTGCTGTAGATTGAATAATATAGCAATAGGCTTTTCTAGTTTATATGTTTAGGAATAATTCCATTTACTTAATGAAGATATTTATTGTGCTTTTTCCTTAGTTACCTGGACGTACGGACAATGAAATTAAGAATTACTGGAATACTCGAATAAAGAGGCGGCAGCGGGCTGGTCTACCTCTGTATCCCCCAGAAGTGTGCTTGCGTACATGGCAGGCATTGCAGCAGACCCAAGACACAGGTGGAAGTAATATTGTAGATAAAGACCATCATGATCTTCTTCGGACTAATAGTTATGATATACCGGATGTCACATTTCACAGCTTGAAGCCTCAGAGTGCCTTATCTTATATGCCCGAGCTTCCAGATATTTCAAGTTGTATGCTGAAAAGAGGTCTTGATTCTTCTCAGTATTGTAATTTCATGCAATCAACGATGCATCGTCAAAAGCGTTTCCGGGAATCAGCATCCTTATTTCCTGGTCCCGATGGTAGTGTTAAAACCCCTTTCCACCAGTTTGAGGATAATTCCTACAGTCAAGTTGCTCAGTCATATGGGTCGGCTTTTCCTCTTGAATCTAACCCTACCACAAAGAATGCCATGTCTTTTGGCTCGTTTGAGGGTAGCCATTCCCTTACAAATGGCAATTCCTCTGCTTCTCAGCACTCGAAAGAGACAGAGAAGTTGGAGCTCCCTTCACTCCAATATCCAGAAACTGATTTAAGCAGTTGGGACACACCCATCCAACCGGCAATGTTTGAACCAGTTGATCCGTTTATTCAATCTCCACCAACTTTCATGTTGGGATCAGATTGCCCTTCACCACGCCATAGTGGCTTGCTAGAAGCTTTAATATATGAATCTAAGACGATGGGTTGTCCAAAGAATCACCCGTCTGATAAAAATTCAAATTCATGCAGTGTCACTCCAGGTGATGTAACTGATAGTTACAATATGGCAGGAAGTAAGACCGAAATTGATGACTATACCGAGGCTATTTCTCCATTTGGTCACTCCACTTCCTCACTTTTCAGTGAATGCACACCAATCAGTGCGACTGGAAGTTCATATGAAGATCCTACTCTTACTGAGGCCTTTTCTGGTGAGTTTTCTACTAGAAGCTCAATGAATTTTTTTTTTATAATTACTACTAATTTCAAATCTTATCTCATCCATTCTTGGAGTGGGATTTTAGTTTGGATTATGAAGGCTAGACACGCATATTTATGTTGGAGGAAGTAGAATTATCAAATCTAAATTTAGAAGCTCTTATTTGATGACATGTTAAGTTGTTAACCATAAAAATTTTAACCTGTAAAATTTGAATGAATTTAACGGTCTAGTTTATTCTCAACAAGATTTTTTTGATATACAATTTAGATGCTTGAAAATATTCTTGAACCCTTATCTAATGAATTCTTACAATTGTGTGCGTTTTTAGTATCATCTCTTTTTTCCCCTTCTTTTTCTTCCTTGGGGGATTTGAACTTGGCTCCTTTCTCGTGGATATATTATATGACTTAACCAGTTGAGCTATGTTTAAATTGGCCAATATCTATCTCGAAATCGTTTCAGCAGTTATTAGTATGATGGCCAACTATGAAGTCTCACGGTGAATGGTGAATTTCTAACTTAAATCTTGGGTCCCCAAAACTTTGAAGTAATCCGATCGTAACCCTATTGATACTATATTTTTAAAACGTATTGTCTTTTATATCATTGAGATAGTGAGATTTATTTTATGATGAAGTAATGTGAACTATACAATATTCGGATGATTGATGATTTGTCTACGCTGAATCAGATGCTTTTTTTCCCTCTCCTGTCTCTCTCTAATTTAATTGTTGGGATTGAAACCTGCGAGGATCCATTTTATGTGTTTTATCACATGGTTTCATTCTCTGTACACTCGAAGACTGTCATTGTGCCTAACTCATGCAAAAACTCTGCAGGAAGTATCGTGAAATCAGAACCACTTGATCATGCATGGACCCCAGATAGAGAAAAAGCAGCGAAAAACGGAGTCGAATTCACACGTCCAGATGCCTTGCTCGCTTCAGATTGGCAGGACCGAAGTTCAGGAATCGTGGAGGACACAACCAATGTGACTGACGCCATCTCTTTGCTTCTAGGTGATGATTTGGCTGCTGACTATGAGCACTTACCAACTGGGATTTCGACAGCACATTTGGGATGGGGTCTTGATTCTTGTTCATGGAATAACATGCCAGCAGTGTGTCATATGTCTGATCTTCCTTGATCTCTCAGCAGTTCTTCTAAATGAAAGAGCTAAAAACTGTCTCTCATCAGAAGAAAGACGGTTTCTCGGCTACTTCGTCGACTAAGGGAGGTTAGTTTTTCTGGTCTTTTTTCTTTTTGGTGGATTTTGATTCCCTGTTTGTTCATCAGAAAAACAAATCATTGTATGTGGAACGTTTAGGTTTGTAATGCACAATGGCAGTGCTTTCTTAAGATGACTGTGTAATAACTTTGAACTTTTGTCATGGTTTGTCATGGAACATTGGGATTCAATGGTCTGTTTCTTCAAATTCTGGCCTCCACATTTTTCCTTGAATGATTTTTCTTATCTTTGAAAAGGAGAGGGATTGGTGACAGCAAAAGTTGTATTGAAACAGGCAGTAGATTGAATGTAGAAAGAAGTGATAGTCAAATTAAGAATGTTTCTTGCACTTCTGTCTTTCCCTCCTTATGTGCCTCTCTTTTGATTGACATTTCAAAATTTGAAGATATTTGGAAATGAAAATAAAAGTGAAAAAAGGTTTGTAATATTTAGTATATGAATAATATTTTATGGAGATTTCATCCAACTCAAGTTAATTTTGTGCTCTTCTATGGCTCGGTGGGTGAGAGGGGTAAGCCAAGCAATTGTGAACCTATGACAGAATGAAACCTCTTCAAAATAGGAGAAAATCTTGTATGAATCTCTCTATTATTTAGCATATGAATAATATATTATGGAGATCTCAACGAGCCTACGCTAAGTAAGAGTAGTTTGTTGGATACAATACCATTGTGACAAAAATGAGTCTGACAAAAAAATAATAATAAAAAAAATTAACAATTAACAATTTATTTTTTCAAATTTATAATAATCGGACAAATTTTGAATAAAGATGGAAACATCATTAGTATGAGGCCATAAGAGAATTTAAGGGAAGTTTTAAGAATTTAAGGCTCCAATTACAACATTTGTTTATAATATGTCTAAATGTAACGGAGTTAAGAATTTGTTAATATGTATGTAACATTCATTTATATTTGCACTCAACAACTTCAAGGGATAAGCAATTCTCTATGTGCTTAGTCGAGCTAAATATTCCTTATATTACTTTAGATATTTGAGTGTACTAGGCTTGACATCACACCAGCGCGAGCACTCTTGCAAGTCGTAGTTGGAGAAGCAAGGAGGGCCCATGACGAGATACCCGCACCAATAACTGACCTAAAAAAATCAACTTATCAAACATCATTGAGGATAGTCACTAACATACTTGAATCGATTAAAATAGCATATGTCATCCATCAAGAGATCTAAGTTACAGCAACGTGTTAAAATAGCATGCCATCCATTATGAAGATAAACTTTACTTCTATCTTTTTTTCCCCAAATCTTATTTTACATCTCTAAAAGGCAAGAAGAAAGAAATGTTCAGAATTAATGGACATGAGAGCAAATTTTTATGAAAGCCATATGTTTGCGCAAAATCTAAAAATACTTACTTTAAACTATCATTTTACCCTTCTACTTTAGGTTTAGGTTTAGTTTCTATATGTACAAGTTTACTCTATATATTTTCAATAAATCTCAAATCTAATTTTTATTGGAATTGGTTAATTAATTATAATAATTTTCATGAAATATACAATTACAATATATGAATATATTTCTAAAATTTGTAGTGAAAATGCTAATGGATAATAATTTTTTTTGTTAAAATATCATTTTGGTTCTTATACTTTTAAATTTGCTCAATTTTAGTCCTTGTACTTTCAAATGTTCAATTTTAGTCTCTATACTTCCAGTAAATCTTAAATTTAGTCCTCCGAAGTTAATTTTTATCAAAATTGATTAAATAATCACAATAATTTTAATGGAAATAAAGACAATATGTGAATACATTTTCAAAACTTACAGTGAAAATGCTAATAAAAAACAAAAAGTAATGAAAAAATTCACAATAAACTAGTAGTAGGAACTAAATTTAAGATTTATTAGAAGTATAAAGAATAAAATTGGACATTTGAAAGTATAGGGACTAAAATTGAATAAACTTCAAAGTACAAAGACCAAAATAAAACCTAATTTAAAAAAAAAAAATAACAAACTAGCAATAGTCACTAAATGTAAGATTTATTAAGAATACAGAAAACAAAGTTGAACAACTTCTAAAATACATACACCAAAATGATATTTTAATCAAATACTTATGGGAATAATTGCATAGAAGGCCTCATTATTAGGGTCCAAATGAAAATTAACCTCAAAATATCTACTTCGTCTTGTAGCTACTTGATCTGAAAGAAATATGCACTTTTTCTTATGCATTCGTCTTCTTCTTCTCTTTTGCATTCTTCTTCTTTTGCTTCTTGTTGGTTCTGCGTTGTCGTCTTCTCCATCTTCTACTTCTTTCATTTTTTTGTGTTTTTCTTCTTCTTCTTCCTTTTCTCTTATTCTTCGTTTTGCAGTTTTTTTCCTCTCACTTCCTCATTTTGTAGTTTTTTCACGAAGAAAAAAATTGTAGTTGTGTCTGATGAGGAACTAGAGCGAGAATCGAGAAACTAGAGTGAGAATCCAAACAAGGAAAAAAAACCGAAGAAAAGATTGAAGTTGTGTCTTATGAGAAGAAACTAAAAGAAGGAGCGAGAAACTAGAGCGAGAATTCAAATAAGGAAAAAAATGGAAGAAAAGATTGAAGTTGTGTCTAATGAGGAACAAGAGGAAGGAGTGAGAAACTAGAGGGAGAATCGAGAAACTAAAGTGAAAATCGAGAAGCTAGAGCGAGAATTCAAACAAGGAAAAAAAATCGAAAAAAAGATTGAAGTTGTGTCTGATGAGGAACTAGAAGAAAGAACGAGAATTGAGAAACTATAACGAGAATTGAGAAGCTAGAGTGAAAATAGAGAAATTAGAGCGAGAATCCACACAACAGTCAGGCCCTTGCACGCGTTTGGAGGTCAAATGGATACTTTCACATGTGGCTAACGTCAACAAAAGACCATTTTTCATTCGTTTTTTAGCCTTGGGCCAATTTTCATTTGGGCCCCTGAAAAGGGGCTATCCGTACAAAAATTCCTTCTTCTTCGTTTTCCAGTTGTTCGATCTGAAAAAAAAAATGCACTTTTTCTGCATTCGTCTTCTTCTTCTCTTTTGCATTATTCTTTTTTTTTTTTGCTTCTTGTTGGTTCTGCGTTGTCGTCTTCTCCATCTTCTTCTTCTTTCATTTTTTCCGCATTTTTCTTCTTCTTCCTTTTTTCTGATGCGTTTTTCTTATTCTTCGTTTTGTAGTTTTCTCTCTCCCTTCTTTGCTTGGTAGTTTTTTCACCAAAAAAAAATTGTAATTGCATCTAATGAGGAACTAAATCGAGAATCGAGAAACTAGAGCGAGAATCGAAAACCAAATGCCAACGAGAAAATAATCGAGAAACACCAATCTTTTCTTCGATTTTTTTCCTTGTTTAAACTCTCGCTCTAACTTCTTGATTCTCGCTCTAGTTTCTCGTTCTTTCCTTTAGTTTCTCATTAGACACAACTTCAATCTGTTCTTCGATTTTTTTCTCATTAGCACCGAAGAAGCGAAAGAAGAAGAATGCAAAAGAGAAGAAGACGAACGCATAAAAAAAAAGTGCAGATTTTTTTTTTTTAGATCGAGTAGCTACAAAATAAAGGAGAAGGAAGAAATGCACTTGGGGTTAAAGTAGTAATTTCCTTGGTGCTGACATAAGCAAAAGACCAAAATTCATTTGTTTTTAAATTTGGAGTTAATTTTCATTTGGACCCTAATAAAGAGACCTCTGTGCAATTATTCCGAAGAAGAAGGAAAAAATACATTTGAGTTTATAGTGATAAGGTTATAGTGGTAATTTCTAATAGTGCTGGTATAAGCATAATACCAAAATTAATTTGTTTTCAAATTTTGAGTTAATTTTCATTTGGGCCTTGATAAACAGGCCTTCTATGTAATTATTCCATTTGTGGGGCTCGTTTACAATTATTTGACCATCACGTGTACTGGAGCATAATATATTTGTTTTGAAAAAGAAAAAAAGAAAAGAATTATTTTCTCGTTGGCGTTTGGTTTTCGAGAAAGTACAACTGGGAAAATTAAAAATTTTCTCGAGAAAACCCTACTCTTCCCCAATCAACCTTCACTGTTCTTTACTCTTTTCACTTTCTTCGTTGTTGCCGCCCTACTTCCCATAGTTTTCCTTCACAAATCCTCGATCTGATTCTCGCTCTTTAATCCATTCACCCAATTTGGGTAACTTTTTTTTTTTTTTTTTTTTGTTGATTCAGTCTTCTTGATTTTTCTTGAGAGCTTTCTGATTTCTAATATGATCGTTTTGTTGCCTCCATTAGGCTTTAATCTCAGTTCCCTCTGCTGAACTTGTGCTGGAGGGGTTGTTAAGGTATTATTATTCTCAATCTTTGTTTGTGTAATGAGAATCTGTTTTGGCTGAAACTCTGTTTCAGAGATGAATTTTGTTGGGGATGATGAAGAAATTTGAGTGTTACTTAGTTTGAGGAATTGGAACTGTGTTTATATGTAATCTTGTAATATGGGTTATTGAAGAAAAATTGTTCTGAAGCTCTAGTTGTTTACTGATGCCAATTCTATACTTACTCTCACTTTCTGTGATCTTCCTTAGAAATGTCTGTTTTCTGAATGGGGTCATTGACCTGTTTCTTACTTTTTACTTAGTTTTTTCCCATGATATTTGGTGGCTGATGTATTTACAACTGAGATTTTTGAAGTGGAAATGTAACGTTATGGATCATTTCTTTTTGTTTGTAAATCTGAAACTGCTCTGATGAAAGAGTATAACAGCAACAGCAACTGCCTTTGCAAATGTTAGTGTTCAAAGAACATTTATTTTTAACATTGGAAGTAAAAGAACTAAAATTGCTCTCATTTTTCAACAACATGTGGGGTTGGGTGAATTCGAACCTTTGACTTTTTGGTTGAGAATACATGCTTAAACAAGCTGAAATATGCTCCGATTGGCATGTGGTGCATTATAGTTTAAAGAGAGTACGTGATTGTTGTGCTGTTATATCGGTGGAAACTTTTGATCTGACTTAGTTTGGATTGGGAGCTTTACAGTAAGGTACCTAAATTGAAATATTACTAGGACCTTCTCTCTAATTTTTTTAGGATTCTAACTTTTAATTTAGTATTACAATTTTGTGATTTCCATTTAAATTAAACTTATCCGTTCAGAGGAGGAAGGTTGGTAGCTATTGTAGAAATGGATCGGTTATGGTGCATTCTCTCAACTGCCATAGTAGCACCCATTGATAATAAGAATTTTGCCCCTGCAAAGTGCAGTTTGCTATAGCCTATAGTTGTGAGTTGGGAAACAGGACACTCAATTGCCTTGTAAATGTTTATTAGCAGTCCGCCCGTATGAGAGAATTTGTTTAGCTTATAGTTCTAGTTTGATGGTCAGAGAATTCGTGCTCTCTTGGGTTAAAAAAAAAATGATTTCAATTGTAATCATTTCAACTGGGAATTTGTTGGTAGAGTTGTGCTCTGACTTACGTCGTACAGCCATCATTTTCTTGTGCAAGTTTTCCTCATTATCTTCTCCATTGAAACAACCCATTACACAAAAATGTTAAACTAGTCAATTGCACGTCGAACTTCAGCGTGGCACATCCCAGTCATTCTAAGGGGTTGTACGATTGACTGCCATGATTGTTTCTCAATTCTTTTTAACTTCTAAAGGAAAAATATGTTCTCTCATGCTCTGACTTTTCTTTCTTTTCTGCAGTCATCAGAAGCATATATCCAGCACATGTTTCTAGATGACTAAAAGTAAGTAGACATTGACATGAAGTTTTCTGGAAATCTATTTCCGCACTCATAAAGTTCAACTCCATCTATATTAAAAGGCATTTCCATGGGCTGGTGCAAATGATTATCGATGAACTTTTTATACATTCTTCTTATACAGGAATGGAATCCTATGGCCTACTAGGGCAAAGAAGGGATGTAAAGCACAAAGGAAGGAATGTTGTTTGGTCAGTTGCAATGGACAAGTGCCTTATTGAAGCTCTTGCTATTCAGGCCAGAAATGGGAATAAAATTGACAGATGCTTTAATGAAAATGCATATACAGCTGCATGTATTGCTGTCAATGGTCATTTTAACTTAAACTTGAACAACCAGAAAGTTATCAATCGTCTAAAGACAATTAAGAAGAGGTACAAAGTAATCAAGGATATTCTTTGTCGAGACGGGTTTCGGTGGAATCCGACTTCGAAGATGATTGAGTGTGACAGTGAAGACCTTTGGAAGAGATATGTGGCAGTGAGTAGCTGTTTCTCTCATCACTTCTTCAAATCTAAACATCACAACTATTATGGAATTGTTCATGTAGTATAACGATATTCAATTCATGGAATAGGCACACCCCGATGCCAGAGGAATCAGAGGGAAGCCAATAGAGATGTATGATGAACTAAACATTGTTTGTGGCAATTATCAGGCCCCGAGTAGATGGGCGAAGATGAAGGATGGAAACCATTCAGTGCAGATCAGGAATTTTGAGGAAGAGTCTGCATCATTTCACTCTCCAAGCTCTGAAGATCTTAGTGAAACAGATGATACAGAGTCATATACCGGACCATCTGAATATGCAGAACTGCCCAATGGCAGTCAGGACCCTCTACCAAATAACCCGACGAGACAACATCCGAAGAGACCACGGGCATCTGAAGCTCTCCAAGATGCAATGCTGGCTGTGGCGTCCAGTATTCGTCGTCTGGCCGATGCAATGGAACTGAGCAAACAGTCGATAGATGCCAATGAACTGTTAGAAGCCGTAATGGAGGTTGATGGTTTGGAGGAGGCTAAACAGATGTACGCCTTCGAATATTTGAACGCCGATCCGGTGAAAGCCCGAGCATTCTTGACATACAACGCTCGAATGAGGAAGATCTATTTGTTTCGCCAGTTTTGGTGGTGGAAGTAATCATCAGCTGTTGTTTGATTCCTGTGTACCATGTGAGATTATATTGAACTTGTTTTATGATTATTTACAAATTATTGAAACCAGATCTGATTGGTACTATGAATGTAAATGTATAGATAATTCAATTGAAGAGATGCAGACATTGCAGAAATTTTTATTGCTTCCAATTCTTGTTGACCCAAATCCTTTCCTTGTGATGGTTCAAAATAGTGTAGGTAGGATATTCCAAGTTGTGTTAATACCCCCCATGTTTTATTTCAAAATTCTGTATTTCTATGTAATCTCAAGGTTATCTGAAGCGGTTAAGCTAAAAAGAAATGGCTAAATTATAAATTTAGTCCATATGTTATAAAAAAGAGTTAGAATTTAGTACTTAGGGTTTGATAAAAATTTTATAAATAATATTTACTATAAAGACTATTTATAAACGTTTTATTAAACTATAAGAACTAAATTATAATTATAAACCATATGAACTAAAATGTATTTTTGTTCAAACTTGACCAAGTGGTTAAATGAATTTTGAGAAGATAGGGCTGGAAACTTTTAATTTTGTAAGTGTGACTCTAATGTCTTTAAACTAAACTTTAAAACATTTCTAACAAATATCTAAATTTAAAATTGTGTGCCTAACATATTTTCAATTTTGAGTTTAATATGTTTTTTACTTGACATTTTTTAAAACAAATTTACGAAATTAAACACGAAGTTGAAATGGAGTAAATCTTACCTAACACAAATCAGTTCGTGTCGTTTACTGTGCATCAACAAGTATAAACATCAGGCAGGCGACTAACGGAATTAATTTACTGCTTGAAATATGCAGAAACGGTAACGGTAAATGTAACAATAACAATTGCATAACATGTAAGCCAATGGAAGCACACACACATGTGTTTATCATTATCGTTACCGTTAAGTTACCGTTTACAACGAAAATGAGAGCACTGCCCCTCCATCTATATACAGCTACCATGCTTCGTATTGTTGCAAATTTCCAAACATTTCTTAGAGAAAAAAAATGTGGTCTGCACAGTGGACGTCAAGTTCCGACCCTCCAGCCCTCCAAACATTTTTAATTAAATTTAATCAATTTAATAAATAAATTTTCAATATAACTTGAAAGTTGAGAAAAAATAGGAAAAAAAATGATAAATCATGCTAATCGTGTATTGCATGCCGTGAGTTAAATATAAACTTGTAAAAACTATTTTTTATATTTTTTCTCAAGTACAATAATTGTTGGATGGGAGATCGAACCTCTCACACCTCTAGGATTGAAGTATATACCAATTAATGTTCGGCTCAACTCACCTTGCGCTATATTTCTATTTTAAGAAAAAAATGTACCTCTTCTGTATTATATATTTAATGTTTATATATATATATATATATATATATTTTACTTTATTCTAGACGTGTGTTATTTGCTCTTAAAATTACATATTGTTCAATTATTGTGGTAATTTTGAATATAATTGGTTAGGATATTAGTTATGAGCTAGAAAGTTTTAATTTTCTTGATATTTGTTATTAAACTTGATGTTTGAGTCAATTGGTTTAGAAATTATAATATTGAAATATTGATCAAAAAGTTATAATCCCCTCAAATTTTTTAACTTTTCTTGTATTACTAAAAGATCATAAAAAGTTATGAGGTGGATTGGAGTTTTATATAATGGATGGAATATATAGTTAGTTTATGTTGTGAATTAAGTCAAGTATTCAGCTACATTGCATAAGTTTGGAGAAGGGCTAGGTAGATTATTTGTTTGTGTGCGAGTGCAACGTGTGTGATACATTGTAATATAGTTATGATTATAGTGAAAAATTTGGTTCAAAATCTTGAAATGTCAAATTTTGGTAGACTTGAAATTTCGGTAGGGGAGAATTTCAATTTCCCCCATTTCTCGAGATTTCAAGTTCTTTTTTTTTAGAAATTTTTTTAGAGCAATTAGTTATGCTAGCTCAATGAAAGTTTCACAAATTGTATAGTTTTACACATCCATATATAATTTCATCTCAAAATTGAATTGGTATGAATTTTGTTTCCTTTACTGGCCAAAAATATTTCACATCAAGAAGCTACATATTTATTTTTAACTTCATCCAAAATTACATATTTATTTAACGTTATTCTTTTTGTATCCCTCAATGCTATGGCTTTTGTATCCATCTCATTTTATACAGAACAATTTATAATTATTTTGTATGCAAATATTTTATGCCCTTTAATTTCATAATTAATTACCACTATTTGATATTATTTTGTAATTGCTTTTCCATTTCTTTTTAAAATTTCTACTCTCGCATCGACATTTACATGGATATTTACAGCATATATCTAAATATTATCTTACTTTATAGAAATAATGATTAAAAATGGTCAATTATAGTTTAATTAAGCTATACTCAAAGTTTTATTAGTTAATTCTAACAATTTATATCAATTTCCATCAATATCAATATGTTCATCAATATTTACATAAATTCGGACCTCAACATTTTCATCGACATCGATATTTCAAACTTTGGCTACAATATGTTTTGTGTGACATAACATTGTATTGTTTTTTTTTTTTTTTTTCTTCTTTTAATCTTAGAACCACTTGAGATTTTAAGTTACAGATTTTCTTTATATAAATAAAAATTGAATAACAATTTTCTTAAATTTTCATTTTTTATTTTGAGAAAAGTAATATATATCTTGGTTGATATGGTAAAATTTTAAACTAAAAATTGTTTGAATTTAAAACTTTACACTTTCACTACTTAATCCACTCAAATTCAAGCTATCCATCTTAATTCTACCAAAGTAACAAGAACATTGATTATGAAATTATAGGTTAGGAAGTAGAGAAGAATAAGGGACGGAAAAAAAAAACGAAAACCAATGGTGTTTTATTTTGTCTTTTAAAATTAAATTTGTAATTACTATTTTTATAGAAATATTATTATAAATAGAAAAAATATCAAACTATTTACGAATATAGCAAAATTTTATTTTATATATGTGATAGACCATGATAAACACAGATAAACATCTATCTGTATTTATATGATAACGTGATAGAGGTCTATCTGGGTCTATCGCGGTCTATCACATATAAAAAGTAAAATTTTGCTATATTTATAATTATTTTCAACTGTTTTTCTATTTTTGAAAACGTCTCATTTTTATACCTAATATTATTGTTTTATCACCTAATTTTAGAATTATTTATTTTGAAGTCCATTAGTATTTTATTTTTTATAATAAACAAATAGATTATTGAAGTATTATGTTAGTTAATTAATATTATTTTATTATTTAAAATAAAGTAACAAAAGAACGATTAATAAATACACAAATTTTAAATAAAAATGTTAAATCCTAAATTTAAAAGGTGAGAAGTAGAAAAAGGAGAAAACAAAAACGATACGTCATTCTAAATCGTGTATCATGTGCAATGATTTAGACACAAACTTGGTAAGTTTCAAACACCTCAATAGTTAAACTAATTAAATTGCGTCCAACATACGTTACCTTTGAATAAGCCAAATTAAATCGGGTCTACTACCGTATTTGATTTACTTTACATCATTGTATTTGTGTTTTAAAAACTAATTTACATTTATAATTAATTTCTTTAAACGTCATTAATAGCAATGAAATTCACCACAATCAAATGTGGTTTTGATTTATAAGATTAAGCTATCAATTTGATTAAAAAATAATTTAAATTAAAAAGAAATTCCATTGAATGAGTATTCAATAACTTTAAAGTTGATAAAAAAAAAGAAAAAAAAAACAATCATAAAAACAAAAACAAAAAAAACAAATAATATGTGGTACTAAATCATGTATTACGCAATTATTTAAATATAAACTTATAAATTTCATACACCTCAATAGTTAAATTATTTAAGTTGCATTTAATATATGCTAGTTTTGTATAAGCTACATTGAAATCCGATATACTACCCTAATTTTATAATTTGGTTTATTTTACATCATTGCATTTCTATTTTTACAACTAATTAACATTTATAATTAATTTTTTTTAACATCATTATTACTCTTGACATCTACCATGATCCTATGTGGTCTTGATTTATAGATTAAGCTGTCAATTTAAATAAATAAAAAAAAAAGAAATAATTTTTCAATTGAATGAATATTGAATAAATTGGAAGTTGAGAAAAAAAAAATGATATATCTTGCTAAATCGTGTATCTCGTGTAGTGATTTAAATATAAATTTTGTAAATTTCAAATATTTTAATAGTTGAACTATTTAAATTACATCCAATATACGCTAGTTTTGTACGAGCTAAATTCAAGTCCGAGCTACTACTCTACTTTCATAATTTGGTTCATTTACATCATTGTATTTCTATTTTTAAAATGTATATTTTAAAAACTGATTTACATTTGTACCTATTCTTTAAACACCATTAATGTTCTTGAAATTTACTACCATTAAATGTTATCTTAATTAAACCATGTCAAATACATTAAAGTATTATTTTGTCTTTTAAAATTAAATTTATAAATACTATTTTTACACGAAAAATTATTTTAAATAATAAAATTGTTGAAAATATTTACAAATAATAGCAAAATATCATAGTCTATCTATAATAGACCATGATAAACTACTATCTGTGTCTATCATGACATAGATAGACAATGAAATTTTGCTATATTTATAAATATTTTGGTTCATTTTCCTATATTTGAAAACAACCCTTTTTATCCGAAATAATATATTACTCTATCTCTAACTTTTAGTAATGCTTTTTCTTTATAGTGAACCTAAGCATTAGTAAATTTTTCTTTATTATAAACAAATAGATTATTGAAGTATTATGTTAATTATTTAATATTATTTTATTATTTAAAATAAAGTAACAAAACAATAATCGATAAATACACAAATTTTAAATAAAAGTGTTAAATCCTAATTAATAAATTGTGAAGTAGAAAATGGAGAAAACTAAAATAATACGTCATGCTAAATCGTGTATCATGTGCACTGATTTAGACCTAAACCGGTAAGTTTCAAACACCTCGATAATTGAACTATTTAAATCGCGTCCAACCTACGCTAGTTTTGAATAAGCCAAATTAAGTCGGGTCTACTACCGTATTTGATTTATTTTACATCGTTATTTCTATTTTAAAACTAATTTACATTTGTAATTATTCTTTAAACATCATTAATATTCTTGAAATTTATCACCATTAAATGGTATCTTAATTAAACTATGTCAAATACTAACATTCCCGTTCAAGTATTATTTTTTTTTTAAATTAAATTTATAAATACTATTTTTACCTACAATTTTATTGCTTTATCGTTAACTTTTTAGTAATGCTTTTTTCAGTAATGCTTTTTTTTTTTAATAGTGGACTTAAGCATAAGTAATTTATTCTTTATAATAAACAAATAGATTATTGAATTACTATGTTAATTAATTAATATTAATTTATTATTTAAATTTAAGTAGCAAAACAATAATGGATAAATACACAAATTTCAAATAAAAATATTAAATCTCAAATTAATAAAGCTAGAAGTAGAAAAGGAGAAAACAAAAACGATACGTCATGCTTAATTGTGTATCATGTGCACTGATTTAGACGTGAATCTGTAAGTTTCAAACATGTCAATAGTTGAATTATTTAAGTTGCGTTCAACGTACGCTAGTTTTGAATAAGCCAAATGAAGTCGGGTCTACTACCGTATTTGGTTTATTTTATATCATTGTATTTCTATTAAAAACTAATTTACATTTATAATTAATTTATTTAGATATCATTAATACTCTTGAAATTTACCACCATCAAATGTGGTCTTGTTTTATTGAATTAACCTATCAATTTAATTGATGAAAAAAAGAAATAAGCATTTAATAACTTGAAAGTTGTGGAAAAAAAAAAAAAAACAAATGATACATCATGTTAAATCATTTATCTTGTGCAATGATTTAAATATAAACTTGTAAATTTCAAACACTTCAATAATTGAACTACTTAATGCCTCCAATATACACTAGTTTTCTAAATTCAAGCTTGGTTTAATTACTACCCTACTTTTGTATTTTTGTTTATTTTACATCATTGCATTTCTATATACTAATGTACATTTATAATTAATTTCTTTTAACATCATTAGTAATCTTAAAATTTACCACTACCAAATGTGGTCTTGATTTATCGAATTAAGTTATCAAATTAATTTTAAAAAATAAAAATAAACATTGAATAACTTTAAAGTTGTGGAAGAAAATTGAAAAGGAAAACAAATGATACATACGTAGTGCTAAATCATGTATTGCAAGCCATTTAAATATAAACTTATAAATTTTAGACACCTCAATAGATGAACTACTTAAGTTAAGTTACATACAATATTATGCTAGTTTTGTAGAAGCTATATTCAAGTCTTATCTACTACCCTACTTTTGTAATTTGTTTTATTTTACATCGTTGTATGTCTATTAATTTACACTTGTAATTATTCTTGAAACATGATTTATATTCTTGAAGTTTACCACCATTAAATTGTATCTTAATTAAACTATGTAAAATACCGACATTCCCGTTCAAGTATTTGCCTTTTAAAATTAAGCTTATAAATATATTTTTACCCAAGATACTATTGCTCTGTCACCAACTTTTAGTAATGTTTTTTTTTTTTTTTATAGTGTACTTAAACATAGGTAATTTATTCTTTATAATAAACAAATAGATTATTGAATTATTATGTTAATTCATTTATATTATTTTGTTATTTAAAATTAAGTAACAAAGCAATAATCGATAAATACACAAATTTCAAATAAAAATGTTAAATCCTAAACTAATAAAGTGAAAAGTAGAAAAAGAGAAAACAAAAACGATACGTCATGCACAATCGTGTATCATGTGCACTGATTTAGACGTAAACCTATAGGTTTCAAACACGTCAATAGTTGTACTATTTAAATCATGTCCAACATACGCTAGTTTTTAATAAGCCAAATTAAGCCGGCTACTACCTACTACCGTATTTGGTTTATTTTACATCATTGTATTTCTATTTTAAAAATTAATTTACGTTTATAATTAATATCTTTAAACATCATTAATACTCTTGAAATTTATCACCATCAAATGTGGTCTTGATTTATAGGATTAAGCTAGCAATTTAATTTTAAAAAATAAGAAATAAATTTTCAGTTAAATGAATATTGAATAACTTAGAAGTAAGGAAAAATAGGGGAAAAAAATAAATGATACGTCATGTTAAATCGCGTATCACGTGCAATGATTTAAATATAAACTTGTAAAATTTAAATACTTCAATAGTTGAACTACTTAAGTTGCGTTTAATATACGCTAATTTTGTGCAAGCTAAATTCAAGCCCGGTCTACAACCTTATTTTTGTAATTGTTTTTATTTTACATCCTTATATTTCTACTTTAAAAATTAATTTACATTTGTAACTATTCTTTAATCATCATGAATATTCTTGAAATTTATCGACACCAAATGTTATCTTAATTTACACATTATTAAAAAACAAATTAAATTATTTTTAAAAAAACTTTTAATCAAACCAAAGGAAAAATAAATAAATTAATTAAATGTTCTCCTAATCGAACAAACATATAAAGTCGAAATAGGTTGAGTTAGACTTGTTGAAATTATTTTGACTAAATTACAAAATTGAGTTATGTGATAAATGTAAAATCATCCTAGCAATTATTATTATATTGATTTTTAAAACTATTTTTTTTTTAACATTTTCAAGTCTTTTTAGAAATAAAATTTAAAGTTAAAAATTATAAATAAATAAAAAATGAAGAAATGAAGAAATAAAGAAAAATTATAAATTGGCAAAGGGGTAGGTGGATTATTTGTGTGTGGGTGTGGGTGTGGGTGTATGTGTGTGTGACACATCATAATATAAGATCATTAGTAGAAAATTTCGATCGAAATTTTGAGATTTTGATAGGTACAAAATTTCGGTAGGGTGGAATTTTGAGTTTCCACCATTTCTCGAAATTTCAAGAATTTTTTAATCAATTAGCTATGCTTAATGGGAGTCTTTTCAATTTTGTAATCTTGTCTTGATTACATGAATTGTATAGTTTCACACATCAATATATAATTTCACTTCAAAATTGAATTATGTGAGTTTTATTTTTTTTTCTTTAATTTTTTCCATCCAAAATCTTTAATTTCAACAAACCAAATATTTATTTTTAACTTCATTCAAAACTTTTTTTTCACTCAAACACATATGTTTAATGTTATGCTTTTTGTATTCCTTCCTCTTATGTTTGATATTATGATTATTATACCCTATAATGTTATGTAAACCTTAATGTTATGACTTTTGTATCAACTTCATTTTATAATAAACAATTAATAATTATTTTGTAGGTAAATATTTGATGTCCTTTAATTTTGTAATAAATCACTAATATTTGATATAAATATTTATTTTTAAGTAATGGTATTTTGTTTCTTCATATCTATTCCTTTTAAGTTCACACAAGAAATAAAAATAACAATTTTCATAAAACTTTCCTTTTTTTTTTTTATAATTTTAGAACCTTAAATTTTGTTGGTTGATTAGGTAAAATTCTAAACTAAAAATTCTTTCAATTTAAACTTTATGCATTCACTATTTAATCCTACCAAAATAACGAGAACATTTATTATAAAATTATTTGTTAGTAAGTAAAGAAAAAAAAATAGAGGAAGAAAAAAACAAAATGAAAACCACCCATATTAAACTATCTAAAAACACATTGACATTTTCGTTCGAATATTATTTTGTCTTTTAAAATTAAATTCGTAAATAATATGACATGTAATATTATTGTTTTATCACCTACTCTTAGTAATGCTTACTTGTTTATGTTAATTAATTGATATTATTTTATTTTAGCAAGGTAACCAAACAATAATTGATAAATACACAAATTTTAAATATAAATATAAAATTATAAATTAATAAAGTGAGAAGTAAAAGAAAGGAGAAAACAAAAACTCTACGTCATACTAAATCGTGTATCATGTGTACTGATTTAGACATGAACTTGTTAGTCTTAAACACGTTAATAGTTGAATTATCTAAGTTGCTTTCAATGTACGCTAGTTTTGAATAAGCCAAATTAAGTCGGGTCTACTATTTTATTAGGCTTATTTTATATTTTGTATTTCTATTTTAAAAATTAATTTACATTTATAATTAATTTATCTTGTATTTCTATTTTAAAAACTAAGTTACATTTATAATTAATTTATTTAAACACAATTAATCCTCTTGAAATTTCCTAGCATCAAATGTGGTCTTGACTTATAGAATTAAGTTATCAATTTAATTATAAAAAGAAAAAAAAAGAAAAGAAGAAGAAATAAACATTGAATAACTTGAAAGTTGAGAAAAAATAGAAAAAAATAAAAATAAATTATACGTCAGGTTAAATCATGTATTGTGTGCAATGATTTAAATATAAACTTGTAGATCTCAAACACGTCACTAGTTGAACTATTAAGTTACATCCAATGTATGCTAATTCTATAGGAAGTAAATTCAAGTCCAATCTATTACCTTACTTTTGTAATTTAGTTTATTTTACGTCATTATATTTCTATTTTAAAAACTAATTTACATTTATAACTATTTTTTAAACATCATTAATATTCTTGAAATTTGTCACCATTAAATGTTATCTTATTTAAACCCTATCAAATACATTGACATTTCCGTTCAAGTATTATTTTATGTTTTAAAATTAAACTTATAAATACTATGTTTACCCACAACATTATTGCTTTATCATCGAGTAATGTTTTTTTTCTTTTTTAAAATTTTTTATAGTGCCCTTAAGCATTAGTAATTTATTCTTTATAATAAACAAATAGATTATTGAAGTATTATGTTAATTAATTAATATTGTTTTATTATTTAAAATAAAGTAACAAAACAATAATTGGTAAATACACAAATTTTAAATAAAAGTGTTAAATCCTAAATTAATAAAGAGAGAAGTAGAAAAATGAGAAAACTAAAACGATACGTGCACTGATTTAGACGTAAAAACCTATACATTTCAAACACCTCAATAGTTGTATTATTTAAATCGCGTCCAACATACGCTAGTTTTGAATAAGCTAAATTAAATCGGGTTTATTACCATATTTGATTTATTTTACATTATTGTATTTCTATTTTAAAAACTAATTTACATTTATAATTAATACGTTTAAACATCACTAATAATCTTGAAATTTACCACCATCAAATGTGGTCTTGATTTATAGGATTAAGGTATCAACTTAATTAAAAATAATAATTTAAATACAAGCAGAAATAATTTTTTAATTGACTGAATGTTTAATAATTTGAAAGTTGAGAAAAAATAGAAAAGAAAATCAAATAATATGTTATACTAAATTGTGTATCGCGTGCAGTGATTTAAATATAAACTTGTAAATTTCAAACCCCTCAATAGTTAAACTACTTATGTTGCATCCAACATGCAACTAGTTTTGAACAAGCTAAATTCAAGTACCTTACTTTTATAATTTGATTTATTTTACATCATTGTATTTCTACTTTAAAAACTAATTTACATTTGTAACTATTCTTTAAATATCATTAATTTTCTTAAAATTATCACCATTAAATGTTATCTTAATTTACATACTATTAAAAAAATAAATTAAATTAATTTTTGCATAAACTTTTAACCAAACAAAAGGTAAAATTAATTATTTAATTAATGTTTTATTAGCACATAAATTAATATTTTTTTGTAATTTTAAATATAATTAGTTTGGATATTAGTAAATTTATTTATGAGTTTAGGAAGTTATAATCTTCATCTTTAATGCTTTAAAGTTTTTACTGATTAAACTTAATGTTTGACTCAATTGGCTAAGAACTTTTAATATTAAAATATTAACCAAAGTTTTAATTTCGGTAGTGTGAAATTTTGATTTTCCACCATTTCTTGAAATTTCAAAATAGAAATTTTGAGATTTCAACATTTTAAATTAGTTATGTTAGCTGGATGGAACTTTTTTTAGTTTTATAATCTTGTCTTGATTATATGTATTGTATAGTTTTACACATCAATATACAATTTCACCTTAAAATTGAATTGATGTGAGTTTTGTTTTTTTACCCTCCAAAATTTTTGTTTTCAAGAAACTAAATATTTATTTTTAACTTCATTTAAAACTTTTTTTTTTCCATTCAAACACATGTTTAATGTTATGCTTTTTGTATCCCTCTTATGTTTAATGTTATGGTTTTAATATCCTTATTATGTTATGTAAGTTTAATGTAATGACTTTTGTATTACTTCATTTTATAATAAATAATTTACAATTATTTTGTAAGTAAACATTTCATTTCCTTTAATTTTGTAACTAATTACCAATGTTTGATATTATTTTGTAATTATTTTTCTATTTTTTTTCTAAAATTTCTACTCTCCCAATATCATTTACACAATTATTTACCATATACATCTAGATGTTGTCTTATTTTATAGAAATAATGATTAAAATTGTCAATTATAGTTCAATTAAGCCACAATCAAAGTTTCATTAACTAATTATAACAATTTCTATAAATTTTCTAGAAATTTACATTGATATTTCCATAAAATCGAGAGCTCGATATTTCCATCGACATCAATATTTCGAACTTTGGTTACAATATGTTTTGTGCAACATATTGTAATATTATTATTATTATTTAAAAAAAAAAGATAATTTCATTAATGGTGTGAAATTAAAAATAAAAAAATAAAAAAAAAAGGAAAAAAATCATTTGAGAGGAGTTACAGAAAAAAGAAAACAGTGAAATAAGGAATAACATTTACCCCAAGTCGCAACCCTATTAACATCATAATTTTGCTTAAAAAAACATATTGACACATCGTAATATTGTTACAATATGCTTTTTTATTCGAAATTTTAAGTAATGATATTTGGTTTCTTTATATATATTCCTTTTAAATTCACACAAGAAATAAAAATCACAATTTTCTTAAATCTAGAATCTTAAATCTTGATGGTTGATTAGGTAAAATAACATTTATTATAAAATTATTTGTTAGTAAGTAAAAATAAATAAAAATAATAATAAATAGAGGACTAAAAAAACAAAATAAAAACCACTCATATCAAACCATCTAAAACACATTGACATTTTCGTTTGAATATTATTTTGTCTTTTAAAATTAAATTCGTAAATAGTATTTTTTACATGCATATTGGTTTATCACCCTACTTTTAGTAATGCTTACTTTGTTATGTTAATTAACTGATATTAATTACATTATTTCAAGTTAAGTAACACAAAAATTATTGATAAACACACAAATTTTAAGTAAGTGTTAAATTCTAAATTAATAAAGTGAGAAAAGGAGAAAACAAAAACTATACGTCATATACTAAATTGTGTATCATGTGTACTGATTTAGACGTGAACCTGTTAGTTTTAAACACGTTAATAGTTGAATTATTTAAGTCGCGTTCAATGTACGCTAGTTTTGAATAAGCCAAATTAAGTCGGGTCTACTACCGTATTTGGTTTATTTTATGTAATTTATTTCTATTTTAAAAACTAATGATTTATAGAATTAAGCTATCAATTTAACTTTAAAAAAATAAAAAATAAACACTAAATAACTTGAAAATTGTAAAAAAAAAAAAAAAATGATATGATAGTATTGCATGTAGTGATTTAAATATAAATTTGTAAATTTCAAACTCCACGCAGTGATTTAAATATAAATTTGTAAATTTCAAACGCCACGTAGTGATTTAAATATAAATTTGTAAATTTCAAACACCTCATTAGTTGAACTACTTTAAGGTGCATCCAATATATGCTAGTTTTATATAAGCTAAATTCAAGCTTGGTTTAATTTGTATTTGAGTTTATTTTACATCATTGCATTTCTATTTTAAAAACTAATGAGCATTTATTATTAAATTTTTTTAACATCTTTAACACTCTTAAAATTTACCACCGTCAAATGTGATCTTGATTTATAGAACTAAACTATCAATTTAATTAAAAAAAAAACAAAAATAAACATTAAATAACTTAGAAGTTGTGGAAAAAAATAGAATAAAACAAATGATACATCATGCTAAATCGTGTATCGCGTACAATGATTTAAATATAAAATTTTAAATTTTGAACACTTTAATAGTTGAACTACTTAAGTTGAGTCCAATATATGCTAGTTTTGTACAGACTAAATTTAAATTCGAGCTACTATCCTAATTTTGTAATTTGGTTTATTTTACATCATTATATTTCTATTTAAAAAACAATTTATATTTATAGTTCTTCTTTAAACTTCATTAATATTCTTGAAATTTACCACAACCAAATGTTGTTTGAATTTATAGATTTAAGTTATCAATTTAATTTAAATCTAAAAAAAATCAACTTAACAAATATTTTTGTAGTCCCTAAATTTTGGATATAATTTTCATTTGGTTCTTAAGTTTCAAAATATTATATTTTTAGTTTTTAAGTTGAGTGTGATTTCAATTTAGTTCATAGGTTCAAAATATTACAATTTTACTCTTGAGGTTTGTGTGTTGTGTTAATTTGTTGCTCATATTTCAAGATATGCACTTTGATTTTCCATTATATACTCCATTTTAATTTTTAGTGCCAATGTTTATTAATTAATTTTAAAATAACAAAGGAATAATAATTAATTAAGTTTCACTATTTTTCATCACTATTAAAATTTATTTTAAAATTCTACTTCATAATTATTTAAAATCAATTAATGTATATGACTGTCAAATATTAAAAGTGAGTATTTAGTGAAATATCGAGATTAAAAGTGTAATATTTGAAACCCAAAGACCAAAATGAAAAAAAAAAAAAAAAAAAACTCAAATCTCAAGAATAAAATTATTATATTTTTAAACTTAAAACTAAATTGAAGTCAAACTCAAAACTTAATAGCTAGAAGTGTATGCCTCATTTGATAATCCTTTCGTTTTTTGTTTTTTAAACTTAAGTCTATTTTGCTCCCCATTTCTTATAATGATTTGTATCTTTTTAAGTTTAATGCCTGAATTCTAAGCCAAACTCCAAAGATAAAGAATGGGTTTTAAAAGCTACTTTTTTTAGTTTTCAAGTTTTGGTTTGGTTTTTAAATCATTGGCAAAAAAGACAACAAAAGAAGAATTTGGAGGTAGAAGTGTAAATTTTTAAAAAAACTAAAAACCAAAAACTAAGGTCATGTTTTGTAACAATTTGGTTTTTAAAAATTAAGCCTACAGACAGTACTTCCACCTCTAAATTTATTCCTTTGTTATATACTTTTTACCCATAATTTAAAAAACCAAGTCAAAAATTGAAAACTAAAAAAAAAAATAGCTTTTAAAAATTTATTTTTGTTTTTAAAATTTGCCTAGAAATTCAACAATTCGACTTAAGAAAGATGTAAATCATTGTAAGATGAAATATGGTTAATTTTTAAAAGTAAAATGGTTACATATTGAAACCTAATGGTTACCAAATTGGGCCGTAATATTTTTAAATGGAATAACTAATTTAGAAAGAGGGAGGTAATTTTTTTTCTTAAAAAATTAAAGGAATATTGAATAACTTGAAAGTTGAGAAAAAAAAAATTTTTTAAAAGAAAAAAAGAGAAAAGAAATAAGAATTTGGAGAGGGGAACAGAACCCTCGTAAATGGTGGCAGAAGTAGACAAATGAAAATGGGGTCTCATCATTACCGCATGAGGGCGTGAACATGGAACCATTTTTTCCTTCAATATTATAATTCTAAGAACGAAGACTCAGAATTTTGCCCAATTAAAGTTGGTTGTGTTTCTAAAATTCCAATATATTTTTTTTTTTTTTTGGTTTTGGTTTTCAGACAGTAAAAATTTTCCCCTTTTGTTTTTCCCACATCTTCTCTCACACCTGGGCTTCTCCCTCTCTTCCATTTCCTTCTTTTCCCCCCATTTTTCTTCTTTCCTCTGCAATTTCCCCACTTCCTCTTTCATCAATTCTTCCTAATTTATGCATTTTTTATGTTTTTTCCCCTCAATTTCTGCTCCCTTTTGCAACCCAACATTCTATTTTCTTCACTTTTCAGATCGTACTCTTGTCCTTCGTTGAATTCTTCTTCAGGTATCACTTCAATTCCTTTTCCTTCTCCATTCTTCTGCCTTGTTTTTTGTTTCTATGCATTACCCATTTGGGCTTTCTGTTTCTTTTGCTTTCTTTCTTTGTTTTTCTCTTGAAATTTGTGTTTTGGCTACTTGGGTTCAGCCCAGAATGTTGTTTTTCTGTTTACCCCATTTTTGTTCTCTTTTAAATTTTGAGGCTTTTAGTGAAACTCACTGATATCGTTGCATGCAGACCTGTTTTTGTTGTGTTTGTCATCTTCATCTGGCGTTCTTGTCTCTGGTATCACTTTGTTGATCCATTTGATTCTCGTTGGTTTATCAGTTGAACCGTTTTGTTTCCTTTTTTGGTTTGATCAGAGGTTTAACATCTGTCTTGGATTGATTTTCCCCTCTCCATATTTCGATAGTCTTGCAGTTCCCTTGAGGTAGTGGCTTTTGATTGTTGTTTTAAAGCATCTCATGAAGCTAGAAATTGTTTTTGTTGTGTTGAAAATAGTTGGATTATGGGTTTACGTTTAGGGTTTTCTCAGTTATTGATCAGTGGGGGCTATTGGTTTTGCATTATGTATTTGCATGCAGGGTTTTATCTACCATTCACCCTGTCCAATGTTTGGCATTGGCCATCAATTTCTGGGTTTTATTGGAATGAGTATGTTCTTATCTTTTTTAAGATAAGATTACTGATTACTTCTAAAACCCTTTATGATGTTAGTGAAAGTTGTTGGAGTCTTAGAGTTTACTTTTGGGTCACTACTTGTTAGCTGTGTTACAGATCATGTTTCATGGAAGATTGTAGTTTCCTCCTGTGCATTGCTGGATATTCCCCTTTCTGGATCTGATCTAATGATCAATCTAACCATGCCTTTCTCTTCTAGCTTTTAATATGCATATATATATATTTGAATATGTACTTGCTTTATGTCTTTTACAGAATTTCGTTGGATTGCTTCACACCATATCTGCTTGGGTTCTCAAAATCGAGTTGAATGAGGTGGATTCACTACCTGTAGGTTAACATAATGTTCTGTATGGAAGTTTGCATTTAAGCTATGGATTAAAATTTGAGTTGGATTAGGTGAATGGGGATTCAAACTATGGGGTCTCAGGCCGGAGGTGATCCAAATGGCAAACAATCACAATTCCAGCCATTGGTTCGTCAAAATTCACTGTATAGTCTCACACTGGATGAGGTTCAAAATCAGTTGGGCGATCTAGGAAAGCCTTTAATCAGCATGAACCTTGATGAGCTTCTTAAAAATGTGTGGACTGCTGAGGCCAACCAAACTGTTGGTAAAGACAATGAGGACAATAATGTCTTGGCCAATCAAACATCCCTACAACGTCAGGCTAGTCTTTCATTGAATGGTGCTCTGAGTAAAAAGACTGTCGATGAGGTGTGGAGAGACATTCAACAAAGCAAAGACAGTGAGGAGAAGAAGTCTCGTGAACGGCAACCTACGTTGGGAGAGATGACATTGGAAGATTTTCTGGTGAAAGCAGGGGTGGTTGCTGAGACATCGTCGAATAAAAAAGGTGCGGGTCCTGTTGTTGAAATTGACGCAAATATCACACCCCAGTTTCAACAAACGCAGTGGATGCCGTACCCTCAACCTCAGTATCAGTCTCAACAAGCAGCAATGATGGGGGTTTACATGTCAGGCCAGCCTATTCCCCAGCCACTGCATGTGGGAGGTGGTGCTGTGATGGATGTTCCATATGTAGACAACCAGTTGGCATTGCCAACTCCTTTGATGGGAGCTTTATCTGATACACAGACATCTGGAAGAAAAAGGGGAGCGCCTGAAGACATGATTGAGAAAACTGTCGAGCGTAGACAGAAGAGGATGATAAAGAATCGGGAATCTGCCGCTCGTTCACGAGCAAGGAAGCAGGTGATTTCTAAAATCTCAGGTTCTGTATTATCCAAAAAAGAAAAGAAAAACATAACAAAACAAAAAAGAGCTTTAGGTTTTGGGAAGTTAAAAGTTAGTAGTACTTCATTTTTTTTCTTTCTTGTTCCATTTTGCTGAGTTGCCACTTTGAACAGGCATATACCAATGAACTGGAGAATAAAGTTTCACGTTTGGAAGAGGAGAATGAAAGGCTCAGGAAACGGAAGGTTAGTTTTCTTTAAATACTGAATGTGGATGACTGTGGAATATTTTTCTTTTATAGCTGAACGGATTGACATTTGTCACCTCTCATTAGGTTTTTAATGAAGTACGCTGTACACTCTTTAGATCCGAGTCTACCCACTCTACTTGTTTGTCCTTATATGCTGTCAAGTTGTCTATATTTGTAGCCCACCTTTTGATTTACTAGATCCCGTAGGGCTCTTAATGGCATACGAGAGAAAAGTATAGACTGCATATTTGAGTTCATCCAATCTCACTAGTTTGCAATTTTTAGATTGAATTTTGCATCTTCAGCCCATGCCGTTAAATTGGCATATTTAATGCACATCATATTGAGTAAAACCAGGAACAGTAGGTCTCCTTGCCTTTCCTCTTTTATCAGCTTTAAAAGTAACTCCTGGCCTTGCATCAATAATATCAAAGTTTTCAACATCCATAAAGATTGGCTTGATTTTTCAATGAAGTTCTTTCTCACAGAATCATAAAGTCTAATAAGAGTCTAAAGTGCAAAGTGCTTTACTTTGTCAACTCAATCAATCTACCATCCCTGAATGTGTTTCAACTTGAACACACAACTAAGTTTAGGAAGCCTGCTCTGCATGTAGCCAATACCTAACCATGGGGATGATCGTACAATACATGGGTTATAATTTAACCTATTAAATAGACTGAAGGACTGGAGGATAGTCTTTTAGCGAGCTAGTAGATTTGTTTTCATTGTCTCTCTGTATTGTCATGCTAAACGATGGTTGAAAGTTGTCTCACTGCTTCTACTATTCGCTCCTAGAAGTCTTAGAACACTACCATTTCAAGACATTGAGAATGGAGCCATCTTTGTTTGATTTATGTATAATGTAACATTTCTTTTTGTTTGAGTTCAACATGTGGGGTGAGAGATTTATGTCTTTTAATCGAGGACATGTGACTAAATCAGTATAGCTATACTGAGGTTCGCAATAAATTGGCAATGGAGCCATACTTATTTAGTAATACTTTTTCCTCGTGCACTTAAATTGGACATTTCATAAACCCTGAGGGCGTGATGAGACCTAAGATTTCATATTCTAGTTAAGTGCTCTCTACATGAGGGCACTTGTACATATCAAGAGTGAGAGTGGGAATGGGGCAGAGAGAATCATTCCTCTTGTTAAATTTAGGATGCTTTTTCTGAACAAAAAATGATGTATTTTTTTTTCTTTCTTCCCTCTTTGTATGAAAGTCGGGATCCATTTCTGTTATAGTTCCTCCTACGAAGGGTAGGGAATATTATTTGCGCATTTCTATGGAATTTATTTGTCCTTTTAATTTTTCTCTTGGCCTTTTATGTGGGTTCCACAGCAACCTTTCTACATACAAGACATGAGCAATATTCTTCATCGCAAACCTATTCAAAAACACCTTTAGTAAATTCTATCTGAAGCACCTTTCTGGTTTAAAATCTATTTAATTTTGATTCTCTGCCTGTTTTCATTTAGCGAATGGACCCAATCTCCCCTACTATTAGACTGCACTTGCACCTTTTAACTTCTTTAGCACACAGCATTCAAATCATGTCTATGACCCAATGTGCTTTTTATTGATTCTTGGGGTTTGAGATCCTGATTAGTCATGCCATGGGTGGTTGCTAAAGCCAAAATGTCGTGTGTATATATATATTTTTATTAAAAAGCCAGCTTTCATTAAGTAAAAAAATGAAAGAATGCAGAAGGACTGTGCCAAAAAGGGAAAGCCTGAGACAAAAAGAGCTAGAAAACAATAAACTACCTAACTACCAAACACGGGACGCCATTAAATTGATTCAGTCAGTCTCAATCATTAAAAAAAATGATTCAGTTAAATTTTGTAACACATATATGACAGGATGTTATTGCCTATTGGCAATGATACAGTTGGAGGCCTTCTGTTTGACCCCTCATTTAGGAAAGGGACATCTTGTCCTTTTGTCTTTTAGGTTGTTTTGTTTTTCCTTTGGCTTTTCTGAATGGATTTTCTCCCTGTTTCTTATTTTTAAAAAATAGCAATGATTCAGTTAATGAAACTGAGATAAAGCTTGTTGGTCCTTTATAATTGCAAGCTTCAATTTCATCTGCTTTTTTTTCTTTCCTTTTTTTTTAGGATCTTTCTTTTTGGATCATGGATAGATACACATAGCCTTTCCTTTAGACTTTTAGTTTTTTAGTTCAACAATATGTAGGGTGAGATATTTTTGCTTCTTACCTCGTAGCTGCTACTGTCAGTTGTGCTATGCTCATGTTGGCTTCCTTTGGACTTTTAGTGGTCCAGTATGTCAGCAAATAACACCTTGAATGTTATGGAATTTTCTTATATTATGTAGTTCAATAGTTTGTTTACCTTAAGTCTTTTATACTGCTGAAGACATGTGGATGATTCTGCTTCTTATTTTTGTATCATGTTGATTTTCTTGTGCTGTTTTAAATCATGATCAAGAAATAGCTCTGGAGAAATCACTGTGAAGCGAGCTGATAGTTGAAATGTAAAATTGTAAAATAGAATATTTCCGAGGTTAAGTACGCATGACGTACCCTTTTTACACTCCAAATGTTGTGGGGTCAAACGGTTTTTGTAGGATAGTCAAGTCTACTTAATGCTCATCCATATCGAATTTGGAAAGCTCCCTGAGCGAACACTCGCAATGTTTAGGAAAAATCTGCAATGAAATTATTTCTCCCCCCACCTTGCGCTTATGGTACTTTCCTGTAGGGGTTATTCGTTAGTTGAGTTAAAAACCTTCTTAACAGAAAACTAAACAAATATGTTTAGGTATTCATTAGAAGTTTGTCCTTGGTTTGTTCTTCCTTCCAAAATTACGAGTTACTTGCAATCTTTGAAGAGTTGAATCACGGATAGGATCATAGGATTCATTTTACTCTAGAACCAGAACCTCTCTAGACAATTCATTTCTTGTTTAAACTGGATTTCGTACAATCATCACCTTTTCGTTAGATTACTCGATCGGAACATGCCATCCCCTTTCAATATCTTAACAAGGACTACAAATACTGTAATCTTTCCATTGAGGGTGTCTTAAATATTTGAGGTTGTATCTACTTAATTTGTTTTGGTTTTTGCTTCAAGGAGTTTCTTTTACATGTAGGAGCTGGAAAAGATGCTACCGTTGGCTCCCTCTCCTGAGCCGAAGTATCAGCTTCGAAGAACTTCGTCAGCGCCGTTCTAACTTGCACATCAGCTCTCTTTCTCTTTCTTCCTCACTCTCTCTTTCTCACTCATAAAGTGTATGTTGGTTCTTCTTGTTGATAGTTTGTTTGTAACTATCATCAGGTTTTGTTTGTACTTATTAGTGCTCTGTTATATTAATCAGTGGTAGAGAGATTCTAATGGGACCATTGTAACTTTGAATGTCTCTATGATTTGTCATATAAAGTTTTTAGTTGAGCTTCAAAACAAACAAAAAGAATGTTTGAATGTAAATTTTCAGAGTTTCATAAGATAAAAAAAAAATGTATAAGGTAATTGTTGTTTCAGTTCCTCTGCTTTCTGCCTTTGGAGTTTGGAATGTTTGAGAAGTAGAATTTTGACTGAAGGCTTATTTAGCAAAATTTTCTTGAATATAAAAATTTTCTATGCAATGTATTTGAACTGAGACTCTTTGGCCTTTGAAATTTCATACCAATAAAAAGTTTGTTTACTTCAATTTGTGATGATTTAGTTCTACTTTCACATTTGTAACGCTCTAATTTTTGAAATTTAGGTATTTGTATTTTTGCCATCTTTTATTAGGAAACTACCCCATGTTTTTTTAAGCATATTGTGTGACAACTAAAGTCTTATATAAACAAATTTGATCTTCGATTACTTTACTTTATTAATGTATACACGTGAAAGAAATTTTTCATTAAATTTTAATAATGTTTTGCTTTTACAAATTATAGAAGTGTTAAAACTAAAGGCTCATTCGATTTTTTGTTTTTAAAAATCATTGAGTTGAATTCTTAATTTCAAAAATAAAAACTATTTAAAAAAAAAATTAAAAAACGAAAATCAAACGGTTACAAAACTCCTTAATTATTGCCAAATAAGTGTGGTGACTAAATAGTAAATTGTTAAAAAAAGATTAAATTATTAGATAAGAGTGTTTTTAAAATAGAACTTTTTAGACATTAATTGAGTTTAAGATCTTTTGTCGTAAGTCTTAATAATTTTTTTAAAAAAATACTTAAAAGTTCTTTTTGGAGAAGCAATTAACTAATACCTTTTCTGAAAGAAGCAGTAAAATAAATAGTATTCTTTTCAAAAGAAATATCAAACTTTTTTAAGTGCTTCTCTCAAAAGTTTTTATTTAAAACTCACTTTTTGAGAATCTATTTCTAGTCATGCCCTTATAAAAAATTTGGAAACTATTTTGATGAAGAAAAACACTTTTTATCTTTTGAAAAGTTATTTTAAATTCACTTTTTAATATTAGCAAAATGTAGTAGGTGCATTGCATTAAATATATAAATTGATTGTTGTAGTAGTAGACTAGAGATAGTTACTATTTTTTTATAAGATTATTATTATTATAATTTTATTATATAGTTTGCATCTACTTTTCATTGGTCAACGTTTATCAATAATTTTCTTTTTTCCCGGTTATATTCAATATTCAATATGATGTTTCATGGAAAGGAATGTATTTAATAATTATGAAATATTATTCTGTCAAAAAACTATAAAATATAGTTATGATATAATAATATCTTTAACATACTCACAAGAAATAAAGAAAAAAGAACTTTGGTCGACATAAAATAATGGGATTTAAAGTCACTTTTTTTTTAAGTGACAATTATTAAAATATACTTTTGGTTGTTAACGTTCAAAATTTTGTTTTTTTTTTTAAAACACTTACAAATATAACTATTAGGTCCATAGTTTTTTTTCAGATGTAGCACAATGTAAAATAAATTATAAATATAGAAAAAATTTAGATTTTGTTTTCAAAGTTTATAAGTAATAGACAATATTAATAGCATGGTCTATTAGTGATAGACTATATCACTTATAGAAGTTTATGAGTGACAAAGTTTATTATTGATAGATTTTGCTATATTTTGCAATTTTTAAAAAATGTTGCTATACACTTAATTATTATCTCGAAGAGTATTATCTAATGCAATTACCATTTTTTTTTAATACAATAGGATGAAGTTATTTGAACCACAAACCAATTGATCATTGACCCATTTATATGTCAACTGAGCCATGTTGACTTTGTTATTCAACTTTGAATCTTACTTTTAATTGGTACCTAAAATTTTGAAATTATTTTCTAAATAGACCCTAATTAGAGTTGACCAATTGTTTTTTTTTCTTTTTTTTTTTTAAGTTTAAATATTACTTTGATCTCTATACTTTTAACTTTAGTTCATTTTGGTCATTGTACTTTCAAAATATTCATTTTGATCCTTATATTTACAACTTTAGTTCATTTTGGTCCCTATACTTACAAAATATTCATTTTCATCCTTGTACTTTCAACTTTTGTTCATTTTGGTTCTTGAACTTTAAAAAAGTAGCCACTTTGATCCCTTAAAAGTGAAATAAAAAAAAAAAAAAAAGAATGAAAGAACCAAAATAGTCATTTTTTAAAAATATAAGGACCAAATTGTTGAACTAAAATTAAAAGTACAAGGATGAAAGTGAATTTTTTGTAAATATAGAAACCAAAATGAACCAAAGTTAAAAGTATAGGATCTAAAATGAACATATTTTGAAGATACATAGACCAAAATGAATCAAAATCAAAAGTATAAAGACCAAAATAGTATTTTAAATTTTTAAAATTAGTTGAAAAGTTATTTCCCTTCTTTATTCCTAATACTCAAATTTCAGTGGTCAAACATGTTACTTTTGAAGCATTGAGGGTGAAATAAATACTAAATTTAAATTTCAATGATCAAGTTCAAATTCCAGCCAAAATCAACGACTAACTTAAGTTTTTAATTTTGTGTCAAACAAATCATTGAGTTATTGACATCCTTTAACATTTTGCAAATTTATTTGACAGAAAATTAAAAATTTGGGCTCCATTTAATAATCATTTAGGAGACGTTTGATAATTATTTCGTTTTTTGGATTTTGGTTATTGAAAAAACAGATTTATTTGATATCTAATCGGTTTATTTTTTTTATTTTATTTTTTTATAAATTTTAAAAACGTTTTTAAAATTATCAAGGAACGTTTTTTAAAAACCAGTGAAATAGCTTAGATCCAGTGTGGGTGTCCTTTAAATTCAAGAGTGATGGGTTTAAAACTTCGATTATAAATTTTGTTTTTATTATATAATAACATTTTCTTTTTTTTCTTTTTTTTTCTTTTATGAAATTGATGGTTAAATGTTAAATAATATTTTTACATTTCAATTTTTTTTTTAACAGGAATAACTTCAATTTTGTTAAACGATTTTCAAAATCAATTTTTTTTTTATACAAAATCAAAAATTAAATTTCTCAAATTATTTTGTTTATTTGTTTTTAAAAAACATATCACAACTCTTGATATTTTATTTATTTATTTTTTTTTAATGACACAATGCTTTAATGAAAGGATGCACATTTTCTCAAAAGACACAACCTCGTACCAAGAGATGTAAATATATAAATATGCACAAATTATCTATAAAAACATGGAGAACTGTTACCAGATTTCAATCTCTTTCATATATAATTATTTGCTCATTGTAGTGTCATCAAGTCTTATGGTTGAAGCATTCACGGATTTTTAATTTGTCCTATCTTGGGAGATGATTTTTCATAATACTTTGAGTACCAAAAATGGAACAAAATCATCATAAGGAACATTGTGAATTTGTTGGGTTAGATGTTTTCATTGTTTTCTTATTCTTCTAAAATTTTATTTTACAAAATAATTATTTTTTTTTGTATAATTTTGTCAGTATTTTTTTATTTATTTTTATTTTTCTTCATTTTATTTGTGATTAATAAATACATTTAAAATATTGATATTATGTTATCAATATGAAAATTTTTAAAAATTTAAAATAAATATATGATTTTATAATTATGTATACCAAATGAAAAAATATTGTAAAAACAAGTTGATTTTATTTTTATAAAAAAAATATAAAACTAAAAAAGTCATAAAAAATCATTTTCAGTTTTTAAAAACAAAAAGCAAAAACACAATTATCATTTTTAATTTTCAATTTTTGGAAAACATAAAACAATAAACAACTAACAATTATATTCTTTTTTTCCTTAAAAAAGAAAATTATAAACAGTTACCAACCATATATTATTTTTGTTTTTTAAAAAACAGAAAACCGAAAAATAGTTACCAAACATGTACTGCTATTGTTTTTTTAGAAACATAAAATAAAAAATAGTTACCAAACATTATATGATTTCTGTTTTTTAAAAATGGAAAACTAGAAACAAAATTTTAAAAATCAAAAACAAAAAACTCAAAACAAAATAGTTATCAAACCGAACTTTAGTTTTTTTTTTTTTAATTATTATTATTTTAAATCAAGTCTATTAAACATCTCTTCCACCTCTAAATATCTTTTTTTTAAAAATCAAAGTCAAGTTTTGCAAACCTAAAAGAAGCAATTTCCTAATCATTTGAGCCAATCCCAAAAGAATTTTAGTTTAAAAAAATCTATTTAATGAGTTATCTTCTTCTAGTTGATTTATTTCCTTTATGGACTAAAAGGGATTCCCTTATAGTTTAGAATCTCTTCATTGGAAAAACACGATATACAAATAAAGTTCAAGTTTTTGTAGATTTCATTCGTGATCTTTATCTTTTTGGAGTTTGTTAATAACTTTCTTTTGATCAACGGCAAGAATGACTATGTGGATCGTGACTTTTCTTACTATGCTTGAAGATTCCATCTTTTGAGACCACCCTCCATGTACCCGAATCCTACTTTTTTTTGGTTTCTTAACTTGTTTTGTTTTTGTGTACAACAAAAAAAAAAAAAAATTGAGATTAAACTCGTTCAAGTCTGATAATCTTGATAAAGACAAAAGGGTATTTAAGAAATTTCGCATGCTAATGGGCCGCTGGTAATTGAAGCCCAGCCCAAAGAAGCCCAAAGATTGGTCGAAGGGAAATTCAAAACGGTCAGTTGCTTTCACCCGATGCGTCGGTTAATTTAATTCAGTTTTATTCCATTCAATTTTTCTCGATTCGGAAATCAAATTCTGCCACCATATCTTCCTCTCTCCCTCCCAAATTTCTCTGCTTCTTCTTAGAAATTTCAAAATCTCAGTCTAAACAAACACTCTCTTTCTTTAATCTTCGTACGTTTTTTCAAGTTTTATCTTCACTGTTAGGGCTTTTTGCGTTTCTGGGATTTTCTTTTGCTGTCGGAATTGTGACAATCTGTCTACAGAAATGTCGGCTTCGACCGTCTCAATAACGGCGAATCCGGCGGCGCGGAGGAGGCCGGTTTTGGCCTCCGAGAAGAAGGGGACAAGTATCGAATTGTTGGCCACTGATGGCGTTAACCCTCTTTCGAATACTGCTACTATCGGGACTGGCGGTGCCGCCGATGATAAAGTCGCCGGTGGAAATGGTAGGGATATGAGTCATCATTCGATTAGGGGTGAGGTTGTTCTCGAGCGGTCTTCTAGGGATCCACTTCAGATCAAGAAAGCTGTTGCGAATTCTACCATCTCCCCGCGGCGGAGTAGAAAGGTACTTACGAAGCCGGAGAAGCCTCGATGGGTCACTATTCTTAGCGTCTTTACGAAGAATTTTGTGCTTTTGATGGTTCTTTTGGGATTGGCTCAAATGATTAGGAAATTAGCCCTAAAGTCTGGTGAAGGAACGGTGGGAAATCAGATGGGGTTTTCGGAAGTCGAGGGGCGGATTGCGGAAGTTGAAGCACTCTTGAAGACTACCAGTAAGATGCTTCAGGTGCAGGTGGAGGTCGTTGATCGGAAGATTGAGAATGAGGTTGGGGGATTGAGAAGGGAAGTTACCAAGAAGATTGAGGAGAAAACTGCTGATCTTGAGAGCGGTTTGAAGACGCTGCAGAACAAGGGGGAAGACTTGGAAAGGTCTTTGAGCGAGTTGAAGGCTGGGGATTGGTTGTCGAAGCAAGAATTTGATAAAATTTATGAGGAATTGAAGAAGGCCAAAAACGGTGAATTTGATGAGCGATTTGCGAATTTGGATGATATAAGGGCTTATGCAAGGGAAATGATTGAGAGGGAGATTCAGAAGCATGCGGCTGATGGGCTTGGTAGAGTGGATTATGCTGTTGCTTCTGGTGGGGCAATGGTTGTAAAGCATTCGGATCCGTTTAGAGGAAGAACAAGTAATTGGTTTTCGAAAAGTGTGAGGAATGGGGTTCACAGTGATGCGGATAAGCTGCTGAAGCCGAGCTTTGGGGAGCCTGGGCACTGCTTCCCCTTGAAAGGAAGTAGTGGGTTCGTTCAAATTAAGCTGCGGACAGCAATTGTTCCAGAAGCTATTACTTTGGAGCATGTTGCCAAGGTGATATTTTTATTTCTTCTTCGAATTGTTTGCCGTGTAAAGTTTTTGTTTAAAATTTTTAATGTCCAAATACGTGTTTCTATGCAGTAAATATCTATATTTCAGAATTTCCGAAATATGAATTAGCATTTGTTAGTGTGTAATACCCGGGCTCTGATTAAAAAAAAAAAAAGTACAAATTGGATTGTATACCATGAGTTGTGAAGAGAATCATGAGTATTCTTGGGAGTTATAAATGCAACACTTGTACCTTCTCTGCTTAGTTATGTTGGGGCCTTGGGGGTGGTTCTCTTTTAGTAGGAAACTTAGGAAGGAGAAATAGACTTAAGGGTTTATAGACACCCTGATTGGATGATTGTTGCAGTGTAATACTGTTATGTAATATCCGGCTTCTTCATGAGTGTCACCGACTATGGATTTTTTTTTTTTTTTTTTTTTTTTTTTTTTTTTTTTTTTTTTTTTTTTTTTTCCTGATAGATATATTGGCCTGCTTATCCCAATGTTCCCTTTTTCTTTACTAAAGCAAGTTCTATTATCAGACCATCATAGTTAAAACGAGGGCAGAATATAGTCATCGGATATATTTTGTTCAAACATGGGACTTAGGAGACATATTTTCTAAACAATAACTGTGAAATTTTGTATTCAGTATCTGTACACTATTGCCTTATGCTTCCTTTTGTTTTTATGGTTGTTTTTAACCATTAAAAACTCGTTTCTGCTCATCAATGCAGTAGATTCAATTTTTATTGAAGATGTGAATGGAGTTTTAAATTTAGTATGTAAAATTGCTTTTTATTTAGTTCTGAATTTGCTCATCTTATATGTACTCTTTTAAAATATGTTGATCTTAGTTTAAGCTATCCGAACCCACTAGAGAGATGCTGTGCCCTCCATAAGTGTTCTCTAGCCATTGTGCTTGGTACAAGTCTGGTTGCATGTTCTTATACTAATCTTTGTGGGATGTATGGGAAAGGATGACCTTGGTGGCAGGTGGTTGACTGTATAGTCATTTTGGGATTGGAAGTAGAGAAGGTTTGAAAATATTTTGAGTTGGAGAAGGCTACATGTTATTTTAGAATGTTGTACAAAGGTACTTTCTTCTTTTATGTTGTGTATATGAGACATACTTTCAGAAACCTATTTTGACGATTGAAGATAACGTATTTTCTTTCTGCTGATCCAATATAAGTTGCAAAGTACTCTTCAATGGCATGTCTAAGAAAAGGAAAACACTACAGAATATCCTTGACTAAAACTCCAACAGTGCTATAGACCTCTAAAGCATTTTAAGGAGCAATTTCAAAACATTATTTGCCTCCTCTGAATTCATAAACCCCTGATTCATGACATAACACATTTTTAAAGAGACTTTCACTAGTCCCTCAATGTGTAGCCAGAAAGAAATTGAAACAAATTACCGTGTGCAGTCTGTTGATTGCACCGGTAATAGTCCAAAGGCTAAAGAAACCTCCCTCCAAACTTCCTGGAGAATTCACATACCAAGAGAGATTCTTGATCCCAGTTACTTTCATTCTTTGATCTTGATGTTAAGGTCATATGATTGGGAGTTAAGGGAATGCTTGGTCGCTTGTGATTCTCTTTTTAAATTTGAATATTATTGTCTACAGTTTATAGAAAGAAATCACTCGATGAGCTGTCTTGGTAATGCTTGAGTGAGATTGTAGTTACTGTTGTCGGGCACTCCAAAAATAGGCTAGAGAAGTATTTTTATCTCACAAGACTTGAATTTCTTTCCTTCCATATCAGCCAAAGGAGATGGCCCTTGATAGATTAATCCAAAGCACTCTAGCTTTGTCTTTAAACCACCATTCAGTTAAAGAATCCACCATCCAACTCCCCACTTGCTTCAGTTTACAACCTCAAAGACCAAACTGCTTCCCAAAATGGTTCAACACTTTAGCTACAAATTCACAATGCAGCAGGAGGTGGGAGAGAGATCCTCACTTCTACTACACATTACACAAACTTAGGAAGAAATGCAAGGATTAGGATTCCTTTTCTGAATTTTGCCCACAGTGTTGACGCTTCCAAGGGCTGTTGTCCACATAAAGAAACTTCCCTTTCTGGGGCATTTTCTTCCCAAATCAGGTGGTGGTATATTTCTTTATCCAGAATCCTTCTTTCTCTTGAAGGGCGATCAAAACCAACTTCACTCGGAAAATACCCTATATATCCAAATTCCAAGCAATTCATCCACTTAAGAAGGCTTAACAGGTTCCGACAAGTCGGTTTTGTTTTTGTTCTTTATTTATTTATTTATTTTTATTTGTTGCTGATAAGAAGCAAATTTAATACGGTAAAATGCCCAAACCAAAGGAGTTACAAAAGGTTTCTCCAATTGGTCAAGAGAGAAGATACACTATAAGAGCTATAGAATGATGAACATTTGCACCAAGTCATAGCAAGATAAATAATATGATAAAAAAGAAAACCTATCAAAAGAGCTTCCCTTGTCTTTGAAGAGACAGTTGTTCAGTTCAATGTAGATACTCCATAGGAAAGCCTGAATATTGTGCATCCACATATTTCTTTTACCATCAGTGAAAGGGTAACCAGTAAGGGTGCATATGAGGAGGTTGAGTCAAGTTCGTTTTGTTTCTTTCAAATGATGTACTTTATGGACATTAATTAGGGATAAAGAGAAAATCAGATCATAAGATTCTATTCCAGTTGAGTTTGTAGATGATCAAAGAACTTTTGAAACCTGGGTTCTTTATTTACCAAATCTCCAATTGCAGCTTCTACATCAAGAGTTCGTGATTCCTCTTTTTCTTTGAACCCTACCGCAGCCCTTATTCCATTGCAGCTGTACCTATATTAGATTATGAGTTCTCACGTCTCCAGACCATCTTCTCTTGATAATGAAAGCCTGCGCTCTTGTTTTGGTGAGATTGAAGATTCAATTTCTTTTTTTGGGTAAGAAACTGAGCTATTATGAGGAGAATGAAAGAATAACATGGGGATAAAAAAAAAAAAAAAAAAAACAAGCCCAACAGATGACAAGGGAGCCAAGAACTAAGTAAAAGTAAAAGTCTTAAATCCAATAAAATCAAACCAAGAATTACAAAAAGACCTAGTGACCGATACTCACAGGGAAGTATTAGACCTCACCACCTACCAAACGTCTCCTCACAACCTCTCAACCTTTCTGAAAGATCCTATTATTACACTCTAGCCAAATACCCACAAGATAGCAAAGAAGCTAGTGTGCCACAATACTTTGCCCTTATCATGAAAAGGTGAAACAACCTCTATTCTGGACCCATCAAAGTACAAATGAGTTCAACCAATGAGCCCAAAGAGACTGAGGAAACTAGCAATCCCTCAACAAATGATGGAGATCCGCTCCCTGATGCTTGCAGAGAATGCACCACTGTGGGAACAACACCAAATAAGAGTGACGCTGGACATGGTCTATATTGTTGACTCTCCCATGTAAAATTTGCCATTCAAGAAGTTGTACCTTCCTAGGAACTTGCAACTCAATATGTTTAATTTAAAAATGATCTAGTTTCATGGAAATTAATTGAGTACCAGTTCAATAATTCTTTGGTTGAGTTAGCAGGTAAATTAAGTCTTAGTCGCTTCATTGTTGTATTGTGTATTGTCTGTGAATGGAAATGGAATTTTGAAGAGGCATTATTCTGTCAACAAATAAGTCACTTTTTATCCAGTGACTAGGTACTATTGGTTGGTGACGAATATTCCATTGGGATTTTATTCAAGAGGTTGCTACTTGCTAGTCTAGAAGCTCGTCACCTACTGCCATTATCAAATACACATACACTCTCTCTCTTTTTCTTTTTATTATATTTTGTTTTATTTAAAATATCACAACTATGGGCAATGACTTTAAATTGGAGAACACAGAACTGTCATTGGCCAGTCTTCCTGTCAAATGTGTAAATCACCCGTGCTCCCATGAGTTTAAATCCTAGTGCTTCAATAGTTTGTGATATCACTTGAGGTATACAAAATTTAGTGAATGGGTAGGGGGTTTTGATAATTTCTGGCTACTGGGAGGAGTTGGAGCAAGAAGGCTAGATACATTTCTGATCCTTCAAGTAAGGACATTTGAGCTTTTGTTGGGAAACTAATTTTTCAAGCGATTCCCATTAACTGAATCAAAGTTTAGTTCTTAGTTATTGGTGGTAAGCTGTCTCAATTTTCACCTTCTTTCCTGCCCAAGGCTTTTCAGTAGAAGGTGCATATTGAGAGTATTGACAATCGAAAAAAGAAAATGGTGGATAAGATTAGGTCAAATGGCTTCTGAAGTTGACTGTGCTTTGGAAGGTGAGCTGAATCGAAAATTTAAAACTTTAATGGTGCAAACTGCAAATGATTGATTCAGAGTGCTTCTCGTTTTAAAAGAGGATGCATAGCGTTTGGATTTTTGTATATTTTGCCTGCTTCTTCTTTGCCTGATTAAATTCGTATTTCGTTTGTTAGATGAGTTTGTGATTTTAGTTATATGTGCTATTAGTTTCATACCACCGTGCAATTTCTTGCTTTTTTCCATCTTTTTTTTAATAATATGGCTACACAATTGACTTTTCTGGAACAGAGTGTAGCATTTGATAGATCAAGCGCACCTAAGGATTGCAGGGTATCTGGATGGTTTCAAGGGAACGATGCAAATTCAGCTATTGATGCTGAGAAGATGTTCCTCTTGGCCGAGTTTACATATGACCTCGAGAAGAGCAATGCCCAGACATTCGACGTGGTGGAGTCAACAGGCTCTAGTCTCGTTGACATGATCCGATTAGATTTCTCATCCAACCATGGAAGCCTGTCCCATACTTGCATCTATCGTGTGAGAGTTCACGGTCACGAACCATATTCTGTTTCTATGATGGCGACACAGTCATGAGGGATGGGCTGCAGCCAAGCAGCCAGCTTGTATTGGGTTCCAAGTTTGTATTATCCTTGTAACTGTTACATTCCCTGTTCTTATTCTTTATTTAGAACCATAGCCCTCACACTTAGAATCTTTTGGTTAGTGGGCACAGCTGTTGTTTCCTACTTTTAACTTCATCTTCTTTGTTTTTCCTCTTAAGGCATTGTAAACAGATGGAATTTGTGGGGTTATGAATTTTTTTTTGACTGTGCAGTGCAGTGCAGGCATGTTGATTCCTAAAGCTTCTCGCAGTCTTATTCAAAGGTGAGCTCTTAAATTCTATTCTCTCTCTCTCTTGAGACCATTAATAACATTAATAACTAGAAAAAAAAAATAGGGTGAGAATTTTGAAAACAAAGGATTCAAAGAAAATAGAGTTGTATTTAATGTATTTAATGTTTTTAGATATGTGTTAAATTAAATTTCAATCTATAACAATTTTCAAAACTTGTTTTATATGTTTTTTTTTGTATAATTATTATTTTGTAATATTATATAATATATTACATATTTTAATTTAATAAAAAATAATTGACTTTATAACTCGAAATACCATATTTGTCATTATTATTGTCTTTTATATTGTAATAATTATGCATTTAAAATTTTTTGATTCAAAAACAAATTCAAAATCTAGATTTGTTGATCCGCAATAAAAATGGTAGTTTCGAAGTAATTTTTAAAACTATACTGCTTACCAAATTAAAGAGTAGTAGCCCCTAAAGAACAAGTTATTGATAAACAAGCTTACTTTTTATTAGAAAGATTGTTGCCTATTATGAATCTTGTGAAGCCTTGGTAGTTAACCCATGTAAAGTTGATGATCCTATAAATGTTTAGGTTAAATTAAGTTTGAAATGTTTTGAAAAATATTTTTGTTTTTGTCCTTCAAATAAAGCATTTAGTTGATGTGTAAAAATTTAAAAGTGTGTGTAAAATTATTTATAAGTAAACAAAACGTTATAACTCTTATACAATGAAAATTTTACATAATGTCAAATTAGTTGTCACGTCAATTTTTATTTTATTTAAACTAAAATACTCTTCAAGGGTATTTTTGTTATTCTTATACATAAAACTTTTCAAAGTTGAATTGAAACAATTAATTTTCCTTCGATGATCCACTCAGTGTTTTTATTTATTTATTATTATTATTATCTTTTAGTTTGATGATCCATCAAGTCAAGTTCTTGTAGATCAAAGTCACTAAGAATAGCTAAATAAAAGTAAGAAATGGTGTTAAAGTGAAGTGGAGTTAAGAATCTCTTAGTAGGGATTGAGTCAATCATAGAAAATATTATTATTTTAAACAAAACTTTATACATCAGACAATTATGTTAACAACTAAATTCAAAATAACCTTTATACATCAAACACTTTTGTAACTCAACTGATTTTTGTGTGTAAGTTGAAGCATCAACTTTAGGTTACACTTCTGCAAAACTTGCCCCAAAAAGGGTTTCTCATACATCAAAGAATCTCCTTCATTGGGTTTTGTTGGCCATTAAAAGGACTTTTTTATTATTATTATTATTTTTTTTTGAGGAAACCATTAAAAGGAGCTTACTATACTGTTTCCAAACATTCTAATAAATAGTTGAGGACCACATTCTTCTTTGATGAATTGAATAACAAAGAAGAAAAAAAAATCTTGAGAAATGTGGTTAGAGTGGTTTCTTCTAAGCAAAGAAGAACAAACAAAGAAACATAGAACACCCTGTTCCCCCCCCCCCCCCCCCCCCCCCCCAAAAAAAAAAAAAAATTAATTAATTAATTAATTTAAAAAAAAAAAAAAAAAAAAAAAAAAAAAAAAAAAAAAAAAAAAAAAGCTCTTTGCCCTATCTAGTTGAAGAAAAAATGGTATCCTTTATTTAAGGATCTCTAAATGCTTTTTTTTTTCTCTTTAGCTTGTGAATGAGGCAAACATTAATCCAACCTTTGGTTCCCCTCATGTTTTTGATTCTTAATTATTATTATATAATTATCTCTTTGGGATGGGACCATCTTATATATTATTATACCATCTTTTTCTTTTTTTTTTTTCCCATTCTTCCCAACTTCAAAATTTTTTTTTTCTTTTTAATTGAGATTCTTTCCCATTATCACTTTAATTTGTTCTAGAATAATTTAAGATGGTGATGAAATGGGTAGATGGGATATGACAATGTTTATGTTTCTTCTATTTCTTTTGAAGAAGAATACAAATTATATAGGAAAAAAAAAGGTTAATTTGTTTATAAATTACTAGTGAGAAAATAATGGGGTTTGTCAACTTTCCACTAGGAAAAGCAATAAAAAAAAAAAAAAAAAAAACAAACACTTAATAAGACAAGAATAAGAACATTTTTTTTTTATCCTTAACTAGAGAATTTTAAGGTTCTATGAGATAAAAATTTGTTTTTTAAAAGCCATTATTGTTATTGTTATTATTATTATTTTTTTTATACCCTTTGATGGCTGCCAATTTCATTATTGAGAATGTGTCTGCCAACTAATATTTTGCTTTCTTTACTTCTTAGAGTACAAATGAGGTTATGTGTTTAATGATGTTTCTTGTTTTTAGTTTTATGTTTTTCCCATACATATTTAAGAAGTGTGGTAGAGATCAGATATATAAAATAATTGTCAGGTATTATTTCACATTTGATTTTTAGTTTATTTATTTATTTATTTTAACAATTGTATTTTCTTTCCTTACTGTTTTGTTTATCTTTCTGAAGTAAGTATTGAATTTTTAGCGAGATTTTAAAAACAAAAATTTTCAAATTTTCTTTTTAAAATTTAGGGTTTATATTCCTAAAAGTTTTCAAATATCCTTAAAATGCTAATAAAACAAACTATAGGTGAAAATAATGTTATAAGCTTAATTTTTTTTTTAAAAAAAAAAATCAAACCGTAATCCAACATACCTTTGTGAAAAAGTTTCTTTTTGCTTTTGTTTGCAAATTTATCTTTAGAAATTGTCATCAAGTAATTTGTGAAACTTCAAAGCTATTAAATATTGTAAAGCTAAAAAAAAAGTTATTGGGTAAAGCTAAAAAAGGGATTTTGAATATTGTACTAAATAGAGTTTTTTTTCCTTTTAAACAAGTACTAATTTAAAAAAAAAAAAATCAAGGTTCTTTTCAAGGAAGAACAACTTTAATTATTTTAAGAAATTAGAAAGGTGATTCATAAAAATAAACCAAAATTTACCAATAAATTCGATTTAAATTTAGTCTCCTAATTTTTATATTTACTCTCAACTGTTTTATTTAAACCTTTATAGAAATGAATAGTGGATATAGCTCTTGCAAATGAAATTTCATATCGTATTTGATTTAACATATGTATTTATGTGTCTAAAAAAAACATATGTATTTATGTATGACATGATACCGACTTGTATTCTAAGTTACATGTCTCGAGAATGGTATCAAATCCATAAGTTACATGTCTTAAGTATGACATCAAAGCCATAAATAAGTGACATAAACCTTATATTAAATACAATACGTAGATCTATTAGTAAGATTTAAATTGTTTAATTCTATTCTAGTTAAGTGGAATAGATACTAATTATCAAACCAAATGTTGATGGTTTGATTATAATAATTGACTTAAAAGAAATTACGTAATTGTGACAAATTGGATACTAAAATAGAATATTGGCAAGCCATAAAGATAGAAACATGATAATAATTGAAAGTGATAAAAAAATTAATATATGTTTGTTATTGTTTTTCTTGCAAATAGAAAACTAGTTTTAAAATAGCTCTCATTCAACAAATCCCTGAATTTCTTCCTTCTTGTTAATAGTAATAGAAAGGGTTAATTTTGTCCATTGTGAAAGATCATAAACAAAAATTTCTTTTTTGTTTTTTGTTTTTTTTTTTTTTTTTGTTTTTTTTATCTTTGAAATATGGTTGTCTATTGAATTACAATTAGAATTATTTACAATCTCCAATTGGAGGCCCCCCCAAAAAAAAAAGAGAGAGAGAGAGAAAGAAAAAGAAAAAGAAAAAGAATGATAATCATCCAAAAAGAAAAATACAAAAAAAAAAAAAAAAGCCTTTTGTTTATTTTATTTTATTTTATTGAATTTTGAAAACAGTGAAAAGGCAGCCATAAAACTATTCCCATTTTAACTTTATTTAATTGCTACATGCGCTTTGTATAGTGCTACATTCATTCTCTTCCATCCTTTCCATTGTCTTGAAATTTGAATGTATAATAAAAATAATTAAGAGAATTTGCAAAAACCACTTTTAATAGGTAATTGAAATTAAACTCTCAAACTTTCAATTGTAAAATTAGTTCTTAAACTTCTATAAGTGTTAAAATTAGACCCTCGAATCTTATAATAATTGTAGAAATTCGACCCACCAATGATAAAAATTGAACTCTTAAACTTGTACAAATGTTACAATTTATATAAATATATAAGTTTTGAAGGTTAAATTTGACTCAATTTCAACATTTATATAATTTTAAGAGTTTAATTTTTTAAAATTAAAAGTTTAAGAGTCTAATTGCTACAAACATCATACTTTAAGAGTATTTTTTAAATTTGCCCAAATAATTATAAGAAGAGGGAGAAGAAATAAAAATAAAAATTAATATAATTATTATTACCAAAACAAGAATGTGTTTTGTAAGTGCAAATCTTAGCTTTCATGCCCAAAATTGGACATTGTGTTTGGTCACCATCATAGACTTCTCCATGTGCATGCATCAATCCCAACTCCATTCATACTTTTGAGGTTTTTTTTATTTATTTTCTTTTTCCTTTTTTTTAATTTTAAAGTTCAATAAAGCATGGAAGAAATTTATACTTTTAGAGTCTATTTGGTAGGCAATCTTGAAATAGAAATAACAATAAACTTAAAAATAATTAGTATTTTAATAATTGTTTACTATTATTAAAATGCGAGAAAAAAACTAAATACAACTAAGGTCCTCTGATAGAGTGAAGAACACCGAAAGATCCAAATTGAAAAAGTTCTTTTGACCCCTCACTTGGGAAATACACTCGAAAACATATATATATGTGTATGTATATATATATCACAAGGAAGTCAAGCCTCTACCGTTGCAAGGGCATGGCATGAGCAACCTTATTGCAAGCCCTATTACGAAAAGAAAACTTCGTAACATTCACCTGAGGAACAAGGAAAAGAATATTCTTAGCAACATTTGATGTCTACGATAAATAAACCCTATCTTTGTTAAAGATATTGATATTCTCTAATTGCATGTCGTTATTTTTTCACTTATTATTTGGTTCAACTAATATTCACCAATGTCAAACTTATATGTCTAAAATATATACTCACATTATCATATACTCAATTCCAATACAAAATAATAGGATGAAACCATTCTTTAGAATGAAAGACCAAAATATATTCATTTTCAAAGTTGACAGATTAAAACATAATAAATTTGAAAGTTCACATATTAGAATTTTTTTAATTGAAAAAATAATAAGGATTTCTTAAAAAAGTTCAACAACTTGATGATTTGAACATGAAATGGTAGTCAAAAGATAAATATTTGGTTATGCTTAGGTTAGTAAATGATTTTGAAAGTCATAAAAAACAAAATTATGCCTCTATGTAATGTACCCCAAATTTATTAGATAGGTATTGTTGCTTTTTAAATTTGAATATAATTCAACTAATTGAGATATGTTATCATTCATGAAAATACGTTTTCTTTAAACAAATAAAAGGAAGCAATTAATTTATACCACTAATATTTGGAGGTTGTCCACAAACTAATAACTGTAATAATTTAATCTTTAAACTTTCATACTTGTATCAATTTAGACTCATTAGTATTTTATCTTAAAACCGTCAATGCATAACTTCCACTAGTATATAAGATTTCTTTAAATACGAAGATTAATGCAAATTATAAAAAAAAGAAACGCAAGAATCAAATAGACAATATAAAATTTTCATCAAATTTTAGCCTTTTTTTTTTTTTTTTTTTTTTTTTTTTATCTACTCTTCTTTCTCTATTTCTCTCTACTTATTTAGAAATAATTATATCACACTTTTCTAGCTACTCGGTAGAATCTTTGGAAAAAAATAATTTTACTAAGAGAAATTATTTTAAATAACAAAACTGTTAAAAATATTTACAAATAATAACAAAATATCATAGTCTATCTGCAAATCGATCATTTAACTGCAACAACTTAAATATACGTTGTTTTGTTATATTTGTAAATATTTTAGTTTTTTTTTTTTTTTTTTTATATTTGAAACAATCTTTCTACTTAAATGATTTTGAACTTATTTTTAAAAAATCCAAACTATAAATCACTAACAAACTGTAAAGTTAGTTATGAAAGTTTAGGTCATGGTCACAAGTGATTTTAAAATGGTTAGAATCACCTATAATCATTTTTAAAATCACTATGAAACATGTTTTTTTTTTAAATGATTCAGAACCAATTTTGATGCATGAAAATTGCATTTAAAAGCGTAAAGTTAAATATTAAATTAATTTGATCATGATAAAAACAATTTTAACAATTTCAAAATTAATTTGCAAACCAAACACAAATTTTTTAACTCAAACAGAGACAATTTAACTAACCGGATAATAATAACTCAACTTGACTCAACCTTACACAATCATGGAGTTTAATTAAACCCAAAAATCCAGGGGAGTGATATTTAACCATTAAAAAAAGAAGGTGTAAAAGTACCACAAATAAAAACAATAATAAGAAACATAGACCAAGTCATGGTTCCATTTACTATCTCATGATTTTTTAACTAAGAAAAAAAAAAGGTGAAACATGAACAAAATCCCAAAACAGACCTCAACAAATAAAGAAGGAAAAAATCCATGAAGATACTGCCCAAATTAAAGCATCTCAATTGCTCTTGCTGCCCCCAACAAATTCTATAAAAGGGCAACAAAAAGAAGAAAAGCATTCCATTTAGTTGAGATTCACAAAAACTTTCATCAAAACAGATCAATTTCTTCTGATGATGATGATGATCTAAGCAAAAACATCATTTCATTGACACCCACTTCAGTTTTCTATCAAAAGATTTGTTCCTTTGCCATTTTGCAATGAACATTTGAAGAAATTTGATTAAAAAAAAAAAAAAAAAAAAAAAAAAAAAATAAAAACCACTTCCAACTGCAGCAATGGAAGGAACTAACTCCCAATTTCTCAACTTGGCGTTTCTTCAAAGGTGTTTTTGACCGTTTCTTTTTCTTTTCTCGCTTTATTTTCCCGAGAAAATTCCCCATTTCCCTCTTTGAAAAACCCCAAATCGATTGTCGATTTTAATTTTATTTTTTCCCTCTTTTCTGTTCATCTATGACTGTGCCCTCTTTTGTTAATTTCAATGCATTTTGGAACAGCAAGTTTCTCGGACTATTCCATTGAATATCAGACATTTTGTTCATTTCTTCTAGAATCTCTAACATTCAATTTCAGGTTCTTTTGTTTTTTTTTTTTTTTTTTTTCCAATTTTCTATGCTGGGGAAATGTTTTAAGTTCATTTTGTTTTGATTCTTCTTATGTATGTATATAGCCATTGCTCCAACAGTTGACTTTCTTGTGAATAAGAATAAGCCCCCACTTGTCAACCTTGTCATGGGTTTCCACTCTTTTCTTTTAAATTTGATCAAATCTGTCCCTCTTAGAACAAATCTTAATTCTGGGTTTTGCTTATTTTTTGTGGTAATTTTGGTGTTTTCTTTGGATTTCTTGAGTTTTTGGTTTCATTGGATCATTGTTATCTGGTTGGTTTTTGTTTTCTGTTCTGTTCTGTTTATTTTGGATGGCAAGTGATTTGATTTTCTTGACATTCTTGAGAGTGACATGAATTGTTTGTCATAATGTCACTTCAATTTATATTTACTCATTTGATTTCTTTTTTTTCCCCTCTTTCACTGTAGATCTTTGATTTGGGTAAGTGGCGTTGATGAGAAATTGCAACATCAGCAATGACTCTTAGAAAACAAGACTCAAGAAAGAAGGTGAATGAATCTTCAATGCTCTGTCTTTCTCTCTCTTCACAGTTATTTTTTGAAAGTGTTTTTTGGTGGTTTGTTATTTTGAATTTGTACCCATCTTTTTATCTTACAAAAAAGTGGGGCTAACTTTGCAACTTTTGAAGTATCATTAAATATCTTCCTTTTTCTCCTCTGCTTTCAGTCCTTCATTAGAAAAATGTTTGCCATGGGAGAAAGAAATGGGAAGAAAGAGTTCAAAGGCTCATTTCAGTCCACTGGTGAGTTCCTAAAGGGAAATGCTTTTTGATAAATTATCATCTTATCTTTATTATTATGATAAATAAAGAAATCTCACCATAGAAAGCAAAATTTATTATTATTGAGATAAGTCAATAGTCATTGACGATAAGTTTGAAGTACCTTTTTAAGCATATTGTGATTTAGCAGCTTTGAATTAGAAGAGATTTGAGCATGTATTTGCTTCCCTGTGAAGATTAAAAAGCCTAAAACAATAGTGATAGGAAGAGAATCGTGTCAAGTAGATCCAAATGGAGAATATATTCAATTCAATCTTTAAACTAGTGTGAGAAAGGAAGCAAGTTTGGTATATTCTCTCTCTCCCTCTTGATATTGAAAGCTACTTCAGCATATTTTTCAGTCAGTTGGTTAAAACTATAGAGTTTGACAAGAAATGAATTGGTCTTGGTATGATTATCAAAAGAGGCTTTATCAACTTTTCTGTTAGGTAGAAACAAGATCAATGGATATTTGCTCAGTGTTTAAGTCGCTTTCATTTTTTCCCTTTTTAATCTATATGTAGAACTGAATTCAGACATACAGCTAAACAGTACATTCTTAGGCAGCACAGACTCTCTAATGGCTCCTGGTCAAGAAGTTCAATCCTTCCGGTACATGTTATAACATGATTGCTTTGATCTCTTCTTTTTCGTTTTCACCAGATGGATGAGCCTATACTCTTTTTGTGCATTAATATTTCTTTACCCTGATGGCATTTGATTCAGTGTTTTCGTTGCAACGTGGAATGTTGGAGGAAAATCTCCCCATACCAACCTCAATTTGAACGATTTTCTTAAGAATGACAACAGCGCTGATATATACATATTCGGGTGTGTTTTCTGCCCCTCTTTCCTTCTTCACTTCCATTATCCTAGAAAATTTGGTGGTTGTTAGAACATGGAATCGACCTCTCTCCCTGTTTCCTTCCATTTACTTTGAAGTTTGGTGGTTCATGGTTATTGGGATTTGGGAATAGAGTTCATTAATCTTGCTATGCTTTGAAAGTTCTTTTCCAATCTATGCTTTCCAACAAAATGTATCAGTTTGTTTATCGGCCTTAGACAGCAATGTTTACTTTGTCCACTGCTATTTTCCATTTCATATTTTTGAAAAGAAGTTTCCGATGTTCTTGTTCTTCCAACGACACTGTGGATAGTAGCCTCTGACCGCTATTCCCTTTCAAATTTCTCATTTGGTTCTTTGTATTTCAGATTGATGTGTTATTTAAACTCCTATTATCAGTTTTCAGGAAATTGTGCCTCTAAATGCTGGAAATGTTCTAGTTATTGAAGACAATGAACCTGCTGCAAGATGGCTATCCTTAATTAACCAATCATTGAACAACCCAACAAATGGCTGCTTGCGAGGACAGAAACCTAACACCGGTCTTGGAGGTTCAAAATTCTTTCCAAAACCTTCCCTTAAAAGCATCAGTAAAACTTTCAGGACTGTAAGTAGAAGGAAGCTAAAAAGTTGCAATTGTACACCGCTGGAACTCGAAAGGAAACGAAGTAAGGATTTCTGGTTTCGGTGCCAACCATCTAATGTGAGTCAAAGTGGAATTTCTTCAGAAGAAGATGATGACGAGGAGGATCCAAGCGTCTTTGATATTTCAGATATTTCCATTCCTGAAAGTGGTAATGAAACAAAGTATGGTCTCATTGCAAGTAAACAAATGGTTGGCATTTTTGTCACAATTTGGATGAGGAAGGAGCTTGTTCCTCATGTTAGTCACTTAAGAATTGCGAGTACCAGTCGCGGGATCATGGGCTGCCTTGGGAACAAGGTAATACTTATATATTTTGAGTTCCCTTGCCTATATATTATATGGGATAATTCTGCGAAATATACATCATATGTCGTTTTGAAGTCGAGAGGTCGGTTCTTGTCTTCCAGGGGTGCATTTCAGTGAGCATGTTATTTCACCAGACAAGCTTTTGCTTCATCTGCAGCCACTTAGCTTCTGGAGAGAAAGAAGGGGATGAGCTCAGAAGAAATTTGGATGTCATCGAAATCCTCAAGAACACTCAATTCCCAAAAATATGCAGACGGATGCCGGAGAAAATCCTTGGACACGAGTGAGCATCTTAAATTGTTTGATTTGAAAAAAAAATCATATGCATATAAATAAGAACAATGCCTGTTTGGTAATTCATTCCATATGACATGTGTATATTCTGGTTACTGAGTTTCTCATTCGTGTTGATGAAATGCCTCAAGACGAATAATATGGTTAGGAGACTTGAATTACCGGATAGCTTTGAGCTACTCGGAAACTCGAAGACTCATGGAAGAGAATCGCTGGGATGCACTTCTCAACAACGATCAGGTAACCGTCCTATAGAGTCGCAATGAGAATACCTAATCACTAGAGCAACATTCATTCTCTCTTTCGCCTTCACTTTTTGAAACTTGTAGAGATGAGATTACTTTTTGCCATAAAATTACTGCTATGGCTAAAATCTGGTTGAAGTTTGTGATTGTGTTCTTAGGTCGACTATGTTTTGTGCTGATTCTTATGTTTTGTTGGGCGTTGTAGTTGAAGATTGAAAGGGATGCAGGGCGAGTGTTTTGTGGATGGAAAGAGGGAAAGATTTACTTTGCACCCACGTATAAATACTACTACAATTCAGACACTTATGCCGGAGACCTGAAAAAATCGAAAAAGAACCGAAGAACTCCAGCTTGGTAAGTATGGCATAGAAAAGCATACAAACTCTTGTTCTAATCAACCCACATAGCACCTAAGAAACACAGATTTGGATACTGAGATACCGATACAATAAGACACGACACGGACACGGCGACATGCCATTTTTTTAAATGTAGGCCACGAACATGGCAAGAAAACGTTTATTCAAATATATATACCATTTTTAAACAAAAAGAAAATTGAAAGTCAATGAGTTTATGCATTTATATCCTTAAAAAATTAGCTTGATATATTTTGCTCTCAAAATTTATTGTTTCTGTCATATATGTGTCTCCTTAGTGTATGAAGCATGTCAAACAAATCTTGTTTTACTTTGACTATATACGACTAGTGTCGAACGATCTATTGCATTAACGAATGTCCAAGTATTGGGCACGAACACGCTAGCCAAACTAAAGTGTCTGTGATTCTTCACATAACACAGGATCCTGAAAATTTCTAGAATAATGTAGGTGTGACAGAATTTTATGGCATGGTGATGGCATACGACAACTTTTTTACATTCGTGGGGAGTCCCGGTTTTCCGATCACCGTCCCGTTTGTTCAACATTCCTAGTCGATGTCATAGTTGTCGATGGAGGGCTGAAGAAGAAAATGCCTAGCTCTGATATGAAAGTTGGGGCTGAAGAATTGCTACCAACAAACAGAAGATATTACTCTTAAGTGGTAAGGTAGTGTCAATTAGTTAAAAGTTATGGAATCTCCTTTTTAAGCACATTGCATTCTTTTCCTTACTTTGCCTTTTATCCATCAGGTCCTAATATGCTCAGTAGCTTAATCTAACAATTCATAACCATTCATCACAAGAAGGATGAGTCGTCGAAGTTTTGTCCGACGCCAAATCATCTAGTAGGGATTGTGTAGAGATCGTAACAAAACCATCAAGTTGAGTTTTATTAGTAGATTTTCAAGTGAAGGAAGGGATGTGATCATCATCATCAGCCATGGATGCAGATTGTTGCTTGCAGATGCATCACATCAGATTGTAGCCAATGAGGAACTAAAAAAAGGAAGAATAGTTTAGGGAGAAAAAAAGTAGAAAAACAGAAGAAAGGGAAGTTTGATTTTTTTTCTCAGTGTAGCTCTCAGTCAAATTAGAGAGAGGAAAGTGATAAAGTTTTTTAAGTTCTTTAAGTTCGAAACTTTTGTCTTTTAAGCACTGAGCAGATTGCAGAAGTAACATCTGATTTGATTATTTGATGAAATATAGTAATAGAATTCTTTTCTTTTTTTTTTTTTTTTTTTTTTTTGAAGAGTAGAATCCAAAGTTTTGACAACCAGGAAAAAAAAAATGTTTATGCTATTCGATCACGTGCATGGTCACGTGATGGCAGGTGAACGAATTATTTTGTAATTAGCAAAAACTCTTTTTAAGTTTTTTGATTTTGCTTTGGAAATTGGAAGTTCCACAAGTCAAAGCATACCTGTTGTTTACATCACATGGCTCACACTCACTCACCCATTGGATCTGCATTGAAAACTGTGTTTGATCTTTACTGACTAATACAGGCCATTGATATTTTGAAAATTTTAAGATTAATTGCAAATCACACCCTTGAAAGTTATTAACTTTGCAAATCCAGCCCTTGTATTTTGAAAATGACTTAATAACCCCTCTAAGTCTATTACAATGTGTAATGTTAGAGGGGGTGTGTTTGGGTTGCATAGATCTGAATATAAAGTTTTTCAATAAATATTCCAACTTCAATAGTGAATACTATTAATTGAAGTTGAGTTATTTAACACCAACTTATTAAGTCAATGGGTCAAACACTACTTCAGTGTTAAAGAATTGGTACCTATGAGTTTGGTTTTGTCAAAGCCAACTTTTACCGGGGTATGAGTTGAAACTTTTTTTTAACATAAGGGCAAGATTTGCAAAATAGATAAAATACAGGAGTGTCACTTGCAAATAGAAAAGACCCTACAAATTGTATAGAGGAGTAAAGAATATGGGAGCAATTCAGGGATTTCAGTAGAATATTGCTCAAAACAGAAAGAAAGGAGGCAGTTGAAGACAAAAGTTGAAAACTTGTTAAAACTTATATAAGGAGGCAGTCCAAGTTGTTAGAGTTGAAAAACAAACAAGACATTGATTCTCTCAAAGCTTCACAAAAAAACATGAAACCTTTGATCTACAAATCATTGTTGGTTCCAGTTCTCTACACTTTTCTACTTATGTTTTCTCTCCATCTTCACACTCCTACTCAAGCTGCCAGAATGCTCCTCCCCTCCCCGGGTTCTCGTGTTGCTTCTACGTCGCTACCGTTACCGTTATCGTCACAGTCATCGTATCAAACTGATCTTCTTCATCTTCCTTCCACTACTCGAAAGCTCCACGAAACGATGTCGTCTACTACCACAAGCCTTCGTCGAATACCTCGTAGCGGCCCGAATCCCACACAGAACAGGTAATGATTCTAAATCCTAGTTAGTTTTTTTTTTTTTTTTTTTTTTTTTTTTTTTTTTTTTTTTTGTGTGTTAATGTTAAAGTTTTAACTCATGGAATTTTCTGTCTGTTTGTCTGTCTCTTGTTTTGTTTTTTGGACAGAATGAAGCCTAAGTTAAAGAAGCTAAATCTTAAATGAATCATCAAGATGAAGAAGAAGAAGAAGAAGAAGAAGAAACAGATGTTCAAAGGAATCTCAAAGCCAACCTTTATTCTAGTTTTCATTTTTATACTAAGAAAAAAAAAGATTCATAGCTATAGAAATACAGTAGAAAACTGACTGTTATATACAAGGTTTGTTTAGAAAGTTGTTTCTTTAAAGAACTTCTTGTGTATGTGTAGGTTTCTCAATGTTAATCAACTTCTACAATTTTGATCTGTTTCTTCAAAAGTTGAGTATAATCCGAAACTTATTCGAATTTGATTCGTTCTATGATCAATCAATTATCTCAAACTTTCAACTGATGAATTTTAATTTTCTTTTTTGTTCCTTCCAATTGTAATGGAAGATGAGAGATTGTTGAACTTCAACAAGAAGGTTGATGAGTTATTATTATCCACAAAGATGAGAGCAATTATCAAGTAGGCCCATGTTAGTGACTATTGAACAACAATAAGGAAAAAAAGAAGAGGGATTTTATTGATTCAAAGTGCATTCTATATGAAGAATATGAAATGGAAAATGTTAGGAGGAATAGGAGAAAATGAAAACAAACAAATGAGAGAGATAAGTATAATCTTAAATCTTATGGAGGAGGAATGGCATAAAATCTAATCCAAACATTGTGGAGGGCCCAAACCTTAAAGGATTGGGCTAGAGTGTTTGGATCTTATAAAGTTACCAAACATTAATAGTTGTTAAAGACATGTCTTTGTCTCCGAACTAGCATTTCATAATCATTTAGGTCCTGTTTGATAATTATTTGATTTTTAGATTTTTTTTCTTTTTAAAATTAAGCTTATAAATACTTATTTTACCTCTAGATTTCGAAGACTAAAAAAAATAGTTTTTATTTTTGAAATTTGACTAAGATTTTAACTCTTATACTTAAGAAGGATGAAAATAGTTGTAAGAAATTTAGAGAAAGTAGACTTCATTTGAAAAAATAAAAAACCAAATGGTTACCAAACGACCTTAATTTTTTGTTTTTGAAAATTAAGGCTCCATCCATTTTTTTTTTAATTTTTTTTATCTTCCTTTTAAATGTGTGTTTAAAAATCAAACTAAAATTTGAAAGTTAAAGAAAAATAGTTTAAAAAACGAGCACTCTTTGTTGTTAGTTTGTCTAAGAATTCAAGAGTTTACTAAAACAATCACAATTTTCAAAAACTACATAGTCATCAAAAGAGGTCTTCATTTTCAACTTTCTGTTCTTAAAACTTATGTTTGATTTTTCACAATTTCTTTACTATGATTTATAATTTTTTTAAAGAAAAATTTGAGTTCTTAGTTGAATTCCATTATTAAAAAAAAAAAAAAAACAAACAAATTTTAAAAAAAAATACTTTTTATAGTTTTCAATTTTTCATTTGGATTTTAAAAACATTTCTAAAAAGCAGATAACAAAACAATATAAGCTTAACTTTCTAAGACCACATGGTTCTCAAACGAAATCTAAATAATTTTGAATACAAATTGAATAGGGAATTGAGTGAATAGAGAATATAAAGAGAATGTAAAAATGTATCAAGAGATGCCTTTTATTTTTTAGAGTTCACCAACATATAGAGTTAGATTTGCTTTTTTTAGTACGATAGAAGTCTGCGAACACAAACAGAACACCTTTTAATTGCTAATATATCCGAGTTATGCTCACTTTGACAATTAATTGTGTTCATTTAAATGCATAAAAAAAACATTAATAACAAGAAGAAGTTTTATAGAAAAATAAGTGAAAGAAAATGTGTTTATAGGGAGAAGTTAGAAAAAAATAAATATGTGTTATTAAAACTAAATATTTGTGTAGAATAATGTTTTTTTTTTTTAAGTTTATTTATTTATTTATTTATTTATTTATTTATTATTATTATTATTATTATTTTGAGTTAAAAGGTCAAAAAAAAAAATTTATAAGAGACTGGGTACAAAAAGTGTAATTTATGATACAAAAAATTAATTAAGGCAAAAATATTAATTTTCTTTTTGTAATGTTATCTAAATATTATTTACTATTTTGTAATGTTTTCTAAATTATTTATTTGTATCATTATCATTTCTTTTTAGAAATATAACTCGATTTAGCATGTGTTATAATTGTATAAATCAAATATTTAATTTTCATTTAAGTCAAAGCTTTCAATTTCATTTTTTTTTATAGACATTTTATTTGATTCCAATCTTGAATTGAAAAAAAAAAAAGAAAAAAAATCATTATTTCCCTTCCATGCATGGATGCCTATATATCTTTAGTGGTAGGTTAGGCATTGGATTTTCAAATCATTATTAGGTTCTTATAGAAAATTACCAATAAAGTTAACACATTTTTTTCTCTTAAATGTAAAGATGAGAAATTAAGACTAAAAATTTGAAAAGTGAGACAACAAAATGAGTGTATTAAAGGTAAGCTCAATTACAAAAAAAAAAAAAAAAAAAAAAAAAAAAAAAAAAAAAAAAAATGACACCAAGTCCAAAACAAGCCTATCAATTTAAGAAAAGTAAAAACCAACAGACTTAAAAATTTTGAATCGATAATAGTGCATGATACTCCTCAATGTTATAGAGACAAGACTGCAAGACATACACGATCACGTTTACAAGTGTTGCTGAATTAACCAACTACAACATACAATTGAAACAAATTAACATAAAACCAAAACAATTAAATCAATCAAAATCAATTGATAAATAACTCACCATGAAACTGAACCAACAAACAACAAGAAAAACAAAATTAGTATTGTACTAGAAAAACAACATGAAAAAAAATTAAAGCTAAGCTCTTAAGTTTTTTTAAAAAAACCATTAACACTGAAGTCCAAACAAACCTATTAATTTAAGTCAAAATGAATATAACTCAACTTACATATAATACATTCACTCAATAAGTCTATAATTCAAAGTCCTCCAACTCCACAGTAAACTATTAATTTAAGAAAAAGTAAAAATCAACATCGAGAAAAACTTTGAAAGAAAGACTAGCATGGATATTTTTTAACGATGAAAAGATGAGATTATGTGACATACTACGACCAAATACAAAATTGTTGTCAAATTAACTAAATTCTATTCGCCAACTACAACATACAATCGAAATAAATCAATACGAAGGCAAATCTTGATTAAATCGACTAACTCACCATGAAACCGAACCAACCGATAATATTGTTTTGCTTTTTTTTTTTTCTTCTTATCTCTCTCTTGTACTTAGAGAAAACCCTAGTATGTATAGAAAGATGCAGGGGGAGAAAAACAGTGATAAGGTATAAATAGTATATGGGGTCCTCTTCAATGGGATCACATCGGCCATGGACAAGGGCTTGACCATTGACCAACTTTTAGTGAGACTTTCCATCGCCCTCATTAGTTGGGCCCCACTGTATAACACGTGGCGCGTTCAGATAATTAGTTCCGAAGATCCACACGTGGGTTGTGGGCCCCACTCTTTTGTCAATGCGGCGGCTGCGGACTCTTTCATAAACATTTAAATCCACTTTTGAAATCCTATAAAGTTAAAAAATAAATAAATAAAAAATAAATGATAGTGTTCTTTTTTTCTTTATCATTAGAAAAAAGTTGAATGAAATTATATATGCTTATCATAAGTCTTAATTTTTGTTTTACATTTCGATATTCTCACATGTTCATCAAATTGTTATGGACAGAAAGAGTGAATCGATAATTTTGTTATATTATAGAAAAATCTATCAAAGATAATAAAATAAGTTACAAAATATTTTTATCGTAAATATTATATAATAATAAATATGTTAACTTGTTTAGAATGTCTTAAAATATTTATTTACTAATTTAAATATATATTTTAAAATTTATTATTTTTATTATTTGTTTAAAAATATTTATTGACATCGATATTTTTATAAAATAAAATTTCGACATTTTCATCATCAATATTCTAGACCTTAATTATATTTGAAAAAAAAAGTTTATTTATTGAAAAAAAGGGTTAATCTAAACCTATTTAGTATTTCACTAACCTTTGGTTACCTAGAAGCTAATGTAGGAAGGCTAGAGGGTTAAATGAATATTTGTTGTGAACTTTTGACCATTTGAAATCAAAACGTGTCACAAGCTATATAGGATGTATTTAGTTTACAAATCTAGAAGTAGAAATTTAATAACAATAATTAATGAAACCAAGATTCTATTTCTTATTTCTTCTTTTCGATGTGCTTTGATATTATATTTTGTTGGTAGAAAGTTTAAAATTGGAAAAGTATTCACTTTTTAGGTTACAAAAATTATAGGATTTTATTTGAGAGTACCTAATTTATGTTAATTGATTGATGTTTATTTTAGTCTATCTATACATTATTGTACTAAAAAAAGAGAAAAATTGCAAGCTCATAAATTTTAGGGAAAGTATCAATTTATACCCCTAAACTTTGATGCTATGGATGATTTTGGACCAAATAACATATACAACATTTGACGAGAAAATAGACACCAAAGTCAAGAAAATAGCATGATTCAAGTTGAGGGCAGCAACCTAGGACTAAAATGAGTCCAGGGAAAGAGGTTGGCTTACCTAAGAGGGCATGCATCATCCCCAAGTGACTATTGTAGGCCCAAATTCAACTGTTGATATCATATGAGAGTTAGGTGCATGTTACTCATCCCAAATTTTGCATCAACATTTGAATTAATAATTATATTAGTTTAAACCTTGAATTTTTGTAATGGTGTCAATTAACACTCTCGTTCAAACTTGGTTCGAAAAATATCATATGAAATATATAATCATTTCAAATAAACTTCTAAATCGTTATAAATAAATTAATTTAGACCCTTTATTAATATAACATTTGAAAAACATCTATGCATTCAATTTTTGCATATGTGATAAACTTCTTCATTATAAAATAATAAAATGAACCATGAGAATTGATACATAATAATACTTTTTAAAAGAAATATTAATTAAGATTCTAAATTGACTAGCTCATAAAATTTTAGAAGTTTAATTGATAAAATTATAAATCTCATACGACGTTTATCCAAACAGAAGAAAATAGAAAATGTAAATTAATGAGTACATTTAAGAAAGTTTATAGTTTGAATTGATATATTTATCCGCTGATATTTAAACTAATATAACATCAAAAATTTAAATGTTTAAATCGATAATTTTACTTAAATTTAATGCAAAGTTAACTTATATACTATTTATAAACTAGACACAAAAGTAAGTTTAGTTTGACGGAAATACCAAATACAAAATGCGCAACTGAGAAGGTGACTTGTAATTGTAGTATTTTATTCCCTTTTAAGGGTGGGCCCGGAGCAGATAACGTCGGTGGATGGTGGGAGGCTTTTTAATTAATTAAATTATATTTTCTTTTGGTAACGTGGCTTTTGTTTTGTCTAAAACGGGACGGGGACTAAAACGGAAAATATGAAAATAAATTAGAAAAATAAAAAGTTCTAAAAAAATAATAATAAATCACGTGATAAACTGTGAAATTGAGTTTCATTTTGGGCGATGTGATGGGTTTTAGTTTTAGCTTTTGGTAAAGTAAACACACCCTTCACATGAATTTATTTATTATATTAGTTTAATTAAACCTCCCAAGCCCCCTTTTTCTTAGCTTGTCACATGTTGCTTAATTAAATGCCTAAAGTTATGAGCTTACATGAAGTTAATTATTGATAAGTAAATTATATTAATATTTTGTGGTGAAGTTAGTTATAGAGAGGTTTATTATACGATTTATATTTTCTTCATTTTTTTATTTTAAGTTAAAGTTATATAAAATATTATTGAATTTTGTCTTAAGTTTTAATTATGTCTTTAAACCCTAATTTTAGTTTTACCTTTGAACTTGTGAAGTTTGTTTTGAAAAAAGAAAAAAAAAACCTATGCTCTTTGAAATTGTTAAAAAAATATATATTTTTCTATTAAAATAAAACATGAAATTTGACATCATATATGAGAAAGAATGCATTCCACGTCTTTGTCCCATTCTTCTTTAGTCTCTTTTTTATTTATTATAATAATTTAATGTTATGTTATTATTGATGTTATATAAATATTATATTTAGATTTCAAATTTTGTTGTTTAAGGGCCACGGTGATAAATGTGTCCAAATTGAACATTTAAATTTAAGTTATATATATGAATAATTTGATTGAAATTATTTTCTTTTACTAGAAAATTAGAATAATTTCTTTTTAAATTAAAATTGACCATGTGGAACTAATCCTCGCCCTGATTTTCGTGAAAAATTCTGCAGGGATGAGAAATGATATAGGGAGTGGGGACGGGGACAAGGAAGACATCCTCGCACGTTGGACATATCTTTACTTGCCAATTAGGCCTCAAAATTCTCTTCTTGTTGTCAAAATTTACCTCTCCAATAAATTAAGAGATGTCATGCATGTTGGTTTCTTTGCCTTTAATGGATAGGGCAATAGACATAACACATCGATCTATATACGAGGACCACAACTTCCTTGTGAAATGATGAAGACTTAGACTAAAAATCTCTATGTTATCTATATTCTTCAAAGCATCCTCATTTAGATTCAAAATGGTTTGATCAAAGGTATCTTCCTAGGGCAACATTGATACTTATGCATGATATACGCCCAATGATATTAGAAGTTCTGAACATACTATGACTTGGGAGCAGTACTATCATTATCAAATAAATTATGCTAATGTTCTAAGAAAAATGCTAACTTTGGACTTGTACATCCTATGTACTCACCTTACTAATCAACATTTTATTTGACTTTATATTTGTATGACTAAGATTTTATCAATAACATATTCATTCCATATTCTAATATTTTGACCTTCTCTATTATCTATTATTTTATTACTAATCATATTTGACTTATAATTATTGATTTATATGCTTGAAGTCATAGTTTATTATTTAAATAATTTTGTTTACTAAAATTTCACTAAAAAAATTTACAACATTTTTATAAATTTCCATAATATTCACGATTTTTCTTGAACTTTCTTTCAATATAGTTGTACATCTGAGCTACCAATATTTACACCAATTACGATATCATTGTTAACATGAACTTGATAAGAGCAAAAACAAGCTCTCATTGTCAAAAAAAAAAAAAAAAAAGTAGTGATATATGCTCATGTTCAATATATAGTTGTTGTCTTGAGATGATAAGAGCAAACTATCATTGTCATGAGTGGACCAATGAATAAATGTTCGAGAGGAAACTCGAATCTAATATTTTGTTCGAGAAAGAGATTATTAGGAGAAAAACAAAATGTATAACATGAATGAGTAAAGACAATGATCTTTATGAGTATAAAAATATTTTACATGAAATAAAAATAAAATAAACTAACAAGATAAATAATGTTATACCCTTTTTTAAAAAAATAAATAAAGTGAAGATTTCATTTTGTTTTTAACATCTCATTTCTGATTTCTAGCACGAGCAAGCCGAGGTGAATGTCAAGCCTCCGCTGACTAATACGAAAGGTACAATTTTTTAAAAAGTAATTTAGTTAGTTACCCCGTCACTTGCATTCCCCTAATGTGGGTCCCACCATTAACTTATTTTGTTCATTTATTTATTTGCTATTTTAAACCAAAATAAATAAATATGGAAAAGAAAAGTTGGAGCCTTTTCCCTGCTTCCCCGAAGCCAGGCTTTCCTTTTTTTTTTTTTTTCGTATTTATTCTATTTGTTTAAGCAGTGTTTGCCAAAAATAGCTTAGTTCAAGGCTACTTGTTGAAAAAATAATATATAAAAACTAAATACACTAACAACAAACTGATTACCCGTCAACTAAAAAGAGTACATTCAATGTATAATATTCAACCTCAAACATAAACAAAATGGTGTAACAAGACTTAAATATAGAAAACTTGTAGAGACATGCTTCTGATAAGTGTTATCCTAAAGACAATTATTTGATCTGTACTAGATACAAGTAGATTGCATCGATCGTCTCTCAGCAAGGTACCACGACTACCTCTGGTAAAATTGCAACCTCAAACTACTCAGATTTGGCAGAACTTTCGGATACTTGCTCTCAACTCAACTCAAGACTAAAGGAAAGAAAGACATGAGAGAATTTTACAATTTTAAATCGAATGCTATAAATTAAGAAACAAATTGCTATTTATAAGCTAACAACCTAGTAACTCTCTAAAATAAAAAAATAAAAATCAAATAAATACAAAATTGAAACATTTTTCAAATTTAACTCAAATTGGTTATTACTTGATCAAAATCAAACATAACTAATTTAAATTGAAGAAACTACAAATTTAACATGTATAACTTTTATACATGTTAAATTTGTACATGAAATATCATCTTAATTTGATGATTTCAATCGAATCTGAAGTTTTTAACAAAAAATTTAATCGACACAACATAACTAAATTCATTTTTATGTTCCGAACATTCACGAAAGTTTCACTTTCTTTCACTATAAATATCCAATAGATTTTTCACTTTAAAGATTGGAGGCCTAAACGGACCAACTTTACAATCAAATCCAAATATTATTGTTAGGGTTACAATCGCACCTTCAAACCAATGATATATACACCCTTAAGGTAAACTATAACTTTAAGTATTTTTTTAATATTTTAATTATTATGGTGCATGTATGTTTGTTATTTAAAAGAAAAAAAAGTGCTAAGAAAAAATTTCAATTTTGCTCAATTTTAATTTAAAAATAGCAAAAAGGATAAACTCAAAATAAAAGAGACAAAAAAAAAAAAAAAAAAAAAGAAGAAGAAGAAGGAAAAAGAACGTACCAAAAATCAAGATCAAATTGATAATAAACTCAAGTGAATAAAAACTTATTCGTTGGTTTTATTCTTTATGAAACCAATCGATTTGATTTGATTCTTGGTTTGCCTCTAACCAACAAAATCGAACGGACTCTCACCCTAACTGTATTTAACTCACACGTGGATAAAGAAGGGACAAACTTGTCATTAAAAAAAAAAACTTGATCCATTGAGTAGGCGATGAGGAGGGCCAGGGGGATTGGAGCAAATTGATGAAGAATGATGGAGAAGGCTTAACTACAAAACACACAATTTTTCTAAACTACAACCAAAGCCAATAGGGAAAATGATAAAATAATTATTTTGTGTAAAAGCAAACCCTAAGGCTACATGTCCAATTTCAAATTCCTCAACGATCTAAAATTCCAAAAACTAAAATAATTATAACATTCTACACTATTTGAGGAACAAAAATATAAAGTGTTATTAGAATGTCATGAGATGTATTTATATGACATTAGCATATTGTTATTAATTGAACTTCGACTATAAATAAGTGGCAATATATGTAATTTTGTGACGTTAAAAAAATGTCATGATTATAGCATATCGATACTGTAAATGTGACATTACTAACGTTTTTGTGATAGATTTCTTTTGTCATAGAAAATGTCAACATAACAGATAATAAATGTCAATAAATGATAATTGTTAACTACATTAAAAAGTCATGAAATAATCAATAATGACAGATTTTAGACATGTCATCGATGCTCTGTCCTTAATAGTAGATTCAAGAGCTGAAAAAAAAAAAGTTAAAAAATGTGTCTATGATCATTTTTTAGAGTCATTGAAACTTATTTTTGTTGTAGTATTCTGTTTGTGAAATTTAGAAATCACATAAACCTATTAATGAAAAATAATTAAACATGTCATTTGAAAAAAAAATAAACATGAAAAAGGACGACCAAATACTTACTTCGATGCCTTCCATCCTCAAGAACAAGAGTACTAAAAAAATCTTAAAAACAAGAAAAAAAACAAGAAAGAAAAAATAATTTTTTTCCCTCTTTAAACAAGTCCGCTATTTAAATTAAAAGTTCATAAATGCGATTGTAATCAACGTCATTATAAGTAATTTTGTAATCGAAATAAAATAATAAAGTAAATATTTTTTTACTATTTGTTTTTCTTCCTTTACCTTCTTATATATGGATATTTTATGTGCTATATTAACTTATTAATTATTCCTATAAATTTCTATTTATAGGTGAGGCGTTAATTTAAGTATGTAATTTGAATTTACATTTAATGGAATTATAAATTTCTCCCTCGTTTATTCGTATTATAGTATCATACCATTTTATTTTTAGTTTGCATTTGTAAATACGTCTCATTTTATTTTTAGTTCGGTTTTGAGATCTTCATTTTTGTTATTCCAAAAGGTTTTTTCGATGATAGAAAATGATAAACATGACTTCTTTGACTAATTCTACGACTATTTGTGTTGTTTTAGATTCATTTAATCTTGAAAGTAATAATGAATTAGAACATATTTGAAATTGATTCTAAAAGGATTTAAATTATTTTTTTATTTTCAAAATCAATTTTAATGATATACAATATCCATTTAAAAGTATAAAGTTAACTTTTAAATTAATTTTAATTAATTATAAATGAATATTTTTAGATATTACAAAAAGGATTCATAAGGGATTATGTACATTTTATCACAATTAAATTTCATTATTACTTCTATCTTTAAAATTTTATTCAAGATGTGACATCTTATATTTTGGATTGGAAACAATCGAACTATTTAATCATAATTATTATCAACTTTTCTTACCATATGCTCTCAAGTAAGAAATTAGAGGTAATAACTACCACTACCTCACTCTTAGTTGTTGTCGAACTAAAAATTAATTTTATGTGTTAATTTATATATTTCATTAGCATATTATGATTCAAAGCTAACCTAATCACAATTACATTGCTTGCCCATCACAAATTATCTCCACCTAGTTACTTTTCTTGTATTCATTTAAATGATAATTGGCTAAATGCTTATTTATGTTGATGGCAAACTCTGGCCCAAAGAATTCATTTGAGTTTTACGTGTCATTGACGGTGAATTTATAGTTTAGGAAAGAGGTTACCTACAAAATAGTCTAAATAACATTGGTGTGACCCTTACCACAAACACTTTGATACTTAAGTTTAGTTTTTAGCACAACAGTTAGAGCAAATAATTTAGGGAAGAAAATGAACTTACCCTATATAGAATTGTTATGCTTTTATATACCATGGATCTATACCTAGGTCTCCCTCATCTTTTAGGATTAGGATTATGATTTTCTTTTTCTTTGTGAAAATAGGACTCTCGAGGGTTAGTTGAGCAATCACGGTGGATGTTCCAAATCAAGGTGGCCTACTGAGGTCGAGGCGGGCCAATTGGGTTGAACGACCCAATTTCTTTACCCACTCTTCTTGGGATTCTTCTAGTACGTTTTGGATGATATAACTTTTAGGGCAGTTGCAAAGATAACAACAAACCCAAAGTATTAGTAAATATAACATAATGCAAAAGAATTTGAAGAAATAGCAAAATTTTGATTCACAATAATAAGAATTTATGAACAATAAAGTCTATCATTGATTGATTTTACTATATTTACAATTTTTTAAAAATATTGTTATACACTTAATTATTAGCCTTAAAAGAGTTATCTACTGCAATTACCCTGATATTACTTTCAACCGTTTACTCTATTTCTTGAACTTCTTTGTATAACTCTAAAATTATCCATAACAATTTTTCTTTTTAAATTCTATGTATTTTTAACTCTTATAACTTTTTAGCTGTTTAGAAATATTTATAAATATAGATATGAATAAATTATTTTAAATGACAAAACTGTTGAAAATATTTACAAATAATAACAAAATATCATAATTTATATGCGATAGACTACTATCTGTGACTATCATAATTAAGATAGATACATATAGTAGTCTATTGCGATCTACTATAGATAAATAATAAAATTTTGTTATATTCATGAATATTTGTTGATTTTCCTCTCTATATATATTAACATTAAAAACCTTGCGACAACGGTTTATCTCAAAGAATATTTGGTTGTTTTTTATTTTTAACAAATGTTTATCTTTCGGTGACTATTTTATATTAAGTAATCTATTGATTTGTATTGAATCAAATCCGCACAAAGATTTATTGACACTGTAAAACTTTCCCAAAAGGATAGAGACATTTATAGTAAATTTTCATACAAATACAAAATGTCTTTTCTTTTCTTTTTGCTCAAATCTTTTATCCACCCACTTTTTTATTTTCTTTTTTTCTTTTTTTTTAGAAAAAAAAAAGTCCACCTACTTCTTTTCATCACCCATAACTTGAATTTTTTAAAAAAAAAATCTAAAGGAAAGCTTAATTTTGTTTCTCAAATATTTTTTTTAAGTGAAATTAAGAATAGCTCAACTGACATATAAGTGTATTAATTAATATAAATGATGTATTCGAATTCTTTACCCAATCATAATTTTTGTTTTTTTCATATATTTTTGTTTTTTCCCCTAAAAATACTAAACCATCAATTAATTAAAAATTATTTATAAATATAGCAAAGTAAGTTAAAATATTTATAAATATAGCAAAATATTAGTAATAAAAAGTTAGTAAATTAGTAACATTTTACTATATTTCAAAACATTTCGAATAATTTTGTTATTTAAAAAATTACTCTATCAATTACCGGTAACCGGTAAGCTAAGATTTAAGTCGATTATTTCAACAAAACTAAGGCAAATTCACTCAATATTATTTATTTAATTAACATAGTAAATTAATTAAAACTTCTAATTAGTGATTTGGTGTGTGGAAGTGGAGGAAGCCAAGGGGTGCCTTTAATTAATAATTTGAAACACGAAGAGTCGTCTCCCACGTTTATTAAATTTTCATCAATAAATGGATAAAATAATTTTCAAATATATATAAAATAAAGAAAAAACAGATATAAAAAGAACACGTGTCAGAATATGAAACCAGAGACCAAGGATTGTAAAATGAAAACAAAACAGAGGAAAATAACCGGACATGCAAAATTCCAAACGGCAGCCCTCAAGAGGTTTAACCGCGGTTAGAAGAGTTAACCGAACCACGGTTAAATACTGGGGATCGTGTTAAGTCTCCTCCTCCCTTGGGATTTTACTGTTTGTCTTTTGCAATTGAGGACCCACCATTTTCTCTTTCTCTCTCTAGTCTTAGAGAAGAGGATAACAACAAAAGCCTCAGCACCGTCACTTCGTTTCTTTCTCATTTTCTGTGTTTGATTAGTTTCACTGGAGAGGAAGAGGATTTTCAATGGCTTACGGAAGGTGAAATTAAGTTTCTGGAAATGATAGTAATTCTTGTACCATTTCGGCTTTTTCGCTGGTTGTTTTTGGTTTTACTACTGTTTTGATATGTGAATTTGATTAATGGAGCTTGAAATTGTGGAGTGTTTTCGTTTTTCAATCGAATATATGGCTGTGGTTGTGGTTGTGGCTGTGGCTCTCTCTGCTTTTGATTTTTTCTCTTTTTCGTTTTTCTGCTGAGTTATGATTTCGTTTGTGTTGATCCTCTTGCTGTAGTTATTGAGTCCGTAGTTTGCGGTTGGAGGTGTTTGGTTATATGAATTGTTTGTTATCGAGTGAGGTATGCGTATTTTCGGCATGTTGTTTTGAAGAACTAAAAGCGTTTCGTTTGGTTATGTATTGCTGACTTTCTTTGTAAGTTCTGCCACTTGTTTTTTCTTCAACGCCTTTGATCCTTACGTCACTTGTTGATTATCGTCGTTTCTTTCCATTTTTTCGGGGATGAGATTCTGATAGACTCCGAGTTTCACGATCTAAAGGCTGCTGAGGTCGTCTTCTTTTGTCACTAAAGCGAAGAGTTTAAGTCGGCGTGAATATAAATTCATGTAGAGTATTAAGTCTTTATCTCTGTTTTTGGTCATAAAAGTTAGTTTTAGTTTTGCTTTAGAGACGGAGAATTTTGCTGGAAATTCTTTGGCGAAGATTATACGCAGATCGAACGTGGCGTTTCTTGTACGCAGAGTTTCAAATCTTAGTGTTAAGGGTATGGATTGGAACCGAATAATTAGGAACGCTTGAATTACTTGCAATCGGATATTCATGTTGATTTCTCCCCTTTTTTCTTTGACGTTGAAAATACATCTTGTAATAATTAAATTTTGGATATATTTTATATTATCTTCCGATTTTCTTTCTCTAAAATAATATATTAATTCTGTATTTTTTTTCTTTGTTAAGTGATTAAATGACCATTTCTCCTCTGTGTTTTTCTTTCTTACCCTGGCTGAAATATATATAATTTATAGGTTTAATTCGTTTGGCATGTAACTGAGTTTTTCTTCTACGCTTTGTTTATTTTATTTGATGAGTTTGACTTCCCCCCCAAGTATTGTGTTGTAGCCATAACCAATTCAAAGTAATCCTGCTTCTTGAGGTAGCATTTAAGTTTTTAACCAACTATTGAGCTGTTAATTTTTCAACAGGATATCGTGAATGATTGATTTTCTTGGGATGTTTTGCCAGAACTTGAAATTCTGTGGATTGTAAAATCCCTGAAGTTATCATTCTTATTTGAACAGTGCTTAGATAAGAAAGCAATCCATCCACAAGCAAGTGATTTCAAGCCAACGACACTGGGGTATAAATTAATTGCTTTTGTAACTGCGGAGTGTTTATTCCAATGATGAACACCATGGGAATCTTTGAAGATATTGGCTTTTGCCGGAATCTTGAATATTTTTCGGCTCCTCCTGGGGAACAAGAGACAGCTCAGGAGCATGAAGCTGAGGCTGCTTTGGAGGAAGATTATAGTGATGAAGAGCTGGATGTTGATGAGCTTGAGAGAAGGATGTGGCGCGACCGTATGCTTTTGAGGCGACTCAAAGAACAAAGCAAAGAGAAGGAAGGCACTGACAATTCAAAGCAGCGCCAATCCCAGGAGCAGGCCCGAAGGAAGAAGATGTCTCGGGCTCAAGATGGGATCCTGAAGTATATGTTGAAAATGATGGAGGTCTGTAAAGCTCAAGGATTCGTTTATGGGATTATTCCTGAGAAAGGAAAGCCAGTTAGTGGAGCCTCTGATAATCTTCGTGCCTGGTGGAAAGAGAAAGTCAGATTCGACAGAAACGGCCCTGCAGCAATTGCCAAATATCAGGCTGATCATGCGATTCCTGGGAACAATGATGACTGCAATACAGTGGCATCCACTCCTCACACTTTACAAGAGCTCCAAGACACAACCCTTGGATCACTTTTGTCGGCTCTGATGCAGCACTGTGATCCACCCCAAAGGCGTTTTCCGTTGGAGAAGGGAGTTTCCCCGCCGTGGTGGCCCACCGGAAACGAGGAATGGTGGCCTGAACTAGGACTACCTAAGGACCAGGGGCCGCCCCCTTATAAGAAGCCCCATGATCTGAAGAAGGCTTGGAAAGTTAGTGTTCTCACTGCTGTGATTAAGCATATGTCACCCGATATTGCCAAGATTCGCAAGCTTGTTCGTCAGTCTAAGTGTTTGCAAGACAAGATGACTGCAAAGGAGAGTGCTACATGGTTGGCCATTGTAAACCAGGAAGAAACTTTGGCTAGGAAATTGTTTCCTGATAAATGCCCACCTGTGTCGATTTGTGGGAGCGGATCTCTTTTGATCAGTGACACAAGTGATTACGATGTCGAAGGAGTTGAAGATGAACCAAATGTTGAAGCAGAGGAAAGCAAACCGCATGATCTCAATTTCTTTAATATGGGAGCTCCTGGATCTAGAGAGAGACTCATGATGGCACCTGTGGGAGCACAGATTAAGGAAGAATTCATGGAGAACAATTCAGACTTCAATCAAAAGAGGAAGCAGATGACAGATGAGTCCAATACAATAATGAATCCGAAAATATATACTTGCGAGTATTCTCAATGCCCTTATAACAGTCAGCGCCTTGGGTTTCTTGACAGGACTTCAAGAAACAACCACCAGTTGAATTGCCCAAGCTTTCAAACTAACGATGACAAATCATCATCGCCTGCTCCTCCATCCTTTAACCATCCTAAGCCACCTACTCGGCTGATGAACCCGACCCCACCCTTCAGGGTATCAGGACTTGGGCTTCCAGAAGATGGCCAGAAAATGATTTCTGACCTTCTGAGTTTCTACGATTCTAACCTTCAACAGGACAAACCTTTGAGTTCCGGTAATGTTGACATTAGAGACGATCACAACCAACAGCAACAACTGCCAAAATTCCAGCTCCAAGTAGATGATAACTTGTATTGTCAAGCAGCAATGGTGGGAAATAGTATACCAATTCAGCAGCAGCAGCAGCCTGATTTTTCTTCTACCAAACTTCCATTCGATGAGTACAAGGCAGCAGCATTCGATTCTCCATTCGGCATGTATCCCAATGATAACATCTCCGACTTCAGATTTGGTTCTCCATTTAATATGGCATCAATTGATTATGCAGCAGTAGACACAGCATTGCCCAAACAAGATACTTCCTTATGGTACCTTTGACGCCAAAATACGGCAACTCGCATTGATCGCTCCGATGATCGGAAGTAAATATATTTTCAGAGGGAGGAGGAAGGCCATCTTCATGCCCTAAAGAAGGTGAAACTTCTTCCTATATCTATATGCTAGTTGTTCAATATATATATAAATATATACACATAAATATATACATATAATGTGTGTGTTGTGTAATTAGATGGTTCTGCAGCTACATACATTAAGACTATTTTACATAATGGTAGGAGATAATGCTACTGAGTGTAGTAGTCAAGTAAAAACAAGGTGAGTCACTAATTGAGGAATCTTAAGCTCTCAATTATTAGTGTATTTCTGGGAACTTAAAAGTTAAATTTACCTGTTGCCTTTGCCTTTGCCTTTTAGAATGTTTATATTATTGGGATGCTTTCTTTTTTGCTATTCAGATGCTGAAGGTAGTTTTTATGGATCAAATTTACTTTTTGACATTCATGCATCTTTTCATTATTTATTTTTATTTTGTAATTAATTAATTTATATATATATATATATATTACATCACATGTGGTGATGGATGGGGATTTGAGCCTTGATGTTCAAGTTGGCATATTCATGCATCTGATTGGTGCTTGTTTATTGGGAACCAGCCAATCTTCTAGGGTACAAGGATTTAATGGGAGGGACACGAATTGTGGAGTTCATATATATATATATATATGTTGAATTATTAACTGTCTAGATTGATATAATTGGTGTCTTATTTATGAGCTATGTTACTTCTATATGTCTACTGAGAATGGTTGGTTGAATTTTTTTTTGCTTTTGACCTTTTTGACTTTCCTCATTTATTCTGATTTGGTTTTTGATGTTCTTGAACATTTCATAATGAAATGGTCTTTATTACCCACTGTGTTGGTTAACATATATGTTGTGATCATTACGGGTTTGACATCATTGACATGAGGGCTTAATTGTTATTTCCTCTACAAAACATAAAAAACATGAAAAAAGAACACTAACACTGAATGTTAGGAAATATTTATAAATCAAACTATTTACAAATATAGAAAAGTTTTATAGTAGGTTTATTTACTAATTTAAATTTATTTATTTATTATTATTTTTTTTTAATTTTTCAGAAATATCATTGAAATTGATATTTTACTGATATTTCCATAGAATTTTTTTTTGTAAAATTAAAGGTTCAATGTGTAGATGGAATTTAAAAGGTTTAAATCTTATGTAGGCTCTTAAAAGGTTTTTGGTTTATGTACTTTTAGAATTTTAGTCTCTAAATAATTAAAAAGTGACCATTATGGTTACGGAATATAAAACAATTCTCTGGTCATTATAATTATTTGTATTTCAGTATATATAAATGTAGGTTGATATTTGTGTTGCATAGGTTGGTTGAAGCTACGTAGGTTAGGTTGGTTTGTCGAAGTGAGTATTAGAATGGGTAGATATTAAATGAATTCATAATAATAATTATAGAAAATAGTTATTGAATTGAGAAAAATATAGATATTAAATTAATTAGAGATCTTGAAAGGCTTAAGGCTAAAGCTGAACTTCGAAATAAGATTTAAGCCTAATTTTTAAGGATTTAATACCCTCACATGGGTTAGATGTATCAATTTTTATATTTTTAATTCCATAAATTGCAACGTAAAGTTGAATGAGTGTCACAACTTTTACATTAAATTTAAAGGACGTTACTTCTTTGTCCTTTTACGATTTTTAGATAAAAAATTTTGAAGTGTTTTGCCAATTACTTAAATTAAAATAACTTTTAAAGTAATTTAAATCCTTTTTATCCACCAAAAAAAAAATGGTTGGTTTGAATTTTTTTTTTTCCTTTAGTGAATCTAAGTGAAAAATATTTATTTTGCAACACTTTAACTTATTTTATTTATTCCTAAGGGGTATTTAGGTAGTCATCCCTTTTCTAAGTGTTGAAATGAATAGTTCATCTTACGGATCATTTTCAACACTTCTTTAGCCAAAATTTGACATTCGTATTATTATTGTCTCAACTTTTAGTAAAATATACTCATTGAAAGTAAATAAGGAACCGAAAACCAAAACAATGATAATATCGATAATTCCACATAATTCTTCTGTAAATAAGACGTGTATTACCTTCTTCAAAGTTGAAATAGTAAATAAAGGTGTTATTAAGAGACTAAGGAATAAAATTTGGCGGTGAGGAACTAAAAAAACATTTGACTTTTTTAATTGGAAAAATCGTGGATGGGTACGGTTGCTCTACAATATACTCTATATATTGGATATACACTTTAGTGTTTGAAGTATACAATGCATGTACATATTTTTAGGGCTCTTTTTAAATATAGCAAAAGAAACCAAAATTTTTCTGTCTATTTGCGATAGATTATATAAACTGTATATTTTGCTATTAGTTGTAAATGTTTTAAACAATTTTGTTATTTTGATGATAAAAGTTATAGTTTCTCAACAAATTTATATATAAAGGATTTTCAAACAAATTTCAATTTAATACTAATGAACGAACAATGATTACGTGTAGTCAGGTTGCACTTAATCCATGCATCTCTCATTTGGAAAAATATTTGCAACATCACAAGATTACCTCACTTAATCCTCTCAATGTCGTGTCTAAAATCACTTTAAAGTGCACCTTTAATCACTTAAAATCAACGATGTTTGATTTTACATTTTTTAATGTATTTTTTTTATAGAGATTATTTTAAATGATAAAACAATCAAAAATATTTACAAATAATAGCAAAGTATTACAATCTATCTGCTATTATGATACAATCTATCACAGATAGACAATACAATTTTGCTATATTTATAAATATTTTGGTTCATTTTTCTATATTTGAAAACAACTCTTTTTTATACTATTAAAATTGATTTTAAATTACTACAAAGTGATTTTGAAAATTAAAAAAAAAAAAAAAAAAAAAAAAACAAATAGTTCAAGGAATAGAGCAAGCTACGACTTTATCCAACAAGTACCTAGTCCTATCAAAATAAAAGGCAGCAAGCGGAGCTGGAATGAGGAAGAGCTAAATTAATGATTTTTTTTTTTATTTAGATAAAGATTATTGAAATTTTTTCTTTTTCTTTTTCTTTTTTTTTTTCATAATACCAACAGTGACGGTATTTTTGAAGTTTTCAAAAGTTCGAGATATTTTTTAAACAAAACTTTAATAGTTTCCAACGGTAAGTGCATTTTTGAACTATTTTTGAAAGTTTAAAAATATTTTTGACACAAAGTGTAAAGTTTAAGAGTATGTTTTATAATTTAACCTATTATATACATATCGGCGTGTGCACACTTGAAACTTAGCTTAACTACTCTTTTAATAAACTTGCTAAGTTTTCAACCAAAAAAAGAAAATTTTCAAAGATGATTAAATAATAAATTAAAACTAATGAAAAAGAAAAATTTTCAAAGATGATTAAATAATAAATTATAACAATTTCATTAGTTTAAGGAGGCATTGAACAAATTTAAAAGTTCAAGTAGTGTAGTTATACTTGTACAACCTCGAGAGTTTTCACAATCTTTATTATTAGTTGTTTATTTGAAGAAAGAATGAAAAAACGACTCGATGTCAAAGTAGTTAAACTCCAAGCACCACCAACCCTTTCCAACTTTGGAGCTCAATTTTCATTTCCTTCATGAAGATTTGATAACTTCATATGAAACAACCTAAAGCTTGATCTTCACATTTAATAATGCATTAACAATAATGTATGAACAAAGGAGAAGAAATGGAAGGTTTCTAATGAGAGAGAGAAAGAAGAGCTTCCAAAAAATGTTAAAACATTGACTTTGTCTATGTCTTTCTTGCTGAACTCTTATTCTCCTTTGTTTATTCCAGCAAATGACTCATTTTTTAATGCAAATTTGAGAAACAACTAATCCACAACTGCTCATTACAAGCTGATGTAAGTTTCTTTACAAATTCCCTTCTTAAATCATTCAACCTCCTCTTGTCCTCTTCCTCAACTGTTCCCTTCCACAAAATATTCTCAGATTCCTTTCCTTTTCCTCCTCTTTCTGGGTGGTTTCTTCATCGATTTTCCGGTAACAATGATACAGCAAGCTCGAAAACTCTCCGACGAGTACGAAATATCGGAGGTTTTAGGGAGAGGAGGATTCTCAGTAGTCAGAAAAGGTATTAGTAAGTCAAAGAGGGAGAAAAAAGAAGTAGCCATTAAAACACTAAGAAGGATTGGACCATCAGCTTTCTCAGGATTTCCACCAAATCGTAATGCTCTCAAGAGTGTATCTTCCATGGTCCCTACAAGAAAGTCTATGATTTCTGATGCCTTGCTTACAAATGAGATTTTGGTGATGAGGAAGATAGTTGAGAATGTCTCACCCCATGAAAATGTGATTGATCTTTACGACGTGTACGAAGATTCGAATGGGGTTCACTTGGTATTGGAGCTTTGTTCAGGAGGTGAGCTTTTCGATAGGATTGTGGCTCAGACAAGACACACGGAAGCAAGAGCTGCTGCAGTTGTGAGACAGATTGCAAGTGGTTTGAAAGCTCTTCATGAGGCTAATATCATTCATAGGGACTTGAAACCCGAAAACTGTTTATTTCTCGATGAAAGTCAGGATTCTTCCTTGAAAATCATGGACTTTGGATTAAGTTCTGTGGAGGAATTCACTGACCCAGTTGTTGGGTTGTTTGGTTCCATAGATTATGTCTCACCAGAAGCTCTTTCCCAGGGAGTGATTACCTCCAAAAGTGACATGTGGTCTCTGGGTGTGATCTTGTATATCCTTCTCTCTGGGTATGTAATGAAGTTTCCTTTCTTTATTTTGTACAATTACCTGCAAGAAAAATACAAAAGAAAAAAAGAAAGAGTAAGTTTCATTACTCTGCAGCCTTGCTGTGGACCATAAAGTGAACTCAAAAAAGTTTCTTTACATAGGTACCCACCTTTTATTGCTCAATCCAATCGCGAAAAGCAGCAACTGATAATGGCTGTAAGTGATCAGCGATTATATTGTCAAATCTATAAACTTGTAGTGTAACTTGTTTGCTCTCTCTCCCTCTTTGTGACTTTCTTGGTGAATGCAGGGAGACTTTAGTTTCCATGAAAAAACTTGGAAGACAATTTCTTCTTCAGCTAAACAACTGATTTCAAGTCTGCTGACAGTTAACCCTGAGGGGAGACCCAGTGCCCAAGAGGTATGAGATGAAGGTAACCCTCCCCCCAAAACACACACACACACACACACAGCCTTGAAACATACCTATTATCTCTTTCAATCCTAACAAACAAAGCCTAAGAACCTTCCTGTTTTTGGTCTTCCACCCACTGAAAAATGAAGTTCTTAATGCTTCTCAAAAAGGAAACTTCAAAATCAAACCACTACAGATTAAAGACAGAGGAAAAGAAAGAAAAAGATGATCACCAGATTCATTCATTTCCCTTGCACTCATCACATCAATCTTGAGAAAGGGTGCTAAAAGAATTTTTCTAGTGTAATTTGCTGAAATGCCTGTAAGTCTAACAAATGTCATGAAACAGCTTCTAGAGCATCCATGGGTCATGGGTAACTCCGCCAAACAAGATCAGATGGATGCTGAGATTGTATCACGACTAAAGAGTTTTAATGCCCGACGCAAGCTTCGAGCTGCAGCAATTGCTAGTGTGTGGAGCAGCACAATTTTATTGAGGACAAAAAAGCTGAGATCCTTATTAGGGACTTATGATCTTACACCCGAGGAAGTTGAAAGTCTCAGACTCCATTTCAAGAAAATGTAAGTCAACATAATTTGAATCTCATCTCACCCTTACTACTGTAAATTCAATGGCTTACAAATATAGGCTGCTGAAAGAGATTACGACGGCACACTAACCTAATAATCTCATTAGACACCAAATCATGAGAAATGATTTGGTGAACAAGCTAACTTCCATTCTTTGATATTTAAGAATGTGATTTATCTCTCAATATGCAGATGTGCAAAAGGTGACAATGCTACTCTTCCTGAATTTGAAGAGGTGCTGAAAGCAATGAATATGTCTTCACTTATCCCTCTTGCACCTCGCATTTTTGACCTCTTTGACAATAATCGGGATGGAACAATTGACATGCGCGAGATACTTTGTGGATTTTCGAGCCTCAGAAATTCACAAGGTGATGATGCTCTTCGCCTATGTTTTCAGGTGAGCATTTAATTACAAAACACACATGAGACCCACAACGTAGACATACACAACATTCATAGCAAAAAATTGGTTCATTAAATGTTCTTTTGAACTATCTTTAAAGGACACCTAAATTCTAGAGAGGCACATTCATGATCCTTTAAGGACATGTTTGGTTCAAGGAGTAGAAGTTGGAGTAGAATTGCACTCCTTGTTTAGTTCAAGGAGTTCTCAAATCCACTGTGGGCTCCATGTCTAAAAACCATCAATTTCATGACTTATTAACTCCTTAGTATATGGATTTCACAACTAAACAATTCCACTCCTTGTCCCAAACGTCCGCTAAGAGGCCCAGTCAACAATTTCAGTCACATTAAATCACTGCAGTGTTCCACTCGAAAATAGTAAGAAGTTACTTCTGAGGAATAGTTGTAGTATTGGAAGAAGGGGGAGCATTTACACCAAATAATGACCAAATTAAAATAGTACGAAGTTACTTCATTACTTGCTGAATCTATTACGTAGTCAAATTAAGGAGTTACTTCAGTACGAAGTTACTTCATTACTTCCTTACAGCACCACAATCAACAACTCTAGTCAAATTAAAGATTTGTCAAAACCTGAAAAGAATGACCTATAACCATCACTTATTTTAAATTTTTTTTTAAAGAAAAAAACACCAAAGTTTGCTCCAATTAGTAAAAATAGAAGCTGAGAAAACAATTACATAGTGGCTAGGGAAAAGGCTCCAATTCGAGGCTATACACTACACAAAATCCTTAAAATTTTACAAATTTTCCATAACAAGTAATATTGTTTCTTTGAAGTCGAATACCAGAAAATAATAATTGAATAAATAAATAAGGCTCAAGCACAGTTAAATTGTAATACTCCAGTTTTCTTAAATGGCCACAAAATTTTGTTGAGTGAAGTTAGAAACTCTTCTATCAAAACACATATTCTTCTAGTGCTATATTATCCTCTACTTACAATTACTTCGCGAACCCTTAACTCAAGTATCCCTTTTCTATGCAATTCAAAATCTGAATGAGCAAGGACCTTGTTGCCAAGAATGTTTTGCACATAGAAAATATTGTTACAGAATAAATTACTTCGCAGACATAATGCAATCACAAAGCTTTAATGTTTATTATATTTGGTTGATAGATGTATGATACAGATCGGTCTGGGTGTATCACAAAGGAAGAAGTGGCATCAATGCTTAGAGTAATGCTATGGCTCCTTCCTTGATTTTAATTCCATTGTTGGTACCTGGTAGTATGCTTTTTCAATTGTTTCTTTAAGCATGACGACCTTCATAATTTTGAGCAGGCTTTACCTGATGATTGCCTTCCAGTGGACATCACAGAACCGGGGAAATTAGATGAAATATTTGATCTGATGGATTCCAACAGTGATGGAAAGGTTACCTTTGATGAGTTCAAAGCTGCCATGCAAAGAGACAGCTCCCTCCAAGATGTTGTCCTGTCTTCTCTTCGTCAATAAATCTTTAACTCATCATGCATGCCATCCACATTTCAGTAACAGATCTGGATTTGATTTCTAAATTATGTGTCCATTGGGAAAAACATATTATCAGGGACAAGGGGCAGCGGAAGTTTATATGTTCAACTATTTGGATGAAATTCAATCATTTTGACTCTCTTTATGGATATACAGAAAAACTCCAGGAACTTGTTTACCTCAATTTATATTCAAGAAACTTAGTTCAGTAAACACATTCAACCATTTATTTTTCACAGATCATCCAACACAAATAATAATAGCTTGCTCAGATTTCCTTTCACATGCTAGCCTGCAATCTCACCTCAATTGAGTTGCACGAGCTCCTTATCTTTGTCATTTTTGAGTTCAATGATATACGATGTGAGAAGATTTTTGGTTTTTGGTTGATAGTACATGCTTGGTAATCACTAATCATAATAAATGTTCTTGTTCATAACAGACTTATTGCTATTAAATCATCGATTGACACAAAAGCTTGAGCTAATGGGTGAAGGCAAATTTAACATTATATCATCTAACACTCTCTCTCACTTGTAGGCTTGAAATATGTAGAAGACCCAACAAGTAAAAATCAACATTAATTGGGGAAAAAATAACATTGTAAGGGTTTATCTTTGAACACAGTACCTCCTAGACCACTTGTTGTGATAATCACCGATTGACCTAAAAGCTTAAGTTGATGGGTGAAGGAAAATTTAACATTATATCATCTAACATTTGCAAAGATCTTATGATTATTCTCCTTATATGTAACCCAAAGAAGAGCTCTGACCATAGGCAATCTAAAGTTATTGTTTGATTGCTCTGGATTTTATTTTTCTTAATTTGTAGGCAACACCATGCAACAAGGGCATTTCTCATTCAATTTGGGAGCAATCTCAATCAGGAGATGTCTTATGTATTTTCCTTCCCAATCTACTTTTCACCTTATTATTTCATCTATCCCAATCTTATTACCATTGATTTAAAGGTATGGTTTGTGCACTTACGTATTTATAAAACCGAATTTCATCAAACAAAAGAAATCTGCAAAAATATAAGGAAGGAAGAAAGATCTTTAAACTCAAATACAACTCAGAACAAACATCTCATTGCATGAACTAACGAAGTGTTGAAGGCAAGATTTGGAACCCAATTGCCAAAGGGATGTCTCACAAGTCAGTCCATATTGAAAGAGCAACAACTCATTTTATTCTAAAGACCCAAGAAGCTAACTTCTCTTCCAACAATGATGACTACTCTTCTGCTCACTGACTGTCAACGCATAATCTTAGGAAAGAGAGGTATGAAGAGCTAGCATCCACCCATTGGTCATCATGACCAACTACAAATCATAATTCTCTTCCATTATACATTTAAACTTCGTAGTAGAAAACCATAAGTCAACCTCCCCAAATACAACCAAATGGGGGAAAACTTGGCAGTAAACTTTTTTTTTTTTTTTATCTTCTACAGTTGTAAGTATTGTACTTTGAGCAGTAGTCTCATTTCATTACATCAATGCAGAGACTTGTTTCCGTTTAAAACGAAAAAGAAGGGTCATTTCAGTTGGAATCTTCATTCTTCAATGGTTTTTCTTATGGATCTTCCACAATTCCTGAGTGTACAACTAAATAATAATAATAACATCAAGAGCAATTTCCTTCTACTTCTTATTGGATTTTCTTTGCTGTCTAGATCATATTTATTATGGGTCAACGCTGCCAAAGCCTTAATTTCAGAATTATGGATTCAAAACCAGAGGTTCTTTGAAGACAAGAACTTTTCTTGCCTCGATTGGTTTGAATTAGCTCATCCAAATCTTCTTTATGGTATTATCTTCCAAATCTCTTTAGTTGTTTCTCTTGACAAGACATAAATTTGTATAGAAATGCTTCTACAGCTCCTTTATAATTCTGATTTATTATTTTACTTTTCTCTCACTCCAGTATCTTATCTTTTGAGCATTAGTCTCCTTTCATTTCTTCAAAGAAGAAATTTGTTTCTTGTTAGGGGAGGGGTGAACTAAAATACCTATTAGAAGGCCCAAGATATTGCATTAAGTTGTAAAAAATTTCACAAATGATGAGCTGTTGAACTTATACATAATAAACTATTCATGAATTTCAAGAAAGGTTATGTTATATTGTTCACTACTGACAATTTTCATGTAAATAAGTCTAAGTTCATGAAGAAGAATTAAAGAAGGCATCTAAGATTGTGTGCTATATTGACAATTCTTTGGTGAAGGAGAGGAGTAACGAGGTTCTTTAAGGGATAAAATGCAAGTTTTGGCTCCAATATGGGGTTAAGACCAATATCGAGCATCCTTATACATCTCAACTATAGAGTTCCATAAATTTTCCATTTCTTCATGATTCACAAGATTGGCAATCACATTGTGGTTTATAGATCTTTATAATCTTTATGTGGACTTTTAGTCCTGTGATCCAATTTTTATGTTCTGTTTATCATAGAGTTGATATTTTAGTCTTAAGGTGAGGCAGTAAGAGTTACAAAAACAGGAGCTGCAGGTGCAAGCTTCCAGGGTCAATAAATGAACGGAGGGAAATCCCTGCACGAACAACTTCGTGGACATGGCTGCAGGATAAATAATTGATGAAAAAATGTGAACAAATCAAGTGTGTGATTTCTTTATCCTAGTTCATTTTTAAGCTTCCTCAAAATGTTTGCAATATGTAACCCACATTAATCAGTTGAAACAAAGAGTTCTAATAGGAAGTTAGCGCTGTAAAAAACCTCTCTACAGTTACTTTAAACTCAAAAGGTCTCTAACCTGTCATGGTTCACCAACTTCGAAATTAGGTCCCTACCTAATCCTTGGAATATTTGGAAGTCAAGAATGTAGGACATTTGTAATTTAATTAGTAGACCAAGAAGCTTGCTCGTCTCCACTTAGTTAAACTTAAGGCCCTTGACTCATGCTTAAACATGCAAATATGTAAGAACTAAGAAGTTAAATAACTGATTGATCCAAAAGCTTAAGTTGATGGGTAAAGGTAAGTTTAACATTATATCATCTAACACTCCCCCTCACTTGTGGGCTTGAGATATGTAGAAGACCCAACAAGTGAAAATCAATATCAATTAGGGAGGAAATAACATTGCAGGGGGATTCAAACACATGACCTCCTGTACCATCTACTTTGATACTATGTTAAATCACTGATTGACCAAAGGTAAATTTAATATCATATCATCTAACATAAGGTTATACATTTGAATGTTTTTAAACGTCAAATATTAGCACAAGCCCTATAAAGATGCCTTTTTTCAAGGACCAAAGCACTAACACTAACACGCTAGTGAATCACCCAAGGCCTTGGTTACCACACTACCAGCTAGTAAACTATCTGATCTTTAATACCCAAGTATTGTCATCAGAGCGTGAAGTTTTCTAGAGAAAGAGTGATGATTAAAGATTCGTCGCCTAAGAATGATTCAGAGAATATATATATATCGCTTAGCAAATTCCTTTATGCAGGCATATCAACTTCCCATAACATAAGGAAATTGGATATGATGCACATTTAGCAGTTTATACAACAGAACTAGAGCATTACTAAACTCATTATTAATAGATGAGGTAATCGGCTGCTTTTGAACAACAAAACAGAGACTACAAATCATTACCATCTGTACCTCTAGTGTCCTCAGTGCCTCTCTCATCTGTGCTATCAATACAACTATCCATAGTGGAAAATTTATGTTCCACCAAGGTCTCCTGATTAGTGACCTTCACATCCACCCACCTCTTGTGCTCATCCTCCAATGTCTCGACATCCTCCACCCAATCTTCCATGTTCGCATCAATGGCTTCCAAAAAAACAGGATCTACTGCATCCATTGAGCACCTTGCTTTACAAGTGTCCAGTCTCCTGCTTGTCGCACAGGTGGAAGAATATAAAGATAATTCTGTCCTTATTTTTCAAAGCATACAAATCCTTATTCCAATTCTTATGGAGAAATTGATACTTTCCAATAAATTAGTTCAAGAGCAGGATAGCGAGTTATCATTAGCAAATGTTATAATTTTTCAATACAATCCAAAGAAGAATGATTCTATACCTAGTCAATAACGCTATACAGTATCGCCAATTTTCAAATGGAAGAGCAAGAGCACAGTACGAGAAATTCAACAAAGATTAATGCAGTGTTAGCTCATGAAACCCACTTTTAAGAAATCGGAAACAAGGTCTCCCCTATTGACATATCAAACTGACACAAAATACAATAATCCTAGCTCCTAAGCTTGCAACTAGAAGGTTTCCCTTTAATTGAAAAATCGTTGGTAAATTAAGATGGGAGAAGCATTGATTAGGTTATAGGAAACTGCCATGGGTCAGCCAATGATCATTAGGACTAATAAGAAAACAAATGGGTTTCAAATGAATAGGTTCAAAGAATGGTGGTTGCCTACCTAGGATTTCAAATCTTGAAATCCTAAGTGTTCTTTTTTATAACCAATATACTAGGAGGATCATTCAGTTGCACCATAAGATCAGTTGTGGTACACGTAAGCTAGCATGGAACACTAAAAATGATGACGACCACGACATCAACAAAACAACAAGAGAGAGAGAGAGAGAGAGAAACATTTTTGTTAGGTTTTAGGAATCTCATGCGCATCAAGGTAGCATTATGTTAGGTACCGAGATAATTAGTATGGGGTTAGGGGTATAAGGGTAATTAGATAAAGAGTTAGTTACTAATAGTCAATTACTGTATGTGGTAAGAAATAGAGGGAAGGTGAGTGAGTGTGGGGGGTTATGGTGTGAAGTGATCTAGGGCTTAGGTGAAAAAGCACACAAGAGGGAGGTTCCAAGTTCCGATTTTATTGTAGTTCTTTGATTCTCAATATATTTCAGATCTTGACTCTGGTTAGGAAGTGTCCTAACACATTAGTTGTCCACCTCCACTTGTTCTTGCTAAACTACTTTTGGGCCAACTAAGGTGGTGAATCAGTTATGATAATGCAAGACCAATCCTAGAAACTTTTGACTGAGTAGAAGAGGAACATATGAAAAGTTCTCGGCTACAATTTACTATTTTGAGGATTAGTCAGCAACATAAAGTCACTTGATGGTCTGAGTATGGTCAGCAATCACCAGAAAAGGGTGCATTGGCTCAAACAAAGTAGGTTAAAATGATAGGTCTCCAATTTAAGTCCTCATTTGAATAAAAGTGAAAAAGCAGTAGGCCCATTAACCAAATGCTTTAGAAAATTCGAAATTGCAGAGTTTCATGAATTGCAGTTAAGGAACTCACTACCACATGTAGTCTCATGACTCTCACCAACATTTGGAAAGGAGAAACGTCCAAATTGAATTGAAAGGTAGTCCAAGTTACCTCTCCTGGAGCTGCAAGTTATAATGAGCAAATGCAAGGTCATTCATCTTCTGCTTTTCCAGCCAGTTCTTCTTCTTTAAATAGAGATATTTGAACATGCTACTGCTTTTACAACATCGTGTAATGCTGCAAGTCTGACTCAATATCCTAACAGCCAACCGTTGTAAATCTGGGTAATCAGTTCCATACAAGGACCACCAAGTAGCTAAAATACAAAACAACAGACGTTAATAGTTAGTAGCATAGAAAAATTCTGTACAGCATATTTGGTAAAAACTAACCTGGGGCCAATGAATCTCGACCATGTAATGCCACTGGCCGCCCAAAATCTCCAACAGCCTCCTCATAGAAATTTATATTGTTTGTAATCATGACCTGGGATGTTATATCTGGCTCTAAGGCTTCAATGCAATCAAGTAGACCCTTTTGAATACCTTTGCTGGATAAGAATGTAGAACTATAGAATATCGACGGATTTAGGTAGTATGCAGCCACATGAAGAGGGCTCTGAAATTCCTTCACTAAAACATGGTCAATGGCTTTCAAATATGGCAAGTACACAGATTCCTTCTGGTTGAAAGCGAGCATGACACTATTCTTTGCCTTTTCAAATGCATCATATATAAATCCAGTAGATGGCTTCTCCTCTGATTCAAGAAATTGCAACACAGAAAGCAATGGTTTTGTTCCCATTGTAACATGATCACACTTTGACCAGAATAGTGGATCAGCAGTGATCTTCGTCACCTCAAGTCCAGCCCCAGACTTCGACAAATTTGACTGCATCCAAGCACCACTGGTGAACGTCTGATGAAGATGATCTTTCAAAGACAAAATGTTTTGCAGAGTCAAGAAGATGGAGAAATATCTTGTAGATTCAAGCTGAATAATTTCTCTTCCACCACTTCTCTTCTTTATTTGGTTTAGGACCCAGACATTGTTGTATATGAATTGAACTATTCTTTTTGCTTTCCCAACAACCTCTTTTGCTTCTTCCATTTTCTCAATTTCCTCTAGGATCAACTCCACACAATGTGCAGCACAAACACTAGAGAAAAAGGTCTTGTATTTTTCAACCAAGAGTATACCTGCAGCTTTAAACAAGGGAGAAGTATCTGTCACAAAATTGACTATATTCTTCGGTCCAACTTCTTGAACAATGGTGTCAAATAAATTTAGAAGCCCCTCAGGAGATTCTGAAATTTCAGATAAATCAACTGACTTAAGGAACATGGTACCCTTGGAACAATAGACAAAAAAGTTTATGACTACAGAACCAGTTCTATCCATCCACCTGTCAACCAAGACTGAGCACCCAGTAACCTCCCACGACTTTCTCAACTCTTCAACATATTCTCCAGCATCCTTGACACTTCTGTCAAGCAATTTACCCATCAAAGAGTGATAGGTAGGCATCTTATAACCAGGGCCTACGGCAGCAATTGCATCAGCCATTTGTTGGAAATATTGTGAGCTTACAGCACTGATGGGTATACCAGCTTCGTATACAAATTTGGCAACAGCCATATCAGCTTGTTCTATGTTTTCTATCTGGGCAGTATTCTGGTTAACATATTGAGTAATAAAAGATGTTGGAAGAAGATGTTTCTGTTTCCTCTTTGCTTCCTTAGTGACTCCTTCCAGTACCTCCTTTGCCTTTCTCCGGAAAGAATGTCGTCGAGTATTCTGAACCCTATGTATCCCATCATCTATTTCTTCCCTACTTGGAAAGCATGATACTGCATTTTTGCTGCCCTTCTTCTGCCGTTTCAGCTTCTCCAAAACTTTAAAACCTAAAAGTTGTTGAATCTGCACCTTAACTTCTTCTGGAACTTCCTCACATGGAGCTACATTTCCCCTTTCCCCAGCTAGATGTTGCTTTAGTCTGGATATGCCACCCCCAAGCATAACTTTATTACAGTACTTACATTTAATCTTCTGACGACCCCCATTGACCATAATTCCATGAGCCCAACCAGGATCAGAAGCTCGTGGAGGTACCATCCCCTGTTTAAGATGTTCAGTTACTCATAGCTGTAATGTGACTAACTTCTTATTAAGAGGAAACTCAACGAACTTTAAAAGCTTCTTAACGAAACAAGCTCTGCCTGCCAGTGCAAACAGGCCCCCTCGCTTGCTTTTCCTTGAATTTCATATCCGTGAGAAGCTACTCCGTCTCCACCTCTGGATGTTCATAACCTGATTTATCTTGATGAATCAAACGCAAAGAATAGTTCTAAAATGAATAACTAAAAGATAAAATCTAATCATAGTAATGAGCTAGTATGGTTTATCCATTGAATTCTTGAAACAATGTGAATCAACTATGATTGGTGTAACAATTTTTTTAAGATAAGAAACAAACGAACAACTTCCATCATGGCAAAAGCCAGCAGCCTAAAGGCTGGGGGATGAGAGATCCCCCACCCGAGGAACTACTTATAATGAGCAAGCCAATCCAAAATAATCAAATAAAGTGGGATATTAAAAAAGAATTTCCAAAAGATTGGTGTAACCGATGAGCAAGAATTCAGAGAAGGCATTCTATCCGTCTGAAATATAGAAACATAGCAATATTGTACTACGCAACTGAAAATTGCTTTAATGAGACCATTTTACTTCCCAGTTTATCGTATTAAATCTTATCATGATCTCAGCCATTTTGGCAAACATTTACTTTCAAATTGAGCAAGAAAAACCTGAAAGCATAGCTGCCATTCATTCTACACCAAAGAACAACATTATTTCCACTAGGAAAACGATGAACCATTAATATACACAAAATGGAAGGGGGAATTGGCATATTCAATTGGAAAAGACAATAATAATGTAAAAACTTAGATCTCAACATGTTTTCTTTGCGAGTTCTAAGTACAACTATGATAATATGCACTCAACATGTCTCAACAAACTCCATTCGGCTCATATTTATAACGCTATAGGACCGGATTGTTGCATGGTTTAATCAATTATTTTACCCTGTTCATCCAATTTCTAGATTAAATTTATATCTGAAGGTGTCTGCAAACGTTATGAAACATGGGTCCAATGCCGGAGTTATTTTGAACAAAATCTAGCTTACTTGTTCTTTCTGAGGAGTCTACGTGCAAGATTTGTTGGCCCCTTTGCCCATTATTTCTTATACAAGTTTACAGGTTTCAGTTGGATTATGACTTCACTTCACCTTATGGAATTGCTTCATCCCATTAAAGAAATTCGAGTAAGATTTCACCACAAAGAGAAATTTAGCTTCTTTTCTTTACCCAAATCGTTACCCAGTCCCCTGAACAACTGAGCAAACTTGCGAGTTTGATGAACCTTCCACCAAGGGAAAGCAAACTCAAAATAACATAAAGCATAAGCTTAAAAGTTGAAATTATACTAACTATATGATCACGATTTCCCAAAAAAGAACAAACGAAACTAGTGTGAATCGCCATACTAGTAAATTACAATTATATTAAGCAAAAGATGTAAAAAGAAGTTCATAATCAGTAACCAAATGAATGACAAACAAAAATAGAGAAGGAAAGTTCATCTGCAGAAGCAATTCAAATACACTAACTGCTATACAATAAACAGCACGCTAGCACGATTTAGTTCAGACTACGTTAAGCGAAGATCAAAAGTACATTCGTAAAAGAAAAATTCTCGAATTGGAAATCTTTGTTCTTCATTTTCCAGCTACCTAAACACAGACTATCACAGAACTTCAACTTTCAACAATGTCGGAAAATAAGTAAATCAAAATTCAGTTCACTTACTTCATAGCCAATGAACTCCGAAAGTATGTAAATCCGAGATATCGGGCGAAATCGTGAGAGCCGAAGCGGATTCCGGCCGAGCATTTGAGAACAGAAACAGATCGATAGAGCTGAAGTGAAAGATTAAAAGATGAACGAAACACTGTCCAACCGAAATCTCGAAGCTCGGATATCGCCGATAAATCAGTATGGTGAAAGAATCGATTCGGATAGCTTTATATTTTCCGAAATTATGAGACGATAAATCTCGGGTTGAAGTTGAAGTTGAACCCATAGAACACGAGATAACGCTCCGTTCTTTTCACAAAGTCACGGCTACAGTCTCCTTTCACCTACTTTTTTGCTATTTTGTATTATTGTTAAATGTTAAATGATAATTTAGACGAAAAAAAAAACAATTTTGTCTTCGCTCTATTAATTTAGAGTCTAACTTTTAATTTAATTAAATTAGACCTCAAATTTAAATAAATATTATAATTTTTCCCCTCAATTCAAATTAACTCTCTGATTTTAACCCAAAAAAAATAGTGTATAAACCATTATGAACTCATTAATTTCAAAATAATTGATGAGTGGGATATTGTTTAATTTCAAAATAATTATGAACTCATTAATTAACTTCAAAATAATTCAAATTAACTTCTAGGATATTGTTTGAGATGTTTTTGGGTGGTCCGTTGCTTTCCTAAATTTTATTTTTGATCTATTGGCTTCTCTGTTTTTGTGTCATCCTTTTGGTGGTTTTAAGCTGATTATTTGGTTGGCTATGGTGTGTGCTTATTTTTGGACTCTTTGGGGTGACCGCAATAGTCATCTTTTTAGAGACTTTGCCTCTCCTTTTGAGAGATTTTTTGATATGGTTCTTACTTAGTCGTCTTTTTAAAGACGAGAGATTCCTAGATACGGTTCTTACTTATGTTTTTAATTGGGGTAAATTTGAGGCTCAATTTAATTCTTATACTTTATTTTTTTTTCTTTTCAATTGGAAAGATTTCTTGTAATTACTTTTGAGTGTTGCGTTTTCTCTATTTTATTTATTTAATGAAATATTTCTTTATAAAAAAAAATTCAAAATAAAGTTTTGCACACAAATAATTTTGACGAACGCACAAACTAACCATTGGACAACTTTACCAAATTCATAAATTTCTTATTGTAGACCATTGGACTTTGGTTGTATTAATCAAATGATCTTTTATTCCTCAAAAAAGAAAATCATTGAACAACTTTGCCAAAAAAAAAAAACTCGAATAGCCTTTTTTTATTATTAATATCATGTTATGCATATGTTTCATAATTCATTAAACATTTGAGATCAAACCTTTTTAACGGTATTTGAAATGAAATTTTGTTAAAGGGTCAAAATTGCAACCTTTTTTAAGGTTAAAGTTAAGATTGCAACATCATATAAGTTTTTTTTTGTGCATTTTTATGAAATTAAAAGTTTATGATTCGAATGTATACGTTTTGACACATTTTTGGGTAAAAAAATGATTTTTCTCCTATAATTTATAATCGTATGCCACTGAAAAATATTCAATTTTACCTACTCATTTAAATTAAATTATATATTTAGTAAATGAAATTGTAAATCTATTAGATCCCTATACTTTAAAGTATCTCAGAGGTATCTTGTCTAATAAATTTTTTAACTTTCATTGTCTACGGTATCCTTAGCATTTTGAACAATAAAAGAAAAAACAAACAGAAGGTTTGATACTTACACATACAAATACTAAACTCTTTTAACTATGTAAAATCTATCCATGTGTTTGGAGGGGCAAAAGAAATGTTTCTATTCTCAGCTAATGTTGGATGAAATCCATAAGTTGAGAATCAATCATGAATCGTAATTGTTTTCGAAGAGGGAGATAGAAATGTAGAGATGTGTCTTAACTAATTAAGGGGCATTTTATTCAATTACGCCTTTTGTATTCACTGATGTCCCTCTCACATTCAGCACTCTCCACAATGAGTCGTTTCATCCATACTTAAAATAACAAGTGATATGCTTTGATCACGGATCTAACTATTCATTGTTTCATAGGCTTATTATATTTAGTCAAAATGTTTAGATAAAACTTTCAGAGTAACTCTCAATTGGAGAAGCTACTTAGGAAGAATCGCATCAACTTTCAAATCTTAACAAAGTAGTTCCTTTGAAATCCAATAAACATCCACGGTTACTAAGATCAATCTAATTTATGGCATAATTGTCAAATCATTACCAATGACACTATTCTCCTAAGTGTGAAGGCCGTGCAAGCTTTATTATGTCAAAACTTAGATGCTAAGTCAACAACATCATGTCGAATTTTCAACTCACTTATTTGCTCGTTGCTCACTTGTAGATCGCTTCATGAATGTTATTTTGGAGGCTTTTGGTTGGTCCCTACCATGCACCAATTATATTTTTTAACCTTTCTGACTTTTTTATTGGTGGGGCATCATTTTTGTGGTTCTGAAACGGCATTGCGGTTGACTATTGTACATGTACTTTTCTAGATTCTTTGAGGTGAGCGTAATAAATACCTTTTCAAGGATTCCTCTTCTACTTTCAACCGTTTTATAGATTTAGTTCTATCTAATGTTTTTTTTTTTTTTGGGTGCAAATCTATGCATCGTTTTGCTTATTATAGGTTATCATGTTTCCTTTCCAGTTGGAGAGTTTACTTGTAACAACCTCCAGCTATTGAGATTTCCCCTCTTTTTATTAATGAATGACATGTTTCTTTTATATATATATATATATATATATATATATATATATATATATATATTGTTGAGTAGAAATTTATAGGAATTGGGTCGTTGCAATGTGATAGGGAGATAGAGACATGACCTTAATAGTAAAAGGGCATTTACTTTGATTATGCTATTTAAACTCACCAATGTCCCGCCCACACTTTTCACCTTCCACAATGAGTTATTTCATTAGTTTTTAAAAAATTGGTGATATATTTTGATTGTGGGTGGTTGTTATTTGTTCTTCTCTTAAATCTATTATATTCAACGGAAAAAATTTAGACAAGACTTTCAAAGCGACTCTCAACAAGGGAATCTAGACTACTCTGGAAGAATTGCAGCAATTTTTCCATTCTTACATGGTTCCTTCAAAATTTAATAAACAACAATAATTTAAAATCATTTCCAAATTTGTGGCATCATACTCGAATCATTGTTAATGGTGCACCATGCACCTACGTCAACAACACTTCCAAAGGCCACTTCTTTCTAACGCATCCATCTTAAGACGATTCAAGTCCAGAGTGAACTTTAATGATCGTATGCCTTTGAACAAACACAAAGGTTGTCCCGTGTGCTTTAACTCCAACTTAACTACATTATACAAGGTGATTGAAAATGAATCTCTAGATATACAAAAAATTCATTTCGGGAAATCTTTAGGGGCATTTGGGGCGCTGAGTATTATAAAGCATAGTTATTATAGTTTGTGAGTTATAATAGTATGTAACTTATATGTTCAGGGTGCAGACTATTTTCGTTTAGGTCATAATAGTCTGTGTTTTGGGGTGCATACTATTTTAGTATGAGTAAAAAATAATAAACATTGTAGCAGAGAGGAAAAGCGAGGGCGAGTATGACATAGTAAACACTGTAGCAAAAAAGAATTTGAAATAATAATATTGTAGTTAATTGTAAATTATAATAGGTGGAAATGCTAACTATTATAATTGGTACCCCAAATGCGGCCTTTTTAAATTTCAAAAGTTCAAACCATCCTAGGTAAAAAAGAAAAAGAAGAAGAAGAAGAAGAAGAAGAAGAAGAAAAAAAAAAAAAAAAAAAAAAAAAAAAAAAAAAAAAAAAAAAAAAAAAAACCTTAAGAATTTAAGTGGTTTTAATAATACCTGGCCCAATTCCACAATATTAAGACTAAAAAGCTGATATACTAACTTACGATAACTTTTCTGATTCAAATAAACTGTAACCAAAATAGGAGATGAAGTCATGCCTTCGAACTTGGTTTTATGCCTACACATTATTTTAATTAGTTTGCTAATATTACTTCTCGCCAATTTAAAGTTTCTAAAAGAAATTAACAAATCAAATCTTATCTAGACAAATGCATACAAATGATCCCGTTGATGTCAATGGTCGCGCTTCCTAGTGAGGTTCAAGAGTTGTGTGAGTTAGGAGAGGTGGTCTCCCCCTTTTGCGAGATTGTTGAAAGCCCAATGTTGATGTCTCTTGGTGTAATGAAAAAAAGTTGGATGATTTAGGGTGGGTAGTTCGTGTCTCGTAAGGTTCCCCTGTTTGTGCTAGTCCCAAGAACTTCGATCAAGGGTGACCTACAAAGGAACTGGACGGAGAGTCAATTCCAATTGGCTTAGCTTACCTCATCCAACTGAGAGGGGGTCATGTCAACCACTAATTATAGAGTTTCACTCGTCATATATTATTTGTGCCCTTAATGAGCCTTTTACTGATCTATCAGAGACCAAGAATGTAGTGGACGTTGCTATTGGGCTGGCACACCGTGTTGGTGTGTTCTCTTTCTTTCATGTAAGCATTTGTGTAACTTTGTCGCCCACTTTTTGGCATGCGTTGCTGTTACTTTTGTATATCCCCAAGCTACTTCCTCTGAGGAGGAAGGTCATGTTGCTTGTTGGGAGTCTGATTACCCTAATTGGACATCTCCGTTCTTGACAAGGACCTTGGTTGTAGTTAGTTCATGTTTTTATGAAATTTCTTTTCAAAAAATAAAGAAAAAAGAAAAAAATACATACAAATGATACGATCAAATTTTAGCACAAAACCAAGATGAACACAACTCAACTAGCATAATGCATGTACTATTAACCTCGAAGTTAGAGGTTCAATTTCCTAACCCTACATTTTGTAAAAATAATAATTATTATTATTATATAAAAAAAACACTCGGCATAAAAATACCGAAGACCAACTTGGAGCACACATATGGAAAGGTTCAATAACTTCCTATATATTTTCTTAAATATTCGTTAAGTGTCCAAACTAACAAAACAGTTGTTTAACCTTCTTACATTTGCTTGTCAAAGTAGCCCAACGGTTATATAAAAACTGAAAATTCAAATTCCACCTTCGCCGTGCAACAAATTAAAAAAAAAAAATCGCTGTGAATTTAACTCAAAGAACCTAGGCAGATGGCATAATACCTTCTATAACAAAGTAGAAATGGACAAATTTGAAAGTAACTCAGCTTTCTAGAGGGAGGATGCGAGCAACAAACAAGAAATTAAGCCAAAAATTTAATTGAGTGTAGTTCTAACCTTTTAAAGGGAGTATTGATGTATCAGAAACTGACACATGCAGAAGAAGTTCATTCAATGCAAAGGGCTTCAGCTTCACGTTGAGGGCAGAGGGCTTCTTCAATTTTAATAGCCCTTTGCCTTTCTGCTCCCTCCCTCCACGTGAATTCCTTGTGTCGTGTAGCAACTAAAAGCCCCTGCACAACACATTACCCAAATAATGTAGTCATTTCCCATTCACTTGAGACTACAATCTTTTCTACCCTCCTTGGTTGGAATTGGACACATAAATCTAGCTCAAGAGGTACCAACTATACAGAGCTTTTACCTTTCCCTTATAGGATACTATTTGGAAGGAAAAGGTGCATTTGGTTGGTATCTGCCCCTTTCCTTCTGTAAACCCGCCCAAGACCTTGCAACTCTATCATAGATCTCCAAAAACAGGAGAATGAGGATAAAGGATTTAATGCAGAACAAAGTTTTATTTGATATTTCTATTGTTTCTAAACATCTTTGATAGCAAAATTATATTTCTAAGAAAACTAATAATCCATTAACCCTAATGTTGTTTTTACAAATAAGCTTGTGTGAGCATTGTTGATTAGTTTGTAAAAAATTGGAGTGTTTGGCCCAAAAAGTTAAGGAGAGTGGAGTTATGAACTCCACTACATAACTCCACTATTTGTTTGACGTAAAGAGTTTGTGACCACACAATTGAAAAACATTAATTTTATGTTTTATACTCCTTAAACTTAGGCTCAGAAATTCACAAACTAAAACTTTAGGACTCTTTGGAATTCACAACTCGACTCCTTGCCCAAACGAAGTTTCCGAAATTTGACGAGGAAACCAAGATTTTGGGTAGTTGTGCTGAGAGCACTTTTGCGACATATTGACCGGAAAGGATTGATAGATTTTTCCCAGATAAGTTATTTCATTTTCATTCAATAGTATGGTTTGTTGGAGGAGGAGAAAGAGAAAGATCTCAAGAACCTATCAATATAGCCCTAACATTTCTAATTTAAAAATAAATAAATAAAACCAATAAATGCTCGTCTCAAAATCCCCATTTCCCTCGTAGGAAAATAGCATAAAAAATTCAAGCCTCTTCAATTAATCAGATGTGCTATCCAATATTTTATAAACAATCTATTAAATAAATGGATACAGAATTCCCCATCTTATGTTGTAGGCAATATCAACCTAGAAAATGACCCCCTAATTAATAAACTGAAAATGAAGTTCAACCTTCCTCCACCTGTATGGAAAACAATATTTATCAACACCTGAAAGCACATTGACTATAAATGAATCTAGCTACCGTTGCAATACATGATGAGGAAAATGTAAAAGTAAAATCCACTAGTCATCTCATGACAAGGGATCTCTTAAATCTCAAAATGTATCGATTTCACATCTATCCAAGAAGCAGCAGTTCAAATTTTGATCGATTAAGAGTAAAAAATATGTACCTTCGTACATATAAGATCAAGTGCCACAGTTCATTTAAAGTTTCTGAAGGTGTTGAGTTTACTTGCCAAAACATGTGAATCTTCAAAACAGGGCCGTGGATCATGTGAAGTGCAACAGATGTACATCTTCCTACATTAAAAACTAACCCTTTTTTCGTTTACACTGTATAAAATGCCCACTAGATACTAAATCATTTGTCACCAACATTTCCAACAAGTCTATTTTCTCCTCCTGCTTCTACCACTCCTTATATCCTTTTGGCTCTTGCATTATCAAACAAAGATGAAAAAGTTCCAACTTGTGCCTCACACTTCTCTACTTTTTGGGATTTTCTTCATCATACTAATGATTGGTAGAAGTCTTGACGCAACAACTCGCTGGGATCACAGTAAGAAAAATCATCATCTATGTGGTTTATATTGTCAACTTATCTTGCTATTCTAGTGGCTGGGAAAATGCATTCATATCCCCATAACGCATAATCAACTTTTTACTCTGATTTAGATAGCCATGGCATCTAAGCCTTTTGAGTGTGCGATGTTTCAGTGAGCTTCAATGCAGAAGATACTCACAGAACAGTCGGCAATTCAAGGCACCAGCAGGTATTGTGTGTTTTTAAGCTCACATTTCTCCCCTAGTTTTAAACATTTTGCGAGAAAATAACAAAAGATCGCCTATCAGAGACAAGAACAGGAAAAATATGAATAATAGATGCTCCTTGAACAAGACAAACCATGGCAACATGCTAACAAGAAAGAGAACTTTTTAAAAAACTTTACTGCAAAAAAATGTTCATTCAGTTTCTTTGTCATGTGTGCCTGCGCAGGAAAAAACTAAAGAAGTACTTGGTATGGAGTTATACCCTACAGGATCCAGCCTCCCAGACTGTTCCCATGCATGTGGACCATGTTTTCCGTGCAAAAGGGTGATGGTGAGCTTCAAATGCTCTGTTGCAGAGTCTTGTCCAACTGTCTACAGATGCATGTGTAAAGGGAAATATTATCATGTACCCTCCAATTGAGCATAAATTCAATCTGGAGGAATATGCAGCAAAAAACAAAGCAATTAATGATTTAGTTAGCACTTAGCACTGAGGTGACTATGGATATATTGAAGACTGAGACTACAGTCTATTGATTTCATTAGGGTTTATTTCCTTGTACTGGGATCATTCTGTATGAGAGAGCAACTGAGACAACAAATTTTCAAGCACAGGAAGTTCAATTAGGAAGTGAGATGTCGAGGTTTTTTTCTAGTTTAGTCGTGTGCGATACCATTTCCATTGTTACATTGTACTTGTAATGAGATCTGGTTTATCCTGTTCCCCACCTTTCTAGGTTTTCAAATTGAGAATATACAGTAGAATGGACATAAAAAAAACAAACCAGAATAAGAGGATGACCCAGTAAAGTTTGTGACAGAGAGATATACACCTATGTTTTCAATTTCACCCCAAAAGGCATATGCGTTCAGCCCAGAAAGTAAAATTTGAGATTACTTGGCTGGAAACCATCCAGCAGCCAGATAATAACATAATTAAAAAATAAAAAAAATAAAAATAACCCTTGATAAATAAAGAAACGAATGGCAGAGTATCCTATCATAGAGCAAACAACAATAGCTGATTTCCAAAAATTAAAGAAAACCTAGTCTGAGGGAAATTGTAGAAGAAGAGAAAATAAGCACAATAATAGGAAAATAACAATTGTAATTCAAACAGATATTACAAAATTGCACAGGCCTAAGCCATTCTACTCAATATACATTTCAAAACTATCTAAGACACGTTCTATAACAAATGGATTCTACTTCTATACCTCAAGCTCACTATTAGGCATGGAAAAACTGGCAATTGACAGGGGAGACATTCATCAAGAACCATATCTGTCAAAAGGATCGATCTTCTAAGGATATTATATCGAAATCCCTTCTAAGCCAATTTATCTAGCCAGATAAGTTGCATAAAAAGGCAATTCATGTCAAAATATCAAGAACGTAAAAGATTATCCAGACGATCAAAATCAAGAAAGGCAACGCAAACTTTCATTTGGTAAGACGGTGGCCAATATACATCCACCTATAAAGATTCGAATCATTCGCCGAGCAGCAAATTTTATCAGTTACTTCGACAAAAAAATTAAGTATAATTAGATAATCTGACACTCAACCCGATTTAAAGAAAAAAGAAACACACACACGCGCGAATCAAGGAACCTTTCCAACATCAGCTTTACATCTGAATCCGGACTATCAACTGACTCTACTGGAACCATCTCCGCCGTTTCCCCTAGAGCAACAAGGGTTTCCATTTCCATGGTGGTGATTATCGTCATCCTCCTGATCGCTGCCGTCCTCGTCAAAGGGTTTCTGCTTGTGGAATATACAGCACTTCTTGGAACTCTTTTTCTGCATGAACTCGTTGTCGACGGTCCCTTCCTTCCATGAGACCTTTTTCTTCTTCCGATTGAGACGGAGCACTAGGGTTTCGGGGGGCTGAGAGGAAGAGGAACCATTGGCCAAGATGACGGTGGTGGTGAGCGAAGGGGAGGAGGAGGTTAATGATCCGGCGGCGGTTATCGGTGCCCTAGCCATCTTTAATGAAGAAAATCAGTTATCGGAATGAGAATTGGGAAAGACGGAGGCCGCGATGGCTTCTCTTTTTCATTTCCCAGCAGACGGAAAAGTCGGTCCGCGCGTATCTCGAACCTTGCCGCCAAATACCGATGTTATTATATTCGCATATTCCATCCCCTCGCTTCTTTTTTTCTTTTTTTTTTTTCCCTCTCCCTCCACCTTAAATAAAGAGAAAAAAATACATTTTTCATCCACCACCGGATTTTAAAATGAATATAACTAAAAATAATTACAAATATAACAAAATTTTACTTTTATTTACCATAGATTATTTTAAAATATTACCATTTTATCTTTAGTATTTGATTTTTTTTAATTTGAATACTCACTTTCAATTTTTATATTAATATCTATTAATCAATTTGAAAAAATTATGAAGTAAAAATTTTAAATTATTTTATTAATAAGAAAAAATAGTGAAACTTAATTAACTATAATTATTTTAAATTCTTTAAATTAATTAATAGATGTTTAACACTAAATGTTGAAAGTGAACATTTAGGTGAAAATCCGAGATGAAAAGTGTAAAAAACTTGAAACATAAAGACCATATTGAAATAAAACTCACACCTCAGGCATAAAATATATTAACTCAAAATTTTATAACTAAATGTGTAACATTGTGAAACCTAGGGACCAAAAGTTGTTTTTTTCAAAAATGAAATATTAATTTAGATAATTGTATCAATTAAAATCCCGTACTTTTTAATAATAACTGTATCAATTTAATCTTTAAACTTTTATAATATATCAATTTATATTCTACATTATATTTTGTGTGGATAAACATGGTGTAAAACTTATAATTTTATCAATTAAATCCATAAACATTCACAATCATATCAATTTAGACTTTATGATTTCATTTGAAAATCATCTATACATCAATTTTAATCATACATTTTGTTCATCGAGTATTTGAGGAGGGTTACACACGGTATAAAATTGTTTTCATGAACATTCTTCAGAGGTAACTTTAATGAAATGCCCAAAACAATTCACTTATGACAAATTAAGAAATTACAAGTGTCGTATTATATATATATATATTTTTAATGAAAACTAAACGTGAGTATTAACTATACATTTATGAAAAGTCTATCGTTTAAATTTATGCAATTATTAGTTCGTGGTTTTGATTGATAGTATCCCAAAACTCATAGGTATACTTTTTTTTTCCTATTTTTATAGCAACCTTTTCAAACGTTCATTTCATTTAAACACTTTTGGTTACACACATGTTTTTGGCAACTATTCCTCAAGAGTGTTTTTATATGTAAGTTTGTTCAGTTTGTTATATATTTTTATTAATATTGTCAATGACAACTATAAAATACTTTGAACTAGTAATTTAAAACAATGGTCATTGGAATTGATTGTATGGGGTGGTCGTCGGAGTTGGCCGTCAATTATAGTAGCTAAGGTTGGACAAAGGCGGTCTTTGGAAGTGGTGGTTGAAGTATGTCAGTAGCGATTGCAGGAGGTGGTGGGCAAAGGTTAGCTAATCGGGTGTCACCAGCGATGGTAGCCAAAGTTGGCCAGAGGTAGCCACCGATAGTGGTCGTTAGACTTGGCCGCTGAAGTAGGTTGTTATGGTGGTAGTCCTTACAGTGTAATAGAAGTGATGAATTTGGGAGTGATTCACCGTTAAATCATCAAAATTATTTTTCTAAAAAATGTTAGTTTCAAGTGTTTATCCTAAACCAACTTAGTTTAAATTTTTAAAGTCTATTTTAAATGGTTGTCAAACATTTAATTTTGTTCAAAATGACTTACTCTTTTTGGGAAATTATTTTAGTGAAACAAATATCAAACTATTTAAAAATATATGAATTTTTTAATGATAGACTTGCATCATTCTTTCTATCACCGAAATTTGTATATATTTGTAAATAGTTTTTGCTATATTTGAAAACAAACCCTTAATTTTTTCAAAACACTTGAAAAAGGTATTTCATACATACCATTAAAACAACTACACATTTCCTTTAGGTTTGTTTTTGGATTATGAGATTAAAATAATAGAAACTTTGAACAAAATATCTAGTATATGGATCAAATAAATCGAAGGACTAAATTGTCATTTTCGTTCTAAAGTTAGTATTGAAGTATCTAATATAGACATTTAAGTTTAAAAGTATTATTAAAGTATTAAACGTGAGAATTAGAACTTAGGAACGACAAATAAAAGCTTATTAGTAAATGAACGAATTAAACTTCCAACTATAGAAAGCCAATCGTAAGCATTGAGCTTGTGGACGAAAACGAGCCAAGGGCTAGTGGCGGCCGTTTCGCTTCGATTAAAGCATCGAGATCGTGGGCGCGGCACTGCGGAGTGAAGCTGCTGCTGTTCTGAGTGCCGGAGTTTCCGACGAACAGCGGCGGAGAAACCTAAACCATGGCGCTCCATTCCAGTTTCACAGCGGTCGCATACGCGAATCCAGTTTCTTCTTCGTATAGGCAACGACAACCAATTCATTTCCCTTACGTTTCGAACAATTCAATCTCGTATACTCGTCACTGTCGAGCCCTAAGTCTCCCGTGTTCCGACGTTTCTCCCTCACTGAAGGCTACGTTTTCTCCCGTATTAACTGTATGATTCGATCGCCTTTTTTTGTTATTGTTCTCAATTTGAGTCGGTTGGCGCTTGATGTCGCATGCAGTGAATGTTCTTAATGTTAGTGGTGGAATTTAGTCGATTTGAACGACAACAGGATGCGTTTTCTTTTCTTTTCAATTTTTGATGAACTTCGGAATAAATTGGACGAAAAGTGGACTTGCTAATTTCTAGGGAATGGAAGAACGTTCGATATGAACTTTGTTTTCAGTTAAACACGTGTTTAGTTGCAGTATTTACAACGTGCTGGGTTGATCATCGGGAATTCACTTATTTTGATCCCGACCACGTTCTGGAAAATCGTGCGGTTTCTTATTTTGTCGATTGAGCTTGGTTGTGTATGTTGGCAGGTCACGGCGCATGCAACACCAGAGCCTCTTAGAATCATGATATCTGGTGCTCCCGCTTCCGGTAAAGGCACACAATGCGAACTTATTACTCAGAAAGTAAGCAATTTCATTAATAATCGAGCCTACGCCAAGCATCTCTTTTCTCTTGGCCCTTACCGATTTGAAATTGTGTTACTTACATAGATCAATTTCTCCGGAATTTTGGTCCTTATTCTTTGTGATAAGGGAAAAATCTAAATCTGGATACTATCGACTACGTATATTTTAAACTTCGTTTATTTGTATAATATCCTTCTAAGACTTTCATGATTTTCCCCCATGGGACGTACTTTCATGATTTTTTTTAAAAAATTATTATTATTATTATTTGGTGGGAAGAGAATAGTCTGTTGAAGTTTGTCATACAAATGTCTCTCCGTTGTGTGATTTGAGGGGGTACTTATCTCTTTTTTTAATCATGAAAGATGAAAATCTTTGAGATTTTTACTTGCTCTCATAGAAGAAGCCTAGTTTATTCCAAGTGTAATAAAAGGAAAGATTTTGTGACACGTCAAGATGTAAGAAACTTCTTTTTAATTTAATATAGTATTCACCTTAAATTACCAGGTTTACAACTGTCTTCTCCTAACAGACTCGGAGCTGTTTATTTAAGATACACATGAACATCATTCACGACCTTACTTGTGCAGATATGTTCTATAGGTTGTACAATTGTGTTCTTGAGTTCTAATGAGACAAGATGACCATCATTCAATGACAACCAGGCTTTAAAGTGCATATTCCATATAAAACACTTTTTTCTTTTTTTGATATTCTATCTATATATTTTATTTTATGTTTCCATTTTCTAGAAAAAAAAAAAATCATCAAGTTAACTGATTCTAAAGATAGAGAGAATAAGTCGGCGTGTTACCTCACACAGAACTCACTCGTATCTTGCTCATGTTGACTATAAGACCAGAGATAGGAGCATTCTTCCATTTTGAAATCTTGCTAGGTATCTTGTTCAGGTTGACTATAAGACCAGAGGCATATAATTCCAAACAGGTTTTTGGTTTCGTGCTAATTTTCTGTGAAGAAGAAGGCGTGGTTTGTGAACTCAAGATGGTCGATCCTAATGTTCTCTTCCCCCCAAAAAAAGTCATATAAGAGGTTGTAGTTAGCTACTCTAGGAAGAATATTTGTGAATATGTTTTGGTGTTTGGAGAAGGAGGATTTGAGTTAAGAAAGTAGATTCTTGGGCTATTTTCCATTTAAATTTTGTACTATTAAAAAAGGATAAAGATCATATAGTTCAGTAATAACTAATAATTATTGAGCATTATTGTGTCTGTTTATTAGTTCCCAAATTAGTAGGCTAATATTATTTCCATTTTTTATGCCTATATCTCCACTGAAGTGTTATATGTTTTGACTGAACCTATCCCCTTTCTCGGCTCATACTTCAATTTTTGTTATTACCATTTTCTTAATAGTCTACAGGCTTTGTTTATGCTCGCTATAAATTTCTCATTTTCTATTGCCCATGGAGAATAGCAGATTGAATCAAGTCATTCTCCTATGTGCAGTATGGTTTGGTGCACATTGCTGCTGGAGATTTACTTAGGGCAGAAGTCAATAGGGGCAGCAAAAATGGGAAGCTAGCAAAAGAGTACATGGAGAAAGGACAATTAGTCCCTAATGATATAGTCGTGCTGGTAGGGAACTCTTTTATTATGGTATGTGGTAATTTTCATCTGTAACATGTCTATTGGTATCTTGTAGATGGTAAAGGAGCGGCTGTTGCAACCTGATTCTCAGGAGAATGGTTGGCTCTTGGATGGTTATCCTAGGAGTTATTCTCAAGCAATTGCTCTTAAGGAACTTGGCTTTGAGCCTGATCTTTTCATTCTTCTTGAAGTAAGAGTTGCTTATTGGTGCTGATTGAAATTTCAATTTCCACATTTACATTGAATTGCCAAGACAGAGGAGTAATCAGTACTGGTTGTTCTATAAAGAAGGAAAAACTAAATTTAATGTTGGTAGGTTGATTTCGAGAATTGGATTGCATATGCAGTTATGATCTTGTTTTGTGGGGTTTATGTATACATACATATAGATTACCTGAGATTATAGAAAATGTCACTAACTTCTGTGAATTGTATGCCAAGGCGATTTTAGCTTTTATTATATTGTCCAGTCTTAGCAAACAAACATCTAATTGGAGCTTCAAGACCAGAACTTACAAATTTACAATAACCTCCCCTTGTTATTGTAGGTCTCTGAAGAAATTCTTGTCGAGAGAGTTGTTGGAAGAAGACTGGATCCTGTTACTGGTAAGATATATCACTTAAAGTATTCTCCTCCTGACACTGAAGAGGTTGCTGCTAGACTTACACAGCGCTTTGATGACACTGAAGAAAAGGTATTTTCTATAGTACTATATCTAATTTGGTCTGTTGTTTTGAATCATTTTCTATGGTGGTTCATAAATTTCATAAGATTTTGTTTAGATCGTTCGTGGGCAAGCTTCTTAATCTTCACATTCTATTTGTGCCTGTTTTTGAGCTCTTACATGGGCGAAGTATTTACTGCGTTCCGGATTTATTCAGGTGAGGTTAAGATTGCAAACTCATCACCAGAATCTGGAGGATGTCCTTTCAATGTATCAAGATGTCACAGTTAAGGTATGTAATCTAGCCCCCATCAACCACCATATCCCTCATTGGGGCGGACAGACAAAGGAAAGGAGGAAAAAAAAAAAAGGAAAAGAAAAGAATGTAGCTTTGTATTTAGCCTGTTGTTGACTCTTTTACTTTTTGGAAGAAGTCTCTGGTAAATGCATTAATTGTACTTGAGAATCTGAATAACTGAAGACAACATGATTTTGATGAATTTTCACTCATTAAAGGATGAGTCCTTTAGACTATTTCATCTATCTAGATCATTTCTCAAAAATTTCAACCCACACAAATGGGCTGTTTGGGGCGTTGAGTTGGTTATTATAGTCTTGGGGTTATAATAGTTTGTTTTGTGGTGGAGACTATTTTAGTCTAGGTTACAAATTAGGAAAGAGGATAATTATAAAATAGTAAACACCTTTGACAATGGGAGTTTTCAAATAGTTTTACAATGTGGGTTATAATAATTGAGAACTTCAACCATTATAATGGGAGGCTCAAACATTGAGTAGGCTATAATATTCCACTCCACCCAAGGCAAGTTGGGCCCAAACGCCTCTAAATAGATTCAAGTATTAATTGACTACAACAAAGATGGGAGGAAAAAGGAGACGAAGTATCCCTTGACTAATTGAATAGTTCTTGCATAACTTTATTTTGTGACCATTCTTCTCTCCGAAATCATCTTTATCCTCAATCAAGTGGCACTATGCAGTGGAAATTCAAAAGCTAAAAGTAAAACAACTACCCTATAGGCTTTTCTTTGTCAACTAACTATATTCATTTTCCCCATTCGTACTAGAGCTATGCCTTAGGGAGTTTACCTCTTCAGAAACTTCCTCTTTGACTTTGCTAATAAGGAGGCGGTCTTAAAGTTAATGTTGCCTAAAGTAAGACCTCTCAACTCTAAGGGAAAAAACAAATTTCCAGTTAATCAAATGTCCCTGAGTCTTCTTGAAAGAAATCACAAATGATGAACATTACTAACTCGTATAGTAAGTATCAACTGACTTGATCGTGCTGCATCAGTTCATCATAATATTTGGCCCTTCTTTTAGTGGTCTCCCCTGTTGTGGTTTTTTTTCTCTTCTTTTTACACCGTGTATTCTTTCATTTTTTTTTCTCAATAAAAGTTTTTTATTAAAAGAAATAATGATAATACTTGGGAAATGTTTTTCCTCCTTTCAGGTGAATGGAAATGCACCAAAGACGGATGTATTTGATCGAATAGATAGACTGCTAACAGGACTTCTAGAGCAACGGAAGGCTGCCATAGAATCTCTGGCAGCTGCAGCATGGTTAGGTCCCTTTTGAGTATATGAGATTACATTCTCGTGAAATGGAAAATTTGTTGTTATCATTTATTCTTTCTTTTGATGGGTAGGGAAGATGGCCCCTATCTATTTTTTTTTTTTTTTTTTTTTTTTACAATTTTACAATGGCTCTGTACAGAAGCAATAAACATGTGAAAATATCGTTATCTAGTTACGGGGTGGCTTGAGACGAGAGAAACTTGTTCTGCATTTGTTTTCCTCTTACTTTATGCAGCAACATCAATAGAATGATTGAATGAATTGAAATCTCAAGGAAGAGTGATGCATTCTTAGGGTTTTCTGCTTTTTTTTTTTTTTTTTGTGTAATTTGTTTGGTAAGCATAGGATTTTGTTTTATTTTATTTTATTTTATATTGTTTGATGATTTATATGGTAAGCGTTAAATGAAAAATTGAACGAATGGTAATGGAGAAAATAATCACTGTAGCACATGTCATCAGGTGGTTAATTACTTATCTTAAACTGTTCACTTGCTATTTTTGTATAAATTGAGATTATCAGTTCTGAATAATGGAATAGGTTTGGTTGCATTGAATTGAAGAAATGGTTTGAGAAACCTTTTTAGTTTTTACCTTTAGATGTCTTATCGTACATATACTAACTTCAATGTAGCGTCATGATAGTCTGTAGCATCTCTTTTGGATTAGAATCATGACTTGAAGAACAAACCAAATGAGGGGGAAAAATAACCCTAACTCTGTAACTCCCTTGTCTCTCCTACTATTTCAGCGAGTTGAGAAAATTCTTATATTAATCAGGATGAATATGCGTAATATTTGAGGGACGAGAACTTTAGTTTTAACACAATTGAAGTTGTTTTAAAAAAAAAGTCATTCTTACTTTTTGATGGTGGGTGCTGTTAATAATTTATGGTCGTAAATATTTTTAGAATCCAATAGGAAGATATTGATGGTATTTCCTACATCCTTCTTAATATTGGCATCCAATAAGTACTCTTTCATTCTTTTATCTATTATCAACGAAAGTTCTTTTCATAAACAAAATGTTTTTAGTATCGTTTCAATAAAAGAAAAGGTTCTTTTTCGTTTGTTTCAGATTGTAGGACTTTTGGGAGAAGGGATGTCAGAGTTGGAACCCTCCTCCTGCTGAGGAACTTCCTGACGCCTGTTGTTTGTACTTCCATTTGTTTTGTTCCCCCTCTTCTATTTAGGATGCCTTAGTTTTTCCCTCCATATGGAAGATTTAAATTTAGTAAATCTCTTCACTTGACAAATCTTGCATGGGAGAGTGAACACCCAAGAACATATCTAGTACTATTCTTTGTATTTGTGCTTTTTTGCAGATGTCATGAGGTGATCATGAGGAGGATCTGGACCATCTTTTATGGGATTATCAGTTTGCTCTCTCCCTCTCTATTTGGAGTCTGATACTTTAGTTTGTTTGGGGTGGCATGGGTGCACAATAAATAGGCACGGTCACTCTTTGAATGAGGAGATTCTAACACACTCTCCTTCTGATGACAAGGGAGGAGTTTTATGACATGTGTTATTTTGCGATTCGTGGGGGTGTGGCTGGATAGGAATAGTCGGATTTTCAGTGGGATTGAGAGTTTTCCGGAGCAGGTTTTGTAGGCGAAAATTTTTCATTTTTCTCGGATTCCTCCAATCTCTTGCCCATGTGCTTCTGTCTCTTCTTTTCTTTGCAGGACAGCAAGAGCTCCTCGTGGAGAAGGGAATGGTGTGTAGGGTCCAATACACGTTTCTATAAGTGTATAACAAAACAAAGCAATCTGCTGTTTGTAAGAATTGAAACAACTATCAATTTGTTGGAAACATGCCTGTAGATATTCACATTGACACCATAGCTGGCAGGGAGATTGTTGGTGAATAGATTGTTGAAAAGCAACATCTGATATTATTTCTCATACGCAGCATGACATGCTGGGAATAGTATTAGAGGGATATTAAGGGTATATTAGTAATTAATGAACTAATTTGTTAGGGAAGTTTGGTTATAAATACATTGAGTAGAGAAGGAGGAAGGGACGAATATTTTGGTGTGTGTAATGTAATCTCAAGATTTTTACATTTCAATATATTTGGGTTCTAGCAAATTTTGTATAAGAGCTATTCAGTTATGGCCATGGAGTTAGATAAAAATGTACATGAAGAAGAGGGGTTGAAGAACTTTCGAAAAGGGATGGAGCGTTTGATTTCGATTCTCGATTTTTCCTAGATCCAAGTAAACATAGTATTTTCGAGGTACTGGACCCTCACAATCTTGAGATTACACTCAAGCTCTGATACACTTACCAAAATATTCCCCCCTTTCTCCTTTCCTATTTATAACCAAACTTTCCTAACAAACTACTTCATTAATTACTAATATACCCTTAATATTCCTCTAATACCATTCCTATCAGACATCTTCAATGTTTTGTCATTATGGTTGATCGGTAAATTTGAGGCTTGAAAAATTTCTGGTGTGACTCTTTCAACTTAAAAGTTGGAGGACCATGTTCTTGACAGCAAAATGTAGTTACATATAACATAAATTTGTATTTTGAAATGGGAAGACGACTTTAGCAGTCTTCAGAAAAAAAATTCTCTTATACACACTTCATTTGATGAGCTCTACAAATATATTATCCTTAGTCTTATACTAAGGTCTGATTTCCTGAGAGATCTGCAGAGCTTGCTAATTGGTGGTACATGATATTGCTCTTATATGTGATGGGCAAAGATTCTGATGGCACCGTAAAATCTCGAGTACTTTGATCATTACGGCGAAGACTTATCTTACATTCTCAATGAAGAACTAAACAAAATCCTTAATGTTTTTATTTGAACTGTTGTTCAGGGACACTGAAGAAGAGTAGGGATCAGCGTCCGATAGCATCTTCACTACCTCTCTCATTGAAGGGCGAAGTGATGGAAGCTTTGTTGTGCAAAGTACAGCAATCTTCAGGACTTTAATCATGTCATTTTGGACGGCTTCAGATGCAACTTTGATATCTAGAAGCTTGAGGACATTATCACGGTCATCGAGGTGTGTTGAGATCCAGTAGACTATATCTTTTCCTTCTCCATATTCATCTTCTATTGGTCTCCTTCCAGTAATCAATTCTAATAGCACCACACCATAACTGTACACATCACTTTTTTCGGAAACTTTCAGAGTATACGCTAGCTCTGTAGAGAAAAGTTGTTACAGGAATTAGTTTGATTTTCAACTTGAATCTGATTATGTTAAACAACAAACATGATGCATCTGTATCTATAGAGCTTTGGATTGGTCCTTAGAACAGAAGAAAAATGCTCAGTTGATTAGAATGTTATTACTAATGTAAGAATGTTAGGCCATAAATTTGTGTTGCAAGAGGAATGTCATTTTAACGTTTATCAGGTGCATTTGCAACGAGTATGATCTAATGGTAGTAAAAATGGGGAGGTGATTGGAAAGATATAAAACTCACCAGGAGCAATATAGCCATGAGTGCCAGCAAGAGAGCTGTGCTCAGAAGCAGTTTGAAACTGATCTGCAACTTTTGCAACCCCAAAATCAGCAATTTTTGGTTCATAATCTTCATCAAGAAGTATGTTTGTTGACTTTATATCTCTATGAATTATAGGTGGTGAACAATCATGGTGCAAGTAAGCAATTCCCCTGGCTGCTCCCAATGCAATCCTGTACCTCTGATACCAGTTCAGTTCAGGCTGTCCACCTTTGATCTGTCTCTGAAGTGCTTCACACAGGTTACCATTGGTCATATATTCAAAAACTAGATAACTAGATCCTTCTCTCATTAAGCAGGCATAGAGCTTCAAGATGTTTCTATGCCTTATCTTTCCCAGAATCTCCATTTCTGCTGCCAAAACCTTCATTGCATCTCCTTTCCAGAGCTGCTTAACAGCCACTGTACCACCATTTTTCTTCAGATCCAACCGATAAACTTTTCCTGTTCCTCCACTCCCTATCAAATTGTCTTCTTTAAAACTGCATATTTCATCTGCATCAATTTCCACTTGATGGAATGATGCAATTTTCCATTTTGGAATTCCTTGTTGGTCCCCTTCCTGACTGGTATTCAGGCCATTCTCACCGAGCTTCAAGTAATTACAACTTACCAACACTAGCCCTGCTAATACACAAACCAAGATGGAAACTATGATACTGAAAAATACAAGTTTATCATTAAGCACCCCTTTCTGACTATGCTTTCCAGTACAAGTAACCAGGCTGGTATTTATCCTTTCTCTGTAGTTTTCATCAACACAGAGTTCTTTGTTGTCCAAAAATGCTTTGTCTCCACTCATTGCCAGAAGACTGGATGGAACTCTCCCGAACAGCTGATTTCCCGAAAAATCGATCGAACTTAGTTTCATCTTCTCCAAGGATTCTGGGATTATACCTGTAAGTTTGTTGCTTGAGAGGTTCAGTGAGTTCAAAGAGCTGATTAACGCAAACGAAGATGGAATGCTACCACTAAGAGAGTTTTGAGCAAAATTTATGTCCACAAGTCTTTCACAATTACCAATCTCTAATGGGATTGATCCATTCAAAGAATTTACTTCCAGGTGTAATGATGAAAGTTGCTTGAGGAAACCAATTTCAGAAGGTATTTCTCCATTGAATTCATTGTTACTCAAGTAAAGCCTCTCTAAATTTGTCAACTTGCCAAGCTCTGATGGAAGTTTACCTGAAAACTTATTGTTTGGCAAAACCAACTGGCTCAAGCTGGTAGATAAACCAATGTTTGGGGATATAGTTCCAGTGAATTCATTATCACTAAAATCAATCATTTTTGCATTAGGAAGAGCCCATACCCCATCTGGAATCCTGCCAGACATTTGATTATTATTGATTCTGAATCTTTGGATTGATTTGCAGTCAGCTAAAGAAAGTGGCAGCTCACCTGAAAATCTATTTTCCAAAGCAAGTAAGAACTGCAACTTCCTATTCTCACACAAGAACTTGGGAAAGTTCCCTGAAAATTGATTCTCTGATATGTCAATGCTGTTGAGTGGAGCGAATCTGCCGAAGTTTACTGGAAATTCTCCAGAAAAATTGTTCCTATAGATTGAAAATGCAATAAGGTTTTGCATATTTCCACACCCTTCAGGAAGCTTTCCAGAGAAGTTGTTTTCATACAATTGAAAAACCACCAAATTCCTCAGGTTTCCAACCTCTTCTGGCAACTGGCCATACAAACTATTTGCAGACATATCAATTTCTTGCAGAAGGGTAAGATTTGAAATCTCTGGTGGGATTTCTCCAGTCAATTTGTTAACAAAAAGCTCAAGCTTATTCAGATTATTCAACTTGGATATTGACTTGGAGAGTTTACCAGAAAGCTTGTTCCTTGAAAGATCCAATGTCTCCAATGCCTTTAATTCAAAGAGAGACTCTGGTATTTCCCCTCTCAATTGTGCATTTGCCAGATATAGCCAAGTTAAGTTCTTCAAATTTCCAATAGATTCCGGTATCTCACCAGCCTCATACTCATTTTCACCAAGTCCCAGAGAAACCAATCCAGTTAAATTTCCAACCCAGCTTGGGAATTGGCCAGAAAAGAAGTTGATTGACAGATCTAGAACCTCCAACTTCCTCAGCTGAGAAAGATCAGGAATCCTCTTAACCATTTCATTATCAGTGAGATTCAATACTCTAAGATTGCTACAGTTGATCAATTGGTAGGGAAGCTCCCCAGAAATGTGGTTTGAGGCCAATGAAAGTGTTGCGAGACTTTGCAGAACAGAAATGGAGGGAGAAATCTCACCAGAAAGCGACTTGTTTTCCAAGGAAATTTCTACGACTTTCCCGGAAACCCGATCACAAGTAATCCCAGAGAATCCACAAGGGGATTCAGAATCAATCCAAGAATGAAGAACACCAGTCGGGTCTTTGAGATTCTCTTTGAAACGAAGCAATGCTAGAGTCTCAGTCGGAAGAGGCTGACTTGGAATGATGAGACTCGAAATGAATAAAAACATCAACAGGGAATGAAGAGAATAAACAGGGAACTTCTCCATTAGAAATGAGACCAAAATGCCAACTCAAGGAGGTTATGAATCCTCAGTATATGTATGATCTAATCCGTTCAACGGATAGCTCCATTATTTGCAGCGGATTGCTTGCACTACAATCCAAACATTTGAAATCAGAGGAAAGGAAAAACAAATAGTCCCAAATCATCAACCTTAAAAGCTTCTAAAACTTGGAAATATTTTACACAAAATCAGTGTTTGGTTTTGGATTGAAAATAAATAAATCAAAGAAGGAAAACCAAAAACAGCTGTGTAAGAGAGAGAGAGGGTTATGTTAGGATGTCAATTTTGCCTGACCCAAGTGGGATTTTTCTTCGTAATTGGTAAATGATATTCATGATTAGTGGAAAAGAAGGAAGAGATTTACTTCAAAGCCACTCATAGAAAAACTATTGCTCATTATGGAAGGAAAGTGGAAAGAAAAAGTTTGCATATCATTCCATACATTGACATTATCATTTCAAAACTCAAAACTCAAAATCTAAACCCAAATTTCAGATTCTTCCAATACATTTTGTTGTAGTGCTTTTTTATCTGTAAATCTTACCTGGAGAAACTTAGTTCATTATCATTTCCTCTGCCAGAAACTCATTATGCTCCACGAAATCCTTAACTGGTTTTCCATTTCCCCAAACAGAACCATAAATGCTCACAAATCTCAAGTGGGTTTCTTGTTTCTTTCAACAGCCTTTTACTTGTAGGTCTTTCAAGGAAGAACAGAAAGCTTTCACAAATTTTTTTTCTTCCTTTTTTTGGGTGAGAAGAATGGAAGAAAGTGATGGGGTTTGGTTGTTGAGAAAATTGTAAGAAAATTTGAAGATTATAGAAGAAATGAAAAGGAAGTTATAAGTAGAAGTGAAGTTCCCTTGGATATGCTACTCACTTTGGTGGAACGTTACCATAATGAAAAAGAAGAGAAACACTTGAGCCAAGAAGAGAGAGAAAGAAGAGACATGCAAAAAACTGGTAAGGAGAAACTTAAGCAAACAGAGAGAGAAACTCAGAGAGACCAACTTCAGTGACTTGTGAAGTGCTTTTCTATCGGTGAGAGAGAAAAAAGAGAGAGATTACAAAAAGTAGAGAGAGGAAACTTTATTCAATCAAAACTGTCACAACATGATTGCTCCATAATAACCTTTGGATGTGAATTCTAAACTTCTTATATCTTTTAATAACCACGATATACAAATTCAAGATACTCTTACTTTTTTTTTTTTTCATACATCCAATGGTATAAAAGTATTATTGCCAAAGTGAGTCTAAGTCAATAGTAATTGAAATGACTTTCCTTGTGAGAGGTCGGAGGTTTGATCTCTTTAGCTCTATCATTGCTGCATAAAAAATACTGTCAACTACATTGTATCTACTCCATCGAATAATTTCTTAGAAGAAGAGAAGGAGAAAGAGAGTTTTATTTGGTCACAGTTTTTGGAGGTTGATGGCTGATGGAGAAAGTGCGAAAGTGAACAAACTTTCTTTGGCCTTCACATATTTGGATCAAAACTTACTAATTCCACTCCCCTTTTGCCTCTTCCACCACAGATCCATAGTCTTTGGATGGTATCGAGGGGAGTGGAATCATCAATTTTTGGGATAACAAAAATAGGCAGCTTTCTCATTTTCGAAAACCTATTTTTTATTTTCATTTTTATTGTTTTTATTTTTTACCCACCCTTTCAGCCCAATCATTGAAGATTCGAGTTATTATTATTCTTTCTTTTTCTTTTTCATTATTTTATTTTTCATAATTTACATGTGTCAGGCTGGCAGGGTTACCAAGATTGGATAAAAAAATCTTACAACTGGCAGGTAAGATTATTTCCCTTGGGTTTACTTTTCCGGAAATTTTAAAACTGGAAAAGTTTTTAAAATATTAATTATGAGTTCAAAATTAGGCTAAGATTCTATGTTTGGCAGTGAATGTCATGATAATTCTATCCGGTTGTCATTAATATATTTTTGGACATTAATTTATGCATCTAAACTTTAGATTTGTATCCACTAAGAACTAATAATTATATTAATTTAAACCTTCAATGTCCATAAGTGTATCTATTTACAACACTTAAAATTTATCGGTATAAATTGATATTTTTCTTGTATTTTTTTTTCCTAAGTTAATCTATTATATTCTATTTTATTCATTTATCTAAGGAATAAATATTTGAATTTAAAGTTACATGTAATAGTAGGTAAGTTGTTGGGTTTCATAATTGCCAATTAAAAGAAAGAAAAGAAAGGCAAAATTGCACAAAACAGCCTTGAATTATGAACTTGATTACAATTACTCATAAATTTTCAATTTGATCAACTATGTCCTTATAGTTTCTAAATAGTTGCAATCAACCCTTCTTTAAAATTAACCATTATTTATAGAGATTGCACATGTGACTTACCACGATGAAAAGGGGAATTTGTAATTTTAAAAAAGGAAACACAAAATCCTTAAAAAATCCCCATAGTTCAGCACACCAATATTTGAAGAACAGTACTTGCAGCACACCATTTCTTCCACTACTCTCTCGCTCCTCATTGTAACAGCCACAACCAATGTGTGATTTCATCCAAATCCACTCCCATTCTTCACACAAGGACTCCGACCAAAAATCTAACCGAAAATATCTTGAACTTGCCAGGCAGCATGTCTAAAATCTCGACATCGTGCGCCAGCGAACCAATGGTATAACCATGGCGACACCTATAAATAATGGTAAATTTATAAAAATAGATTGATTGCAATTATTGAATAAATTGAAAGTTCAAGAGCATAATTGTAATTAATTTTGCAAAAAAAAAAAATTATAATGATTGAAATAAATAATGTACATGAACTAAATTGCTAAACAAAATGTTTGAAAGTTAAAAAAAAAATAAGAGAGTGAGACTAAATCAAAATAATTATTTTTAAATTTTTACTCTAAGCCTTTTTTTTTTTTTTTCTCGTTCCAAAAAATATAGTCACCAGCCTTAAAAAAAGCTAGATGGTTAAAAGAAAAAGGTTGAATCTAAGAGCTAAGATACTCAAATTTATATCTTCCCTAAAAAGAGCCACACACCCTTGGATTTGAAGCAATCTTTCTTGTCCCAAAAACAAAAACAGGTATCAGAAGTGACAATGCAATGGCTCTTTTACCATTTTATGGACGTCTTACTTTTTTCAATTCCATGTGGAATAAATATATAAAAACAAAAAATCAATATTCATGTGATGGGTTGATCTTTTCGGGGGGGGGGGGGGGGGGGGGGGGGAAAGATATTAATGTTGTAATGTCAAGTATAGGATACAAAACTTTCAAACATTAAGTATAACAATTGAATTTAAGTTTGATACAACTTGAACTGATTAGTCTCGAAAAGATTTGCATAATAGTAACATATTTAGATCGCTATTTAGATAATATAATGGTGTAAACAAAATGGAATTTCATTGTTGGGTCGATCGTAATGGGTCTCAATCACAAATGTAATTGGATTGTTTTTTATCACGTTTACTTAGGGGGTGTTTGGGGGTGAGGAGATGAGATGAAATGAGTTGAGATATGAATTCAACTCATTGTTTGGGAGGTCAATTTCATATGTTACCAACATTTTATACCATGTCCACCAATAGTGCATGTAACCCTCGTCACCATCGATGCCTTGTTGCTCAACTCCGACGACCACCTTCGACAACCAACTCCGGCGACCACTTCCAACGGCTAACTCCAGCGATCACCCCCGACAACCAACTCCCGCAACCATTGTCTGCGGCCAACTCTGGCAACATCCAACCACCACTTTTGATGGCCAACTCTGAAGACCTCTAACGACGGCCACTCCACCAACTCCGACGACCACTATTTTAAATTATGACTACTACAAATTTGGGTCTTGTTGACACATGAGTTTTTTGTTTTTTTGACGTTCGTCACATAAAACCATCAATAAAACCTTAATTTAAAGCTTAAAAATAACGATTAATTTAAAAATATATATAAAACATAAATAAATGTTTATATTTAAGTTGACACACAAAATTGTTAATAAAAACACCTTTGTTGACATAAAACTACGTAAGTTTTGTCAAAACATTGAATTCTCGTTATTTTGATTAGTTCATATATTTTATAGTCGTCTTTATTGTAATTTAACATTAATAAAATCACTTTTATCATGTAAGAAACCAAACAAACTTATATGTAAAAATAATTTTGAGAAAAATTGTAGTGTTTTTATTTTACAAAATTTTTATCAAAAGTGTTTAAAAAAAATTGTCTTAATTAAAAACGTTACATGCAAAAATTTGTAAAATGATTGCTTAAATTTAAAAAAAAATTAAAAAAAAATTGAAATGCATGATCCAGAAGTAAACTCCAAACCTCATTTCTCAAAACTCCAAACAATACATATGTGTGCTTGAAAAACAATAAAATAGAGTGCATCCTATAGTTTATTAAAAAAATATATACATACATATGCAAAATGTCTGAATAAAAAAGTTTTCAAACAAATATAATAATCATAAAGAAAATATATATATTTATGTAAAAAAAATTGCACCAGATACCCTTCACATATAAGCTCAGTACCCAAACACCAGAAACACATACATATGAACTCTATAGACATATAAACTCTACAGACATATGAACTCAACTCAACGTGTCAAACAACCTCTTAGAATTATGAATTTGCCACATTTATTGTTGTGATTACCTATTAGGGTCAAATAGTAACGGTAATAGTAAATGTGACAGATTCATAATTTTTGCAATGTAATAGTTACAATATCTGTAATGGTAAATGTATCGACATGTAATTTTCAAGCGCAATTAGATCGATCACCCTTCACTCGTCAACCAGTTTGCATTTTTTATTACAGGCTTGGACATGGGCTCCATATGTTAATACAAAGTACATAATACAAGTAAACAACACCAAATGTAATCAAATGAGACCTCCTTTTTAGATTATCATTGATTTTTCTTGTAGTGTTTATTACGTTTTCACTATGGTAAACGTGACCTAAGTTTTATTAGAGTTGGTAAATAATATAAATGTTTGAAGACTTAAATTGAGTTTTCGAAAATTAAAGGATTAAAAATGAGAGTAAATAAAAAAAAAATCAAAACTGATTTGTTTGATATGTTGGTATGTAATCCATGATATTGGTTACGTTGAGTGGCTCAATTCTATTTCTTTGTTTCATAATTTATGTTGATTTCAATGAATCTGAAATGAAATAATCGAAAGGCCATAAATCTTTTTTTAGCATTCGAAAGAAGTAATTGATCGAGTAGTTGACAAATGACCCAGGAGTTTGGTTTCATATAAACTTTTTATTTTCGAATTTCGAAAAGAATTAGTCAAATATAATTTTGAATTTGAAATCCAAAACCGAAACAAAAAGCGAATTTGCTAGTAGATTTAAACTTTGTTTTGAGTGATTTTTTTTTTTTTTCCCTGAATGAATGTTTTGAGTGATCTTAACCTTTTGTACTTGTTTTCAAATTTGATACATATGTTTATCTTTTATAAATTTTCCGTTTTACATAATTCTTTTTTATTTATCTTTTATTACCTTAGTTTGAGAGTTTTTTGTCCTTGATATTGTGTGAGTTAAAATTTGTTATTATTAATATATATAAAGTTCAAATATTATTAAGGAAATATTATAGTTTCCAAGTAAGACAAGAGATGACATTTTTTTCGAATTAATTTTTTTAGAGATTTCTTAATACTAATTGTTTAGTAAAAGATTAATTTAAACCAAAATAGATTCAAGTTTTAGAATTTATAATTGTACCAAAACATAAAAATAATGCTTGAAAATTTTTATATAAGTTTTTTATGAGTTAGAGTTACCATAATTATACTGTTATTTTATACTTTAATTTGGGATTTTTTTTCTTAATATTGAAAGATTTTAAATTTATTATTAATATATGTAAGTTTAAATTTTATTAATAAAATATCATAGTCATAAAGTAATCGTCTTTCATGATATGAAATTCTTCCAAATTAATTTTTTAGAGTTTTTTTTTTAAAAAATTAATATATTCATTTTAAATCAAAATATATCTCAAATTTAGAAATTATAATTTATCAAAATTTAAAAGTTTCACTATAAAAATTTATATAATTTTGAATGAGTTTGAGTTGCGTAATTACATTATTCTTTATTAGTAAACAAATTGACAATTTTAATAGTAAACAAATTAACAATTTTGAAACTCCAACTCTTAAAAAATTATATAAAAATATTATTGTATATTTTTCTTTTAATTATGATACAATTAAAATTTGGAAAATCTGGATGTGTTTTACTTTAAAATAAACATTTTACTAAATAATTTTTAAAAACAATAAAAATTTAATTAGCAAGAATGTTGTCTTTTCAAGTAAAGGTTACTTTAAAATTACAATACTTTCTTAATAAATTTTGAACCTTATATATATTAATAATAAATTTTAAAACCTTCAATATTCGGGGAAAAAAAAACTCCCAAATTGAGGTATAAAAAAATAATATAATTATGCAACTCCAACTTATACAAATTTAGAAAATTACTTTAAATGATAAAAATTTTTAAAATATTTACAAATAATAGCAAAATATTATAGTTAAAGATTACTATCTGTGTCAAATCATGACATAACACAAATAGTAGTCTATCACAACTTGTCGCAAATAGATAGTAAAATAATTTTGTATATTTTTAAATATTTTGATTCATTTTCTTATATTTGAAAAAATTCCTACAAATTTATATAAAAAAATTTTAAGAATAATTTTTAAATTTTGGTAAAATTATAAATTCCAAAATTTGGATATATTTTGGTTTAAAATGGATCTTTTACTAAAGAATTAAAATTTAGAAAATCTCTAAAAAATATTAATTTGGAAGAATGTCATCTCTTGTCTTACTTTAAAACTACAATGTTTTCTCAATAATATTACAATTTTATATATATTAATAATAATAAAGCAGGCAATATTAAGAAAAACAAATGAAGGTAATCAAAGATATATAAAAAAGAATTATGTAAAACAAAAAAATTATAAAAGGTAAACATATATATCAAATTTGAAAAAAAAAACCATTAATGATGAAAAAAAAAATTTTAAAAAACACTTAATCAGTAAATAAAACAAAAAAAAAAAGTGAAATGAAAATAAAACTTTAATATATTCAGTCTTTTATATAAATAAAAACAAGAAAACAATTTTGTGTCATAAATTAAGGGATTTTAGTTTTTTAAAAAACTGAAATGAATAAGACAAATAAATAGCTCTATTTTTGCAAATAGTTTGTAGAGTGCCCTATTTTTACAAATATTTTATAAAATAACCCTAAAATCACAATTAATTTGGTTGAGAAGCGGGGACAAACAAGATCCTCATTAACGTCCCTCTTTAATTATAATTATATGTATAATTTATTATTATTCTTCTATTTAATATTAAAATTTCAAGTTTTATTGTCTAATACATTGATAATTTGATACATTATTGAAATTTCTATTAGAAGGTTTAGAAAAATATGCTTTTAAATGGAGGTATCTAATTAAAATGAAAAAAAAAATTGTGGGAATTAATAAAAAAATTCTTTAAAAAATAATTGAACTTTTTAAAAAAAATAAATAAACGAAGAATAATTCTAACTTGATCTTTGCAAATTATCGGCTGAGAATCTTGGACTTTGTCCCCATAAGATTTAATGAAAATTTTTGTGTCCCACTCATAAACATCAACTACCTCATTCAAATAGATTGAATATGTTTTTGAAAAAAAGGGGGAAAAAAATAGACATGTACTAAATCAAAGCTAAAAATAAGAATAAACAAGATTATATAAACAAAATGTTAGAAGGGATACAATGAAAAGTTGACATTGTGATAGCTTCACCAAATAATGTTTCTAATTCATGAATAAAACATAGTTATTTAAACCTAAACTAACAAAAAAAATGTCATTAAACTAATCTGAGAAATTGCTATTTCTAACTTAAAAAAGCTTATAGATGATAAATCTAATCCATTTTTGAAAAACTTCTTTTTCTAACCTCTTTTTCACTTTTTCAACTTTCTAGTGGAGGGCCTCATAATTTGAAATGACGTTTTTGTCCTCATTAATTTCGACTTCTAGTTCTTCCTGAAATCATCGATATTATGTTGGATGTGTTTTTGTGTGATTTTCTTTAGGAGTATAAAAAAACATGAAGGACTTTAACTATTTTGAACCTGGGTTTCTATCGAATCCGATCTAAAAAAGAACAATGATTTCTACTAAGTAATGGACCTTAAATGAACAAGTCTGTTGTTTTTTGAAAAAAAATTGGACACTTAGACTTTCAAAATGAAAAGAATGGTGGGTTTGAACTTTGCGGGTAGATGCGAGAAGAACTTACCAGGAAGGAAATGTGTTCTGTCACTTTTCTTGTAAAGTGCTAATCAGAACTTTATGGGAAAAGTGGCAGAGGGCTAATTTTGGGAAGAACAAGAAGTCGAAATTAATGAGGACAAAAAAAGTAATTTCACATTGTAGGGCCTTCCACTGAAAGGTTGAAAAAGTAAAAAAAGAGGTTAGAAAAAGAAGTTTTTAAAAAATGGATTAAATTTGTCCTCCAAAAACTTTTTTAGGTTAGAAATAGTAATTTCCCTTCAAATCTCATACTAATTTTTTTTACTTATGTTTTCTCTTTTCCTCTATTCAATACAAATTGTAAACTCGAACCAAACACTTGACACATTTATTACTTTATTTTAGTATGACAATAGTGGAGATGTGAGATCGTACCTCCGATCTCAAAAGATAGTGCATGTCAATTACCGTTAGCCACATTTTGATAGTTAAAAATTACTTTTGTTCACATATTTTTGTAAAAAAATTTCACGTGTGAAGTATTTTAACACAATTTTTGTATTGTAAGACTTTATTTAATGGCAACCTTGTGTTTAACACTATTATTGAAATCTAAGCTTAATTAATTTGAAGATATAAATTGATTTTTTGCTAAAATAAAATGATTTCTAAAACTTTTTTTTTAGAAATTTTAAAAAATTGTTTTTTAATTTGATAGGGAGAGATGCTATATTGCTATTGAAACGTGGAAAATTTTTTATTTTTTATTTGTTATTTTTTTGAAAAGAGACCTTGAAGAACAAGAAACTAAATAGACTTATTAAAAAAAATATGAAGATTTAAGGTCAACTCCAGTTAATAAGATAAACATCCTAATTTAAATAAAATTAATTGAATAAACATATGTAGATTTAAAATTTTATTTTAAAATATAAAAGGCAAAGTATGAAATATTAAAACTAACTTTGTACTATCCACCTTTTAATATAGCAAAGATAAGTTAAATTATAAGCTTCATTCGTGAATCTCTATATATGTAGTTTGAATATCTCTATTTTTTTTCTTTTTCGTAAAATAGAGTTTAAAAAATTAAATAAATTTATTAACTTTTAATTTTTCATTTAATAGATTTTTATCATAAACTGTATTAATTTATTGTTTTAATAACACATTGATTATATTGTTTAGGAATTACTTGGTGCATAACAATAATCCATAATTTTGTAGTGTAATTGTTAACCTAAAAGAATTGGCACATAGATGGTGGTGACATATATATTGAAAGCATTAAAAAGCATAAAGTCCAAATAGACATATATTTAAAAACGTTTTAAACTATAAACACTTAATGAACTTGACCAAATTGTAATTAAAGATATCGGATAGTTTTACTTTTAGAATATCACGTCACGAACTAAGGGTAGAGGTTGAAACATGTGACCTCTTAAGAGAACTATGAGTGTTTTCCTCAACAACGTCGCAACGAAAAATATTTTAATATTTAAGAGAGTGGCATGACAACCCATATGAAAGTTTTGTCGATCAACCAGAACATAGTTCAATGATTTAGACATATACTTTTGATGAATAAGTCAAAAGCTCGAATCTCTCAACCTCACATGTTGTTTAACTAAAAAAACACAAGTACTTTCTATTGGGTATTTTATAATTTTGTGAAATAAGTGAGAATTGGATGGATTTAATATGTAAACTAGATTCATTTTTCAAACTTCCTAATAGAATGAAACAAAAACCATCAAATTAGATGATGTTACACCTACAAATTTAACATATATGAGAGTTAAATTTGTACTTAACCATTTGTTGAATTATGTTTAAATTTGTCGAGTTACTACAAAATTGAGTCATGTTTGACATATGTTTCAATTTATATTTTTATTTGATTTTATTTTATATTTTGGAGAGTTACTAAGTTGTGTTAGCTCATAAATATCTACTTGTTTCTTTATTTGGAACATCTCATTCCAATTTGAGTTCTTCTCTCATTTTTCTTTTGAATTGAGTTAAAAGCAAGTAACTTAAAGTTTTATCTGGTCCAAGTAGTTCAAAATTGTTGTTTTACTAGAATTAGTAGTTGTATCATGCAAGGACAATTCCTATAGCTTGCTTGCAGCCCATGTAGAGCAAATAGTTTTTTCAGTACAACGCTTGCAAGCATACTCTTGCAATTTCATCAGCTTTCTTTTTTGAATTTGAACATTATTATTGTATGCAGTGTCTATACTATAATTGTTTTAATCCAATGAAACTGTAATCGGTCTGCTAGTGTTATTCAATTTTTATATATTGTTTCACCCGACTTTTTTAGAGTTTTTTTTTTTTTTTTTTTTTCTTTTTAAGGGAAGAAAAAGAAGGAGAGGACAGTTTAAAGGAGGGGCACATGGGTTCCACAAATGACCCATTACCTGTTGTCATTAGGTGAAAGAAAAGAGAATGGGCAGCCCATCAGCATCCCCTTAATTTGCTGGCAATACACACTCCCTAAATTCAATTGGCCCTATTCTTTTAGGGCAATTGGACCCCATTTATTCTTTTTAATTCACAACTCATATATTATATCTCTTCTTATCATTTACTCCTTTGGCCGACACCAAACAACACAATTCTTAACCATTTTTTTAAAGTTTAAATTGCAAATTTGATTCCACCGTTCGGAAAAAAAAAAGTTAAGTTTTTATGATTTATTAGTATATTTTAGTTTCAATGGTTTGGGGCAATTTCTAACTTTTTAAATTATAGAGACTAAATTTTAACTTTCTCTAAGTTATAGAGAAACCATTTTTTAATTATAATTTTTTTTAAAAATATTTTATTGTATGTTTAAATACTATTTTGGTTTTCGTACTTTTGACTTTAGTTTATTTTGGTCCTCACACTCTCAAATTTGCTTCTTTTTTGTTTCTACGGTTTGAACAAAGTTAGAATTTAATCCTTATATGGTTTGATAAAACTCTCATAGAGACTATTTATGAAGGTTTTATCAAACTATATAGACTATTCATGAGTTGTTACCAAACCAAAGGGACTAACTTCTAAATTTTAAAACTATAGGGACCAAATTCTAACTTTCTCCAATCAATATGGACCAATCTCGTAATATAATATTTTTAAAATAATATTATTATAGGTTTGAATACTACTCTGGTTCATGTACTTTTGACTTTAGTTTATTTTGAGTTCTTCTACTTTCAATTATGGTTCATTTTGGTCTCTATATACTTTTAAAATGTTCATTTTAGTTTTTGTATTTTCAACTTTAGTTCATTTTGGATCTTCAACTTTAAAAAAAGAGACAATTTGATCCCTTAAAAATAAAAACACAAAAGGTTAAAATAGTCACTTTTTAAAAATTTAAAGACTAAAGTGAATCGAGGTTTAAAATACATGAATCAAAATAAACCTATTGAAACTATAGTGACCAAAATAAACTAAAATAAAAAATACAAAAACCAAAATAATATTTAAAATTATATTGTATCTAGAAGGTGCAACGGGGCTGCTTGTTGAACCCAATTATGCCACGTGACAAAAGATTGATTTTTCTTAAAAAAGAATTATTTTGTTCATGTATGTAAATAAAAATGATCAAAATGACTTACATCCCCCTAAATATTGATCTCCTAACTAGTAGAGTGAATTGAAAAGAACCCACCAAACAAAATAAAAGGGAAAAGGCAAAGTGGATTGCGACTCACGAGAAGAAGTAGAAGATTTACGTCCTTATGAACTTTTTCTCTTTGAAAAATTATTATTTTATTATTTTATTTTTTATTTTTTAAAGAATAAAGTGATTATAGTATTTGAAGATTGAGCACTATTTGTTTAATTCTGAACCACTAATTATGGTTTTGTTGAGGAAGTACCAAAATTTTTGAAATGGTTGACTCTAAACTCATCTTCTGAGTATATGGTTGAATCTTTGGTTCGATTTCATATAAATATATAAAAGAGAAGATAACGAAGAAAATAAATTAAAGATGAAATATTAGATCAAAATAAATATAATTCGATTGACATATGAATGTGAAAAAAAATTACTAAAATGAGAGTAGAATATTTGAATATGTTATTAAACAATTGAAATTCACCTAACTCATACAAAAGTAAAAAAAAAAAAATAATAATAATAATAATTTAACTAATTGTTGGAAGTTGGATCTCCTAGTAAAAAAAATATATTAATTTTACCGTTTATTTTAACTTCAAACTAATTAAATAAAAAATTTAAAGAATTGTCTAACAAATCTCTAATATAGTGTGATAATAGGAATTTAAAAGTTAAAAATGTCAAATAAATTTATGTATAATATATCTTCGATCTATTCAATATTGGTTTATGAACATGCCATACACAAATTTAGATTTTTGTTTAATAGAACTGTTTTTTTATTATATTTATTGAGATCTTAACCTTTCTAATACATTTTTTGACATTAAACAAAGATTAATTGATTCGGAAGTGTACTTCTTAGACATTTCTAAACTTCGTTAGCAAATTAGATACAATATTTTTTAAAAGTACAAATTGAGTGTGAGAATTTAAACTTCCAAACTCAAGAAAATAGTACACATCCATTGTCAATAAATTATAAGATATGTTGTGTGCCTCTCATGGGTTTGATCTTCTACCCTATTCTACTTGATTTAGTGTCAAGTTGGTATGAACTGGCTTGCATAAGAGATTCTTGCATTAGTGTGGTGTCAAGCCTACCACACTCCATGCTCAAGTTAGTACAAGAAATATATATTCAGCTAAGCAAACCAGAAGTAAGGTTAGTGCTCTCATTTGAAGATTACTTACCCTTCTCGCTCTTTAGGAGTTGTCGAATGAAGTTATTTATAGACCTTTCCTCTTAAACTCACTTCTAATTACGTGTAACGCCGAGAATGTCAAGATTATTTTTTTATCTTCAAGCTTACAAAGTATGCATGATTATTTCTAGATTGATATGGATTTACCCACTTGGATAGCCAACCCAAACTCCAAGGGCATTGGCATGTTCTTTTTGGGACGCTCATCCCAATAACCTATGGACTTCGGCCTGTTTGTGGACTTTGAACTTTGCATTGGACAATTCTCAAACAAAAGTTGATTAAAGTTCATACTTTCGATTTTTTTTTCTTTTTTTAATAATGCAATATACTTTTGAAAAATCTTGATGTAATTCTAAAGATGGGGTAAATCTGTCCTTGAAAACTTGAGCAGAAAAGAAATATTAAAGAAATCAAAAGTATTATAAAATTTCAAAAAGAAAAAGTGATCTTCTAGAAGAAATGGATCAGTGGACGTACGGAAGTGAAAGTTCATTTTTTTTTTAAAAAAAAAAAAAAAAAAAAAAAAAAAAAAAAAAAAAAAAACTAGTGGTAAAGGAAAATGGGTGGGCCCGGCAGGTGAAGGAAGGCACGACAAAGACCACGCGCGTCAAGCCACTTTCCTCAATAAAACCATAATAATAACGTTGGCTAATAACATTATTTTGAGCAAGTGGCAATCCGTTTCACATGTTGGCGCGTCGCTTTCATATTCCCACTCAAAATCTCAAAAACCCAATTCTCTTTAATTTTGTCACACTCCCATCACTAAATTTTGAATTCTTTTTTTTTTCCTTTTTTTAGGTTGTTGTATTTTTCTGGTAAAATATTGTGGATCTAACAAAAAGATTAGGTTTTTTTTCATATATGTGTGTGAATATCTCATATCCTAATATTAATATTTCATGTTTATGCTAGTTGAATTATGCACATATTGACTTTATTTTTCTTTATAAACATTTTTATTTTATTTTAATTTTGGAAAAAGTATAAAAACTACCCATAAAATATAGTAGTAATTGCAATTACGTCACCAAAATTATATAAATGTTAAAATTTGGTCAAATTGAACATTCGAACTTATATAATCGTATAAATTGTAACACTCGTATAAGTTAAAGTTTCAATTTTTATCATTTGTGAGTCTAATTTCTATAATTATTTTAAGCTTGAGGATCAATTTTAACACTTGTAGAACTTTAAAGGATGGTTTTTGCAATTATATGAAGTTTGAGGGTCTAATTGTAACTACTATTATACTTTATGGGTGGTTTTTGCAATTTGCCCTTTAATTTTCCTACTTTTAAGTTTTAGATGTCTAATTTTAAAGGTTAAAATACAATTTTGGTCTCTTTACTTTGAAGTTTGTTTAATTTTAGTCTCTATACTTTTAATAGATCTTAAATAGAGTATCTCAAATTTAATTTTTATCGAAATTAGCTAAATAATAATTATAATTTTATAATGTGTGAATATGAAATCACACCGAAAAGTGAAATCTTCAAACCTTATAATTTTTACTTTTGTATATATTGAAAGAATGCTAACTCATTAAGTTCATATTTTAAATATTCTTTCATTCGTTGATTCGGTATAATTGATTAAGACATAAATAACTATATGGAAATTTTAAAGTTCAAATTCTCACACAATTCTCCTGAAACTCACATAAAAGGAGATTAAACCATAAGTTTAGTTTATGTAATTTCAAAATTGCATCGAACTGTGATAATTGTTAAAAAGTGTTTAATAACTGTTTTAATTTTCAAATTCATATTTCATGTGTCTCTAAATTTTATAAAATATATAATATGTTCTTTTAAGACGGTAACATACATAAACAAACATCACAACAAACTACTCTCTAGATTTCTCAATGAAAACTAGGAGAATACTATCTGGAAAATCATCTTTCTAGATCAAAGAATAATCTTGAGAAAATGCAAAAGCTGCTAAAACAGGAACAATTTTGTTTTCATCTAAGAAACATCTTTCCTTCTAAGACTCACATAAAGATGATTAAATCATAAAATAAATAATATGTTCTTAATTAATTTTGTCCAATAGGGCCCTTCAATTTTAATTCTAATAAAGTTATTCATCTATTCAACCTTTTTAAAAATGTATGAATCTAATAAGTACACAGTCAAAAAATATGGTTTTTTAAGTATATAATAAAATTTGCTATCTAATTGAATAGGTAATTTAATTTGTTTCAAATATGTTAGGAATATATTAGACATAAAATCAAACGGTTCAAAAGACTTCTTAGATATTTTAAAAGTTTGATAACCTATTAAATAAAAAAATTATCAAGATGGTTATTATACGTTTTTAAAAATTTTAGAAGTCTTTTCGTGACAAATATAAAAGTTCATAATACACTCTAATTCTGAAAAATGGCATATTCTAAAATTTAATGAAAAATGGTCCATTGCTATTTAGGAGGCCCCAACTTGCATCATTTTCTTCCACTTCTACCATATGCACACTCGTGGATTCCCCCATCAATTTCTTTACAATGGTCAATATTGATATCAAGTATGCTACATTTTTTAATTTAGACTCTTGTGTCAATTATTCTGTTCGACTTCATTGGTATCAACATTTTCAAGTTATTTTCAGTAGAGATATATTTTTAATACATCACGATATCATATGATGGGTGGTGGGATGACAATAAATGGTATGACAACTTCAAGATGACTAACGTACAAGTTTCAATCAGTGTTAGCGTACAATAAGTCACTATGTACATTAAGAACACGTTTCATCTTATCGATAACTACATCATCTCTTGATTGGTTATGTATAGTAATGAATCAAAATAAATCTAATATAGTTACAATTACCAAAGATTGTAGTGCATTCTTTTGTGTCACTCTATTATATCATATGATATTTATAATGTTGACTACTACGAGATATAAATAATTAAAATATTGAGTTATGTAAACCAAATAACATGCCACATCCCCCACATTCCTTATTTTTTCCCCTGATTTTGACAAAAAAAAAAAAAAAAAAGGTTTTTTTTTTAAAAAAAAATAAAAGAAATTTATATCCCTTGTCTTAAAATTTTCTGTTAAATTTAAGTTATTATTTTTTACTAGCTTATATAAAAAATTTTATATGCGATTAAAATGGTTTTTCCTTTTTACTACTAAAAAAAACTGACAAGAATAATATGTAATTCGATTATCTTGTTATGTGAGATGTTTCAGTCTATTCTATTATTTAATATTATGGTTTTCGTTTTTATTACTTAATTAGTTGTTTGATTTTAACGGTAATTAGCACAACCTTTATTCTTAGAGTTTGAAAGTTTGATCATTTATTTCCACAATTTCTGTACTTGGGGAGGGAGTAAATTTAACCTAAAACTAGAAGAATTGGAGTATATAGCAAAATTTAAGTTGATAAAAGATTTGGAATTTATAATTTTGAATTATAAACTCAACTCTATTTGAAATTATATATTTATTTATTGATTGATTTACCCCACTGTTTTGATGTTAGGGTTTCTTCTTAACAATTTTTTTTTTTTTTTTTTTTAAATCTGTTTTGGTTGTAATGGGTGTCCTTTAAAATACTTGAGTGTATTTGCGTAGTTTAGTTCTTTTTGGATTTATTTTAGTCTGTAACATTGAGTTTTATCACTTTTACAATGCATGGATAGTTTGAACATTTGCAAGTTAATATGGGACATGTTTAAGAATAATTTTAAAATGTTAAAATCAATTTTGTCATTTTCGAAATCACTCCAAAAACATGTTTTTAATTATTCAAAACTAATTTTAATGATATGGAGATTGCATTTAAGTGTAAAATTAAAAACTAAATTAATTTTGAGTGATTAAAAGTGTGTTTTCAAGTGATTTTAATTATTTTAAAATCACTTTCAAACATGCACATAATTTTATTTTAAAAACTCATTTTTACTATTTTTTTTAGATTTTGAAAACTTTTTAATGATTTTTTAGAATGAAACTTTAAATTTTGTTATTTGTCGAGCCCCTTGATACTATCTGGTTTATATATTGGGCTACATTTAAATGCCCAGCCTATGGGCCTTGTTTAGGTAACTCAATGGGCTGACCGAACTGGATTTGTTGCTCTCTATTTTGGGCTGCGTTCAAATCCTAGTCCACTAGCAGGCCCAAGGCCGACCTTCCGAAGTTATTGCAAAATAACACTAGCAGGCCTAGGATTTGATCACATAAACTCTAATAAATACCTTATATTTGAATTATGTTTAACTTTTCAATTATTTACGAGAATGTCTAAAACGATTTTAAAATTACATAAATAATATAGCCTAATTACTTTTTTTTTTTTGTCTCCACACGTTTTTTAGAATAGAAAAGAGAAAAAAGTTTTTAAATGAGGCGCAATTTTTTAAAAAAAATATATTAAATCATGATATTTTTCAATACCTACAACTTTTTATTTCTTCAATTAATTGAGATTCCTAAACAATGAAATAAAATTTATGATATATATTGTGATTTATATACTGTGATATATTGAAATTGTCAAATTAATTTTGAATTACATTTTTGTTAGAAAATTGTTGTTAAATTTTAATTTATTAGCATTATATATACTATGATACAAATGAAATTTATGATATATATTGTGACTTATGTTGAATATTGGGTCAATTTATGACTTACATACCATGGTATATTTCATATATTTGTTAAAATCACATTTGGTTGCAAATGGGAAAAAAAATTGAACTATTTCAAATATTATAAATTATGTGTAATATAGATGTCCATACTTAGTGTCCAAATACCAAGTGTCACAGTCTCGTTATCCCATGTGTTTACCATATGTCATATAACTACCTAAGCTTTATGTCCAATCCTGTCACATCTTAGTTGCCAAAACTACTATAAGTAGAATTCATTTGTGGATTTTGTAGGGATACACACATTGGTGAGAACTCCAAATATATTGGGGAAGATTTCATAAGTTTCATAATTTTCTAATTTTTGTTATTTTATTTTATCTATTTATTATTATATTATATTTTCTCCATATTCACGATCGCGTTATGTTTAGTTGCACTCCTCAATTTGACAATATCAACTAATTAATAATCTATAATAAATGCATATTCTCTTTCGACACATTAATTAATATATATTTGGTCAAATTCTCTCTCTATCATTAAAAATGATTTCAGAATATGGAAAAGATTTGTCCAATAAATGCATATCGATGCCCATAAAAAATGGTATTTTCATCATATTTTTCAATTAAATCATCAAAATGAAAATTTCTAAAATTTTAGACATTTATGAAAATAAGTTTTATAGATAGTATACAACTACGATTATCCCTACTTTTAATAAATTTTAAAATTAGTTTGTCATTATTATTATTTTTTTAAATGTACTTTTTACTCCCTGCAAACATCTTATTGACAAATTGTGAAATATATTTACATAATAATTTTTGTTAGCATGAAAATTTTTACCATTTTATTTTAAATAGTAAAATTGTTGAAAATATTTTTAAATATAACAAAATATTTGTCTATTACTAGAAGTGACATTTTATTGTATTTATAAGTAAGTTAGTTAATTTTATTATATTTGAAAACAACGCTCGTTATTTTTACGGAACAATTTTCGATAAAAATTAACTTTGAAATATTGATTTTAAGATTTATCAATAGTGCTTATGTTAATTAACCCATTTTATTATAGTACATAAATTAAAGTTGGACAATGATTTTATTTTTAATTTTATAATTTTAAATTTATACTTATTTTCTTCTAAATTTTATATGGTTTTCACTTTTTTTTTCCCTTTTTTTGTGAGAAATAGTTTCTCACATTTATAAAATAAGCAATTATACACGAATTCTAAACGCAATAAAAAAACTTTTTTTTTTTATTTCAAATTTTCACTTTCATTTTTCTAGATAAACTAGAGATAGTGTAAAACTTAATTTTTAGAAAATCAAAAATCAAAAATCAAAAGCCAAAAACTAAATGATTATTAATGATATCTAAATAAAACTTAAAAGAATCACATGACTCAAAATAATATTTTAACTTAAGAATTTGATTTTTCTAAATTTTAAAAATGGAAAAAAAAATTATCTTTATAAGTTTTAAAATTTACACTTTTTAACCTCAATTTTTCACTAAATACTCACTTTTAATTTTTGGCGTTAGTACCTATTAATTAATTTAAAATAATTATGAAGTGAAACTTTAAATTTAATTTTAATAATGATGAAAAATAGTGGAACTTAATTAATCATAATTGTATCAAAGTAGCTAGTAGACATTGACACTAAAGACAATAAGTGTTTAGTTAGTGAAAATTTGAAGCTAAAAATGTAAATTTCAAAACATAGAGGCTAAATTGAAACAAAACTCAAAATTTAATAGTAAAATTAAAATATAAGAACTAAATTGAAACAAAATTCAAAACTAATGACTAAGAGGTGTTTGGGCCCTCAAGTGGGTGGAGTGGACTATAATAAGTCTGTCCATGTTTTGAGTTTCAATATTATAATTAGTGTTACTAACTATTATAATTTAAAATTAATTACAGTATTATTATTTCAAATTTTCTATTTATTACTGGGTTTACTAGTTTTTACCCATATTAAATAGCATGCATCCTTAACATAGACTATTATCACACTATAATAACCAACAACGCCGCCTTATTATAACAACCAATCTAGCACTTCAAATATCCCTTGGAGAATCAAATTTTAGACCTTGAGATTAACAGTAGAGGTACTATGTTAATTGCTATGCGGAAAAAAAAAGTGCCTTTTCCTTAAAGAAAAATAGAGGGCAAGTGGCAAAAATCACCCCTAAAATATAGTGGAAGTTACAATTACATACTTAAACTTTCAATTTTAAAAATTAAGCCCTCAAAATTATATAAATCTTAAAAGTGAGTAAAATTGAAATTTCAAACTTATATAATTATATAAATCGTAATATTTGTATAGGTTCAAAAGTTTAAGTTTTATAATTTATAGGTCCAATTTCTATAATCATCGTGGTGTGCTCAGGAGAGAAATTTAGAGTCAGATTCTAAACCGTTGAAAGTTGGAGATTTAAAGAGTAATTTTCACAATTTACCAAAAAAAAAAAATAATAAAATAAAAGTAAAGAAAGAAAAAGGCCGGCTGTTGTCGATATTTCAAAATTTACAAACGCCAAAAAGATCTCGAAGACTCTAGAAGAAAATGGCGCGATCCAAATCCATCATTATTTTCCTTTTCCATACAAAGATGCGTTAACTCAACAACACTTGGATTCCAAATTCCAGAAATCATCTCTGCATTCTGACGACGAATTCGATACCTTCAAATTGAAATCCGTTGCTGAATCTCCGAGATCGGCGTTTATCTTGTGAAACTTTGATCAAATCGAAGTCTTTGAGTCGATTAAGTAGGTCAATTTTTGTTCGAATTGTTTCAGTTCGATGGCTATGGGACTGGAGGAGGAGTCGGAGAGAAAGGGCGGAGTAGCGCTTTATTTTCCGGCAAATGACAACGAGCCTTCGTCGGCATCGTCTTCTACTCCTCCTAGGCTGCCTCGCAGGCTTCGCCGTCGCCTAATGGAGTCTAAAGCGCCGTCTACTGCTGAAAAGATTGAAGCCAAGCTCCAGAAAGCTGATCTCCGTCGTCAGGTTTCTTCCTCGTGCCCTCCTGTTCTTATTTAAGTTCATAGTTTTGTTCCGATTGTTTTTCTTTCTTCAGTATGACGTATCATACTGGATAAAGATAGTTCAACTTTAAATTTTATAAGAAAGTTATAGAATATCTTTTTGTCCGCTATCCCCGAAATACAAAACTAAGAAAAGCTAAGCGACAACCTTCGCCGGGTGCCTTTTTTTTTTTGTTTGAATTACAATAGACTCCGATTTTTTTTTTTTTTTTTTTTTCTGCAGAAAAATTATACCTGACTCTTTACAAGTAGTTTCATTTGTTTTTCACTTCACATGGAGATTTTTTTTTTCTTTTCTTTTTTTTTTTTTTAAATTAATTTTATTCAAATATGCGAATAGGCGAAGAGGCAAAGAGCTGCGTTTTTTATGGAGAGAAGAAGAACATGTGATATTGTTCATGCTAATATAAAAGGGATGCCTAAGCAGGACCCATCGGCAATTATAGCAAGGTACTAGACCCTTATACTGCTTCATATTTCTGAAATCTATTCTAGCCTGATCACCGATGATTATAATTTTAAAGTTTCCCATTTAGGCATTAAGGATGTTATAGTTGTCTTAATTTCGACTGCCTGTGCGTGTTTAGGCCTTTACCTGTGGTTTTTAAAATTTCTACAAGGTCAATCAAGTAACAGAGTTTGATTATTTATGTTATGCATCTTGCTTAAGATCAAGATAAGAGTGACAATGGAAGTTCTGAATCTTCTTTGGCATATTTTAAGCTTCTGCATTCTATTTTAGTCTCTTAAGTCAAGGTAAAGCTGAAGAAGTAACTGAGTAGCATTAGTAAGCACGGAAATTGAAGGGTAGTTATCTACGGCCCGTAAGGAACGATTTTTCTTTCTCTCGTAATAGAATGGGATATTAAGTGCACATGATCCAAATAGTATGCGCACTCACCTCCCTTCCAAAAATGATTGAACCTCTTTGTGAACAAAGAAATGATTAAATTGCATTTATGATCAAAGCAATTATATGGTGGGTGGTTTGGCAAAGGTCTTCTGGCATAATTTGGAAGTAAATAGTTACCTGAATTCTGACCCTAGTAAATAGTTATCTGAGAATTGCATTTGTGTTAGTCGTTCTGTCTGTGAAGATAAGGAGATGAACATTCTCCATTGATTTAGTTTTGGAATCGGTTCATGAAAGAAAACTGAAGAAATTAAATAGTGGCACGTTTCCCCTCAAGTTGTGTGGAAGCTAGGAAGGAGAACATTTGATGGACACCTCACATGTTTTGTCTTCTTTTATATATCTAAGAACTGGTTGAAGGAAGTAATACAAATTCACTTTACTCAGGTTGTAAATGTTTGTGGCCGTGTGTAAGTTTGCTTATGTGCAAAATCTAACATCCAATTTCTTGGAATATCGATTGAGGTTTCAAGAGTAACTGTAGAAAGGAATGGTTTGGCCTTTGGAGGACTCGGAATGGAAAGAAAATCTGAAATCTAATGCTGAATTCCAAATGTACCGTTTAATTGCAACTATTTCTATTGTTGTTGTGGATACTGATTCACTTTTAGCTTTTCCCTGTATCTATGCTTTGCTTGCATATTCTCCCTACTGTGTTCAATTTCTTTTGCTTGTGTGATAACACGAATTATAATGCAATCTGTCCCATCTTCAGATTCTGGAGGAGTTTTGTACAAAAGAGGAAAACTACTTTTGCTTTGGCAAAAGCATTTCAAGAATTAGATATTACTGCAGAATCTGTGAAGTCAATGGAATTTGAGCAGCTTGCTTCTAAGATCAATGCAACTGCAACCATACAAACTGTAAGAGCTTTATTAGTTCGCATAGAGAGTCGGTTTACAATCTTGAAAACGACTTCTGGAAATAAGTTAAGCATGGAGAAGGTAGATCACCTTCTCAAGCGTGTTGGACTGCATGGCAGAAGTAGTAATCAAGTAACCAAGACTAGGAGGTCAGAGAATATTGGCTCGAGGAAAGCTGCAAAGGTTGCCTCTAAATTATCTAGATACCCTGCTAAAGTAGTGCTTTTTTCTTACATGATACTGGGGCATCCGGAGACAGTTTTTATTGGGAAGAATGAGGTTGAAAATGCGCTGCTGGAGTCAGCATCAAATTTTGTCCAGGAATTCGAATTGTTGATTAAGATTATATTAGAGGGTCCCTTACGAACCTTTCATGAGGAGCTTTCTTCCACACCACCTTCATTTAGATCCCAGTTGGAGATATTTGACAAAAGATGGTGCTCTTACCTTCATTACTTTGTGGTGTGGAAAGACAAGGATGCTATATTTTTTGAGGAGAATATGAAGGGTGTTGCTCGCCAGTTGAAGCACTTTATGGCGCAAACTTCGAAGCTGAGATTGGAAGGTGATAATGGCAATATCGCACATGATATACAGGTAATTCTCTTTGGCTGTAGTTTCTAAAGCAGTTTTAGCAACAAAATCCTAGTTGGTTAATGGTATTTGGACTCATCTGGTTGATGGTAGGTCAATGAAGAGCAGAAGATATTGAGAGAGAAGTTACAGCAACTTGGGAATTTCGAAAATTCTTCATCAGTTGCAGGGTCAAGCTCCTCGGAATTGGATACTGAATATTCTACAGGGTTCTGGCAAGCAGAAAGTTCTAAGTCAGGTCTGCATAGCTTATCAGATGCTTTGTTGGCTTGTTTGTTTGTAATGATGAATAATCTTGCTTAAGATAGATGTTTTAATTCTTCTTCCTTTAGTAAAATGACAATTTCCCTTCTGCCAAATATATTGCAGAGCAACATACAAGCTCCAGTGAAATGCTAGTCACTGAGAATGAGTTAGTTGCAAATGAGATTGTCCATGACAATCACCATTTCCTTACGGTCACCTCAAATGCTCCAACTGAAGCTGAAACCAGTTTAAAGGTTGACACTTCTGAATGTTTCATTGTCTTTTCTGATATGTAAATGACCAATAGCGAAGGAAGCATCAACTTGTGATTTCTGGACTTAACTATTCATACACACTGACTTCCGTAGGCAAAATTGAAAAAGACAATGGAAAAAGCATTTTGGGATGGCATAATGGAATCTATGGAAGAAGATGAGCCTGATTACAGCTGGGTTGTCAAGGTCCTGAAAGAGATCAGGGATGAATTGTGTGAGATGTCTCCTCTGTCCTGGAGATCAGAGATTGCTGAGAAAATTGATATCGAAATTCTAGCGCAGGTATATCTAATTTGAATCTGTTTGTCAACAATTGGTGGCAACTGGCAACATTAAATAGTAAATGATAATGAAGTATCAATCTCTCTAACTGATCTGTCCTCTTGTTTCTTCGTTGGTTGAAGATTCTAAATTCAGGGACCTTGGATGTGGGTTATTTCAAACGACTCCTGGATTTTTGTTTAGTCACTCTGCAAAAACTTTCTGCCCCGGCTAAAGAGAAAGAGATGGAAGCAAGTTACCAGAAACTGATGGAAGAGCTAGGAGACGTTTCCTGTTCTGGAGAGAACTCAAAGCGTTCATTTGCTCTCTTGATGGTCAAAGGTTTACGCTTTGTTCTACATCAGATTCAGGTTCATTTTTAGTCAAGTATTTCCATATTTTGGCACCTCACGTTCTGGGTATTTTACTTAAAAGTTAAAAATCAATTCCAATTCAAGCATATGATAGAAGTTAACCTTTTTGAAAGTGTAACACTCTCCCAGTCATTTTCGTGATTGAACTTCAAATTGCTAGAACCAATTTGTTCTTCGTGAGAAACCTCATCAACGGCTTGCCAAACGTAGCTTTTGTTTTTTAATTTTTTAAGTACCATGGTATCATGGTCCGAGCTTCCTTAATTATAGATTTTGAGTCCTTCGTAGGAGACCAAGTAATTTTTATTATCTTCTTCCACGTATCCTATACTAAAGCCTTCATCACTCTCTCAATAACTTTGCTGCTGTACGGGGATGTTCATAAGTGGAATGTATATTTTGCTAATAGTACACATCGCTATTAATCCACAAGTTTCTTTCCGCCTCCCCCAGCTTCTTTCTAAATTCTAAAGCAGGGATTTACCATCTGCATCATCCTCGTCAAAGCTTCTGATATTTTAGGGATATCATCTTTCTCAGAAGCTAATAAAGGATACGACCTAAGGCCCAAAACTTCATCTCTCTAGATGGTGCCTGAAGCTTTTTGAATCTTTATGTAATGAAATGAGAGATATAGTGGGTATAGGGAAAGTGCACGTAGTAGGGTCTCCATATTTTTTTTTGCTTTTTGTTTTGATATCCGTGAGTGCCTAGGCCAGTTTACATGCACCTCGACTAATCTCGCAGGACAACCTACTTGACTTTACAACATTTGGGTGTCAAGGAAACTCGTAAGATACTAAATCCTAGGTAGGTGGCTGCCATGAATTGAACTTATTCTTAACCATTTTACCACTAAACCCATGACGGTTAGCAGAGTCTCCATATCCTATTTCTTTTCTTTTGTCTCCCTCTTGAACTCCAAAGGATGCATATTTTCTCCTCACTTCTTGATTCCGTGAGCAGTTTTACATTTATGGATACATTAGTAGGAAACATACATTGTTTGATTTTAACTGAACTTCTATATTTGATGGCAGAATCTAAAGGAAGAAATAGCAAATGCACATTTAAGGATGGTGGAACCGCTCATCAAGGGCCCTGCTGGTTTGGAGTATCTAAGAAGTTCATTTTCTAAACGATGTGGATCTCCTACTGATGCCCCTAGCTCTTTACCCCTTACAAGGCAATGGCTTTCATCTGTATGGCCGGATGTGGAGCTGGAGTGGAAAGAATACACTGACTCTGTGGCTGCTACTATGTCAAAAAATGCAGGAGTTCAGCCAGGGATCCTTCCGTCTACCATACGAACTGGAGGAAGCAGTCTGATTCCGTCAAAGATCAGTCCGATGTCTGGAACAAGTATCCATGGTAACTCCAGTTATCACATAAATGTTATATTCATATTCTTCTTTCCAACTTTGAACATGTTTGACAGTGGTTTTAGAAATAGTGATTTTTTATAAGTGATTTGTCAAAATCGATCATGAATGGTTTATGGTATGTCTAGGAGAGATTTTAAATGCGACAAAAGTGACATTAACCATTTCAAAATCACTTTCAAACATACGTGAGCTCTTTGTTTAATTCCAACTTATTAGATTTAACCATGAGCTTTAATAATGTATTCAGGCAAAGAACAGCCAGAGTGCAAGGGAGAGAGACTTGATTTATTAATTAGGCTGGGGCTGCTAAAGTTAGTAAATCAAATAACGGGGCTCAGCAGTGATGCTCTGCCGGAGACTCTTAAGCTTAATCTCGCCAGGCTGAGGATGGTTCAATCTCGACTTCAGACGATCATCGTCATTTCTACCAGGTTGGTGAAATTTGCAGCTTTACCTTTAAGCCCTGTTTTGGTACTAAATTTTCAAATTTATAATATAGTCAACATTGAAAATAGAATATATATATATATTAAAAAAATCAAACTAGAGCCTTTGATGTCACCCTAGCTTAGAGGTCTCAAGTGTCCATGTGAGCATAGCTCAACTAGCGTATGGATGTGTTAGTAACCAAGCAAACGACCTAAGACCCTAACTTCGAGGTCTCAAGTACAAATATATATAAAATTCATGATGTCTTGTGGGTCCGGGTGTTGATGCCCCTGGGTATAGGAGAGCAAAGCTATGACTCGCAGTTATTAAAGAAAATCATTGGATGAGAACCATATAGTAAAGCATTTTAATTTAGCGGAGGAGCCCATGTAAACAACTATTTTGAAGACATGGCATTCAGTGTTTGGCTTAAAAACAGTCTTAAATAGGTTTTTCTATCTAAAGTTCTTACCCTCTCTTTTCTTTTGACCGGACATAATTTATTTTATTTTTAACTCTTTTGGCTCGACTTCGCCTCTTTTTTTGTAAATTTGATACTTCAAAGAAAATTTGTTTCTTATCAAAAAGGAAATCAGGGGCTATAATAATGAAAGTTGAGAAACAGGAAGCAAATCAGGATCTGAATTTTATTAAAATAAATAGTCTAACTAAAACAAGTTACGATCTAAATCAAAATTATACTGCATTGTGATAGATAAAATATGCCACATATTAGTCTTGTAGTATAAATATGTAAATATTCCGTCCAGCTTGTTGGTCATGCGTCAAATTCTTCTCAAGGAGAGATTGGTCTCCAATCCAAGCGAAGTGGGTAGTATATTATTGACATGCACCAAACGTCTCTGCAACCTCTTGGACACTGTAGAAAACGCAGGAATACTGGAGATCGTCGAAGCCATCGGTAGTGTATTAGTCGATTGCGATTCAGACCTTGAAAAGCTCCAAGCAAGAAAGCAGATAATAGCAAACATGTTGATAAAAAGCTTACAAGAAGGCGACGTCATATACACACGAGTTTCTCGCAACATGTATCTGGCCATGCGGGGTGTTGTGCTTGGAGGAAGTGGTAGAAAGGGGAGGCAACTGGCGGAGGCGGCTCTTTTGCCCATCGGAGCCGGAGCTCTTATAGAAAAGGTGGTTGAGGCAGCAGAAGTTTTGGTTGTGATGGCTGTTGTGTCTGTGATTGTTCATGGAGATTGGTATAGAGAATTAATAAAAAACTGGTGAGATCTCTTTTTATCTGTCAAATAGCGATAGTTTCTTAGGTATAGAATATTTGTACATAAGTGAAATGCAGATTCCCACAAACAAATGAAAGAGAGTATAGGAATGTTTGTTGTGTAATTGGGGGATGGAGTTCTCTAAGATTTGTATATTTGTTTTGAGTTTGATAGGCAAAAATTAAATATTTGAAAGTTGAATATTATATATAATATTTGTGTTTGGGCTTTGATATTAATTTTAAAAAAAAAAAAAATTTAAAAGGTGATTGTGGACTCTGGATGTCTTCGTTTGGTATTATGATGGGTGCAATCTATTGAAAGGTATGTGCTAGAGTTTAGTTTAGCATTATTTGACATAATTTTTCATTTTAGAGGTGAGAGGTTCGATCTCTGATCTTCGTAATTGTTGTACTAAAAAAATGTCTTTAAAAAACATATATATTTTGTATTTTCTTTCTTTCTTTTTCTAAAAAAAGTAAACCACCAAATATTTGGAAACACAAGTAAAGAAAATCATCCAAGGTATAGAGGAAAATAAATGATGAATTAAGTTTATTCACTGCCTTATTAGCAAGCGAGGAAGCTAAATAGTTATATTTTTGGGTGCTGTTTTAGGGGGTTGGGATTGGATGAGTTAGACATCTTAAGTCCAACTTTTGTTTGGGACAAGAATTTAGAAAGTCTTGTGTCCTAACATATTTTCCCATGGGTTTGAATAGTAGGGTTGCTCTTCCTTTTTTTTTTTTTTTTTTTTTTTCCCTCTAATTTAATTTATGAAGTTTGTTGGCCAACTTTCGATTTGGGTGACCGCCATTGGTCAACTTTGGCAGCCACCTCTGGCAACCGCTATCAGCCATCTCCAACCGCCAGCTGTCGATGATTACCTCCCGCTACTCCTCTCCCTTGCCCTTGCTGGCAAATTTTCGGCCACTAACTCCACGAACCAATCTTTGACTGCTACCCAAGTCAACCCCCACCGACCAACCTTGAAAACATTAATAAAAGGGCAATGCACGAATAGCACTTTTAGAGAAAATAATTAGGTGTATAACAACATTTTTAAAAAATTGCAAATATAGTAAAATCTATAAATGATAGACTCTATAGTGATATGGTCTATCACTAGTAGACCGTGTTATTAATATCATTATCATTAATACTTTGAAAGCAAAATCTAAATTTTGCTATATTTGCAATTTTTTCTGTCTTGTGCTATATCTCGAATACTTTGAATCTGATGGCTATATTTGCGACTACTTCTTAATAAAAACGCTCTTAGTATATAACAAACTAAACAAACTTGTATATAAGAACACTTTTAAGAAATAGTTGTCAAACACATATGTGTTTTTATTTTACAATGTTTTTATCTAAAATGTTTAAATAAAAATAAATTTTTGAAAACCATTTTTTCTAAGTCATTCTAAATAAGACATTGGTTGTAATTGATAATTAGGTATATTTATTTAGGCTTAATTTAATCTAATAACATTTTTCATTTTTTTTCGTTGGTCAAATTAAGTAGCTCGAAAACTTAAAATCATTTTCTAAATGTGAAGGTTTAAAATGTTGGAAACAAATTAGTTGCCAAATAAAAATTAAAACTCAAAATTTATGATTTTTTCCCTAAAAATTATAGTTTTTCAACAATTGAATTTAACATAAAAATACTAGTTTATTTCAATTTTAAGTGGTAAAAAAATTGATACTTTTCAAATTAGTTAAAGTGACAAAAGTGTATGAAATTTTATAGTTAAATGAAAATATCAAAGTATTAAAACAATTAAATAAAATTATAATTTTAGTCAAAATTTCGATTTCAAAATTCAAAAAAAGAATTATTATTCTAAACTTTTTAGTTTATTTAAACTTAACTATATTAAAATAATTAAGATGACAAATTTAAACTAATTTAAAATCTAACCACTGATTAAATAAAAAAAATATTTCCCAAACTCAAGATTTATAAATCTGCACTTCATTACCCGACTTTCTAAGCTTGCACTCAAAACACAGGCTTCTTAAACCCAAACTTCCAAAACCTACCCTCCAAACACAGTTTTTTTAAACCCAGCCTACCTAAACCTCTCAACCTAACTCTAACTTAACATTTCTAGGCTTAAGTTTCCAAACCTGCGCATCAAACGCCCCCTTCAATAAAAAAAAAAAAGCTACCTTAGATAGAACTACAAACTCCTCGCTAAGGAGATTTATCTCCTCCAAGCATCAGTTTCAACTTAGATATTACATACAGTAGCGGGACGAATTCGTTCTAATCTTACGTAAATAGCTAGAATCTCAAGAACCTTGACTTTAATATCTTTTTGGATGAATTTATGTCCAACCAAGTGGATACGATCTATATGATCATGAAGAACCTAACCAAAACCTTCATAGTGGTTAACAGGATTTCATGCAACATCAATATTGAGCGTTCATAAATTCAGAAGTGAAAAGGGTCCAGCCAATAGAAACAGTGTAGGATGAAGCTAATCTTCGATAGAGCCTTCGCCATAAAGCTATGTGCTAGAAGACACCTCTTCCAAATCATTGTGTTTTAAAATACTTTAATTGGTGACTAATATATTAAAAGTTTTTCCTTTAGCATGTTAAAAAAATATTGAGGTTTTATTTTTTATTATTATTTTATTATTTTTATTATTTTTATTTTTACAAACAGAGTCAAATTTTAGATTTCAAAATTGATAGTACAAGTTTATGCTAGCTAGTTAGGCTCATATTGCAAAAATGTTATGTTTTTAGATTGGATTATAAGGAATCTTAAGTCACTTTTTTATTACATTGTTTTATAAATTCTGAAACTTAGAATTATATTCATTTCTTGAGTAGATTTGATTTAAGTACTTTAAAAGATTAATAATATTTATATATATTAAATTACAAGGTTAGTTTCTAAATTTTTAGATTTATATTTAATATGTTTATGAATTTCTAGTAAATTTTAAAATTTTAATTTTATGTCTAATAAATTACGAAAGGTTTGAAATAATTTTTTGAAAATTTTATTTTGAATATAATAAACACATTATGTGTATATGATACATCTTTTTTAAAAAATCATAATAATAAATTTATTGCACCAAATTTTATGTATAAAAAGATTTTAAAACTTTTGATATATGTTTAATAGGTATAATAAATGATAAAAATTCAAAAGTTTTTTTTTTAATACAAAATTCAAAGGTTAAAGAGAAAATAAATATAAAATTGGGAGTTGAGAGACCTTATACTTTTCATATAAGGTTATATGCTTTAAAAAAAAAAGTTAAAAAACAATGCACTTTATCATTTTGCTAAAGTATAGGTTTTAAGTCCTTTTTTCTTTTTAATAGTTTTATACAGAGAAGTTTTAAGTGTTACACCAAGCCTCAATGTCACAATGTTGAGACAGAAATGTGGCTTGGTAGAGTGAGTTTTCGATTCCTTATCTTCGCGGTTTCATTATCTCCTTCCTTCAACAAGAGATAAATCCTGCGAATTTAAAGGTGGGTCTGGATTAAATATTGTTTTGTCAATGCTCAGACTAGTATCGACATCAGAAGTGAGCTAACTTTTCAATTAAACTTTGATTAAGAGTCAGTAAATTGAAATTTTGAATCTATTGTGATATGATTATTCGTCTTTTAATGTAATTTATCAACTCCGCTCCACACGTCCATTTTTTAGGCCTCATTTGGGATTCTACGGGGAATGAAATTTTATTTTGGAAAAATCAAAACTTGTATGGTAAATCTGATTTATTTATTAATTTATATACAATTGATTCTCACTTTACTCTTACATTTAAAATTACAACATTCATACAATCTTTTAAATTTTTCTCTGACGAAAATTAAAAAATTTCAGATATGTAATTTTCTCTCTCACATATAGTCTCTATTATCAACAATTTTTTTTTTTTGGATTAATCTAGATTTTTTATAACATTTTTTTCTTAGTACATAATTTATTTTCAATTTAAAGCATATAAAATTTCAACATAATTATAAGTTTGACATTAAATATTAATTAAAAAATATATAATATATTAATATTAATATAAAAATAAAATAATTGAAATAATAGGTCTACTTTGTTCAATAACTTTGCCAAAAGAAAGGAAAAAAAAGAAAAGAAAAAGGTCTATTTTGATCATTATAGCTAAATCACATGAATTTTGTGTTAATTTGACAAACAAACAACACAATATGCTTCTTCTTTTAGTTTAAAATGGAACTTTACCAAACACTGTTCCTACTCCATGCTAGAAAGCTTATTTTCTTAAAAACACAACTCGCAACAATTATTTTAAAAGCTACATCAATCCCAAATTGAGCCTTAATTGTTAACCCATACTAGATGTTAGTTTAGCATGTTCACTTTGACCAATAAACATTGAATTTTGTTCATATGGTTAATTATTATTTTTTTCTAAAACATTTTATTATTTATTGGCACTTATACTATAAATATGGATAACACATTCATATAATTTATTTTCTTACATGCAAATTAGTATTATTATTAATCTATTTTGACGAAATTTAATATTTATTAAAAGTTTTGAAACTAAAATTAGACATTCGAAATGAATTAACTAAGACTGCGTTTACCAAACCATAATAAAAATTAGTGTAATCATAATGGAATTTCATTGATGGATGAATTGTAATAGACCTGAATTGCAAACATATATTTTTAATCGTATTAACCTAAAATTATAAATCTCTCACATTTTGTTGTTACCCTTACTATTTGACCCTAACGGTAACGATAAGGGTAAAAGTAACAATAAATGTGACAGATTCATAATTTTCATACTGTTATAGTAGCAATAGCAATGTCTGTAACGACAACGACAAATGTACTGAGTTCCAGGTACTTGTCAACCACAATTAGATTAAACAAACTTCATTCCTTAATTAGATTATAGAATTTGATTACAATTTTCAAGGTGAGCCCCGCAACTCATTACGATTATGGAATGCAGGTAAACAACAATAAAAATAATTAATTGGAGCCCACTTTTTACATTATCACTGGTAGATAATTTTTACCTGGTGTAAACGTGGCTTAAAATTCAATAAGTTTTAAATACATATACCAAAATGATATATTTTACATTTGTTTAGTATTATTATTTTATTATTTGTTTAGAATATTACTTTTTAATAGAGTGAAAGTGATTTAAAAGGTAATTTGACTTTTTTTAAAAAAATTATAACTCGTGGAATGGGAGTTATGAAATTGGAATGCAAAATGAATTCTAAATGTAAAACGTAAAAGAATGTCTTGAATTTGTTGCTCCATAATTCCACTTTTACCCTTTGCAACGACTTCACTTCACATAGACGTTCTTCACCAATTTCTCTCTTTTTTCCTCTTCTCTCTCTCCGGAGAGAGAAATCCGCCGGCGACCGCCATTGCCGAACAACCATGCTCTTGAAGCCCTTCAACACCGTCGCCGTCGTATTCATGCTCGCTTTCGCATTCTTCATTATCTTCTTCACTGGCTTCCTCGAATTTCCACCGGCATCCACTTCCATCGCACCGCCCACCGACGATCTGAATCTCTCCGCACCCAAATTCGCTTCCGAACCTTTCACTGATTTGATCACCGCCTTTAAGAAATGGGACTCTCAGGTGGGTTGTGATCGGTTCCGGGAGAAAATTGGCGGCGGTTTGGGGAATGGCTCTTCGTCGGGTTCGCTGCAGCAAGTCGGCGGCGACTCTAATTCGGAATGTGGGGGGCTGAAACTGAATCATGTTGCTGTTTTAGTGAAAGGATGGACTTGGATTCCTGATAATTTGGACAATTTGTATTCGTGTTCTTGTGGATTGAGCTGTCTTTGGACTAAATCTTCTGTTCTTGCCGATAAACCTGACGCCTTGTTCTTCGAAACCAGTACGCCTCCACGGCAGGTAGATTCTATTAGTAAGATTAATTTTTCATTGTTCTATTTGAATTTTACAATCTGTTTGGATGCCGAATTTTTTAATTATTTTAAGATCATAGTTTGGGACTGTGGTAGTTTTTGAAGAGATCTGAATCTCTTTCTCTCTCACTAATATTTGCATTTTGCTCGATTTTGGATGATTGTTTGTTCTGCCTCGTTCAGTTTTTACGATCTGTTTGTATGAAACCATTGTTAGTTCTAATAGCTTGAACCATGGATGAGAATTAGAAGTGCTTTATGCTTGGGATTAAATCTTTATAAAGTGCTTGAAGTCATTAGCCTATTCTTTACTGCAGTGCTGATTTCTGCTGTTTTACATCAAGTGGTTGGCAGCAAATAGGTTTTGAACTGATCATTGCTAGTGTTTTTGAACTTTGTACCAATAATGTAATGGAGAGCCCGTAGATAGTATTACTCAGTTCAATTTGATCTGATGGATCTTGGCCTGCCTTAAAACTGATCAGTACTAGTGGTCTTATCTTAAATCCGTTCTTCGACCATGGAAATGAAGATTGCTGAGAATTTAAGTTCAATGGTGGTTGGGTTGTGGCCGTGTTCTTATTTCAGTTCCAATGAATCCTGGCCTGCCTTAAATTGATATTTAGTACTAGCGGTCTTATCTTCAATCCGTTCTTCAACTGTGGTAATGAAGGTTGCAGAGAATTTAAGTTCAATGGTGGTTGGGATGTGGCCGTGTTTTTATTTCAGTTCCAATGGGCTGCCATACCATTGCATACTAAGGAAAAATACTTTGTTTCAGTTATTAAATGTAGTTGTCTTCTAAGCATTAGTCCATGCTGAGGAATTCATTAACTTAAAACTGAACAGTTAGTTTTTTGCCTTGTCAGCCACAAGACACTAGGAATACCAAGCAGGTAGAAAGTTCTGATGCATTCTGGAGTTAAAGTCTATGGATGTTTACTAGGCAAAAATTTCCACATTTGTGCTGAAATTGACTTCATATATACGTGGAGACACTCTTTAAGTAAAACCATTTATCCTGTTCAAAGTACAAGTGATGTTTTGTTCAAATTCGTTTGCTTAAGGGGTAGCTACATGAATTCTGCACCTTATTTGGTGATTGTTTCTTTCGAACTGTTGCAGTAACCGGATATATAATACATATATTACTTTTTGAGGAAAGAAAAGTGAAATAAATTCATCTACTGTAGAATTGAAATTCTTTACCATGTCATACGACCTCGATAACCATGGATCACTAGAACTATCAGGACTCCCAGTCTTTTGTGAAGTAGTACTGCATGTTGATATTGGTAATGTGTTTTTATTTTTGTGAGTAACCAAGCTTTCATTGAAAATGTGTAAACTTGGTTGTGAAATCTTAGTCTCTGCCCTTTGTACATAATGTAATATGATATATACCTTTTCAGCTTCCTCTATCATCTTACACATGATAATATTTTGGGTACGAACTCCTTTGTCATTGTTATTGTTATGTTGGGGCTGAACCAATTTTGTTTACTTTTCTCTTCAATGTTTGTTAGAGGCGCAGAGGAGATCCTCTTCGCATATACATGGATCTCGAGGCTGGTCGGAAGCGCTCAGGTTTTGAGGATCTTTTCGTTAGTTATCATGCTGAAGATGACGTTCAGTCCACTTATGCAGGAGCACTATTTCACAACGGCCGAAACTATCACGTATCTTCTTCTAAAAACAATGTGAGTTTTTTTGTTTCCCATCTGATGTTTGTCTTTGTAACGCCACCCGAATTTTCTCGTCTCTTTTGTGCTGTAATGCAGGATTTAATTTGTTAAGGAATGTGATACTAATGATGTTGAAATTTTCTTAGGATACACTCGTTTATTGGTCATCGTCTCGTTGTCTTCCCCAAAGAAATCAGCTTGCTAGGAAGCTTCTAAGCTTGCTGACTCACCATTCATTTGGCAAGTGCTTGAACAACGTAGGCGGACTCGATATGGCCCTTTCGATGTACCCTGAATGTGCAAATGATGCCAGTGTCACCCCAAAATGGTGGGATCACTTGCATTGTGCAATGTCTCACTACAAATTCGTTCTTGCAATTGAAAACACAATGACTGAGAGTTATGTAACGGAGAAGCTATTTTACGCACTAGACTCCGGTTCGGTTCCGATCTATTTTGGTGCCCCTAATGTCTGGGACTTTGTTCCTCCACATTCTATAATTGATGGGTCTAAATTCAGCTCCTTGGAAGAGTTAGCTTCTTACGTAAAGCGACTTGCAGATGATCCAGTAGCTTATGCTGAGTACCATGCTTGGAGACGATGCCGTGCATTAGGTAATTATAGAAGGACCCGAGCTGCGAGTCTCGACACGCTGCCATGTCGGGTGTGTGATGCTGTGAGCAGAAGGGGTGGTAGAAATGCTTGAGCTCATCCAGTCTTTTTTTTTTTTTTTTTGGTTGCCATTGTTGTTATACTGTTGTTTATCAATGTGAATTGGAATCTCCATTTCTAGTTGGCCTTGTTTTTGTTGTTACCAGTAGACAGAGGGATGAGTTGTTGTACAAGGAAATGAATTTAGGTAAAAAGTTCATAAATGATGAGAGAAAAATGTATTTGATTTATGTTATATTACTCTTTAGAAAAAAAAATATATAATTTGTTTAGTGTACTCTTTTCTTATAGATTTTGTAATTATTATTATTATTGTTTTGTTTTTGTTGCTTTGATCCACTCTACTGTTACTCTACTCGTCTTTTGGTTAAGTTTCATCTATGTTAAAGAAATACTTTATTTTTCGAGTCATATTCTGAAAAATAATATCTTCTTTTTCTTTTTTTCAAAAAGTTTGACATTTTTTTTCTTCTCTCTTCTTTTCTTTCCTCTTACTCTTTGGATGAATTAACTGAGTTTTTTAAAACATTAATAGAAAGAACAAAAACAGAGATTATAAGTTTAATTTTTGAAAACAAAAAATTTAGGACCAAATAAATTTATGAGGTTAGTTGTTTATGTGCATGTTTTGGAGTGACTTTAAAATCGTCAAAATTACTTTTGTCATTTTAAAAATCACTTGAAGACACATTTTTACTCACTCAAAATTAATTTAATTTTCAATTTTACACTTTTATACAATTTTTATATCATCAAAATTAGTTTTGAAGGATTAAAACCATGTTCCACAATGATTTTAAAAATGATAAAAGTGATTCTAGCTATTTTAAAATCACTCTCAACATCTCCTATGTCTATTTGGTCTTTACCGTTTAAAAGGGAATACTTTAGTCATTGAAGTTTGAAAAATAGTTCAAAATAGTTCCTATAGTTAGTTTTATAACCATTCGATGAGAGGACAAATATTAATTTAGACTACTCATTTTTTGGGTTGTATAAATTAAAACTCCAAACCAATAATTACATCAACTAAAACCTTAAAATTCTATAGGTGAATTTAATTTAGACAATTTGTTAGTGTTTTGGAGTTATTTTCACGCAATTCCATTTAAAATCAACTCCAACTCACCTCTACACTTCTAAAAAAATCACCAACATATAGGACAACTATTTTAAATGACAAAACCACTGAAAATATTTACAAATAATAGCAAAATATCATAGTCTATCTATGATAGATTGCATGACACAGATAATAGTCTATCGCATTCTATCGCAGATAAACAGTAAAATTTTGCTATATTTATGAATATTTTGATTCATTTTCCTATATTTGAAAAGAACCTCAATATATATATATAATTGATTATCACGTCTTTAATTTACATTAATATTTGCACTTAAAGAAATCTTAGGACACTAGAAAGTCACACACATTAACAATTTTAAAATGAAAAATGGTTTAAAAAATGAAATTATAATTTAAAGTCTAAATTGATTCACTTATAAAAATGTGTGTAATTATAGTTTAAAGTGATACAACTTTTACCTTGGACTTATAAGTATACAACATCAAGGTTAAAAAATATAAATCAATATTTGTTCAAATAATAATGTTAACGTTAACGAACCAAATTCACGAAAAAAAATCAAATGAGCTTACAACTCAATGGTAACTAAACTAACATGCAGTCGAGCTAAAAAAAAGAGTAATCGCAACGAGTAGCATTTTAAAGCTAATAATTAAGTGTATAACGATATTTTTAAATAATTGAAAATATAATAAAATTTATTAGTGATATACTCTATTGCAGATAGACACCTATTAACAATATAGTTTATCATCGACAAAATCCGATGGCTGGATCTAAATTTTGCTGTATCTATAAATTCTTTTGCATTGTGCTATATATACTAATATTATGAGCTTGATTGCTATATTTGCAATTGTCCCTAAAGGTATTTGAACTAAAAAAAATTGCCATGAACTCTTCTCGCATAGTCGGAGGTTTGATATATATATATATATATATATTTAAATGTTATACTAATTAAATTTTGGTCTCTATAGTTTAAAGTTTGTTCTTATACTTTTATACTTTAACTTGTAGCGTTTTAGTCTATAAACTTTCAATTCTGTAACAATTTAGTCCTTGTACTTTAGTTTATAACAATTTAATCATTGTACTTTAAAATTTGTAATAATTTAATCTTATTGTAGACATTAGTGTTAAAATTTAATGAAATTTCTTGCATAAATAAATCAATAAACTAGTTAGAGACTCAATATTTTTATAAAATACAAAGTCTACATCATACAATAATAAAAATTGACATCTAATTTTGACATTTTTTTTGTTAGGAACTAACTTGTTACAAATTTGAAAATACAAGGACTAAATTATTATATATTAAAGTTTAGAGACTAAATTGTTACAAAATTGAAAGACATGAACTAGATCATTACAAACTAAAGTTAAATAACTAAATTGTTAGTTTTTATGAAAGTTTAAGGAATCAAATTATTATTATTATTATTATTTTTTAGGAATGACTTATTTTAATTTTTAACCTTCACACAATGGGAAATAGGAGTTCAAACTAGAAGAGGGTTGAAAAATTACTGAGAGCAGGCGGGAGTTGGCGTAGTTTTGAGGTTTGTGAGAAAAATGGGAGGCGACAACTTCTTCTTCTTCTCTACAAAGCCATGAAACTGCTTCTCTCTTTCAAATCACCATTGAAACTCCACGCTCTCATCCTTCCTTCACTCTCTTTCAACAATTCCTTCCTCAACTTTTCAACTCCTCTCCCTGCCCTCAAATTCCCCTTAACCAGACTCCCATCGACTCCCTCTCCAAAATCAATGGCCACCTCAATCTCTCACCTGAAACCACTGGTTCAAGTCAAGGACAACATTGAACTCACTGAAACCGAGGAGAAGATTTTCCATAGGCTTCTCGGGACTCTTCGTCACTTCAATCTCCAAACCCAGCTTCGTGTTGCCGGCGGTTGGGTTCGCGATAAGGTCCCCTTCTCCCTCTTGCTCTGAGATTGTGTTAATTCTTGTTTTCTTTCTTTGATGGGCCAGAATTTAGGAACTATTTCGTGGGGTTTTGGAGATTTTTAAAATTTCATCGGGTTTTGGATGATTTATTTTTTATTTTTTATTTTACGGGTCTTTGTTTCTACAGCTTCTCGGCAAAGATTGTTACGACATTGATATCGCTCTGGACAATATGTTGGGTAGCGAGTTTGTGGATAAGGTTAGAGAGTATTTGTTGACAGTTGGGGAAGAAGCCCAAGGAGTGGCTGTTATTCCATGGTATGAGAATCATGTGTATTTGCATAGTTATATGCTCTAATGCAGAGGAGGATTCTTTTGAATATAGAATGTGTATTCGCATAGTCCTTTGTGAGATTTTGGATTCTTTTGAACAGTTTGGAAGCGATTCCTAACTTTTAATTATATTTTTCCAGTAACCCTGACCAATCAAAACATCTAGAAACAGCAAGGATGCGTATCTTTGATATATGGATTGATTTTGTAAACTTGAGGTGTGAGGAATACAGTGAGAATAGCCGTATTCCTACTAAGGTATGTACTCTTTTGCTGTTTTGCACGTTCAGTTTTATTAATTTCCATGTTAATATTCTGTTTCTTAATAGGGAAATTTCAGCTTTCCTTATGATTTAGTTATAGGTTGGAATTTTAGCAGACAACGACCTGGGAGATCAATGCCCTAAAATGGCAGACATTGTAGGATGAAGAGCTTTTTGGCTTTTGGATCATGCCTTTTTCCCCTTTATTTGTTAATATTTGTTCTTATGGAGATAAAATTTTCTACTTTTGACCTTAAGAAATGGTGTACTTTTGGCCATAGATGACTGATTATGTTATATGCATGATGGTTAATCATATACTTGGTCTTACAGCAAAAGTTTGGGACGGCAGAGGAGGATGCATATAGAAGGGATTTAACAATCAATAGGTATATTTTTCTTTATCATATAGCCTGCCCGTTTAAGATATTATATTCCTTCAAGATTATATACATATATTTCTTGTTATGTTAACGTTGGTCTTTTCGCTTCCTGAAAGCTTGTTCTACAATATCAACTTGAGCATAGTTGAAGATTTTACGAAAAGAGGTTTGTACCAATTTTCCTTCACTGGCAATCCGAGTTGAGAACTGATTTATTTAACTTTTCTAGAAAAGAAACAAACCTTCATTTCTTATCGTAAAATAATTATAAGAGGTGAAATGGGCTAGATATTTAATGCATAAAAAGATGGATTGAATATTACAAAATTCCTTGATAGTTGAGGTCTGAAAAGAGTACTAGTTGTTCATTTCTAAATTTATCCACTCCTTTTACAACCTTGCGTTGCAGGCATTTCGGATTTGAAGTTTGGGAAAATTGTGACTCCTTTACCTGCTAAAGCTACATTTATGGATGATCCACTTCGAGTCCTTCGAGCCATACGTTTCTGTATGTTTATATTTAACTCTTTATCTTACTAGTTATGTGAGCCTTGCATCTGATCTTATGTTGTTTTCTCTCCTTCTATGTTCATGGGTGGGCATTGGTCTCAAACTCTAATCTCTTTTAAGGGGGATGACCTACTTGTATTTTCTGTTTTTTGATATTGTCACTCTCTTGAAGGCATGACTTACTTGAAACAATACCAACATATGGAAACTAATGTATCTAACCTTCTTCTTCTTCTTCTTCTTCTTCTTCTTCTTCTTCTTCTTCTTCTTCTTCTTCTTCTTCCTTTTTTTATTGTTTATTTATTTATTTTTTTTAAAAATGGAAACTGTATATCTTTTAAAACTTGATATTGTCAGTGATAGTGATATTAGATATTAAGTTATTTATTCTAATCATGTAAATCTTTATCATTCATAAATCAAATTATTGGGGTTTCATTTGGTTTAGGGTTTATTTTCTCTCACAAGCTAGCTTAGGATTGTATTGTTAAATAGTAGGTACATTGGCACACCAACTTGCGTATAGCTCAAAAAAAAAAAAAAAAAAAAAGAAAAGTAGAAAAATCACTCTTCTTGGTCTTGTTGGTACTTTTTCCTCGTCTACCTTCACTTTTATTTACTTCTCCTGTCCTAAATTTTCATTGTTTCTCAGGTGTTTTGCATTTTCTTGGTCTTTAGAGTGAGATTTATTTTCATTATGTGCTACTTTTTACTCTTTCTACTGTCTCTTTTTTCCAAGTTTCCATTCTCTTATTACCTACACCATTCATCTCATAAAATTGTTCACTGGAAAACGAGAGCATATGCTTTCTGAACCAAGCTCTGTATTTACACTTGATCTTTATGGCGCATTTGCTTTATAAATTATTTCAGGTGCAAGATTTGAATTCACATTGGACGACGAACTGAAAGAAGCTGCAGCATGTGAAGAAGTAAAGGCTGCTCTTGCTGCAAAGATTAGCAGAGAACGCATTGGAGTTGAAGTGCGTTTAATATTGAATATCACATGTTCTGGTTTCTCTCATAACTGATTTAAGTACATCATATATATTTTTGGGCAAATTGCAAAAATCACCCTTAAAGTATGGTGGTAGTTGCAATTATACCCGTAAGTTTTCAATTTTGAAAATTGATTTCTCAAGCTTATATAGGTATTAAAATTGGATCAAATTGGACCTTCAAATGTACATAATTGTATAAAGTGTCACATTTGTATAAATTTGAGAGTTCAATTTTTATCATTAGTGAATCTAATTTCTATGATTATTGAAAGCTTGAGGGTCTAATTTTAACATTTGTAGAAGTTTATGGACCCAATTTTTACAATTGAAAGTTTGAGGGTGTAATTGTAACTACCGCCACACTTTAGGGGTGGTTTTTGCAATTTGCCCTATATTTTTTTAATCCAGTAAACGTACTCTATTTTAGTGGTTTGATGATGGATATGATTATTGATCAAATAGTTTCTTCTCTTTTTTGGTTTTATGTAGATCGATCTCATGATTGCTGGGAATCAGCCAGTTAAAGCAATGAGCTACATTTGTGATTTGACTTTATTTTGGACCGTCTTTACTCTTCCTTCTAACACTGAACCTGAAATATCTGAGGTGTGTAATAGGTATGATTAGTTCATCTTGCCAAAAAGGTGCTTTTGTAGTTTGCCAAAATACATAATATTGTGAGCTATGCATAAGGTTCCAAGAAGTTGGAGAATGAACACTCTCGGTTCTATCAACCCATACTGTATACTTGACATTATAATTATTCTTGAGAACAAGAAAATTGATACAAATCAATGCTTCTTATTTAATGAATATATACAGTTCTACCATATTCCTTATAGTTCATCCTCAAAAACACGGTCTCTCTCTCATGTTTTTGGGTTACCCCTTTTGTTAGGCTTTGCATTGCTTGTCTAGATGCCACGTGGAACCTCATTCAACACATCAAATGCTTTACCTTTAATGTAAGTGAAAGGACCATTGCAGTTTATATGTCCTTGCAGTTTCTTCCTTGATGGTTTTATTTTTTACATGCATAAATTAATGGGCTGTTTTCAAATATAAGAAAATGAACCAAAATATTTACAAATATAGCAAAACTTCACTGTCTATCTGTGATATACTACTATTTGTGCATTGCTAGACATAGATAGTAGTCTACTGTGGTATATTGTGGACTATCGTAGATAGACTGTGATATTTTGTTATTGTTTGTAAATATTTTAAGCACTTTTGTCATTTAAAATAATATCCCTAAATTAATTATGGGTATCTATTTATTTGTTTCTTTTATGCCCTTGGTACTGTTTTTATTTTACTTATGGTGTTCTGTAACTTTTGAGTTTTAGGGTGAACAGAAAAGACTCTCCATGTATGCTTCTCTTTTCCTTCCATTCAGAAAATTCACATTTAAAGATAAGAAATCCAAAAAGGTATTTGTCTAAAGTCATTCTGGTATTTAACGTTTCCTCTCATGTTGTATTGTATGTTTAAGATATTCTTGTCTGCTCCAAATTCCGAATCTTCTGCCCTACAGATTCCTGTTGTCAACCATATTTTCCGGGATTCTCTCAAGCGAAAAGTTAGCGATGCTGAAACAGTTAGTTATACTCTGACTAGTTTGTTTTCTGTGATTATAATATATATATAAATATATCCAAACTTACACGCTTCTATGGATTTTCAAATCTGCCGAGATTGTTTAACAGATAACATCTTTCCCATATAGGTTGTTAACGTACATCAGGCCTTGGAGAAGTTTTTGTCCTTGATTCCTCTTCTTGTATCTAAAGAGGAAATTCAACCCAATGGACTTGATTGGGGTGTTGAATGTGCAGACGTTCCTGTTACATCAAGGATTCGAGTATTGACTGGTAGTGTATAAAACTTTATTTAACACAAATTATAGCAATGCACAGTTAAGAAACGGTGTGTTTGATACCTTTGAAAGAAAATTTAGCCATTGCCACGATTTTATAATGTAGATTCATAATGAGCTCCTTTTTTTTTTTTTGTTTTTTTTAATAGAAATTCTCATAATTTTATTTTCCCCTCTATTCATTCATCATATGCAGTATCCTTCTCTATTCCATGTATCAGTCGGCTTAACCAAGGTTTAAGAATAGATGACCAATTTTAATGTAATTCTTTAGGAATTTTCTGATAGCCGGGCATGGTCATATGTTTTATACTATCTTCGTACATTTTTGGATTCTTTTTCCTAGTAAGTCAACGCGGAAAATCCTTGTGGAGTTGGATAATTAGTTTTCTATCTGGAGGCTTCTTTTCCCTCCCATTTTGATGGATGAAGCATCTGTCGTAGTGTATGTGCTCACATGTTGAAAGGCTATATATCACAACTATACATAATGACCCTTTCTGGAAGAAAATACAGCATCTTTCAAACTATATATCCTGGAGAGTTGGGAATTTACAAAATTAGAGAATAAATTATAGGTTATCTACAATAATCAGAGAAATGCAAGAATAGCTTGTGTCTTAGATGAATGATCGTGGAACTTTTAAGGTTAACCTCAACGATCTACTTCCAATGCCTTGATTGAATTTTCTGTGGCCTCCATTTATTCAATGAAATGTTTCTTGATCCATAAAAAAACGAATTTTCTGTTGGCCTCTCCTAAATTATGTGTTGTATATTGGATTTTCTATTGATCACAATTTTGTCCTAATTACAGGGGATAATAACTTGTTCCTTTTCTTTGTTTTTGTTGACATATTTTTCTTCTTGGCAGGGCTTCTTTTGCGGGAAATTAAAGATTTCTGGCCTGTAGCTTTATTGATGGCCACCTTGTTATATCCTGCTAATGTAGACTATACACAAGATCTTTTAAACCGACACTTTGAACTGCAAAAGCGAAAAGAACTGTTTGACGTCGTTTACAACGAGATTGTTAAATTAGGTATAATTCCAAAAGCTGCGAAGCAAATCACTATGAAAACATCGTGTTTCCTCATTCAATCTTTGACCTCTAACCCCTCTCCTCGGGCGCGCCCATTTCCTGTTGCTTTTCAGGTCTGGAAAATGTGTGGGAAGTGAAACCTCTGGTGAATGGGAAGGAGATTATGACCATTTTGCAGCTGAAAGCAGGAGGACCACTTGTTAGAGAATGGGTGAGTGGATTTTCAAGTAAAGGCCAAGGATTACAATTCCGATATGTCTATTAAAATGGAAAATGAAGGATTTGACACTGATATTGAGGGATCAATCAATATTTCTAATATATAAATCTCGATAAAATACTATAACCGTCAAGAAAATGTTACTGACACGCAAGCCAAGCGACTTTCTCATACTGATCTTTTATGTATTCTGCAGCAACAAAAAATACTTGCATGGCAGCTTGCACACCCGTCAGGAACGTCTGAAGAATGCCTCGATTGGATTCGGGAAATGAATTCGAAGCGTGTGAAGTTGGATGAATGAGGTTGGCTCTAGTTCTTCCATCTCTGAACATTTTTTGTGAGGTTCTGTTTCTGGTAGAACTTAGAGAGAAGAAGAGGTAGGTGTTTTGTTAAACAAGGATAGGAATGATAGCAATGCTGAGTTTTGAAGTGCTTAAAATTCCTTAGGATGAATATGAATCAGCTGGGAGATGGGAGTAGTGTATATGGCCATATAGGTATTAACTAAAAGCTAGAGGGGGGAATACGGGTTTTTAGGTGGGATTTCATTGATCGTTTTGTTTTTGTTTAATTTATTTTGATAATGTAAACTGTATTAAGTCTTTTTTTATTTTATTTTATTATTATTTTTTTAATAATTTAAAATGATATTTATAGTTTATTCACCTTAACCTTTGGATTTTGGAGCCTATTTTTGTGTGTTTATCCCGTCAGTCGTTATTTCATTGTTTTTAATGTTTTCTTTCGTCTCAATTGAAAACTAATTATGGGAGGAAATGCTATATCCGGTCCCATCCAGTACTCAGAGCCTTTTTTAAAGCTTAAGTGGTACAATAAAGCACAACAGTCTAAGAAGCACAAAAACAAGACTGGCGACATGTCAATTTTTAAAATTTAGAACACAAATAGAGCAGACACGTTTGTCAGAATATACATTTTAAAAAAATATATATCATTTTTATATCAGACAAAAACTCAAAGTAGATGAGTTGCTGCATTTATATTCTTGAAAAATTAGTTTGACGTGTTTCACACTCAAAATTTATCATTATTGTCATATGTCTTTTTAATCTACTCAAAATTGTTCTATGAATGTCAACATTTTTATTGCACTAATAAGTGTCCGATACATGTCCAATAAATGTTGAGTATCCGATATGTATTGGACATGGACATGCTAGCCAAACTAAAATATCCATGTTTCTTAGTTACTAATCATGCATTTTTATTATTTTTCAAAAAGTAAAATTGAATGCATTGAAATTGATTAAAACTAATAAAATCCACCGTAGGTGAAATCCGCCAATTAATTTTAGATTTTGTACATTGAAATAAACACAAATACTATACATTAAACTTGGTTTCTATTTTGGTCTATGTATTTAGAAATTCATTTATTTTAGTCTATAGATCTTCAATAAATTTTAATACTAATCTTTGTTAATAGTGCGTAGGCTTTCTTAAAAAAAATTTAGAAGTTACTAGTATGAAGTTAACTTCTATACAATTTAACGATAGTAATAAAAATAAAAATATTCATTGAAGAAAAGATACCATGTAAGTATATCTTCAAAATTCAACTAAAAATGTGGATAGAATGGTAGATTTCCACTTTTTGAAAAAGTTAATTGTATATTAAGACCAAGAAATAATTTAAAGATTTATTGAAAATTAGAGAATTAAAATTAAAAGGAAGCATAGACTAAAATAGAACAAATGGAATCTTAATAATATTTAAATATTTTATTTTACATTATTGTCATTGTTTTTTTAATTATTATTTTGGAGAAAAATTCTATTGATAATTTCGAATATGTATAATTAAATTTGATTTAAAGTTTATGTTAGGACTGTTTCTATGCATGAAATTGACCTACCTTTATGCTTTTATGTTATTATTTGAGAAATTATTAAAAATAGAAAAATTATAAAACTATTTATAAATATAGAAAAATTTTAACGATAGACCGCAATAAAAATTCGATTCCTCTTTCTATTATTGAGTGATGAAAGTATCCAATTATGAAAATCTATCGCAGTTTATCATGAATTTTTTTTTTTTATATTTATAAATAATTTAATTTATTTTATTATATTTGAAAACAAACTCTTATTATTTAGTTAATTAAATATAACCAATTTAAGTCCATGGGTGATATGCCTTATTCAACCCAACACTATTCTTTTTCTATTGGTATTTTTTATTATTTAAATATTACATATTTGTGGAATGCATTTTTTTATTCTTTAAAATATAGCTAAATGTGAACTAAAAAAAATTAAAATACAGCTAAATGGCATTAGTGTCAATAAATAAAATATATAGTATTTTAGGAAAGTGAGATTCAATATATATATTTTAATATTATTTATTGAATGAAATGGTGTGAATCAATTAAAAATACATCTATGATTGAGAAGACTTTTCTGACTAATCAGCCTCTAGGCTTCAAATTTGATGAGTAAAACTTTGATTAGGTTAAATTTGATTATTTTAAAATTTGATATATTATGTTATCTTGCAATATTTTCTTAGGTTTAAAAGCACTTTTGAGCAACCCTTTATATCTTGACTTTGATAGCTTTTTGGTTTTAAATTATAAATAAAAGCATGATCGATCAAATTGAGAGTAAAAATATAGATATTGCACTGCAATTTATCATATCAATTTGAGCATAGTTTTTAAAATATTGATTTATTATTAATATTAATAATAATATTATTATTATTTAAATTAAACTTTATTAAAACAAAAAACTAACCACAAGAAAAATCTTAATTAATAATAAAGGATACCCAACTAAGGTAAACATCTTCCCAATAGGCATCACAAACTTCCTTCTTAGACGAACTTGGGATAAAAAAGGTTAACAATAGTACACGTTAGAGAATGAGCGAAAAAAATTACAAGAATGGTTACAATAACCAAAGGAGACTCGCCAAAATGCTTGGCAATCGCAACGGTAACATCCACTATGTTCTTTGTTTTTAGAAAGATTTGATTGAGTCGTTTAGGACTCGAATGATATATGTCGAGTTTGATTCCACTAGTAAAGGTTGACATGCTTTCCCTCTCAGCTAGAGAAGGTAATACAAGCCAACTCGAATAGCCTCCCATTCCAAAGCCTTAATATGCCACTCGCTATCGGATCTTTTGAACCCAACGTAGATAGGAGCTCTGAGAGTCGCAGAACACCAAACTAGGGACCGATATTTTCCCCTAAAACTATTAACTCATTTTTCAACAGGGTTTAATTTAAAAATTGTGAGTATAGTAGAACTGAAATTAAAATTTAAGTTCGCTTCGTTTGGTAATCATTTTGTTTTTAGTTTTTGAAATTTATTCTGATTTTCTTCCAATTTTCTTGTTGGGATAATTTAACTTTTCTTAACAAAATATTTAGACACCGTTTGGTAACCATTTTGTTTTTTGTTTTGGAAATTAAGTCGATAGAAATTACTTCACTTCCAAATTTCTTTCTTTGTTGTCTAATTTTTACCAATGGTTAAAAAAAAAAAGTCAAAAATTGAAAACTAAAAAAAGTAGATTTTAAAAATTTGTTTTTGTTTTTGGAATTTGGCTAAGAATTCAACCATGTTACTTGAAAAAGATGATGCAAATCATTGTAAAGAATGTGGAGGAAATAAACTTAATTTTCAAAAACCAAAACATGGTTACCAAATGAGACTCTACATTTTTAGTCAAAATCTAAAAACAAAAATAGCTTTTGAAAACTAGAAATTCGACTTGATTTTTGAAAATATTAATATAAAGTGGAAACCAATTTAGAGTTAAAAGTAGAGTTAGAAACTTAATATTTAAAAACTAAAAGATTATGAAAGAGAGGCTAAAGTTATATATATATTTTCTAATTCAACGTTGCTAGGAAAAATTAAAACAATATTTTAATCTTTAATTAATAAGAAAAGAATAAAAAGTATAGATCACGTTGGAGTGAAAACGATGGTACAAAACAAATGGCTCCAAATTTGAACCCCACAAATAAATATCTAAATTTCCAATCGAAAAAAGAAAAGGAAAAACTGTTTGGTAGAAAAGAAAATTGGATTTTCTTGAAAGTCATTTTCTTTTCTGACCCGAGAAAGTTTGACCAGTGGAAGAAAGATTCATGAGTGCACAAACAAACAACGATCCAATGAATTCAATGCTAAAATTTCTTCCATTTCCATTTCCATTTTCCAATCTTCTGCTTCCAGATGATTGCCATTTTTCTTCTTCTCCACTTTATATACGGATTTGGGTTTCCCTTCTGAAGCCAATATCTTCAGATTTTGATCGGAGAATCAAACTTTTCCTCTCGATTTTCTTGGGGATTATGTTCGGATTTCACTGATTTGAAACTCTTCCGAGGTTCTGTTCTGAAGCGCAATTGAAGAGAAATGGACTTCCATAGCCATTTCTTTCGTTGCTTTATTGCTTTTGCTTTGGTTCTTGGTTTTGTAGTGTCTTTATCGGAGGCTACTATAACTCTAGGTTCGTCTTTGAGAGCTTCGGATCCTAATCAGGCATGGAATTCGTCTGATGGATCTTTCTCTTTGAGTTTCCTTCCATTGGATTCTTCCGGTTCTTCGTCTTTTATAGCCGCCATAGTCTTCACTGGTGGCGTTCCTACTATCTGGTCCGCTGGTGGCGGCGCTGCGGTGGATGCTTCTGGTGCTTTTCACTTTCAGTCTGACGGAAACCTTCGTCTCGTCAGTGGCTCTGGTGCCGTCGTTTGGGAATCTAACACCGTTGGCCGTGGCGTCTCCTCCGCTGTGCTCGAGGATTCCGGCAACCTCGTCCTTCTAAATAGTAGCTCCCAGCCGGTTTGGTCTTCTTTCGATCACCCGACCGATACGATTGTTCCATCGCAGAATTTCACAGTGGGGATGGTCCTGCGATCTGGTCAGTATTCTTTTAACCTACTTGAATTTGGGAATATAACTCTGACTTGGAATGGGGATGGAGGTAAGGTTGTTTATTGGAATCACGGATTAAATACGTCGATCAATGGAACTTTGAATTCTCCTAGTTTGCGATTAGATCCTATTGGGATGTTGGCTGTTTTTGATACCAAAATACCAGCTGGTTCATTTGTGGCTTATAGCAATGATTATGCAGATAATGGTGGGGTTGAAACTTTTAGGTTTCTAAGGTTGCAAAGAGATGGAAATTTAGGGATTCATAGCGTTGTTAGAGGCAGTGGGTTTGAAACAATGGGATGGGAAGCTGTTCCAGATAGATGTCAGATATTTGGTTTCTGTGGGGAACTTAGTATTTGTAGTTATAATGATACAAGTCCAATCTGTAGTTGCCCATCTGCAAACTTTGAACCAGTTGATCACAACGATTGGAAGAAAGGGTGTAAGAGGAAGTTGGATATTGAAAACTGTTCCAGCGGCATTAATATGTTGTCGTTGCAAAATACAAAGCTTTTACAATATCCATGGAATTTCCCAGGCTTACAGTCTTTCTCCATGCAGATATCGGGTTGTCAATCAAATTGTCGACAAAGTGATGCCTGTAATGCCTCCACTGCACCATCAGATGGGAGTGGTTTTTGTTATTACATATCATCAGGTTTTATTAGGGGATATCAGAGTGCTGCATTGCCAAGCACTTCCTTTCTCAAGGTCTGTGGACAAGTGCTCCCAAACCAATTGGAATCTTCCGATGTTTTGAGGCCGGGTGGTAAGAATGTGAAGGCTTGGGTTTTGGCAGTTGTGGTATTGGTTACCCTTTTTGGCATGATTGCTTTTGAGGCTGGTTTATGGTGGTGGTGTTGCAGAAACGGCCCGAATTTTGGAGGGATGTCTAGCCAATACACTCTTCTTGAGTATGCTTCTGGTGCTCCAGTTCAGTTCTCATATAAAGAACTCCATCGTGTGACGAACGGTTTCAGGGAAAAACTTGGAGCTGGTGGATTTGGTGCTGTTTATAAAGGGGTTCTTACTAATAGGACAGTTGTTGCGGTGAAGCAACTCGAGGGAATTGAGCAGGGAGAGAAGCAATTTAGGATGGAGGTAGCAACTATAAGTAGCACACACCATTTGAATCTGGTGAGATTGGTTGGTTTTTGCTCAGAAGGACGCCATAGGCTATTAGTATATGAGCTGATGAAAAATGGCTCTCTTGATGGTTTGCTATTCAAGGGAGAAGAAGGGCAATCTGGGAAGTTGCTTAGTTGGGAAGATCGTTTCAAAATTGCTGTTGGCACTGCCAAAGGGATCACATACCTTCATGAGGAGTGCCGTGATTGCATCATTCATTGTGACATAAAGCCAGAGAACATACTCTTAGATGAGCATTTAAATGCTAAAGTCTCAGATTTTGGCCTGGCAAAGCTCATTAATATGAAAGACCATAGATATCGAACCTTGACTAGCGTAAGAGGGACAAGGGGATATTTGGCACCTGAATGGCTAGCAAATCTGCCGCTGACTTCAAAATCTGATGTTTTCAGCTATGGTATGGTTCTTTTAGAGACCGTGAGTGGACGAAGGAATTTCGACGTTTCTGCAGAAACAAATCACAAGAGGTTCTTTTTGTGGGCTTATGAAGAGTTTGAAAAGGGGAATCTCATAGAAATTGTTGACAAAAGGCTGGTGGGTCAAGCGATCGATATGGAGCAAGTGAACAGGGTGCTTCAAGTGAGCTTTTGGTGCATCCAGGAGCAACCATCTCAGAGGCCAATGATGGGAAAAGTGGTGCAGATGATCGAAGGAGTCATCGACATCGAAAGGCCTCCTGCACCAAAAGCAACATCCATTGTTTCTGCAAGTGGAACGAGCACTTATATCAGCAGCAACTTGAGCAATTTCTCCACCACTCCCACAGCCGAAACACCGGCTACACCGGCCTCATTTTCATCGTCTCTTGCTGCACTAGACTTGATTCCTGGTGGCAGCAATAGTGAGAAAACAAGTTCATCTCTTCTGCAATCAAGGTACGACTAAGCTCTTAGCGTTTCAGTTCATTTCAAATTTGAAGCTTCTTATACAATGATCTTGGTGCAAAAACTCCTCAAATCTTGACAGTTCCAAGGCATGGTGTTGTTACAATTAAGTCTGTTCCTCAAGTTATTTTTCCACGTATCTATGAAAATATTTTGTAAATCATTGTTCAGTTTTGTTTGGACGAGGGTGCAAGCCCAACAAAGTTGTAGTTAGTAACTCCATTAAAACTGTATAATTGTTAAATTTTCCATCTTCTATATTATTTGTATGATAGATCAAGGTTTCTTTTAGTCCCTTTAGAGAGCTTCCTATTAAAAAGCCCATCAAATATTATAACTAAGAAACGAGCTTTGAATACTATCTTTTCTCACTTGGGACGTTACGATGTACATATTTTTATCAACCTTGAACATTGTTTGTCACAAGAGTAACTTTTATCTTAAGCAATAATTGACATATATTCATACCCTTCATGTTGGAGTACAAATCCTCGTTACCCCACAACTGTTGTACTAACTCGCTGTTTGAATCTTCTTCATCATGCTCTTTGAATTGAAAAAGTTGTACAAGTACTTGTAAAACTAACAAGTTTGTTTTCGAAAGTCTACATAAAACACATAAACAAGTTCACATTGACCCGCATCAACAGATTCCTTTCCTATCAAAATATGGATAGATACATTTTGGAGTTTTGGAGAACAATCAATGAAATCAACATCATATTAAATTTTATTGAGTTTGAAAGGAGGCTAAGTTGAATCATGTCAACATCATATAATTGTAATATTAATTAATTTTACCTAAAAACTCCAACCAACCCAGTAGGAATTTTGGAACTCCAGTCTTACATTCAAAAATATAATAATAAAAATAAAATTCCTTCCCAATTTCAAAAAGTTCTTTTGGCTTCATCCTTTCACCCACCATAAGTTTGGTTTCTTTAGTCGCTCTTATTAGTATCTTGTTAATTTCTGTTCATAATTTACATTATTTTGTTGATGTATATATACTTTGAGAGAAGTTAACGAAATCACTTCACTTTTTCTCTCTCATTCACATTTCTAATACCTCTCTCTCTCTCTCTATGTATATTTTCACTTTTTTACTTTTTAATGCTTTTAATGGCAAACTTTCAACGTCTATGATTATTTAGTCATTAAACTATCAATTTTGTGTTAATTTATAACAAATTAAATAGAAATAATTCTAAAAGTTCAAAAATGAAATATATATAATTTAATCCCCAAAAAAGTAGTTTAAAGACTTTATTGTTCATTTTCTAAATTTGTTTGTTATATAGCTTTTATCTGTAACATAATTAATATGTTTTTTTCTTTTCAATTTAGTCCATATTGTTTAAAAAATTCCAATTAATGAATTTTTTATCTTTTAATATTCTTATTATACTTTTCACTTCTATGAGTATTAACGTGGGTTTATATTAAGCTTCAATGACAAGACATTGACCAAATTTAAATTCTTAGCCCTTGTGTTGAACTTAAAAGAATTATATGATACTTGGTCATTTAACATAAATTTTGGAAAGAAAGTAAGTTATAGAGAGGAAAACTTGAAATTTCTACCAATCCATCAAGCATTACTATTATCATCTATGTTATATAAGTTTATTATCGAGCAACTTGAACACTCACTGATGACGAGAGAATAATTGAAAACTTTAAAATGTAAATAACTAAGTTGAAACTTTTTAAACACAAAAACTAACTGAAACTACAAACAAAGGAACTAAAACACAGCAAAAATCATTGGGTGAAATCGATCTCGCAATGTCATGCGTGATCAAACAACTTTCTTTTTTGTTTTAGGAGGGATAACCTTCCATCAAACGGGAGCGACCGTAGGGTGATTTGTCTTGTCTAGACAAGCACACCGCGACTCTACAAGTAGCGAGTTTGCCTTTACCACATCGCAAACAAGCGACACATTAAACACATGAGCATTGTCTAAGTAAAGCTCACATCTCTAGTTCAACTCGATCGTCCCACTATCTCTGTCTACCCAAATTAGCCACATTTCAAACAAGGATCCAGGCTTTAAACATCACTTACACCCCAAACACATGCCCTGATTTTCATGTGCAGCAGATTGTGCTTAGGGCGTGGGTGTGGCGACATAAAAGTGCCTCCACATCCTGTCCATGCATCTAGGTCCCCTATCGTATTCCCATGTGTACCATTAACACTTGGTTAGTACTAATTAGATAGCATATGGACCAATTAAAATACTAGTGTTTGCATTCAACATTCATACAAATGAATGGAGATGAAAATTTGAAGCATCACAAAACCTTAAGATGTTGATCAAGCTTTCAAAAAGATGAAATGTTAAAGAAATGCATTGTGTAGTGTAACGTGAGGGAGGCAAAACAACTATTTTCTGAGTTAAAGAGTTGGAGAAGTCGCCTCTAAAAAGAAAAGAGAGTGAATCAATTCCTACAAATTCAAACCCTAAAATTGGAGTGGCTAGACCAAAGGAGTCATTTTCTTTGAATTGGTCAGGCTTGATTGATGGATTCATGAGTAGACGAAACAACGAATCAATGAAGTCGATGGTAAATTACATATTTTTCTGCTTTTAATTGATTGCATATATCAACTAACATACAATATATGTGTGTGTTAACAAGTAAGAGGTTTGTGGTTTAAATCTCCCCACATCTATTGTACCATATAAAAAAGGACTTATAGTTTCAAGTCATGGTGCAACAATCATGTTGTTTTCAAGTTATTTTTGTGTTTAAATGTGGTTATCTTTTGTAAAAAATTGTTTAGCTTTGTTGAGGTGATGAGTTTGCAAGACTAGTGAAGTTCTTTGGATGATTATAGTTGTGGCAACTCAAATCAAGTTGTATTAGTTTGCTGAATTTACCATGCCTTCCACAAAGACCCTTATTTTGCTCAGTTTAGTACAAGTTCACATGCTCAAGGCATTTTTAACCCCTTCATAATTGAAGGGTTTGAATTATTTCAATTGAGAAATTATATTATATGTATAAAAGAAAAGAAAAGAAAAGAAAAAGACTAAAAATAAGTTGCTTGTTGCTTTCTAAAGGACTGTAGTTAGGATTGGAGTCTAGAATAAGTTGCTTCTACTCTTTTTCTTGTAGGAAAGTCGTTGCTTCTTGTTATTCACCTATCGGCATTTCTTGTGGACTTGGCTATATTTTGCTAATCAAATGAAAATTCATACATGTGATTTGAAAATGACTTTTGATTAAAGGATATCTTGTGGGACTGATTAGTGGTCATGAATTATGGTTATTTAATGATGAAAATTTTAGGTACTTGCTTTTCTTGACACGGCATTTCTTTTTCTTTTTTTTTTTTTAAAAAAAAAAAGGAAAAAAAATCTTTTGTATTAGGGGTGAAGATTAATCATAACGGTTGACAAGAAATTTGTGTCTTACTCGCTAGGCATGCTCAGATTGGCGTACAGTGATTTTTACCTTATACCAAAAATAATGGGATCTTACTTGTAACAATAAGTTTCTCGCATTATACAACACCTTTCCATTGGTTTGTTTTTTCATTAGTTTCCATCATTATCTATTAATTACGTTTAGGTCTAACAGATAGTGAAACTTCAAGTAATTAAAAGGTAGGTGTAAATTAGAGAAGAGAAACACAAAAATAGAAAAGAATTGAGACTAATATTATCTATTAATTAAGTTCAAGTCTAATAATATGTATTAGCGACCAAGATGCGAATGATCCAAATTCCTTACTCCTTACTGTGAAAAAGAGAAAAAAAAATATTCAAATTCCCTACTCCTTATTGTAAAAAAGAAAAGAAAGAAAGGCCAATGTTTTAGTTGCTTACCAAGCTACAAGTTTCCAAACCTAGTAAGGTTTTGATTAATAAAAATAATCAAGTTTATATATCATTCTAGTTCCTACATTTTACAGTTGGTTCAATTTTAGGCCCGACACTTTTAATTGTCTAATTTTAATTCTTACAATTTCAATAAATCTTAAATTTAGTGCATTATTAGTTTATTGATTTTTAAATTATTTTTTGGGATGTTTTCAAAAATAGAAAGACAGTTGAAGATAATTACAAATATAGCAAAATTTTACTTTCTATTTGTGATAAACTTAGAAAAACATGAGTAGATGTATATCTGAATCTATCACGATCAATCACAGATAAAAAATAAAATTTTGTTATAATTGTAAATAGATTTATAATATTTTTATTGTAAATAGATTTATAATATTCCAAAATTTATTGTAAAAATAGAATATGTATGTTTTCAAAATAGAAAACATACTCACTTATTCTATTTTCTTCCATGAAAATTATTATTATTCTTTAACCAATTTTAGTAAATATTACCTTTAAAGACTAAATTTAAAATTTATTTAAAGTACACACTAAAGTTAATTAATAAAAAATTCAGAGACTAAAAATGAACGAACTTCAAAGTACATGAATTAAAATGGTATTTCAACCCAAAAAAAATGACACAAGGGCCTAAAATAAATATTGAAAAAGTATTCCCGAGTAAAGACATCCAAGGGCACTTGTGAAAATTCATTTGACCCCTCTTAATGTACTGTCTTAGACTCTTACGAAGTTAAAACAGATAAAAAGTATACAATTTTTTCTGTAAATAAAATTTGAACAGAAAAAAAAATAATAATAATTACAAGCTAGAGAGAGAATAAAAACAAAAATCTCGAAAATTAATAACAAATATGAAGTATGAAGATAATGGAAGGAACTTAAAATGAATGAGACAGAGAGGGAGAGAGATATACTAAGTGAGCTTCCTCCAGAGGTATCCTTTGTTCTGAGCTAAGGATTTGACCCTTGGGAATACAAAGCCTGCCTTTGGTGGATTTCCTCCAACTAGGGAATTCTCATATATTTCTTTGCATTCTTGTACAACCTGTTTAAAATCAATAACATACACAAAAATAGTAATAAAATGTAATTAACGTGACTATAATATAAATAATAAGGATTTAAACTTATTTAAGAACTGTAACACATTTTTCAATTTAATCTTTTTTTGTTTTAAAAGCAAAAAGAATCAATCAACACCGACATTTTGAATCTTGACTTTAACTTATCTCACAAAACAACAACTTGACCTTACTACATTTGGTTAATATGAAAGTTTATGAGTTCAACAAGTGAGAGTAGAGGAATTTTAACCTCTAACCTCTTGATCAAGGACATAAAGCTTAACTAGTTGAACTATAATTAGATTGGTTGGTATACAAGTTTGTAGGATATAAAATCTTAGATCGAAGACCATTACGATTTAAATCCATTCATCCAACCCCCACCTACTTGTTTCATTCAATGACTACACAATCACAATTTCTGCCTCTTGTTTGGATTCTGAAGAATTCAGAATATATATATATATATTTGGACTATTTTGAAATATAGAAAAATGAACCAAAATGTTTATAAATATAACAAAATTTCACTGTCTATCTATGACAGACCGCAATAGACTACTATTTGTAGTCTATTTGTGGATAGATTGTGATATTTTGCTATTATTTATAAATATTTTCAATAATTTTCCTGTTTAAGTCCATCCATCCAACCCCACTTGTTTCAAGTAATTGCGATATTCACTACCAAATATTTGGTGGTCAGAGAATAGTTGTAGAAAAGAAGAAAAAGAAGGCTTGATAAAATATAAAATATGATTATAAAAAAAAAAAAAGAGAGAAAATACCTCTTTAGCATCCTTTCTAGGTATGCCTTCCCGAAGTCCAACAAGCTTCTCGACCACCTCGGGCTACAAATTGATATATGAGGCTAAGTTAGTTATAAAAATTTCAAACCCAGGATACTTGAGCCAATATTACTGACTTCGTTTATGAATTTCTATACATCATATATTTTTACAGTTAATTTGCAGACAACACAATACTGATTTCATTTTTGCCCATTAATATGTAACCAATGCAAATCTTTATGAAGAAACTTTTACCGCTTCTCAAAATAAATAAATAAATTATATATTTTAAAAAAACTTTTACCGGGCAATCTGGTTGGTGCTCAAGGATATTTGTGTAAATGAGTGTAAAAGTATCCAGACTCTCGGCAGAAGCGAGTTCCCTTAGATCACTCAGTATCCTTACTCTGCTTTCAACTTTCTGTTACAAAGGAAGAATTAAGGAACAGAAGCTTAAGAAGACAAAAGAGAAGGAAAAAAAATGCATTTATTTTCGTTATGTAATAATAAAATACACATTCAGTGGGAACATTTTAAATAAAATTTGGAGGGATTACTTACAGAGATGCTTATATACTCCCTGAAAAAGTCCATGAGGACCTCTTCATCCAGCCTCATCCGCTCAATAGTTTCTTCCTTTATGTAGTTTTTCTAGAATCAAAATTCACAAGATGGTATTTAGATAATCAAATCGTACGGGGTATAAGAAGTCAAGATTAGGCGGTAAAAACTTCAAAGAGCGATTTATCAAGCTAGAATAAAACCTGTGTCAGTAAATGATCTACATAGACGACGGCAGTTTCTTCTAGGCAAGCTTCAACAAATCTTCTGAACGATCTTTCTTCAATGTACCTTCAATATTAAAAAAGATATATGAAGATTGTAAAGCTTAATGCCTATAGACAGTGTATTGTGTTTCATCATTAAAGTTTATACGGTAGAAGGCCTGATTGAAAAACCAACTTGTTCCTAATTCTTATGCCCTACTATTCCATAGTTTAACGATGCCAAGGGCTATTTAGAAATAATTAACATTTCGTACATCTTCAGGAAACAAACCAGCAGAACATGATGGTGATTTCTTGTACAAAATATCTAAGAATTCATGCCTTCTTATATATGATGGATTTCCTGTATAAACATAATCACATTTTGGGGTTCTTATATATCAGGTAGCATTATGGAAAATTTTCTTCAAGAAAGAAAAAGAGTTGGAGTAAACTCAATCTAAGACTGGTCTATAATAGATGGTAGCTTATTTTCTATAAGAAGTCTCTTTTAGTTTTAAAATTTGTGAGTTTGTGGTCATTAATGCAACTGCATGGTCTAAATTCCAATCCTAGATTTTTTCACGGCTCAATGGCTAGATTTTTTTTTCCCTGCTCATATAGCCTTGTACAAGAAGACTAAAGTGGAAAAAAATGAGAACTTACATCTTCACATCTGTAAAGTAGTCTCCAAACGTTGCAACTAGGTATTCAGTAACAAGTCCTTCGCACCATTCTAACATAGGAATACGATAGCTTGTGTAAGGGAAGTCAATAGGACTGATTAGAAAATTGCAACTGTCCATTTAAATTGGTTTCAAACATTTAACGGACTAAGAAACATATACAGGGAAGATCCATTAGATAAAAGAGTACAAAAAGAAACATATGTTAATGAAACAAATAGATGAGAACCATTTTCATTTACATCAGAAACAATATATGGAATGGAAAGAGATAATCCATAAACAATCAACTTTATTCAACCAATATATTCGTCAATATTTCTGTGGTATATTTTCTTTTAATAGCAACACGTAACAAATTTAAAAAAGTCTACCATTCCCAGTCTGGGGAAGGCACAAATTTTCTAGCCGCTTATATATTCTTGGCATGGTATGATTTTAAACAATATATCCTTCAAACCAACTACAACAAAAATACTGCCCAACTTACAGAGGATTACGACAAAGAAAGAAGGAAAATTACCCTTCTGATAAAGCTTGACAAGTAACTCCTGCACTCCAGGATCCTCAAAAATGACACTGACCGTGAGATGCACAGCTTCCTAGCATCGAGTAATATTATAATTTTTCAGATCATCTCTTTCATAGACAAGCTAATAAGCAATTTAACACAAGATGTTGAAAAACAACATTTATGTCTACAATCTCTGGAATAACACCTAATAATTGGGAATCTTTTTGCTGCTGCTGCTGGTGTGTGTGTGTTTTTAATTAATTTATTTATTTAAAGAAACATTTGAATTTGACTAAAGATTAGAATTACGTATAGATGCAGACGACAAATTGATTGTTAGGAATATAAGTAGGAAAACATTAGGAGTATTATTAGGATACTAAGAGGGCATGTTTACAATTAGACATGAACCAAAGGAACTGGATGGTTTCTCGTTTACCCAGGGGAATGGTCAAAGGGTGAAGAAAATTTAGATAGTGGCTTCTTTCTGGTGGATCCTAATTCTTTGAAAAATGTTGCGGAAGGTTTTTGTTCCTAAGAAATGTAAGGTTTTATTTGGGCTCCTTGAAAAGGAAGAGTTACCACCAACAATAAAACTCAATGAGAAAATCCTTTATCTCAGCCCTAACCGCCTTTGCAAGAGTTGAATTAACTGGTCTCTTAAAGGGTTTTTTTTTTTTTTTTTTTTAAATTTATTTATTATTATTATTATTATTATTTTTAATCAACTTAAAAGGCAGCGATAATACCTAGAGGCCGAGAGATTAATTAATTTCACGGAATTTCTTGTGCAACATTCCATGACACAGAGGAAGTTATGCTTAAAAACACTATTTTCACCGATGAACTTTTTTGTTTTGTTGTCTACTTTCTAAACAAGATTTCAAAATAAAAAAGTTTTGAAAACTAAAAAGTAGTAGTTTTTGAAAAACTTGTTTTGCTGTTGGAATTTTAAAAAGTAGTAGTTTTTGAAAACTTGTTTTGCTGTTGGAATTTAAACTAAATTTTGAATACTAAAAAATAGTAGTATTCTAACCTTTTATTTTGGTTTTGAAATTTAACTAAGACCTCAGATGTTTCTTTTTGAACTTACCTAAAAAATATAACCTACTTGTGCATAAGTAAACAGAAATACAATACGCTTCTGCATAAGGATCAAAATAAAGAGACCACAAAGTGCTGAAGGAAAAGTAATTCTTGAAATATCCGGTACCTTGGCAACTTCTAGGAAGCCTTTGCAAGTGTCTTCAAAATTTATCTGCAAAATATGAGAAAACAAACAGAACTCAAATGAAAGTCTGAGGATTATCAGTAAACAAAAGATACATGACCAAAAATAGTAGATATACCCAAAAAAAAAAAAAAAAAAAAAAAAAAACAGAGAGAGAGAGAGAGAGAGAGAGAGAGATCCCCAAATGCCAAGGGGATTACAAATATGCCTCCCACAAGCTTGCATCAAATCACAATTACAAAAGTTTTTAGAGAGGAGACAGACAACCAGTAGAACCAAAGACTTTAACTAGGTTCTCACTTTTTCACAATCCAGTTGTAAGCCAAATTGGAAATGAAAAACCAACCTAATAAACAATATCCAAATCATGAAAAATTTTATTAATTTAAGAGATTACAAGTTAAATCCAAAAATAGGGAGTGATTATTAATTAAGTAATGGGAGGTTAAAAAAAAAACAAAAACAAAATCATTAGGACACTGGATTTTCCACAAAATAAATAACAAAGTTTATTTATGGCGGAAAACAACTAAAAGAACCATCAAGGTACAGGATAATATTAAAAAGTAAAACGCACAAAGTGATTGTCATTGCATCACCTGTTCGGCATAATTCTGAGGGAGCGCTTCTATTGTGCTATTACTTAGCTCCATAGCAAGATCATAGCAACGCAAGTTGTTGTTAATCTGTAGGCATTTTCAATATCAAGTAGTAAGAGCATGAGGTTCAGTTTAAATATTGTATAATAAATCCTACATAACGAAAAACAAACCATTGCACACAAAGGTTCTAGACCAATTTCAGAAGCAGGTTCTTCAAGTCTCTTCCTCTCAGCTGCTTGAAAATCAATCATTACCTTGGGGCAAAATAAATAAATAACAGACTGCATCAATAACCATTTAAGAACAGAATAATAGTAACATAGGAAAAAAGCGCATGTATACTTAATAAGCTAAAATTCTGAAATGTTTATATGTTTCATTCATTTACTAGAGAATGTGTTTCCATGGGTGTCAAAAGAATTCCTCGTGTTATTGAGGTTATAATTGAAGAGCACTGTCTAATTCTGGAGTGTCGCTGAAATTATAGTAGTAGTTAAAGTTCAATCACAAGTGCAAAATCTTTCCTAACTCACCTGAATAATTGCCAATGAAATTCTGTAAACCATGACATCTGTGCTATTATCACGAACGATTTGCACTTGCTCACCTAGGATCCTAAACAAATCAACAGCAGCAGGTGTATAAAGCTTGCCATCTTCTGTTTTCTTCGGTGGTTGAACCTTATCAGCCTCCAAGATATTCAAGTACCATTTCTAGGAACCATAAGAAGCAGCAATGATAACAGGTAAAAATTATCAGAACCTCCAACATCATTTGTCCGTTATATTATTATAGAAAAATCATTACCCTTGTAGTAGCTTGCATTCTTTCAACATAAGAGTTCATCAGAGGATCCATAGCACCGCTCTCAGAACATACTTGAGCCAGGGACTCATCAACCCCTAATCCAATCAGATTATCTTGATACTCTACAACCCAACCTGTCACCTAACTCCAATAGTGAAGGAAGAAGAGTAGAAATCTTCATGTGATGATAAAAACGCAAATAACAGGACATCATATAAAATTATGTGAGTATTGGGTCACTCCTAACTTCATAAACAAGGAACTAGAGAATTTAGCAAATTACTACACATCTTGTTTTCTTTGCAAGGAAGCTATTAATGAAAAATATGTACAATGCAATTGCACATACTATCAAGAGTGCTCAATAATAAATATCCTGAAACAATTTATTCACAACCAGGGCCAACCCATCTGCCATCTATAGAATAGTGCCAATATATTTTGAAATATTGTGACCAAAGCTACGGACAAATCCCCCCTTCTTCTATGGAGACAATGTTTTTAAGCTCAAGGCACACTGGCATAATAGCCTTCCAGGCTTAAGTGCGAGACGTTTTCCCTTTCTATCTTTCTTTTTTTTTTTTTCTTTGTGCACTATATATAAAAAATACATAAAGAAAGAGAATGCATAGTTTATCTAGAAACCTGGAAACAAAACCATTGCACACAAAAACTCTAAAAGCAAGCAGAAAAAACTCCAAATGCAAGAAACCCTAAGGCCTAGAGCTTTGGGCCTCGGGGCTTCACAGGAAGGCACATGCTCATTGTGCACCTTCTTCCGTGCTAGATCTGAGCCTAGTGCCTAGGCGAGCACCTCAAGGTGCCTTTTATAACAATGGGCAAGGATATACATCATCACAAATTCTATGAATTAATCAAATGCATTTCATAGGATCATTGATACAAGTTTTTGTTCCACTCAAAATGAAATATCAACGGGAAGTATCAGGTTAAGAAGCACACTATTGTGAGATCCCTTCTATTAATCCCCTCCTACTCCATATTAGTAAGATTCTATGTTATTGTAGTTGTAGTGTATCCAATCCAAACCAAAAACCATCTTCTCTACCAGTGCCCACACAAAGGGCCAATTTGCATAGCATCTCGAAGTCAAAGGCAGCATTCATCGCCCCAAAAAAGAACCAGAGATATAACAAGAAACAATTGACTGTTTAGACAAAACAAGTACCTTTAAAATTTCTATATTGGTTAATTCATTTGCCCTGTCACTAAGTAATCTGAGCATCTGAATGAACCTTTCAGTGTACAGATTGACCATGAGTTGGAATATCTCATATCTACAAAAGCATAAGATCAGAAGTTGGGAGGTTAATTTATACAAAAGAAAAAAAAAATACTTTTATCCAAAGAAACAAGGTGTCTTATGAACTTCTAATAAACTTCAAAGATAATCTTTGAAACATATATTTTATACAAGCCCAAATGAGGCACAAATACAGGTACAAGGGATCTTTTGTTGGGCCTAATGAAATTCTGGTTTCATATGAAAAAATAATGATAAATGAACAAAGACATGGACTGTTTTCAAATATAGAAAAATGAACAAAAATATTTACAAATATAGGAAAATTTCATTGTTTATCTGCGACAGGCTACGATGGACTACTATCTATGTCTATTTGTGTCATGATAGACACAGATAATAGTCTATCATGGTCTATCGCAAATAGATTACGATATTTCGCTATTATTTGTAAATATTTTCAGCAGTTTTGTCATTTAAAATAATTTCCCTAAATAAATCTTGAGGAGAGGAACCAGATCAGCAAACCTTGGAGGGAAACAAGGAGCCACATAGTCATACACATCACCAAGCTCCTCTCCGATCTAAAACATGAAATATTGTAATGGCAAGAGGACGATTAAGAGAATGGTTTAATATGTATATGATGCTAGAAGAAGCTTAGATTTTTTCAATGAAGTCCTTGCAACCACTAAATGTCAACAGAATGATTTTAAAATTTGTAACTCTTATAAGGTTATCAATTGTTAGTAAACCAATTTTTAATGGGTCTTTTTTTTTTTTTTTTGTAACAATTTTTTTTGGACAAGCAAGTTAACATGCTAAGTTGTATGAAATTAATAAATTTATTATTTTGTGAGTGTTATGTCTATTTGATCTAATTAAATATGGTATTTTTCTACTTAATTGGTGTTAGCTTGATTTTGTTAGTTAATTTTAACATTTTGAGACAATAAAGACTTGTTAGAAAAAAATTCTATATATTATACATAAGGAATGAAACTTTTAAGAGATTCAGGACCAAATTGAAAAAAGATTCCAATATTAGGGACAAAAATATATATTCAGCCTAAAGATTGAAAACTTCTAGAGAATCTTGTAACCATTCCAATTAGTAGAGGCAAAAACTATGACCATAGTGTCCTCATACCCATTTATTAAATTCTTTTGTCTTTGCAATGATTCTATTGGTTATCAACCTACAGCATAAAATGTTTATTAAAAATCAAGTCAAAAGGCTTTTCTGGGGGTTCTCAATCTCGAGCGCTCATAATACAAATTAGAAACTTTGTAATTAGGCCAACATCAGGTGCAATACCAACTGCTTATCAGTTTAAATGGTGCAACATTAGTTTTTCTTAATCTTTCTCCGTCTAGAGTCTACTCAGACATTCGACATTCTGAACTGCCTACAGTTACAGAACGGAACATTCATGAAGTTACAACTCAACCAAGTTTAACCCATCATTTTTTGACATCACAATATCTGGCTTTAATTTTACACAGAAAACATAATTGTTGATCCTCATTCCAAATCAGAGATAAATAATAGTAATAAAAATATTTTGAAAAAAGAAAAGGACCACCTAGAAGGATTACAATAGATGATGCATACCGTTCGAGCTTCCTCTAAAGCTGCCTTTAGGTCCTCAAAAACAAGCTGAAGAATTAATATTCATGAGATACATTTACAAGAAGCCAAGAAGGTAAAAACTATATTTCATTTTTCTTTTCCCATACAAAATTTGAAGAGAAATACCTCTGTCAAAAGCCTACTAAACCTTCCTTCAACAGTCTTCCTTATTTGCTCATAACATTTGTCTTTGTATGCTTTCCCCTGAGCCTTCAATTTTTGTTGTGTAAGGTTTCTAGAAGAAGCTGTTGCTGTGGTGGTTTTTCTGGTTTGATAAATTGAAAATTGATTGATCAACAGAAACAACATTAAATCTCAAAAAACGAGTAAAGTATGTTAAAATAATTACTTTGTGGTTCTGCGGGGGTTTGCTACAGTCGCCATTGCACCACCTCCCTCGGCCTCAGCTGCTTCCTCAGCAAGTTGTTGATCGAGAATTTCTTGCATTTCAACGACTCTGGAAAGTTATAATTGACAAATTATGCACTAAATGATTTCAATCAATCAAATTAGCTATCATGAAAAATCCCATCAAGGGGTTCTCAGAAACTAAGATCTTCAGTATTAAGAATTAAACCAATGAGGATTTCTTTGCATTTCATCATCTCCACATCAAATGGCAGTTATTATTTAATTTAGAAAATATAAGCGCCTCGAGAAGTAAGAAAATCAAATCGGCAAATATTTTACCCATCTTTTTATTCCTCCTACCTCTAGTGAAGTTATGAAATAAAGTGGTGTTAGGGTAGCAATAGGAATATGCTACAGCTTTATCATTTGTGAATAATTTTCCAATAAACCAAAATATGCATGTAAGGATACGAAGTTTCTTGTCTATGCAAATGAAAATAAAATTTTAATCATATGGTCACGAGACTGAATAAGAGAAGTTATACTTGGTAATGTCTTTCAGCTCCTTCATGGGAGTTGGGAGTTGACAATCACATAAAGGAAATTCCATCATTTTTACATGTCAAAAATTGGTTGTCCTGTACCCAAAAAAATGGTTATCCTATTATGGCTGATTGTGATTATATAAATTTTTATACAGCTTTGGAGGACCATTACTCCTCGTTTTCTCTCGCACATGATCATTGAAGAGAGTTGGTAAAGGGTAGGACCAGACAGGACTTTTAATGCATCACATAGTGCTCCATAATGAAAATGATCTTTTAACTTCATTAACCAGATAAGAAATGGTGGAAGTATCAACAAACAGCTAAAGATATCAGACAACTGCTCTTCTTTTCTTTATTGTTTCAATTTTTTATTTCCTGGGAGTACTTAAATACCATACCATGTTCAAGATAATGAGAAAATTGTAAATATACAAGGAAGGATTGGTAATTCTGATTCTAATTTCTTTAGAAATTTTTGAGTTCCAGCATGAGATCCAAAACATACGTCAGAATGATCATTCTAACGGAATTAATTAACAAAATTTAACCCATGATTGGCAAATGCATATAGACATTACCTTATAGCGCGAACCAATGTTTGTGGACTGCAGAATGAAAATTTTACACAGTTAGAAAAAGAGTGCTAAAAGGATCAAAATGTATATTTACAGCCATTAATGAAGCTTTAACAATGAACAAATCCTGTAGCCTACAGTTTTTTATTTATCTTAATCCATTTTACAATTGATTAAATCACACACACACATACACATTGTAATTATTCTCACAAGAATTTGGAAAGAGTTCATCTACATAAGTAATAGACCTTGGCTACTCAACTCTATATTGTTCATAAAAAATGATTTGGGGGAAGGGGGTGAAGGAGGAGGAATGCATCTTGCAATCTTGAGGATCCCATAATTCCACCACTACAAAATTTTCCCACATCTTCCTCAGCAAGTCGCTATTCGAAAAATCCTTCTACGGTGCAAATCAGTTAGTTTACTATATTTTTGGTATATTTTTTACTTTGAAAAATACTTTTAAAATGGTAGTGAAGTTTTAAAAATATATATCACAAAGAAAATGTTGTTGGTAAACAACATATATTTAGCATCACAAGCACAAAATTAAAATATAAATAAATAAATAAAAGAAAAATTATTATAAATAGAAAAAATATCAAATTATTTACAAATATAGCAAAATTTCACTTTCTATCCGTCATAAACCGCGATAGACCCAATGTCTATCCGGTGAAGTAATAGATTTCTATCTGAGTCTATCGCAGTCTTCATATATAGAAAGTAAAATTTGCTATATTTGTAATTATTTTCAACCGTTTTTCTATTTTTGAAAATATCCCTAAATAAAATCCTTATCAAACGTAGACAGACCTAAAATTAGTTTTTTCTTATAATTAACAGTTAACATAAAGAATATTCATGAATCTACACTTCAAAATTTAAAAGCATAGATCTCATCTACGAGTTTCCACCAAAATCAAAATGTATTAAGATAACGGATGTTTTAGATATTAATTTAAGCATATTTTCAAGATAGAGAATTTACAATTATGCAATGATGGTGATGTATTTTGAAGTAACCATCATTATATTTTATCCTCAATTAATTGTAAAAACAGAATCTTGATGTTTTAGTACTTGTTTAGCTAATTCTTGAAATTCTAGAAAATGTAATCCTTTTAAACAAAAGTTACTGTTGGTAACTGTATTTGCTATAGGCTGTTAAAGGGTTTAGTATTTAAACTAAACTCCCCATTCATACATCTTTGGAAGTTTCTTTTGGAATTGAGTTTTCTCTCTGTGCTTACACCAGATGGGACAAGAAAACAGTTGTTTAGAAACATGTAGCCCCAAGAATCCCACACCGTGCTGTCAGAATTTCACTCCATCTTTTTGCAATAAAGAGAACATTTTGCAAATCTACTAAACCGTAGGTACAAGGAGAATAGGCCAAGATTCTTTTGAAACAAATGAATGCTGGAGAGTGAGGAAAGGTTTATGGTGGATACCTAGCCAAAGCCACCCAAGAAATGGGACGGCAAAACAAATAACAAAATGCTTCAAGGAGTAGAAAATAAGCGGAAATCCCAAAACTTTCTGTATGGGTGAACCTTAAAATTTTTCATCATCGTATTATTCATTATACTATGTTATTTTTTTCCTATAAAAAATTGCTCATATTTTATATTGTGCATCTAAAGAAAATAACTCTTGAATGATACAAACTAGACATCTTTTCTTGGGAATATAATCAGAAATTAAGCCTCCTTGCTTCAAAGGGACACCAAATCAAAAAACATGAAAACTATAGTCCAAAATCAACCTCCAAGAAGTAATGAGGTGCAAACAAATAAAATTAGTTAGTTTAAGAAGCAAAACACAATATTAGAAGGCCTATTGGCCAAAAAATGTCTCTGATATAGAAACAGAACCAAGCTTTTTTTTTTGGGGGGGGGGGGGGGGGGGGGCTAAAAGTTCAAGTAATAAGAGACAGCAGTGCAAAAGAGAACAGGAAGACAAGCTCATTCACATAAAATTAAATAATGATGGCATTGAAATTATACACACTGTACCTCTCTTTAGAAAGTTTATAAAAGTTGGATACATGTTCCCATAAGGTCTTCTCAAACGTTTCCCACGTTCGATCTACGTCTTCAAAATATTCTCTGTTGTTTATTCCAAAGGTTAGAAGAAAGCATAGAACATCATGCTATGCAGCAAGAAAAAAAGATTCATAAAAACTTCTAACACTCCCAAATAATTAAGCCACCATGGAAAATTTGTAAAGATTGTGAAGTATTATTCTCTCTGCTGTCTTACCATTGTCCCACCAACCATAGCTAGTTAGTAGTTCCTTTAAGAACTTCTAACACTCCCAAATAAGTAAGCCACTTAAGCCTATCATTAATTTCCATTATCATAAAATTATCGAGACATGGTTTCATTAAAAATATGAAATGTGCAAAATGAGGAAGGGTCAGACCCTCAAACCAAGCAAAAGAAGTCACAGATATAAAATTTACAAAGATTAAAAGTAACCATAAACCAAATATTGAAGTTTTTTGGATATGCAGCAATTTCATTGATTAAGTGAAATGAAAAGGAGAAAACTCATCCAAAAAGATTGTGAAGAACTTCTCCTGTTGGATATAAGAGAATGTAAGTTGTAGCTGTTAAAAGGTTTTTAGACCAAGAAAGAGTCATAAAAAGAGAGGCTTCTAGGACTTTGTGTGAGAATTTTTCTGTCTTGAAAGATCCAAAAATTCCTTTCCTTCCAAACTAAAAGATATTATAATTGCATATACCAAGAAGTTTTTTTATTCCCTAATGAAAATGAGATAGATCTATACATAGAGAAATGCATAAACAAAAACAAAAACAAAACAAAACAGATACCTTAGTCTTCCAACCTCTTCTTTGTGAGATGCTGCAGCTGCTAAAGCAAACCTCCGTTTTCCATCAAGTGCAGTCAGCCTCTGTGACAAGGGTGCATGTAATAGAAGTATAAGTGCATGAAGAGCTACATGGAGATACTAAGTTGTTCAATCTTTTAAAACAAATTGCATAGATGTCCTAAATGATGATAAAACTTTTTCAACCTTAATAATAACAACAAGGCCACTTCACCTCATAAGTGTTTATAAGCTCTTTAGCATCACTCAAAGAATCACGGGCCTCAGCTGCTTCAACAGATATGGACATCATGCCCTCAACATCCTATTCAAGGCTCAAACATTAGTTCTATAACACCGAATAAGTGCAGCTAACCACCACGGAGAGAAAACAAATAGATAAATAAATAAAGTTAAAAAGGTATTGAGCTTAAAGAGAGAACATCGATTTTGGATTTAGTATTTCATGTCGGATGTAAGATTTTGCAATAAGGAAAGTTGATAGTTGGCTTGTTGAATTAATAATCTGAGTACTTGATGCAATTGCAATCCCAGTTGTACAAGTTCAATTTACAAACAATTTCTCTAGTCATGCCTCTAAAAGTCTATAAAGACCTAAAAATGGTGAGAATAACAGGAACAAAAATGAAAACAAGACAGCCACATAAATCATCCAACAGAGTATTCAATTTCAAGGGCACATTTGAGATAAACTTTCAAATATATTGACATTTATAATTACAGAGAAGGTTGACCGACCTTCAAGGTTGTCAATAAGTTATTCCTTGCATTGCTAAGGAGCTTTATCTGATCATGGTTCTCTATTAATGTTTGGCATTCTTGACATAACCTGAATGCAAATAGCAATTGAGTTGTCAAAAGACTTGAATCAAAATATTTATTTGACTGCTACTGCATTTATTTTCATACTTCTCGATTGAAATGAAGTTTTCTCGAAGCTGGTTTATTGTCTTTTCAGATAAAGAGAGTGACTCCAGTCCAGCTTGTGCTTGTTCGACCTACATTCATGTTGGGAAAGCAAGACTATTTCAGCAATACAAGCTTCTTTAACTTCAAGTGCATCTCAGAACATTTGGTCCAATAGTAAATATGGTAATACACAATGGTGAGACAGCCTATCTCTTCAAAAATAATGGTTAAAAGCTGTCAGAAGTACCTGCTCTGCAACCATTGTACTGAGTTGTGCATCATTTGCCTACAAATGAGGTATGATAGCAACATTCAGGGAAAAAGAAAAGAAAGGGGCAAAAAAAAAGGAAGAGAAAGAACGGAAAAACAGAACACGGAAAAATAAACAAAAAAGAAAAGAAAAAAGACTATTGAGTTCAGTAAACCCCACTAAACAAGCTACATAATATGGTTAGCAGAAAGAAAAGACACTCAGAAACACACAGTAATCGTGCCTGCATACAACATCAGAATACAGGCAATTGTGCTTCAGCTGTACAAAACATATTTTCAAATCAATATAAGCATCGGTACCATTAACTAATACTAGGTGGGAAGTTGAATTAAACCTACTTTGACGCTGTTTACACAGCAACAATAAACTACAGAACTTCATCTATAAAGCATATGTTGCATTTGCACCGAGAAATTTAATCAAATGTGAAATGCGCCGGATAAGCAGAAAAGTTAGGCAAAATGGGAGAATGTACATTCCGAAGTTCACATGAAGAGGAGTACCTGAATTGTGGTGTGGTGTGCAACATCCAGACTCAATTACCAGAAAAATTGAGTGCAAGCAAAAATTAGCCTCAGCTTAAGTGAGATCCAAAATTGATAACATGGACAAGTGTTATAGTTAAAGCCTGCATTCACGCTTTGTTTGCTGCATTTATTTTCATTCCTTATTCTCAAGGATGTACATCAGTTGTCAATTATTTAAAATCACCAACTCCTGAAATTTTTGTAGACTAAGTATGTACCTAGGAATGAATGGTCGAAGTTGGATTTTAAGTGCAAGTGCTCTAAACTCTGAAATGCATTAAGCATAAGTCTGTAGGTGAGGAATTGAGAGTTTACGAGACCGACTAGGATCATTATCCAGAAGAGTAATGATGCACCATTCTGATATTTTTTGACTAAACTAAATCATAGAAGTGTCGCCGTCAGAAATCTTACAACAAGACATAAAACAAAAGTAGAATTACTTGTTCTACATCCTACCATTAGTATGAATACCTACGAAGGTCCAGCACAAAAATTTGGAACAAAATTTAAGCAAGACAAAATTCAGGCACATCTCGCAAAGGATCACAGGAGTTGAAGAATGTGGTAGAAATTCGTCGAAAACAAGTACCTGCTGACGAGTGATGTAATCGGCCTTGATCGAACTAATTGACTGCAGAAGCTCCGGAAGCGGTAGAAGCTTGGCAACCTCGCGTACGGCTGCTTCTTTTGCTTCGATACCGAGATCCTCGACCATCATCTTGCACTAAACGAGAATCGGAAACACAAAAGAGGCTTGAAAATCGAGGAGATAATCAATGTATTTATTAAACGAAAACTTGATTTCTGAAAATAGAAACGATCTCTCTGGTGTTTGATAAACAGAATCTTCAGCTTCGGAACAATCTTTGTTCATCCGAATGGAAATGGATCTAATTGACGAAGCTGCTTCCAAAAAATTCTTGCCAGATGTAAGACGGCTTGGGTCACACCATGAAATGCTAGGCCGAACGAAATTGCTTTGAAATGAAATGATTTTCTAGAATTTTATTTGTCAAACACTGTGTTCTCCATAAAAATGAGGGGAAATTGCCAAAAATAGGACTCAATGAAGGTTATAGATATTTAGTATGATTTTAGGGGGCGTTTTGCCCACTTTACACTATGAATTTACAATTTTCTGTAACATGTTGAAGTTAAAAAGTTTGTATAAATCTATGGTCAATTGGTTGGAATTAGTGAGTTTGTTTTTACAAGTCTATGATTAATATATTGGAAGTTAAATTTGTGTTTGGAGTGTAGAGTAATAAAATTGAATTCTTTGACAATCGTAAAAAATAGATTAAGAAAGTAAGATGAAGTTACTTGGTAAATGTGAAAAATAGAGATAGAAGGTAAGATTGAGTTACTTCCTAAATGTGAAAATTATTTTAAAAAATTAAGTTACTCGATAAATGTACAAATTCAACCGTGTTTATTATTAAAGTTGAGCTTTTAGACCAAACAACCCCTTAAATTTTGAAGACTAATAGGACTTTTGAATATATGAAACTATTTTCCCCTTCAAAGTAAAACCGTCGTTATTTTCTAAAACTCCTTTATTCTTCATTGTCTCACTCACTAATTTATCTCTGCCTAACTCGAGTTCTAATATCACTCTCCATTCTTCGATTCTCCATTCTCCAATGATTATGCCAAGAATTTACATTTTTGCTTTTACTTATTTTTTTCTTAACATCTTTTCTACAAATCTCATTCTCTCATATTTGTAGGATTTTAGGTTTTCTTATTTATTTTCCTGTCAATATTTTTTCCAACCTAATTCTCATATGCAACATACCTAGTGATTTTTTTTTTTACATATATTTTTTTTTTTTTTACCATTTTGTTGTTTTGAGTTTTCTACTCCTTTTCATTTTTTCAATTTCATTGTTTTACCTTCTTGAAATTTATCATAGTGGTTTTTTCCCCTACCTCTTTATGCGAGAAAAACGTTTTACCAACCATTTTTGTATTTTTTTTTCTCGCGTTTTCTTGTTATAATAAAGATTAGGGATGTTTTCAAATGTGACAAAACTGTTGAAATATTTACAAACGTAGCAAAATTTTACGTTATATATGTGATAGACCACGATATTTTATCAAATATCGTTAAAGTGATAAATGTTTATCTTGGTCTATCACGGTTTATCACAAATAGAAAGTAAAATTTTGCTACAGTTGTAACTATTTTTAACAATTTTTCCATTTAAAATAATTTTCCTAAAAATTATAACACTTTATTTTTAACATATTAGAATTTTTTTCACATCCTCTCACGAAAGAAAAATTCTATCGACCAATTATTTACATGCTAGAATTTTCTCCATTGTTTGATGGACTACCCCATACCACCAAGGCCAAAAGGCCAAAAGATATAAATTCAAGTTGGATTTTTGGATATTTTCCCACATCTTCTTGTGCATGAAAAAAAAAAAAATCGTTGACAAGAAAGTGAGAGAAAAATTACATAAATTCAAATTCTGAGGTACTTGATTTTTTTTCTTGCAATGCAAGGAAATTTTACATAAATTCAAAGCTTGAGATGCTTGAATTTTTTGTGGCAAGAAAATTTCCATAAACTCAAACTTTGAGGTGCTTGAATTTTTGTCGTAGAGAGTGAGAAAGTTAGAACTCATAATTTGAGGTGCTGGAATTTTTTTTTGCTGATCCATAATATTTAACTTTACATTTTTCTTTACGATCTTCTGCTGAAATACTTCTTTTTTGTGGGATGTCGTATGATTCAATATTCATCTCAACTGACTTCCATGCAAAATTATTGTATTTTAAACCATAGATTCCCTTTTAGTGGCTCCTATTTTGTTATCATATAAACCAACTCGAACTTCATTTTCATCTGATGCATTTATTGCAACTGAGACATTTAAGTTATGAACTTGATTGCTCCCAAAAATTGGATTGTAACTTTTCTTACTTTTAGCATGTAAATCCCCAATAAAACTCTTGTTCCTAGGTTCAAATGAGATGTACCGGGGACTTCCAACGAGTTTTCACTAAGAATATAAAAATTGAGATCACGATCATCCTTAACTCAAGTGGAGGAGCTTCATTTTCAACTTTTATTTTATACATGCACCTTATTTTCATATCAAACTCCTTAAAGTTAACATCTATGAGAGTATATAGTTCGACCACTAAATCTTTGTATGTTATTTCTTTACTTACAACAATACCTTTTAGCAGGCATCCTTCATATTTTCTTCGTCTCCCATTCCATATTCCACTTCCACCATAATGAACTAAAATCCGAACATGGGTCATTCTTAAATTATGGAAAAGTATTTTAACTCCTACAAAAATTAAAGCAAAAACTTCAATAATTATTTTTTTTAAAAAAAAAAGTTACCTAAACCATGTGTATACTCATCCTAAATTCCTTAAACACATATAAAAATGAGTTCAAATTAAGTGTTTCATGTTTGGAAGTTGTCGCGAAATTAAAAGGAAAAAAAAAACATTACTTAAAAAGCTAGCTAAAAAATGTTCATACCTACTCTAAATGACCTAAAACACGTATAACAATGAGTTCAAATGGATTGTTTCAAATTTGAAAGTTGTTGAGAGATATTGAAAGATGAAAAATAGTACCTAAAAAATTAGGTCAAACTACAAAAATCAGCCCGAATTATGATTTCTAGTAACAATTAAATCTCAAACATTGATGAAAAATCAAACCCTCGTACTACTAAAAGTGTTAAAATTAAAACCCAAAACTTTCAAGCGGAAAAATTAAACCGTGAAACTTTACCACAATAGTGTGAAAATTAAACCCTCATATTTTTCCTAATTTATGTCATCAAATTCTCATTCTCTCTCTACTTTCCACCCCTCTCCCTCTCTCGGTTGTTCTCGTCTCTTCAATCGCCAACCAACGCCTCTCTCCATTGTACTCTGTCGTTTTTTTAGGCTAAAATCGGAAAGCTTTTCAGTTTATTCGCCGACTTTGTTTGCTTTGTTCACAACAAGGTTGCAAATAATTGAAGGCGACGGGGGAGATCGAGATCTTGCTGAGGCAGAGATGGGCTAGGTGGGTGATTGAAGTGAAGATCACGAAGAATGGAGGGAGAGAGGTGGAAATTAAGTAAAATATATTCCATATTTCTTAATTTATCATACTTTCACTGTTTGATTTTTTACCTTTATCAAACTTTAAGGGTTTAATTTTTATTATTGAAAGTTTAGGGGCTTAATTGTTACTATCACCGTAGTTTCACCCTAATGAATTTGTCAAGCATATTGGCATAGGATTTCAAATAGATTTTCGATATCCTTAATTGTTTCGCATGATTTCACTTTTTAAAACCTGAGATATACATGGAACTTTAAAATCCATCTAACATGGATTTTTTAATGCCCTCCATGTTTGTGGAATTTTTATACCTAGAAAATGAAAAGAGTCAGATTAATTAATAAATTAATACCAATTAATCATAACTATTAATTTTAATTAAATTAAGAAAAATTATTTTAAATGATAAAATTGTTAAAAATATTTACAAATAATAGCAAAATATCACACTTTATTGTAGACAAACAATAAAATTGTTATATTTGTGAATGTTTTGGTTCATTTTCCTATATTTAAAAATAATTCTTTAATTAATTATTGAATATAAATATATTATTTAGACCTAATAAATTTCAACTAATATATTTACCTTGGTTAGTTTATGTTATCTTAACTATTTAATATAAATTTTTATTATTAATTATTAATATTTTAATTAATTTATATTGATTTAATATTTTTAACTAAATAAAATAATTTAAATAATGTTTAATTAAAAATATTCATTTATTGATATAATAATATATTAAATAATTAAATTTAATTATGACTACATTGTTTGGTGTCTTACATTTGATTAAATGATTATTTAGTTTTAGTTTTTATATACAAAATTGGTAAAGAAAAAACATTAATTTAACTTCCAAATATTAATTATCCTGCAAATTCAAACGTAGATATTAATTACCCTACAAATCCAAACACATACATTAATTATCTCATTTAATATCTATTCCCATGAAACAATATCTGCGATCCAAATGACCCCTAAGTATTTCAAGTTTGGAAGTTGTTGCGAGATTAAAAAGACGATAATCATACCCGCCCTTAATCACCTAAAACACATGTAAAATTGAGTTTGAGATTGGAAATGACTGCGAGATAAATATATATAAATTAAAGAATTTGCAACACTAGAAATAAATTACCACAAAAAAATGAGATTGGGAGAATGTTGAAGTTGTTAACAAGAGAACTCGGGAAGAGAAATTAGAAAAAATATGAAACTCACAAAATGTGTTAATAAGAACAAAAAGTTGGTTTTTTTCACTTAAGGACATAGAGGACATTTCACATATCCCTCTGTGCCGAAAAGTCTTCTTTTTTAAAAAGTTAATCCAAAAACTCTTGTAGGCCCCCATGAAATTGTCCTATTTTTGGCAATTTTCCAAAAAAGAGATTATGCACTTGTCGACAGAATAATATATTCTAATTTGTTTTTTTATATATATATATATATATAAAAAAAAAAACTAATTTGAAATTTTATATAATTAAATAATTAAGTTCATCAAATAAGAATTTCTTTTGAATGCTTTAAAAATAGAAAAACGATCGAAAATAATTATAAATATAACAAAATTTACTTTTTAATAGATTGTAATAAATTTAGATAGACATTTATCACTTTATTAGATAGACACATATAGATGTCTATCCGAGTCTATCACGGTATATCAAAGACAGAGTGTGAAATTTTGCTATATTCGTAAATAATTTGATATTTTTTATTTATAATCATTTCTATTTTTTAATTTTATTTTATTTTATGTGCTTTGTTGTGCTAAATATATGTTGTTTTGTTTTACCAACGACATTTTCTTTTGTAATATGTCCTCTTTTGACATATTTTCTATGTAACATATAATTTTTTAAATTTCATACCTATATTACAAGGTAAAATGGTTTAGAATCTCCTATTAAATAGAAAATAGAGGAGTGTGAAGACTTTTCTCCCTGATGGCTAAACAGAGACGAGGAAGGGGATTATATTTCTCGCCCTACTCATAATTTTAATTAATTATAAAAAGCTGAAAACTTGAATATTTTGTTGTAACATCTAAATTTTAACTTTTAAAAATTATAGAAACTAAATATTTTAATTATATCTTTTACACACGGAATATTATTGTTTTTCTGTTTTCCGTAAGAGATTCTATAATGTTTTATTTAAATAAAAAGTTATATTGAAAAGGACTCATTTAATATATACAATTTTGAAAAATCTATTTCATTCAGAATAAATTATTAAAAATAAATTAATTGAAAAAACAAAATGAAAAATTTCATGGAAATGAGATTTAAAATAATGGCAGGAGACGAGAACCGTGAACATTTCTGTGTTCACTGTTTTAAGACATATGTACTTGACCAAGAGGTTTAATCAAGAGGCCCAAGATTCGAATCCCTTCCTGGTTTGAACTCAAATATATATATAACTTTAAATCTTCACTGCCATTTTAAAAATATTATTTAAAGCAACACACTACAGTAAACTAAGTAATTTTTTCTACAAAAAATAATAATTATAAAAAAATCTTAGTCCTTTCTTTTTTTTCTTCTTTTCTCTCTCTCTCTCTCTCTCTCTCTCTCTCTCTCTCTCTCTCTCTCTCTCTCTCTCTCTCTCATATTAAAGTAGTAAAATAGTACAATTTATTAATTTCTTTCAAACAAAAAACTAATAACGAGTTTAATTATCTCTAATTCTCATTATGGTTCTGTTTCATAATAAATTTAAGCATTTTGATGATAAAATTATCAAAACTCCTGCCATGTTTGAAATCCAAAATCTAAACTTCCAAATTGATAACTCTAAATTTATTACGAGAACATTTGAACAACATAAACTCAATTGACACAAACTTACCATGCAATTATCTTCAAGGAATGACTTCTCTCCATGCTTTTAACTCTTCAAGACAATGCAGAGCTTTCCAACCTTTTCAAGCGCAAAGGAACATGATCACACTAACTAACATACCAACAAATTGAAGTTCCAATACATAGCATCATACAGCAACAAAGAAATGAAAAAAGACCATTGGAATCACTGTCCTACTTCAACAGGTTCGAATCCTTGCTCGAGTGACGCCTTCACTGCATCAAGCACCAGCTGAGTCTTTCGAGTGATGGTTGGCCATTTTTTCTCAGGTTTGGAGCCATTTAATTTGATCTCTTTAACCAAATGAGAAAATTCTCTCACCATGTGAGCCTCCTGAGGAAGATCGGTAGGAACAATATGTTTGCTTGGTAGCGGTTCCCAACCAGTCACAAGTTCAGTGAACCCGGATTTCGAACTGGTGGAGAAATAGGCCTCCTTCTCAATGTAAGGTATAATGAAATCATTAAGATGTAATGTCCCATTTGTTCCTATGGCAGTCATATCCATAGTCAAGTTTGCCAAGAAAGAGCAATAGAAGGTGGCTACTTTTCCATCTTCCCAAAAAAGAGAGCATCCACATGATAGAATCACGCCCGATTCGTTGGAAATAGGATTAGGTAAGGCAATTACTCTTCTAGGCAATTCAAAGTTGGCAGCAAAAAGGATTGAGCGAATACAATACCATCCAGCATCACCCAAAGCGCCAAGACCATCAAGATCGGGTTTCACGCGAATATCATTAGCTAAGAAGTCAGAATCAGCAGCAAAAGAGAAAACACTGTTTACCTGTGATATTCATAAAGAAAAAACAAACAATCCTCTTAGTAATTAACTATCCAAATCTAGAGGAAAATTTGAACTGATTGGCTTTAGTAAGTACATTGGAAACAACATGCGACAAATAAAATTTACATAAGAGTTTAATATTCTCCATATCATTTGCAAAATTTAACATTTTGTTTTAATAATTTTATCCAAAAACTAGTTCACTCAAACCTTTTAACATATATGCAACATACAGTTATAATCAAATTTGGAATAGTAAAGACCACTGCAATCGTGACAACAAACAGTGAAGGCCGAAGGAGAACCCATTTCATTTCAATTCATCTTATTCAAGACCACGACCAACAATTTTCATGAGCAACGGGAGAGACTTGATGCTCATGCACAAGCATTTTTGGTAGGTATGTAAGTACGTAAAATATAAGAAAACAACGAAAATAACTACATTGCAATACCAATGAAGAAATTACAATACCAATAGCCTTTCGAGAGGGTCATCTCTCTCCTAAAGTCCCACACTGGACAATACCAAAAATCTTTCCTCCTCTAAGGTGCCTAACTCCCTTTATTTATAACCAAGATACCTCTAAGTTCTAACTACTTACCACTATGCCATTGCTACTATTTATCCCTCACTAGTACTCTCAGAATTTGCTAAGAAGGGAGCACTGTGCTATATAAACAGTCAAAATATGTACAATCCTTATCCTTGAAGGGAAAAAAAATTGAATAAATGAAACAAGGGGAAGGTAGGAGGAATCTAGATAAAAAGGAAAGGTGATGTGCCAATTGCAAAACAAGACGGAAGAATTACAAGTTCTCTAACTATTCAAGAGGTCTAAGGTTCTCTCTCTACTTAAGGTGTGTTTGGTTCAACTTTTCAAGTGTTTAATTTTGAAAATAAGCCATTTTGGAAAAAATTGAAGTGTTTGGAAACCACTCAAAATAACTTTTGAAACACTTTCAAAGTTTATTTTAAACAATTTTTTACTAACTAAATAGTCATGCACATTTGCTCCCTCTTACTCAGTTCCTCCTATACTAAGTTTGGTATACTTGACAGGCAGTTAACAAGTCCTATTAAAAGAACGAAAGGCACTGAACTTAAAGAGGATGGAATGGTTTTTATGGGAATCGTGTGAGCTCAATGATGGACAAGGACGACCCAACGAACAAGAATGAAAATCCTTTAACTATACTACTTTTTGAAAATGAAAAGAATCTAGCCTCAACTTTGAGCTCTGTACTTTGTCTATTTGGTCCTTGAACTTTTAAGAATACAAATTTAGTCCCTAAGTCCCTAACTTTTAAGAAAATTCATGAATCTACTAGATGTAAGATTGAAAATTTCGGGGTAGACATAAAAGTCAAATTTGTATTTAACATAATTAATTTTTTAAAATTTCAAGTTCTTCGAAAGTCTAGGGACCATTTGATACAAAATTAAAAGTTTAAGGATCTATTTGACACTTTTGAAAGTTTATAAAAAGCAACAAACTATTTTACTTTTGAAAGTTTTCAAAAAGGAACAAACTATTTTACTTTTGAAAGTTTTTAAAAAGAAACAAAACTATCATCAAAGAAAACATTTACAAGGTAGAAAACAGAGAAGAAACCCCATTTGTATTGCAAAAAGAAAACAACCAGCAAAACATCATATCAAAAGATTCAAGATTGCATAATTATAAACAAACGAAATCACACATCGATTTCACCATCAAAATTATCAAATACTTCGTTTTTTTTCCTTCCAAAAGCTCCAAAAAACTATACAGACTATCACAAAATTAAACATATGTTCTTCTTCTTGTTTCTCTTCAATGTCTGAAATCATACCTTAACTCATTCTTTTGCTCGTTGCCATCAAAAGTCATTTTCAGAGAAATTTCCATGTCTCACCGTGATTAAGCTAACAACGTATGTTTTAAATCCCAAATTTTCGAAACAAATTTTAAGGCTGGTGGTAAGCCTAATAGCCCACAGCTATATCATATCCATTTTCAAGAAACAGCAGATCATAATCAGGTATAACCACATAATTGACGCTCAACTTAATACTCTTCAACTAAGAAATCAAATACTTCAAACTACTTTTCGAATATTTCGAATTTCCGGCACGATTGGATTAAGTCAGAGAGTCCAATAGATAAATTACATCATTCTGAATGGAATTTGAATGACATACCGATTTGAGCTGGCCAAACTTATCTGCATCGGAAAGAAATTCCCTCATCTTGGCCGTGCGAGGGTTGTGCATCCACATGGTACCGTCCATGAACTGCACTCCATTGACCTCGCACGCTTCGAGAATCTTGTCAAACTCAGCTACATTAAGAGCCACAGGCTTCTCGAGGAGCACGTGCTTCTTCTTCTGGGCGGCGAGCACGGCCCAGCGCAAGTGAAGACTGGTCGGAAGTGGGATATAGACGGCGTCGATTTCGGGATCATCGAGTACAGCTTCGTAAGAACCATAGATTCTGACCTGAGGACTGAACCCATTATCGGACGCAAATTTCGAGGCCTTTTCCACCGAACGACTGCCTATTGCCGAGAGAGTGGCGTTGGGAGCAAGAGCAATAGCTCGAGAAACTTTGCGAGCAATCTCGGCGGCGCCGATGATTCCGAAACGGATGATCGTGTCGGCCATGTCTGCGGGCCGGAGCTTTGGACGTTGCTGGAAAGAGTGATGAAGATAAGGAGAGCAGGTAATCGGAATGAGTTTGAAATTAAATTTATAGGAAATATATAATTTGGTATATTCTGTGTTATATATATCTGTCCCATCAACAATCAAATTGACATCATCTTTGATATTAGATGTGAGAGATTATCTCTCACCTCAACCCTATAATTATTGTACTAAAAAACAATCCATCAATTTTCACCCTAAACAATATAAAATAAAATGTATCAAATATGGCTTCTTTTTTTTTCTTTCTTTTTTTTTTTTTTTGTAAAAAGACTATTTAAAATATGATTTAAAAAAAAAAAAAAAAGTGAAATGCAACTTTTATTAAAAGTGAGTTTTATGTTATTGTCAATTAAATTTAAAGTTGAAGCTAAAAGTAATTTATGAGATAAATAATCTTAGCCTGTACCACTCACATTATCTTTTATATATATATATATATATATATATATTTTTTTTTTTTTTTTTCTAAAGGGTTGATGTTATCACTTTCAAATGATTTTGAAAATAGTCATTTATCTATTTGTAAGAAATAGAGTAGTCAAAATTTTCCATTGCCACTACTTCATTTTAAATTCTCTTAGGAATTCCTAAAATTTTATAAATGAACGCTAAAATAATTATATTCCTTTTGTTGTAAAGTCGAGAGTATAACAGAACAAACGAGAACACGAATATAAAAAATATAAAAAATTATGTACATAGAAAATATATAAAATGGAAATTTGAAGTGAATTTTCTTCGAAGATCCACTAAATGACACTCTTTATAGACAAATTAGAGGTGGATTTATATGACCACTAAGAATGTGTGATTATGAGACACATGGACAAGGTAATTGCTAAATGACGGTCTTTTGACACTAAGCATGGATACATAATGGACATCTATTATTATTATAATATTTATAATACCTTTTATTACCAATTATTGGTAGATTTAAATTTGGGACCTTTTCAAATATATTAAAAGGAACCAAAATATTTACAAATATAATAAAATTTCACTATCTGTGATAAACCACAATAGACTTGTGTATTTTGTTATTAATTGTAAATATTTGCAACAGTTTTACCATTTAAGATCATTTCTCTTTAAATTTTCATTATTTTTTAAAGATTAATATTTGAATTTTAATTAATTCAATCTAACTTTTTTTTTATCTTTAAAGAAAACTTAATTTTTAATTAATTAGAATTTCTTTAGTACAATTATAAAATACAATAAATTATCAAGTTGATTTAAATTGTCTTTAAAATTTAGAAAAATGAGATGATGAGGGGCGCCAAAGAGTGTCAATCTAATTGAGATGTTCAAGTACGACTACTAACCTCTTTTCTATTAGTATCTAAAAAAAAGTGAAAGAAGAATCACTTTTTAGCGGTAGGAATTGAAGAATTTCAATTTCAAATTAAATTCCATAAAGTTACCTTTTAATCATTGGAAGGTGAGTCTAAAATTTTCACATTCCTGCAAAAACTTTTCATATTCTACCTCTTTTTTACATTTCTTCGTCTACTAACCATTACGAGTGAATTTAAATCTTTATTAATTCACTTTTAAATTGTATAAAATTATAATTTTTTATTGTAAGCTTTAATACATCGTCAAGTTAAGTTTTACTACTTTTAAGATATATATATATTTTTTTTAAAAAAAAATAAGTGTTATCATATATTCAATCTTGAAAAAATTGTCTTTTCTTAGTTTATCTAAATATTGTGTTGTGTTATAGTTATGTGTATTTAAATGTTATAGTTTTTTAAAATATAATCAGTATATTAACTTACTCTAAGCTAAATTTATCAAATAAAATGTTATATTATATGAAATAATAACTTTTTCAAAAGTATAACTGGTTCACATTTTTTATTCTGTTAATTTATAAATTAATTTAGGACAATTATAACTATTGCCACGTGTTTGAGATGACACGAAGCGACCAATGTCTTTAAAAAAAGATAAAATTTTTAGGAAAAAAAAGAGTCGTTATCAATCATTTTACAGTGTGATGATACAAAGTTAACAATATTTTAATTAAAAAATTTGTTTACAAAAACTAAAATTGGGTTGGAGAGTCATTTGTGGATGAGGAAGATGTTAGCATTTCCTGACACTTTTTTAAAAATGATGGTCAAAATTTAAATCTTAAATTAAAAATATATTTTTTAAAATTTTATTTTAGCGCTCATTACTCTAATGTTCGAAGTTATGATCCCATACAAGAAGTGGAAAAAATTTCAATGAATTAAGTCATATTAGATAGGGTTGATCAACTCAAACCGAAAATCCGAAAATCCATTACACGGCGGGTGGTTGATTTTTCATATTAAAAACTGATCGTGGTGGGCCCAAAAAAAGACTCTACCGACTGAACCAACCGCTTTACTTATATAAGAAAAACATTGTTTATTTAATATGTAAAAATCATGGTATCAAATTTTCATTAACATCTCGATATTTTCATGTTTTTATGGGTTCGATATCGAAATAAAAGATGAATGGAAATTTCTATTATATCATAGAAAAATCTATGAAACATAAAAAAAATCAACAAAATGTTACTAATGTAAAAATAATAAGAATATTAGATATGTTAACTTGTTTAAAAATTATAAAATGTTTATTTAATAATTTAAGTTTATTTTTAAAAAAAATTGTTTTTATAATTATCAAGATCAACACTTCATCGATATTTCCATAAAATTAAGACTTCGATAATCTTTTAAAAATATCTATCAAGATCAACGTTTCATCAATATTTCAATAAAATTAAGTCTACAATATTTTCGTTGATATCAACATTTTAAACTTAGTAATAATTAATTACCCATTATAATAGATAATTATTACCTATAGCACGTGAGCAATTATTATCGGTAATCATTGCCTATTAAGAATTAATTAAACTTTCTTTTTTAAATTTCTTTTCTTGTTTTTATTTCTTTTTGAGAAAAATACATTTTTAGTCCCTGAGTTTTCTGAAATATGTGCATTTGGTCCCTGAAGTTTCAAATTAATCATTTTAGTCCCTGAAGTTTCAAATTAGTCATTTTAGTCCCTAAGTTTTCAATAATAGGTTCAAAAGGTCCTCTTCATTAACAGAACTGTTTAAATTAACAGATTAGTCCACGTAAATTAGTTAAGTGCTGACATGGCTTGCTAACTAAGTTGATGAGAGCTCTCTATAATTTTTCTCGTAAAGTTCTGATCAAAACTTTACGGAAAAAGTCACAGAGAGTTTAACTCCGGCTAGTAATGTGACTTTTCTTTTCCTCTTTTGTCTTCATTTTCTTTCCCGTTTGTTTCATTTTCCTTCATTTTCTTTTCTTCTTCGTAAACCTTAACCCTAACCATTCCCTTTTTGTAAGAGAGTTTCAAAAAAAATATGTTCAAGATGCATCATCCTCAACTGATCACCCTCACTTACAACTTTGTGCATGTTCAAAAGGGATTTTGAAATTGTCAAAACCACTTTTATTATTTTTAAGATCACTCGAAAATATATTTTTAATCACTCAAAATTAATTTAGTTTCTAACTTTAAACTTTTGTACAATTTTCATATCATTAAAATTAGTTTTGAAGGATTAAAAACATGTTTCATGGTGATTTTAAAAATGACAAAAGTGATTTTAGAATCAATTTCCATTTGTTTAATCCTCGCTCCGTTCATGTCGATGTTCCCCATCATTGACAAGTTCTATTTGGAGAAAGATGTACCACAACTCTCTTTGTTTATGTTGATAGGCATCCCTAGGTAGCTCTATGGCCAACAATTTTCTTTTGGGTTGTTTTCAAATATAGAAAAATGAACTCCAATATTTACAAAATATTGCAAAATTTCACTCTCTATCTGCCATAGATCGTAATAAACTGTAATATTTTGCTATTATTTGTAAATATTTTCAACATTTTTATCATTTAAAATAATGGGTTGTTTTCAAATATAGCAAAATGAGTGAAACTATTTACAAATATAGAAAAATTTTACTGTTTATTAGCGATAGAAATCAATAGACTTCTATCGCGTTGTATCATTGATAAACAATGTAATTTTTCTATACTTGTAAATAGTTTGATATTTTTTCTATTTATAATAATTTTCCTAAAATAATTTTCCTTTTCTTTTCCTATTTTTCTTTCAACCTAAGTTCTCCTTCTCTTTCTAGAACTCAAACGCCACAACAAACCGATAAATGAACCCTAAAAAAATTATGTTCCTTTCACTTATTAATAATTATTTGAGCACCTTTCATTTTTCAATCAAAATTCTGCATTCTGTTTACAAATATAGAGTCGGGTCCCATAGTCATTACAATTGCAGAACAAAGGTAAACAATAATAAACATAATCAATTTAGACTCACTCTTAAGTTTACTATTTATGGATTACGTTTAACCTAGAGTAAACATAGCCTAAAGTCTACAGAGTTACCCTTCAATCATCATAAAATGACTCTAAAATCTTTCACATTTCTAAAAAAAATATCTCATATTCTACTCTTTACATTTCTTCATCAACTAACAATTGTGACTGTATTTAAATCTTTATTAATTCAAGTTGAAATGGTATAAAACTATAATTCTTTTTATTGTAAGCTCTAAATAGACCAAGTTAATTTTTACAATTTTTAAGATACAAAGTTGTTTTTAAAAATAAGCACTATTTATATTCAATTTTGAAAAGGTTATCCTTTTCAGTTTATCTAAATTTATAATTAGGCGTATTTAAATGTTATAGTTTTTTTATTTATTTTTTATTTTTTATTAAATATAACCAATATATGAACCTACTCTAAACTAAATTTACCAAATAAAATGTTTTATTATATGAAATAATAACTTCGCCGAAAATATAACTGTCCACATTTTTTTACTCAATTAATTTATAATTTAATTTAATTTAGGACAATTATAATAAATGACAAAATGAGACTAATTATTTACAAATTTAGCATTCAAGAAGTCCTTCATAGACTTTCATCCATCGCTACATGCTCCAAGCTTGAATGATGATTACGTGGTTAAAAGAATACCTATTTCCGTACTTTATCAAATTGATTATTTAAGAGTAAGTTTGGTAGAGAATCTAGATTATGTTTTATGTTTTCATATTTACTAAGGTCGATGTGTTTGACAGACAACTCAAATTTTTGTTTCTAAAAACCGTTTTTAGGTTTTGTGAAACCGTGCAAATTTTGAAAACAACATTTCTATATTTTTATTATATCCATATTTTAAATTTTAAATTTGAAAATACAGATTATATTAAATAAAGGCAAAAACATTTAGAATTATAATGTGTCATGTTATAAACTCAATTTATTTTTTTAAAAAATATAATTTATATTATGTATATATTATAAATTCTATAATACTACAAAATATTAATTTTATAAAATTTTTAACATAAATCATATTCATAAATAAATTAATAATAGTTTATTGTCAATTAAATATTATATAAAAAATATTAATTGAAAACTAAAACTATTTTTATGATTTATAAATATATTAATATCAAATACATTTTAAATAGTTGTTTAGATTTGAATCCAATTTCTGCTACCAAACATACAAAACATTATTTTAAAATTAGTTTGGTGTTTGGGATCTTGGTTAAGAAAACATAGGGAATAAATATTGGTAATAAATCAATAAAATTGAAACTGAATTATTTGCTCAAGTTCATCTCTTCCCTCTTCAATTTTCTTTTCCATTCATTGTTACTTTTGCATCTTATCCGCATTATTGTGTTCATAGAAACAACATTGATTTTTCATAGGTGTAATTGCTCAAATTTAATTGATATTCATTTCCTTCATTAATCATTACCCAAACAATAACAACAATAAAATATAAAAGAGAAGCTATTACTAGCTCAAATCAAATACTTAAATGAAGTAGTGATAGACTTCTATTATCAATAATCATTGATGGTATTCTATTATTGATTATCAATAATAATAGAATATGTCTAGAAATGATATTTCTCTTGTCAACTTCTTTAAATTAGTCTACCACTAATAGTCGATAATAGTCTTTTATTACTGTCTATCAATGATAGAATATGTCTAAAACTTGTATCTTGTCAACTTCTTTAAATCAGTTTACTTATTTAGATAAGTCTACCACTGATATTTAGTGGTAATCTTTTACCACTATCTATCAATGATAAAAAATGATATACTTCTATCACTGATATTAGATTCTATCAATAATTAAAATAAAAAAAAACCCACACACATTACTATCAAACTATTTGTCTAAATCAATTCCTTGTCATATTTTTAGCCTCTCTCCTTTTATTCTCTTCTTCATCATCACCATTAGTTTTCCAGCAAGAAAAAATGTTTGTAAGTTAAAAGATACATTGTTTATCAAGATAGTTATAGGAGTTTAACACTTGTAGACAATGATAAAATACTATCACCAAGTATTAGTTATAGAATACTATCATTGTCTATTAGTGATTAAAAACTATCATTATCTATGAGTGATAGACAATGATAGTCTACTATCACTGAAAAGACAATGATAACAAACTATCACTATTTATTAGTAATAAACAATGATTATGTATTAGAAGAAGGCACCTGTGGGTCTTTTTGGAACGTAGACTTTTTGGACTTTCTACATGTGTTGGAGCAAAGTTTTGCAATATTTGTAAATTGTTTTGGGTTGTTATATTTGCAATTAATTTGGCCCATTTTGGTGTATTAATGATCAACCCTTTAATTTAAGTAATGAATTCCATGTTGATAATTAAGTAATCATTTATGGTGAATAATTTGAAGATTAAGGAATTAAATAAGGGCAAGAAATAACAGTTCAAACATGCATCATGGGAAATAATATATTGGAACTAGAAATTAGCATAAAGAACTAGAAATTATTTCAAACCTACAAAGTTTTTCACCCTTAAAATTAAGGATTTTTTTTTTATATTAATATTGTTATTATTAAAACTATTTATAAAAATATAGTCTTTCTCAAACTTATTATAAAAATACGGTTATTTTGCCGGTTATCGTCTTTTTAAATGACGATGATACATTTTTTGAACATATCCTTGTCTTTTGGAAAGATGAGGTATTAATTTTTTTTAAAAAATATTGTTTGTGGATAAAATGCTAAAAAAAAAAAATCTTAACTTCATCAAATTTGTTTGTCAATTAAATGCTATAAAAAAAAGAGAATCTTAATATTCCCCATCTTTTACAAATATTGAGAAAGTGATTTAAATTTAAACAATATTAATAAAAAAATCATTTGTAATCCGTCTTTATTTTTTCTAAATTCGTTTCTTTTTTTATTCCGTCCTACTTGAAAAATATGAAGTTTGTCTAGACAAAATTGTATCAATCAAAATATATAATATTCAATAGGTATATAAATTTAATCATAAAATTAATTTAAAAAACACTATTAATATGGTGAAATTTATTGAGACAAAATTGTATCAATGAAGATATTTTTTTTCAAGAAACCAAGTAGGAGATTAGTGGATCGATTAAAAAAAAAGAAATGAATTTAGAAAAAAATAAAGACCGATTAAAAATATATATATTTTTTATTAATACTGTTTAAATTTAAATCACATCTCTTTCCTAAAATTTGTAAGAGAGGAAGAAGGTTAAGATTTTTTTTTTTTGGCATTTAATCGGCAAATAAAAGTAAGTTAAGATTTTCTTCTTTACTATTTTTTTTTTTTAAAAAAACCAATTGGAAATTTGCCATAATTCTTTTTTCTTCATATAACCCCTTAGACTTAGTCAAATGTCTCATTTTTTTTAAGGTTAAAATATCATTTTGGTTTCATAATTTTTGTTCAATTTTAGTTCTTATATTTTTAACAAATCTTAAATTTAGTCCTTACTACTAGTTTGTTGTAGATTTTTTCATTACCTTTTATTTTTTATTAACATTTTCACTATGAATTTTGAGAAAATATTCACATATTGTGTTTATTTGCATGTAAATTATTATGATTATTTAATCAATATTTCGATAAAATTTAACTTCGAGTGACTAAATTTAAGATTTATTAAAAGTACAAGCACTGAAATAGACTAAAATTCAACCCATTACAAAATATAGAGAAAATTACAAAATTGTTAAACCCTGTTTTTTAAAAGAAAAATTCCCGTTTGAGGTCGGATCCTTTAAGAAAGATAGGGGAATTTCAAATGACTTAGAGGAAATAAATTATTATTATTATTATTTTTATGCTTTTCACACATGTATATTGTAACATCAATATATGGGCCCTCCTAATAAAAGTTGAAAAGTAAGAAAGAATCTAGAAAAACATGTTTTTTTAAAAATGATGTTAATTTTGAAAGACCAAAAATTTTATAAGTTAAACATAGCAATTTCCATATGAATATAATGGTCCAAAAATAACTTTTTAAATAAACAATTTCAAAAGTATATTTTAAATTATACTATTATGTTTTATCTAAGTTCTTTGATATATACATATGACATTGACATTACATAGTCGTGGATGTTTTAGCATTTGAGTCTAGATATCCCTTAGTAATTAGTCAGTTAAAGTTGATGCCATAACCTTGTATTGAGCAAACATTTAAATAATCAATGACAACGTGCAAATATGAAAAGATATTGAACAGTTATTTAATGTTAATTTATTATATATTTTAAATATTAAAAAATACAATAAATTATACGGATGTGTTTAGACTCTTTTTTTTAGTAATCAATTTTTTCATTTTAAAACAATTTAATAAGTACAATTCATCTTTTTTTTTTTTTTTCTTTTAAACTCAGAATAATTTTGTAAAAAAGCCTTTCATACTCTTACTTTTTAAATTTATTATTAAGGAGATATTTTGTAAATTAATATTTGACCAGGGGTAAATTAGTCTAAAAATGATTCTTCCCCTAAGCCAGTTTATAAGATACTATATATAACATGTGATTAAGAAAAAAAGACACACAATAAATAATATGGATGTGTTTAGCCTTTTTTTAGTAATCAATTGGTTAATTTTAAAACAATTTATAAGTATGCATTGTTTTTTAAACCTAACAATAACATTGTAATTTTTTTTTGGTTAATATTCTTACTTTTTAAATTTTAAATTTTATAATTATTCTTAATGACATATTTTGTAAATTTAAGATTTGACAAAGAGGTAAATCGTGATTCTTTCACTTTTAATTTTAAAATAATTGAATAAGAAGAATTCATGTATTATTTTTTAAACTTAAGAATAATATTGTTAAAAACACATTCTATACACAAACGAATATTAAACTATTTACAAATATAGAAAAATTTCACTATATATCAACAATAGACCGAGATAGACTAGCACTAATATATAGTGAAATTTTTTTATATTTGTAAAGAGTTTGATATTTTTTATATTTATAATATTTTTTCTCTATCATATTCTTATTTTTAAAATTTTAAAATTTATAATTATTAGTAATGACAGATTTTTGTAATCCACTTGGAAATGTTGTTCTCTTCTCTCTTCACAAACATTTTTTTGTTCCTACCAAAAAATGACACAACCACTCCCAAATAAAGTTGAAAAAGTAAAAAGGAGGGGTGATTTCAATTGGCTCTCATAGTAATCGATTTTTTAATTTTAAAACAATTTAATAAGTACAATTCATGTATTATTTTTTTAAATCTAAGAATAATATTGTAAAAAAAAAAAAAAAACTTTTCATACTCTTACTTTTAAAAATTTAAAAATTTTATTATTAATGAGATATTTTGTAAATTTAATTTTTGATAAAGGGATAAATTAGTCTAAAAATTATTCTTCCTGTAAACCACTTTATCAGATAGTATATAAAATATGTGATTAAATTATATATGTGTGTTTAGCCTTTTTTTTTTTTTTTTTAGTAATCAATTTGTTAATTTTAAAACAATTTAATAAGTACAATACAATTATTTTTAAAACCTAACAATAACATTGTAAAAGGAAAAAAACTTTTCATATTCTTACTTTTAAAATTTTAAATTTTATAATTATTATTAATGACATGTTTTGTAAATTTAAGATTTGATAAAAGGATAAATTAATCAAAAATGATTCGTCCCTTTTAATTTTAAAAAATCGAATAAGTAAAATTCAAGTATTATTTTTTAAACCTACGAATAATATTGTAAAAAAAAAACATTTCATATTCTTACTTTAAATTTTAAAATTTGAAAAAAAGGAGTAAATTAGTCCAAAAATATATATTCCCTTAAGCCAAAAATGATTCTTCCCTTTTAATTTTAAAACAATTGAATAAGTACGATTCATGTATTATTTTTGAAATGTAAGAAAAATATTGTGAAAAATAACTTTTCATATACTTACTCACAAAATTTTTAAATTTATAATTATTATTAATTACAAATTTTGTAAATTTAAAATTAGAATTTCTCTTAAATTCGAACCATCCATAGCTGATAATAGAACTAGAATAAATATATTTTTTTTAAATGCAAGAATAATATTGTAAAAAAAGCTTTTCATATTCTTACTTTTTAATTTCTTTTAATTTGTTAATTATTATTAATGATTTTTTTTTTTGTAAATTTAAAATTTGAAAAGAGGTAAGTTAGTCCAAAAATATTTATTCCCTTATGCCACTTTTTAAGATAGTATATTATAGGTATGTGTTGAGCCTTTTTTTAGTAATCAATTCCGTAATTTAAAAATAATTTAATAATATAGTTCATGTATTTGTTTAATCCTAAGAATAATATTGTAAAAAAAAACTTTTTCTTATTTTAAAATTTTAAAATTTAAAATTATATAAAGGTGTAAATTAGTCCAAAAATGATTCGTGGTCTAAGACACAGTTTAAGATGTGTGTGAGAGTGTGAGAGAAATAAAATATTTAAAAAACGCACAATAAATTATATGGATGTGTTTGAATTTTTTTTATTAGTAATTTTTTTATTTTAAAACAATTTAATAAGTAAAATTCATGTATTATTTTTTTGGAACTAAGAATAATATTGTAAAAAAAAAAATCATATTTTTACTTTTTAAATTTAAAATTTTATAACTATTATTCATTACATATTTTGTAAGTTTAAGATTTGACAAAGGGGTAAATTAATCAAAAAGTGATTCTTCCCCTAAGTCTATATTTCCCTTTTCTTAGTAATCAAATTTTTAATTTTAAAACAATTTAATAGGTACAATTCATGTATTAAAGATTAACATTGTAAAAAAAAAAAAAAAAATCATATTCTAACTTTTTAAATTTTAAATTTTATAATTATTATTGATTACATATTTTATAAGTTTAAGATTTGAAAAATGGATAAATTAGTAGAAAAATAGGATTACGGGAATAACATTGTAAAAACTTTCATATTCTTAATTTTTAATTTTATTATTAGTGACATATTTTTTAAATTTATGATTTGAAAGGGGTAAAACAGTAAAAAAACACACACAATAAATTATATGGATGTGTATAGTTTTTTTTATTAAACAATTTTTAATTTTATTACAATTTAATAAGTACAATTAAAAAAAAATTCATATTCTTACTTTTTAAATTTTATAATTATTATTAATAGCATATCTTGTAAATTAAAAAAACTTTTCATATTCTTACTTTTTAAATTTTATAATTATTATTAATAGCATATCTTGTAAATTAAGAAAACTTTTGATATTCTTACTTTTTAAATTTTACCGTTTAAGGTAGCGTGTATATATAGAGAAAGAGAGAGAAGACATTGAACAATTATTTAATGTAAATTTATTGTATACTTTTAATTAAATATAATATGTGATAAAAATATTAAAAAACACACAATAAATTATACAAATGTGTTTAGCCCTAAGAATAATATTGTAAAAAAAAAAAAATTTCATATTCTTACTTTTAAAAATTTTAATTTTATAACTATTATTAATAACATACTTTTTAAATTTAAGAGTTGAGTTGACACATAGGTAAATTAGTCCAAAAATGACTATTTACCTATATATTAAATGTGAGAATGTAAAAAGACATTGAATAATTATTTAATGTTTTAATAATCAATAAAGACATTGAACAATTATTTAATATTTTAATAATCAATTTTTTTCTTATTTTATAATAATTTAATAACTACGGTTCATGTGTCATTTTAAATTTTAAATTTAAACCTAAGAATAATATTGTTAAAATAAGGCTTTTCATATTCTTACTTTTAAAATTTTAAATTTTATAACTATTATTAACAACATACCTTTTAAATTTAAGAGTTGAGTTGACAAATAGGTAAATTAATCCAAAAATGACTATTTGCCTAAGTGTGAGAATGTGAAAAGACATTGAACAATTATTTAATGTTTTAGTAATCAATTTTTTTATCTTATTTTACAATAATTTAATAACTACAGTTCATATGTTATTTTAAATTTTAAATTTAAACCTAAGAATAATATTGTAAAAAAAAGCTTTTCAAATTCCAACTTTTTTAATTTAAAATTTAATAATTATTATTAATGACTATTTTTTAAATATAGCAAAATGAGCCAACTTATTTATATATAACATAATGTTATTATATATCAGTGACAGATACGAAGAAACTACTATCATTTATCATTAACAATGATAGGCACCAATAGTAATAGATGTCTATAAGTGTCTATCAATTGACATTTGGTATATTTAAAAAATATTTTCAACAATTTTATCATTTAAGATAATTTTCCTGTTATTAATAACCGTTTATGAGAATGTGTAAAGATATAGCTAAGGAGGATTTAAATGACAATGTGCTTGAAGTCACACTTTTTTAAAAATATATACAATTATTTTCCTAAAATAAAGTTTTTCATTAAAAAAATTTTACAATTGTTGGTCCCTTAAGTTTGAATTATATTACATTTCAGCCAACAATTTTATTAGTCCATCTAATTATCTTTTAATAATCTAACTACGTGGCAATTAGAGATGTTTATTTTGAAGGGATCGAATCCCAATGTGGAAACTATTTATCGTTTTTGTTTTTGAACTGGGATGAGAAAATACATAATTGATAAAACAAAATTAATTGGGTAAGCATAATTTTAAAAATTTAAAGAATAATTGTAATAATCTTCCGTGAAAAAACAAAGAACGGGAAGAGAAGAACTCATGAGTAGATTACTCAACTATTCTCAGGGAAGGATCAAGGAGATTGTGGGATCTATCTTTTTTCTTTAGAGAATTGAAAAACTGTTAAGAGAAATTTTAGAGAGAAAGAAGACAACTATACTGTGTCTTACTCTTAATTCTGTATCAACATACATATTAAATTTAACCAACACAATACATGAGAGGAGTTATTTCCCTCTTTATTTAAATTTTATTTTCAAATAATATTATTTTTTATTTAAATTATATATATATATATATATATTATTAAATAAATATCTCTTTCTTAATCTATAGTTTTAATATAAATCTCATTCATATTAATTTCACTCTATAGTTTTAATATGAATCTAATTCATATTAATATTCGAATCTTATTCAAATATTTTTCTCTCATATTATATAGTTTTAATTATAAATCATATTTATAATTAATCATATATTATGATGTATCATAGAACATTATATTTTATATTAATCCTTATTAATATAAAATTCTCTTAAATAATTTGAACAATTTAAATTATTCCAAAAGTTAACTAATTCTTGTTTTATCTTAATGAGCTAGTAGGATGACCTAATGAACTTACAGATTAGAACCTCAAATGATTTGAGATTAAAATATTTAAACTTTTTAATTATTTTAATCAACATTCATTAACTATGAGTCACTTCACTAAAGACCTACGACTGCACTCTTCACACTATAGATATATTTATGTGTTCATGGATATAACCAGTCATCAATAAGGCGACCTTTCACAGATTGCATGTAATTACAGTTGGGTCAAATTACTGTTTTACCCCTATAATTATTTTCTCCTTAAGTCCCCACTGATTCTCTAATGAACAATCTGTTTATAGTCCTACCATAAACAAATCCCTCTCGAGCCAATGAAAGGGAGGGGCCTTTAGTTCAAGGCCTAAAGTCAGTACTTAAGAGGGCAATTTATCTACATTCCTCAATGATTGCAAGGAGTGAACTTCATCTTATGTAATTATGTTCCTAGCTCCCTACTTGGACAATTCTCCAAAATAAATGGCATATTGAGTCAGCGACACATGCCACTCTCACCCATACAAATCAAATGATTTTCCTCATAGACAGGAGTCCACTATTCACTTAGGATTGAGATCGAGTTATTTATGGTCATCCTATGAAAAATTAATCTCTTCAATCAACGGTTTTATAAAGAGAGATTAATTATTTCGTGGTCAATTCTTATACAAACTCTTTATACAGGATATTCTCACTCACATGTCTCCACATGAACGATTTAGATCAAATCGTTAATACACTTACAACTCTTGTAACAATTACAAAGTGGGTCGTATCAGTAGTGTCACTAGGTTAAGATACCCAACCTTATCCATATACTGTAGACCTTTTAGGTTATTACTCTAACAAAATCCACTTGTATGTCTACATACTGTTCAAGCTACATATAATAACATCATATCTTAGTTTATTGGATTGAGTAAAATGCAATCTAAATATCGAATAAAACACCTTTTAATTTATTAAATAAATAATTTATATTTACATAAATTACAAATTACAAGATCACGAGATTTAGGGCACTAATTCCAATATATTTTTCCCACTTGCCATTTAGGTGATAGATTGTTTAGTGTGTGTGTTTATTTTTAAATAAAAAGTTTACTTTTTATTTTTTTTTCTCCTTTTTAAAATTTTATTTCTTAACTCCCTTTCAGGCTTATTAGGACAATATTATAGTTTTGGATAAAATTTAGAAAATATATATATTTTGAAACTAGTGAAAACCATACACCTTTTTTTCTTTATTAGAAGAAAGATTTAGCTTGATACCAATGTAACTATTAGTAAGATTTAGCCAAAGACCAATTTAACTAATTAGGAAAAACATATTGTTGATTAAAGTTTAGTGATACTTAAGATAGCAATATATAATTAAAGGAATAAAATAGATATTTAATCCAATTGTGATTATAAATTACTCGTGAAAGATCAACTGAATTTGATAATATTTGGGCCATGAACTTTCAAACTCAACAATTTTATTGGTAGCATTTTGGTTCTTTCGTCCAAATTTTTATTTAATAGACTAACGATGTGGCAATTATAGATTTTCATTTTCTCCACTCTGTCATCCAAGCGAGAAATAGGAGTGGGAGTGGGGAACAAGGATGCGGAACCTCGCCCCTAGTCAATATAAAATTAATCATATAAAAAAATTAGCAAACAATTTAACCATTTAATTAAAACAGTTCAATAGTAGTTTTTTACCTTAATTGATTTTTTTTTTTTTTTTTTTTTTTTTTTTTTTTTTTTTTTTTTTTATAAAAAAACTAAATAGAGAAAATTTCCCTACAAAGCCCGATTCTCACCCATTTTGTGGAGAATCCCCGCCCCAATCTCAACAAAATTTATCACCACGTGCTTGAGACGACGCAGAACGATCGACGTCTTCGAAAATGGTTAATTTAAAAGAAAAAATAAAAAGGTGTTACCACCAATATTTTTTACGGTTGATTGGACACCGAAGTAAAATAAACCATTTTTAATTAAAAAAACAAAAATTGTCTGCGAAAACTAGAGTAAACTAGAGTTGAGTTCGGGAGTCATTTGTGTATGGAGGAGGTATTAGCACTCTACAACACCCGTTTAAAAATGGTGGCCAAATTCTAAATCTTGAATTAAAAATATTCTTTAATTATTCTTTTTAAGAAAATAATGTCTTATTTTTTCCTCGTTACTCTAATATTTGAATCAATAATCCCATAAAATAAGTGGACTAACTTCCGTCAATTTGACTATATTATAATTGAGGAAAAATTCCTCACCTCAATAAAGTGAGAAATTATTACATTTTTTCAAAATCCGTCATAGGATAGTCTTTAAATAAAGGGAGTTTTTTTTATTTTTTATTTTTAATTATTTTTAATTTTTTATTTTTTTTATAAAAAAACACTAATTAAATTCATTTTTTCTTGAGATGAAATCTAGGACTCCCAAAGATGTGATCCCTCACCTTAAAGAATTCTAGGAAATCAGACTTTCGAATTTCATAGTTTTCATCGCAGGATTGTATTTTTTAAGAAAAACGATCTTAAAAACAAATTATTAGAAAAATAGTTGATTAGAAGACCTTTTGAAATAATAGATTAACTTTTGAATGTTTGAAAACACAAAATTTGTAATTTTAAAGAAAAGAAATTTAAATGATTTGGAAAGCGTCTTGTGAAAAATTGTAAAAACTTAGATGAATTTAAATAAGAAGGATTTAAAAACTTTGAGAAAATTTAATTTTAGAGATTTAAAAACTTTGGGAAATTTTAGTTAGAAATCAAATAAGACTTAATTTGAACATTATATAAGAAAAACATAATTAAAGAAGCATCATAATAAATTAAGCAAACATAAAAGGGTCATAATAAAATTTAATAAAAAAATATATTGGAGATCGATCTCGGACACCTCAAGAATTTTAGAAAATTGGACTCCCAAATTTTCTAAATTTTGTCGTAAAATTTTAAGAAAAACACTCTTGAAAACAACTTAGACAAATTTAAATAATAAGGATTTTAAAACTTTGAGAAATTTTAATTTGAAAGATTTTAAAACTTTTGGTAATTTTAGTTAGAAATCAAATAAGACTTAATAGGAACATTATATAAGAAAAACATAATTAAAGAAGCATCATAATAAATTAAGCAAACATAAAAGGACATAATAAAATTTAATAAAAAAAAACATATTGGAGATCGATCTCGGCCACCTGAAAAATTTTAGAAAATTGGACTCCAAAATTTTCTAAATTCCGTCGTCGGAAATTTGAAGGAAAACGCTTTTAAAAACTTTTTTTTTTTTTTTTTTTTTAGAAAAAAGAGATCAAAACATTTTCTTTAACAAAACTCAAAGAGATTAAATATTAACGATTTGGAAATAAACTTGAAAGTATTGAAAATGCTAAACAAATTTTACTAAAAAGTACATTAATTTAAATAGGTAAAGCTACATTGAAAATTGAAAAGTTCAAGACACATGGGCACACTTACATAATAATAATAATAATAATAATAAATAAATAAATAAATAAACAAACAAATAAATAAATAAAAAAAAAACGAAAATAATAGCTAAATATCTAACACCTTAACCCTTCTTTTTCTCAAGTTAGTGGAAGAGGTACTGGAAGAGATAGGAGAAGAAGAATACAAAACAAAATTGGAAACAAAAACACCAAACTACCATTGTTGTACGTAAAGATGCAGACTCTAGGATTTTTAGGATTTTTAAAGAAGAAGGGATTTGGGGTATAGTTGCTAGGTTTTGGTTTTGGAAGAGAAAATGAGGATTTTTTGGCTTGTTGTGGATGAAGGCTCCCTAGGATTTTTGTTGAGAAAGAAGGATTGATGCTTGATGAGAAAAGAAAAAAAAAAAGGTGTGGAGGCTAAGTTTTTTGAAGAGAAAATGACGGTTAATGGAAGTGGTGGCTTCTTCTCCTGGAAGAGAAAGATTGGGTATTTAAAACCCAAAAACTTTACTCAATTTTGCAAATTTCTTTTTAATGCATTTCATTTCAATTTTAAAATTTTGCCAAACTTGGCTTAAGTTAAAAAATAAAGAACAACTTTTAGGCAACTAAAATCAAATTCAAAATTTTTCCACATTTGCAAGGTGGCAACACAATTAAATGAAAAAATTTGCATGGACGGAGAATGGAATGAGGAGATGAGACAGAAAGCCATCCCATCCCTACCTCGCCTATGACATCTTTAGTGGCAATTGCTTATTATTATTATTATTGTTCGCACGAGATTTTCGAAAAAATTTATTTCGTGGAGTTGAACTTAAGTTAATGTAAATTTCATGCGAATCTGCACTTGATCCTCTGATTCTATCTTAGTTGAATATGTATGCTTGATGTATGGAAGTGGAGCCCGTGCATGTTCTTGAAGTTGGAGTCTTGGAAGAATATTCTTCAAGTGTAGTTCAGCTTCAGCAATTAAAGAATCTTCGGATTGTAGGGAGAATTCTTTCTAGATTCTCTTGAGTGTAAAATTTCTCTACTTTTCAAATGGAGAACTCCTCTATTTTTTAGAGTTCTTAGTGGGCCTTATGGGCTTGGGCTTAGCTGGTCCATAGACCTGGCCTTTAGACCCAATTAATTGGATTTGGGGTCTTATTTGGTCTTGGACCAAATTAAGCCTATTTTTGGGCTCAATTGAACTTTAGCCCAAATATTAATATTAAATTAGATCAAATTATTTTATTTAATTCACCGGTAGAGCACATGACATCATCAGTATTTGCTAATTTATGTTTCAATTTCAATTTGGGACACATATCAACCTTTAATTAGTCCCAAACTTGATCATTTGTAATTTCCTGATTAATTTGGAAAATGACATAGCAATTTGTGATTGGTCCAAAATTTATCCTTAAACAATTATTATTATTATTCCTTACTTTTTCCTCATTGCGATTTTATTTCTTTTCGCTTCTATTCGGACAATATTATAGTTTTGAAAAGAAATTAGTAAAAGTAAATATTTTTTAATCTAACTAGGAAAAAACATGCACTATACATATCTTTATTAGAAGAAAGATTTGGACAAGACCAATTTAACCCTACAAACGTTTTATCTCTCCCTATTTAATTATCAAAGATACAAAAATATGATAAATGTAATTAAACGAAAAGTTAGATCTATGAAGGGTAGTTGTAATGAATGGCAACTTTAGGGGTAATAACCAAGTGTATAGCAACATTTTAATTTTTTTTTAAATATAGCAAAATCTATCAGTGATAGACTCTTATGGTCTACCAATCAGTGATAGACCATATCATTGTTTATATAGACTTCTATCGCTGATAGACTCTTATGATCTATTAGTGATAGACCATATCGTTAGTGGTGGTCTATCACCGATAGATTTTGATATATTTGCAATTTTTTAAAAAATGTTCCTATAGAAGTTAATTTTTTGAATCTATATTTGCACTGTTTCTTTGTGAAAATAAAAACAAAGGTTAACTACATGAATAGACTATTTCGACCCTATATTTTTAAAAATGTTATGGATCTTAGAAAATACCTGCTTCATTAATGGCTAAACCATTTGAATTCAAAACCATATTCTTCGACGAGATTTTCGAAGACATTTAATTTGTGAAATTTGAACTTTATATTTTGTATTAATTTCAATATTTGTAAGTACAGTCTCTAATATTTAAATCTTTAATTCTTTCTCTCGAACAGTTACAAGAAATTTAAGTCTTCCAAACCTTCTTGGCACTTCAGCTTCAAAGTCTTCAAGAACTTGAGAGGAGTTTTAGTCTTCTAAATCTTCGATCTTCAAGTCTTTAGAGTCTGGGAGCTTTAGTTGTTGAATCTTTCTAAACTTGAGAACTCGGGAGCTTCGATCTTAGTGCTTGGGAGCTTGAAGAGCTATGGTCTTCAGTTTTGGGGAACTTGAGAGCTTTGGTCTTCAGTCTTCAAAGACTTGAGAACTTCGATTTTTTGAGCTTGAAAACTTGGGAGCTTCAGTCTTCAAAACTTGGGAGCTTTAGTCTTCAGAACTTGAAGTTTAATTCTTCAACATTTGGGAGCTAGAGAGTTTTGATCTTTAGAACTTGTTGATCTTCAAATCTTCAGAGTTTCAACGTTTTACAAATCTTTAGAGCTTCAGAGCTTGAATCTTCCGAGCTTTCCAAAAAAAAATCCCTCCCAAATGAAGAGAGCTTCTATTTATAGAGTTTCTATGGGCCTTGGGTGGACTTGGGCTTGGCCCTTAGGCCATTAATTAGGTTTTGGGCCTAGGTGACTTTTGGGCCAAATTAAGTCTTTTTTGGGCTCAATTGGACCTAAACCCAACTATTAACATTTAATTGAACCAAATTAATTAACTTGATCCAACGGTCAAGACAGGAACACATAACATCACTGGAATCCGCCATTTTTCTTTCTTCAATTTCAAATTGGGACAAATGCTGACTTTTTATTATCCCAAAATTGACAATTTGTAATTTCTATCATTAATTCGAGAAATGACGCGACAATTTATGATTTGTCAAAATTTCTCATTCATCAATGACATAGACAAAGGGCAAATTTGAGACAATTGTAGGATAGATGGATTACTTTTTAGAGGATTTTCTAGAGAATTTGAAGAATGAGTTTTGGAATAATTCTTGATGGAAATGGACCAAATGGGCAAACAAAGAGATGGCCTTTTTATTTCTTGCAGCGAGAATTGGTCGAGGAAAACACAAGTTTTTACTTCTACAAATTCAACATCTAACACACACACACACTAACACACACTATGATCATTATCAAGGCTCCAAAGTTTAACAAGTGTGTTTAATAGGTTTGTCTATATATACAAACGAGTAATTGCTATCATATAACATGTTTATAATCAGTGACACATACTTTAAGGAGTGTCTAACAATTATGATTTGAAGAAGTGTTGAAATATACATCATATGTATACCATTATTACGATGTTTAATAGTTGTAATTATATCACAAATTATTGTTTGTTTACTAGCCTTGATCACAAAAAGTGTTTCCACAAGGTTTTTTTTTTTTTTTTTTTTTTTTTTTTTTTTTTTTTTTTTTTTGTAGGTGTTTTGACAAGTATACATATACTAGCAATTGTTTTGAATTAAAATAACATATTATGTATTTTTATAAAGAAATTTTTAGCATATTAACCTAATTTACAACTAAAATTTCATAAATGTCCTAAGATTTAGAAAATTTTCATATCTAGATTTAAGCTACATTTTTTTTTTTTTGACGTTTTAAACTTTCTAATCCATTCTCTCTCATCAATTATATAAATAGACATTCAAAACCAATTTGGTAAGATTCCTTAAAATTAGGAGAATTAAGAGCCAAATTATTTGCATTTACAGATTTCCTCTATTAGACTAAATCTAATGATTTTTTTTTTAAATATAGTAAAATTAGATAATTTATTTACAAATATTTATAAACAACAACTATAGTCTGTCCGTCGTGCAGTTTTGTAAAACATGGTATTTTTTTCCTATGGCTTGAGATGGATACTTAGAGATCATTTGGATCATGCACGATTTGTTGGTTTAAAGTTTATCGGTCGTTGCTGACTTTGGAAGAAGAATCATGTAACCTTTCCAATTAGTATAGAAGCAAAAACTATGACCTGAATGTCCTGAATGTGTCGTCTATTGGTTATCAACCTACAACATCTAAAGTTTATTAAAGATCAAGTCAAAAGGTTTTTCCGGGTGTTTGGGTTGGTCCTCTATTGGCTATCAATCTCGAGCATTCTTGTAGGGAGGTATATGGATTGAGTTGGTTGGATTTATGATGTTTTTTAAACTAACCTAAATATTCGGGTTGGTCGGAAAAAACTGAAAGAGTTGAATTGGATTGTCAGGTTATAAATTATTTTTTCTTATTAATTTAAAATACATAAACTTATCTACAATACATGACCAATAACTAAGCTTTTGTAAAATTTAAATGTTAAATACCAAATATGTATGATATTTATTACAAGCTTTAAACAAATACAAATATCATATAAAAGAAAAATATTAAAAATTCGAAAATTCATCCATCCAAAGTAGTCAAATTTTAAACAAAGATAAATATATATATGTATTTTATTAATATATAATTAATAATATAGAGAAATTGTTTTAAATGGCAAAACTGTTGAATTATTTACAAATATAGCATAATTTTACATTCTATCCGTGATAGATTATCATAGATGGTCTATCATATATAGAAAGTAAAATTTAATTTGTAATTATTTTCAACAGTTTTGCTATATTTGAAAACATCCCAATAATATATATATTTTTACTATTATATATGTATTTCAAGTTGGGTCAAACTAACTCAAGACCCAACCCAACACAACAAAAATAGAGAAATACCTCCTTCTAAAAGTTTACTAAACCTTCCTTTCAACAGTCTTCCTTCCCACTCTTATGTTGAGTGTTTTTTGCAAGATATTAGAAATGCAGTTGTCCTATAGACTGAAGATATTAGAAGTGCAGTTGTCCTACATTACTCGAAAGACTGAAGAAAGTGATAGTCCAAGCACCATAAAAGAAGTCTTTCCTTTGGTTTCAAATTGTCTCAGTTAAAAATACTTTAAGCTTTGTGTGCTAACTCTAATTAGATTCCTTTTTGTATTCTCTAGTTTGAGAGTGAAAAAAATGTATGAGCAGTCAAAAGTTTTGAGAGAGTGTTACTGTATAATTAAGATCGAGAGAGAGAATCAGTTTGTGTGATTGTAGCAATTTTTCACATAGTAGAATTTTTCTGGTCCGTGATTTTTTCTTTAATTTGGAGTTTTTACACGTTAATTCTTGTATTTTCAGTTTTATTATCTTGTTTAATTTTTTTGCTTATTTCGACAGCAAGAAAATGTACCTCCATTTTCATCATCAGCTATGGTTTTTATAATCTATATTCCATGACTACAAGATCAAAATCAGGGATCTATAAACCAAAGAATAATCTTACATAATATGTTGAGATCAATTGACCACCAACTTTAAAGATTTCTCTTCAATGTCCTCAATGGGTTCAAGCTATAAAGAAGGAACTTCAAGCTCTTGAACTTAATAAGACTTGGACGTACACTAATACTAAACACAAAAAGCAAGTATTTAGAGAAAAGTCGTAGTTAAAAGTGTAAATCTTGAAACCGAAAGATTAAATTAAAACAAAATTTAAAACTAAAAGTATAATATTTTGAAACTTAGAGACCTTATGAAAACTAGACCCAAGACTTAAAGATGAAAATGATATTACCCGTGTTTCTTTCTTTTATGAATCCACACTTATATTATGATTATTGAAGCAATGGCGCCATGATATGAAATTTTATGTTTCTACTTTGTATAAAGAGCGCTTGAGATTGAGAACACCCATAAAACCCATTTTACTTTATTTTTAATAAGCTTAAGAAGGTTGATAAGGAATAGAATCATTGTAAAGACATTTTTATTGTTTTTTTGAAAGATCATAGTTTCTCGAGAAGTTACCAATGTTTAGATTGAATATATATTTGGTTAAAATAACATTTTAGTCTCATTCAGATTTTTAGCTCATTCTCATATCCTTATTATTCCACCAAGTTGCTCTTGAGTTAGACATCCAAATCTTGTTTAACAATGTAATTTTTAGGTCATCTGTAAAAAAAAAAAAAAAAAAAGAAAAAGAATTTATCCTCGAAGGACTTTTACGTCTTTTCAACCTTTTTGCTTTTAAAATAATATTCCACTTTATTTCAAAAGAGTGAAAATCAAAATTCTAACCTTTAGTTTTGTGAAAAAGAAAAATTTAACTTTTAGGGCAAATTGCAAAAACCATTCTTAAAGTAGGGTGGTAGTTGTATAATTATACTCTTAAACTTTTGATTTGAAAAAATAAACCCTCAAAATTATATAAATGTTAAAATTGGGTCAAATTGGACTTTTAAACTTACGTAGTTGTATAAATTGTAACATTTTTATAAGTTTAAGAGTGCAATTTTTATCATTCGTGGGTCCAATTTCTACAATTATTGTAAGTTTGAGGATCTAATTGCAACTACTACCATACTTCAGTGTCAGTATTAAAGAGTCTCAAGAATAAAGAATAATTTTTAGGCTAAATTATAAAGGATGCTCTTGCATTTCGCATTTTGTGTCTAAAATATCCATGAAGTTTTAAAAGTTTAAAAAATACCCTTAAACTTTCAAAAAGAGTTTGAAAATACCCTTGTCGTTAGTTTTGGATGGAAATCATTAAAGTTTTGTTTAAAAAAATACCCCTAAACTTTCAGAAGTTTAAAAAATATACTTAAACTTTCAAGAAAAGTTCGAAAATACCCTTGTCGTTAGTTTTGGATGGAAATCGTTAAAGTTTTGTTTAAAAAATATCCCTAAACTTTCAAAATTTTCAAAAATACCCTTGAACTTAAAAATATAAATAAAAAGTACCTTCACTGCTAGTATATGAACGAAAATTGTTAATCATCGTTGGAAAAATAATTTAAAATGCTCCTACATTAATATGTGATCAATTTATATGAAGTTTTCTTGAGTTCGAAAAAAGACCAATTTTAAAACAAATTCTTTAATTATTTTATATAGATACTCTCACTTTTCTTTTATTTTTCTAATTCTTATACCAAATTTTTAGGAACCAAAATAAATATAAAAATTTTAAGTTAAAACAAAAAACCTCAAAAATTCCAAAATAAAAATCTCCCTTACAAACAAACAACAAAAAATCAAATAAAAAGTATTTGATTAATTATTAACAGAAATTCAATTGCTAACATACAACTTTGTTAAGAAATTTTGAGTCCTAAAATCCTTTAATGTTTTTAGAAGGTTAGGAGAGAATTCAAGAAGAGAGAGGAGAAAAAAAGAAGGAAAATAGAGGAGTAAAACGGTACTAATCACTTTTTGTTCATATAATAGTAAGGTATTTAAAAAAATTTTCTTTAAGTTTAGAGGTATTTTTTTACACAAAACACTAACGGTTTCCATTCAAAACTAAAGGTAAGGGTATATTTTTTAACTCATTTTGGAAGTTCAAGGGTATTTTTAAAATATTTAAAAGTTTAAAGATATTTTTTATACAAATACAAAATTTTAGGATATTTTGTATAATTTAACTTTTTTTTTTTTTTTTTTTTGGTATGAGTGAACAGTATTCTTTGTACATCTTACAGCAGACCTATGGAGAACTATTTATACAATTGTCTTTACCCCATATATTGAAAGGAGGGAAAAGCTAATAAATGATGAAGTACAATCAACAGTCAAACAATAAAGAGGCAAGTGAGTGGGATGGACATGGAAAAGAGGGAAAATGAAGAGTTATCTCTAAGACCCCCAAGCATGAAGCTTGAAAAGAGGAAGATGTGGAATATGAAGTTTGTGTTGTAGAACCAAATCTCAAATGACAAATATATATATCCAATTCAATGGACCCTTCCAAGGTTGTCACACCATACAATAAGTGTATGGATTGGATGAATGAATTTGTAGTTCGGTAAGGAGTGATTTAACCCATAAGAGTTCAGTAGCAGCCTCAGCAATATACCCAAATTCAACTTCTCTACTTCATGTAATATACAAACTAGTATTGAGGTCTAAATTTAAGATTATTAAAAGTATAATAACTAAAATAATATTTTAATTTAAGAATAATATTTAAGTGCAACTTAAATTTGATGCTCTCACTTTCTAACGAGAAAAAAAAAAAAAAAGTTAATTATTCTTTGAAAAAATATATTGAGACATGTCTAACATTTAATTGAGTGCATTAAGGGATAGAACTGCACATAAGTTCTTTTTTCTTACTCGAATGGGCATCAAACATCTTAAGATGTCTTGTCTATCTTAAAATGCCTATATATATTTTACATTGATGATAAATTCAAATGTTCGATCTTATGAGTTGAATCTCAGAGCCTATAAATTGAATTGAAAAGAAATATTATATTAGAAAAAAGGTAAAAAATGGGGGACAGAATGGTTCGTTTCGGAATCATCGGAGCGGCGGGGGTTGCTCGGAAAATATGTCGAGCAATTGGTCTTGCTCCCAATGCCACTCTCTCAGCAATCGGCAGTCGTTCAAAGGAAAAGGCCTTGAAATTTGCGTCGGACAATGGGTTGAGTCGTGAGGTGAAAATCTACGGTTGTTACGAAGCTGTATTGGATGATCCCGCAATCGACGTCGTCTATATTCCCCTTCCCACCAGTCTTCACTTGCATTGGGCTGTGCTTGCCGCCCGGAACAAGAAGCACGTGCTTCTGGAGAAGCCTGTGGCTCTTAATGTAGCTGACTTGGACAAGATTCTAGAAGCTTGCGAATCCAATGGAGTCCAGTTCATGGATGGTACCATGTGGATGCACCATCCTCGTACCGCCAAGATGAAGGAATTCCTTTCTGATCCACACAACTTTGGTCAACTCAAATCCGTATGTCTTTCTAATTCCATTCAACTATTAAACCATATTTTAAAGTGATTTTAATCGTATCAATATCACTCTCAAACATATTCTAATTCATTTAATGACCTCTCTCTAGTGTCTCTAGTGTTAGTGTTAAGGAAATATATAAATTTTTATATGTGTAATTCATGAACCTTTAGGCTTGTACTTGTATACCATTAATTTATTTTAGAGGAATAAATAAATATCATTTTGAGTTTAATTTTCATTTGGTCCCTAAGCTACGAGTGGTCACCTATTCACTTAAATTTTTAGTTTGATTTCAATTTGGTCTCTAAGTTTCAAATTGTTGAGATTTGAGTTTTCTATTGTGTAGTTGGAGTGAACCTTAAAAGATAGGTACAATCTAAGATGCATCGAATATTGTTCAATGCCAACTAAATCATGCAAGGAGTTGGGATAATTAAGAAAGTAGTAATAGAGAATTTAGATTTTTCTTGTTGATTTAGATAATTCATTGATAAGTGGATTGTCTATTTTTTGTTCTAATTATTGCAGGTACTCAGCGTTGCTAGTTATAAAGCTGATTCCAACTTCCTAGCAAATGATATTCGCATAAAACCTGACCTTGATGGACTTGGTATTTTGGGTGATACTGGATGGTATTGTATTTATTCAATCCTTTTTGCTACCGACTTCGAACTGCCTAAAAGAGTGATTGCTTTTCCTAATCCTATTCTCAATGAATCGGGTGTAGTTTTATCGTGTGGAAGCTCTTTATTCTGGGATGATGGAAAAATAGCAACTTTCTTTTGCTCTTTCTTTTCAAACCTGACTGAGATTATGACAGCCATAGGAACAAATGGGATATTAAATCTCACTGATTTCAGTATACCTTACGTAGAGAAAGAGGCTTGTTTCTCCACTGATTCACATTCTACGTACACGAATCTTGAGACCGGTTGGGGACCACTACCTAACAAACATATTGTCCCTACTAATGTTCCTCAAGAAGTCCATATGGTCAGGGAATTTTCTCATTTGATTAAAGAGATCAAAGAAAATGGGTCTAAACCTGAGAAAAAATGGCCAACCATCACTCGAAAGATTCAACTGGTGCTCGATGCAGTGAAGACATCGCTCGATCAAGGATTTGAAGCTGTTGAAGTAGGACAGTGATTCTTTTCTATGAGTGTGATCATGTTCCTTTTAATTACATTGTGCTTGGAATGCTCTACATTCTTAATTAAGATTTCATGAAGTTTCAAAGAGTTGTGAAGGAAGCCATTCCTTGAGAATAATTGCATGCTTAATTTATATACACCATAATAATGGGTTATTTTTCTAAGAGTTTAGTTTTAAGGTATATACTCTTGGTTCACTTCAAATTTGATTGACATTTACATTCAAAAATTTATCCGAATTAATAATTTTTTGTTTTTTCCATATGAAAACTAAGATGTCCAATTCTATACTAAAAAAATCAAACCAAATCAAACCTATAGATCAATTTGATTTGGTTTGATTTTTTGCACTTATTAATAATATTATTATTATTTTGTCGCACTCTTATCGAAGAGGACAAAACTCCCCCCACATCCGACAACATGAAGATACGAAATTATGGGTGTGTTTGGTTTAACTTTTAATCAAGTGTTTGATTTTGAAAATAAATCATTTTAGAAAAACTTGAGGTGTTTGTCAATCACTCAAAATAACTATAGAAACAATTTTAAATTGTATTTTAAACAATTTTTTTATCAAAAAAGTTTAAATAATAATGTTTTTTTCTAGTCAATCCAAATGAGCCTTATATGTGGTTCTGGTATTAAGCTTGGATTTACAAATATAGCAAAATTTCACCATAGAGTTGATTTCAAATATAGGCAAATGAACCAAAATATTTACAAATATAGCAAAATTTTACTGTATGTTTGCGATAAATCGTGATAGACCACGATCAACTATTATCTGTGTCTATAATTTCCATGATAGACATAGATAATAGTCTATCATGGTTTATCGCAAATAATTTATAAATATTTTATAAATGGTTTCAATAGTTTTGTCATTTAAAATAATTTTCCTTTCTTTTATCTTTATTTTATTTTCTTTTATTTTTTTTACAAGTATAGTCCAAACTATGTGGTTGAGTATTTATTTAGAAGTTGAACTTTTAAAAGTATGCTAAGTTACTAAAATTTTTAATTTGATGTCTAATAAATTTTTGAAAATTTAATGATTTTTAAAATTAATTGATATATAAATTAAAATTTTGTTACTAAACCAATCCTAAACTTTTAATTTTCTATCTAGCAAATTTGTGAATCTTTGAAAATTAGATTAAGAATCAAATAAAAACGTTAAAGTTTTCCCAATTAAACGTGTAACTATAACCATAATTAATACTCAATTAAATTTGAATTACTTATATAAAATGGAATAAATTGAAATATCATATTCCATGGTTGCAAATTTGGTCTTTTTAGTTTTAGTTTGGAGAAAATTAAAATTTAGTTTTTTCTTTTGATTTATAGTTAGAATTCAATTCTTCTTGATTGATAAACTATTTGTAAGTAGTCACTACTAGAGAGAATAAATTCTAACTTTTAAAACTCTATTGACTAAATTTTAACTTTCAAATTTGTAATTTAACCTAATCTTAGGGGGGATAGTACATTTTTTGTCTCTAGATTTTGGGTCTAGTTTCTACTTGGTTTCTAGGTTTCAACATGTTAAACATTTAGTCCTTAAGATTTGAATTTGGTTTCAGTTTAATCATTATATTTCAAAATATTACAATTTTATCTTTAAGATTTGAGTTTTGTTTCAATTTGATCTCTAGATTTCAAGACTTACACTTAGAACCTCGATTTTTCGCCAAATACCAATTTTTAGTCTTTGAATTTAATGTCCATTAATTAATTTACAATAATTCTAAAGTTAAATTTTAAACATAATTTTAAAAGTAACGAAAAATAATCAAACCTAAATTATTGCAATTCTATAAAATTAATTAATAGGCATTAACATAAAAAATGAAAAACAAGTATTTAATAAGAAATTGTGGTTAAAATTGTAAATCTTAAAACTTATGTATCAAATTAAAACAAAACTCAAATCTAAGAGCAAAATTGTAAAATTTTAAAATCTATAGAGAAAATTGAAATCAAATTCAAAACTTAACAACTACAACTATAATATTTCGAAATCGAATAACATAAGAAACCACGTTTATGTTATGATTGAAGCAATGAGGATGATGAAATTTTATGTTTCTACTTTGTATAAAGAGCACTCGAGATTGAGAACACCCATAAAACCCATTTTACTTTATTTTTAGTAAGCTTCAGATGTTGTAGACTTGTAGGTGGATAAGGAATAGAATCATTGAAAAGACAAAAATAATTTAATAAGATCATAGTTTTTCCAAGAGTTATCAATATTTTTAGGTTGAATATGTATTTGATTAAAATATTATTTTACTATAAATTAGAAAAAAATAGATGTACATTATATAACCAAACTTAGTGTTTAATCTTGTGTCTCCTAATGACGTTCCACACTACCTATTTGTCAAATTATCCATTTGGTGGATGTTGGAGAAACACACATTGGAGAGAAAAAAAGAGAAAACATCAGGGAGAAAATAAGAAATAGGATTGGAGAGATTTCCACTTTTCATTTTATTTACTTTAATTAATATATTTATTTTATTATTTTAATATTATAAATTTTCAATTTTTGTGCTTTCGTTTTTCTGTCATATTGCTCCTCAATTTTACAACAATTTTAAATTTTGCATTGGGAGTTTAAGTTCATTCTCATGTACTATTCCACCAAGTTGCTTTCGAGCTAGACATCGAGATCTTGGTCAAGAACCTAACTTTTAGATCATCCGTCAAAAAAAAAACTTAGAATTTATCCTCGAAGGATTTTTATGACTTTTCAACCCTTTTTTGCTTTTAAAATAATATTCCACTTTACCTCAAAAGAGTGAAAATAAAATTTGAACTTTTTGGTTTGGGAAACAAAATTCTATCTTTATAAAAGAGTCTCTAACAATAAAGAATAATTTTTATTAATGAGAAGGTATTCTTTGTATATCTTATACCATATCGGTGGAAGAAAAATTTCTAGTACTCCAGTAGTATCATATTCTTGACGTTCACACTATAAATTTTTCTTTTTAAATACTTATGGGCTATACAATAAAGTCTATAGATTCCACCATATTTATAAATGCGTGCTAATATGACACACAATAAATAAATGTAGGTAATATTAGAAATTTACCTAATGGGTGGATAGTTATTTATACGGTGAAGAGAGAAACTAATAAATGATAAAAGTAGAATTAAAGGTGTGACACATAGACCGAATGGGGAGAAAAGCAGCATAAGGAAGTGGTTTTGTAAAAATACATATGCTTTTGCTATCTATGCAAAGGCAGGAAGATGTTTAACATGAAAGTTGTGTTGTAGAACCAAATCTCGAATCAAATATATATCTAATTCGACATGTTTGGTGCGTGAATGTAAGGTAGGATTGGCACTAGGAAGATGGACTAGACCGCTCCAAGGTTTTCACACTATAAAGGAGGCTATTTCTAACCTAAAAAGGTTTTTCGTGACAAAATAATTTATTTTTTAAAAACTTTTTTTAGTCTCTTTATTACTTTTTAAAATTTTAAATAGGGGCCCACATAAGTAAAATGCAATTTTGTCCTTCGAACGCCTCAAATTTAATATTTACAAATCACAACTTTTCATTCCCAAATTTAATTTTAAAATTTAAATTTAGTTTTGTAATTTGTTTGTCTTTATCTATTTGGCAAATTTCTTCCAATATTTATGATAGATTTATTGTAATATTTAAATAAAAATATTAGAAAAAAAGTTTGGTTAGGATTTTCGGTAATTGCAAATTATTTATAAAAATAATAATAAAAAAAAATTAACTACCTCCTATGGAAAAATTTTCATGAGCTTAATTACAATTGGATTGGTTGAAAAAAAAAACCAATACTTACTAGAATTGAAATCGAAATCATGTAACTTAAACTAACTACCTTTAAATTTTAAAGCATAGAATGGACTATGGAAAAAAATGAAATTGCCTAAAAAGTATTTAACTAACTTAAACTTACAAGAAAAAAAATTGGAATTAGAATCGGGTAAAAAAACTAAAAACTAAAAATTCGAATGGAATGGGAATTGTGTAAAAAAAAAAAAAAAAAAAGCATTTCTCGGTAGTTTCCCAATTTTAGCGAAAATCTTTTTTTTTTCTTTTCTTTTTAATCTAATTTAAAAGAATCTTATATTTGCGTTTTTTTTTTTTAACCTAATTCTAATTCCAATTTTTAGTTTTTAGTTTTTAACCAATTGTTAGTTTCAATTGTTTTCCTAAAGTTATATAGTTATATTTTTTAGTCTAAATTTTAAAATAAAATAAAATAAAATAAAAAGTAAAAAAACAAAGAAACTTAAAGCCCCAACTTATTTTTCTCTTTTTAAATTTTAATTAATTCTAATTTTCCTCTCTAGGTTTAGGTTTAAGTTAGTTAGTGTTTTTTAGTTTAAATTTAAATAAAAAAAAAGTTAAATCTTTGGAAAGATTTCCAGTAAACATTTTTACGGCAAATCTCCTAATAAGTTTTTTTCTTTTAATTTTTAGAAAAAAATTTATTCCAAAATCTTCTCTCCTAATATTAAGTTAGTCTTTTTAGTTTAATTTTTTAAAAAAAAAAAAAAAAATTAAGCTTTTTTTTGGAAGATTTCTAGTAAGCATCCGTGGTGCTTATTGGAAATCTTCCAGTAATTTTTTTTATTAAAAAAAAAAAATTAACTCAAACTAATTTCAAATTTTTTCCTAAGTTTAAGTTAGTTTAGTAGATTTTTTTTTTTAGTTTAAATCTAAAAAAATAATATATAAAAAAAAAAAAAAAAAACGAGAAACTTAAAGCCTACGGAAATATTTTCCATATCGGGAAATCTTCTTATAGGCATTTTTTTTCTTTTCTTTTTTAATTTAAATTAATTCCAAAATTTTCCCTCATAAGTTTAAGTTAGTTAGTCTTTTATTAGTTTAAATTTATTTAAAAAAAAAAAAAAAAAAAACTTAAAGCCTTTTGGAGGATTTTTAGTAAGTATTTAATCTTCCAATAAGTTTTCTTTCTTTTTTTTTCTTTTTTTTTTTACTTAATCTAATTCTAAATTTTTTTTTCTAAGTTTAAGTTGGTTGGTTAGATTTTTTATATCTAAATTCATAAATAATAATAATATTATTAATAAAAGAAGAAACTCCCAGTAGAGATTTTCCATAAGCATCTTGATGGCAATTTTCGTAAAGATCTTACTGGGAAATGAAATTTCATGGCAGTTTTTTATATTAAAAAAATCTAATTCTTTTTAAAAAAAATTACCAAGAAATTCAATTTAAACTCACACGTTTAAGTTTTAAAAAAGTTGGGAATGAAAAGTTGTGCTAGTTAAAGGTAGAATTGAAGGCACTTGAATGAAATAGCATTTTAATTATGTGGAGCCCTTCATCTAAAAAAATATTAGAAAAACAATTTTTTTTTAAAAGATGGTAGTTTCGTCCGTCAAAAATCTTTTTAGGTTAGAAATAACAATTTGGCTGAAACTAAACTCTTAAAAAAATAACCAATTATCATGGGACATGTGTTTTTTTAAATTATGTGGTGTGGATGAACTAACCTTTGACCTCGAGATTGATAATATATATTTGATGTCAATTGAACTATGTGCTTTTGGCTATAGTACATGTATGTTTGCTACGTAGAAGAAGAAAAAAAAAGTTCAAGTTCAATATTAACAAAAAAAAAGAAAAAAGAAAAAAGAAAAATAGACCATATATATTTGAAAATAGGAAGAAAAAAAAATTCCATTTCACAACAAAAGTGAAAATTAAAATTAAAATTTTGAGGGAAAAAAAAAAGGAACAACATCAAATAAAAACCAACTCTTTGGTTTTGTTATTTATAGGATATTAGATTGGTTACCTTTCACTCTAAAATCAATCGTTTGGTTTTAGGTTGTCTCAAAATTGACAAAACTGAGGCACCTTTCACCACTACTCTTCAAGAGACGAATTCTATCTAACTATGTAAAATTACAATATTTAAATGAATAGTTTTAATATTAATATATTTTAATAAAATTTTTAAATATTGTGATGTTAAAAGACAATTGACAAAAATAAACTAGTTTGATAATACGCTCTTAGTTTGCAATTATTCTCAAGGAATGGCTTCCTTTACAACTCTTTGAAACTTTATGAAATCTTAATTAAGAATGCAAAGCATTCCAAGCACAATGTAATTAAAAGGAACATGATCACACTCATAGACAAGAATCACTGTCCTACTTCAACAACTTTGAATCCTTGATCAAGTGATGCCTTCGCTGCGTCGAGCACTAGTTGAGTCTTTCGACTAATGGTTGGCCATTTTTTCTCAGGTTTGGAGCCATTTTCTTTGATCTCTTTAACCAAATTAGAAAATTCCCTCACCATATGGACTTCCTGAGGAAGATCAGTAGGGACGTTATGTTTCTCAGGTAGTGGTTCCCAACCGGTCATGAGATCATTGAACCAAGATTTCGAATTGATATAGAAACAAGCCTCTTTCTCTACGTAAGGTATAACAAAATCAGTGAGATGTAATGTCCCATTTGTTCCTATGACAGTCATATTCTCGCACAAGTTTGTTAAGAAAGAGGAATAGAAAGTTGCTACTTTTCCATCATCCCAAAATAAAGAGCATCCACACGATAAAACCACGCCTGATTCACTCAGAACAGGATTTGGCAAAGTCATCACTTTTTTAGGTAGTTCGAAGTCAGCTGCAAATAGGATTGAACGAATACAATACCAACCGGTATCACCCAAAATACCAAGTCCATCAAGGTCTGGTTTTACGCGAATATCATTTGCTAGGAAGTTAGAATCAACTTTATAACAAGAAGCACTGTGTACCTGTGATATTTACAACAAAAAATAAACAATAATCCACTTATCAATGAATTATCCGAATCCAAAGCTAGCCATTGGTTAGCTTAAGTACATCAAGAACAATGTGCAAAAAGTTAGCAAATAACATAAGAGTTAAGTGTTCTCGCTTGACATTACATTTGCAATTTATAACATTATCCAAAAACCTTTTTAACATATAAAGTTATCATCAAATTTGGAATAGTAAAGAACATAAAGTAAAGGGAAATACTGCATTGCATAAGCAGCCCATATTGTACAATCTTTTCAGATCCATATAGATGAAACAAGGAGAAGGTAAACTATTTTTTAGTTCTCTAAATTTAGTTTTGGTTTTAGAAAATATTGGTAAAATATAAATATTGAAACAAGAAATTTAAAGGTGAAATAAGTGTTTATAGACTTATTTTTCAAAAACTAAAAAGTAAAGAAACCAAATTGGTACTAATTGTAAAGCAAGAAGAAGTACCACTTCTTTGACCATTCACGAGGTATGAGATTCTCTCTATTACTACTTTCTTAATTATCCCAACTCCTTGCATGATTTAGTTGGCATTGAACAATATTCGATGCATCTTAGATTGTACCTATCTTTTAAGGTTCACTCCAACTACACAATAGAAAACTCAAATCTCAACAATTTGAAACTTAGAGACCAAATTGAAATCAAACTAAAAATTTAAGTGAATGGGTGACCACTCGTAGCTTAGGGACCAAATGAAAATTAAACTCAAAATGATATTTATTTATTCCTCTAAAATAAATTAATGGTATACAAGTACAAGCCTAAAGGTTCATGAATTACACATATAAAAATTTATATATTTCCTTAACAATAACACTAGAGACACTAGAGAGAGGTCATTAAATGAATTAGAATATGTTTGAGAGTGATATTGATACGATTAAAATCACTTTAAAATATGGTTTAATAGTTGAATGGAATTAGAAAGACATACGGATTTGAGTTGACCAAAGTTGTGTGGATCAGAAAGGAATTCCTTCATCTTGGCGGTACGAGGATGGTGCATCCACATGGTACCATCCATGAACTGGACTCCATTGGATTCGCAAGCTTCTAGAATCTTGTCCAAGTCAGCTACATTAAGAGCCACAGGCTTCTCCAGAAGCACGTGCTTCTTGTTCCGGGCGGCAAGCACAGCCCAATGCAAGTGAAGACTGGTGGGAAGGGGAATATAGACGACGTCGATTGCGGGATCATCCAATACAGCTTCGTAACAACCGTAGATTTTCACCTCACGACTCAACCCATTGTCCGACGCAAATTTCAAGGCCTTTTCCTTTGAACGACTGCCGATTGCTGAGAGAGTGGCATTGGGAGCAAGACCAATTGCTCGACATATTTTCCGAGCAACCCCCGCCGCTCCGATGATTCCGAAACGAACCATTCTGTCCCCCATTTTTTACCTTTTTTCTAATATAATATTTCTTTTCAATTCAATTTATAGATGATGACAAGACATCTTGAGATGCTTCATACCCACTAAATTAAAATAATATTTATTAAATTATTATTTTATGGTCTCTATATTTTAAAGTTGGTTAAATTTTAATTTATATGTTTTTAATTGTTCAATTTTAATCTTTACCATTTTAATAAATTTTAAATTTAGTCTTTAAAGTATAAGGACTAATATAAACAAAATCTAGAATATTATATGACAGATCAATTTTGTAAAAATTAATTTTGAGTGACTTAATTTTTTTTATTTTATTATTTTATTTATTTATTTATTTATTTTTAAACATAACTTCATTAACAGGAAAGAATGCCCATAGGCCAGAATCCAAAACCTCACTAGAAATAATAGAATAAAGCCAGCTAGGTAACTCAACGTCCCAAAATCCCTTGCCTATATTGGCCAAAGCTTGACCAGCTAAAGTATGAGCAACCACATTAACCTCTCTAGGAATAAAATGTAGCCCCAAAGAGTGGGTTTTGTTCAATAAAAGTATATAGAGATTAAAGTTGGATAATTGAAAGTATAAATTAACTAAAATTAAACAAACTTCAAGTAGACAAAAATGATAGTTTAACCAATAATATTTAACTCACCTAAAAATTAGTAGGAGTACTATTAGTATATATAATATAATATAAAGACATCTAGTGCAAAAGAAACATAGCTATCAAAATATTTTCAAGATTCTTACTAATTACTCTTCAAAATATCGAAGATTCAATTAACTAGAACTTATGAGGCACAATTTTATGAAAATATAGACATAAATATTGATAAAAATAAGTTAATTTTTTTAATTAAAAAAATTCAATCGATTAAGACATATATCACAAAGATACTTAGAAGTATGATTTTTTTTATAATAAAAAAAATTAATAAAAGCACTTAACTCCAAAGCTAACAAAATAAACTTTTCATTTCTTTTAACTCAATATGCAGAGATAGATTCAGACTTTTGACATCATGGATATCTATCTTAATTAGTAGAGTAGGTGAAATAAACCATCTATTGAGTGTTTGGTTATTCCAAAAATTACTATTGTTATTTCTTTAATTTTGAAATCACTCGTTTATTGGATTTCTATAATTCAATAATATGTGGGAGTGTTGTAAAAGAATAATAACAATATGTGGGAGTGAACTTTTAATTCAATAAGAGTATAAAGACACCCATTTTTTCTTTTTCTTTTTCTTTTTGGAGTAGAAAAATATCTTAACCAATTAGACTATTATAATAATACTCTAGATTTTTTTTGTTGTTAAATTACAAATTTGATCCCTATAATTTTAAGAAAGTTACAATTTAGTTTATATGAATTTTTTTTCTTTTTTAAAAAGAGCCCCAATGGTTTTTAAAGATAAAATTCTATATTTATTATTTGAAATAATTTGCGACTATTTATGAATGTTTTTATCCAACTATGTGGATAAATTCTTACTTTTGAATAATAGAGATCAAATTTATAATTTGGTTAATTTCGAAAAAGGAAAATTTTAGGTCAAATTTCCTATAATTAGGATAAAATTAGAATTTAATCTCTATAGTTTATAATTTGAATTTAGTCTCAATGGTTTAATAAAACTCCTTTTAGATTATTTATGAAAATTTTATCAAACTATATGAATTATTTATAAAATTTTATCAAATTATAAGGACTAAATTTTAGCTTTTAATACTATTTACACTAAATAAAAAAAAAAAAAAAAAGAGTTTTATCTTTATTAATTTTGAGGATCAGTGATCCTTTTGGATGAGATTGTTTTTAAAATGGTCATCTATCCAATGTAGGATGTTCTTTTTATTTTACTTTTGCAATAGTGTTGTTTTTATTGAGTTTTCTTTGTGTAAAAACTATTGAGATTGTTTTTTTATTTTTTATTTTTATAAACTAAATTTATTTAAAATATAATATTAAAATAATACATACTAAAGTATCATATAAATTTAAATTAGATTAAAACAATATATAACTCACCTAAAAATTAGTAAGACCATTAAAAAGATTTAAGAAAGTCATAAATTTGTCCTACTACTTTAAAAGGTTAAAGAAAGTCGTGGATTTGTCCTACATTGAAAAGATTTAGAAAATTCTGTCTTTGTTTTTCAATTATCCCAGTTAGAAATACTTTAAGTTTAATGTGCTAACTCTAATTAAATTCATTTGTATTCTTTAGTTTGAGAGTGAGAAAAGTTGCGAGTATTCAAAAGGTTTGTTAGAGTGCTATTGTAATTATTCTATGTGATTGAAACAATTATTCACATAATTGATTCCTTTCTGGTGGGTCGTGGTTTTTCTCCAAGTTTTGAGTTTTCCTTACGAATTCTTGTGTTTCCATTTTTTTTTTCTTTTTGCTTATTCATATAATAGAAGTGTAAGGTTTTTTCCAACAAATTTAAACTATTGTACGTCTACATTCTTAAATATCTATAATTTTGAACAATCCAAGATTCTAGTTAATTAGAGCCTATAGGTCCACAATATTATGAAAATATAGACATAAATATTGATAAAATAATTTAATCTTTTTAATTAACATGACTCTCGAGTGGGTAAGACATATGTAGAAAAATAAAATAAAATAAAAAGGTTTGAATTATTATTTCCAAAGTTAACGAAATGAACGTTTTAATTTTCTAGGATAAGGACTCCTTAAAATAAAAAAAAATTAAAAGAAAAATTATCTTTACGAATTTTGAGGATAAGGATTCTTTTTTTTTTCTTTTTCTTTTCTTTTTTTCTTTTTTCTTTTTCTTTTTCCCAGAAGATTGTTTTTAAAATTGTTGTGACCCAAACACATTTTTTTAGAAAATGGGCGGAAAGAACCCATTTTTATAAATTTCGTGAGGATAGTTATAAATATAGTAATTAATTTTGAAATATTAATATATATAACAATATTTTTTTAAAAAAAAAGGTAAATATAGCAAAATCTATAAGTGATAGGACCACCAACAATGATATGAGTGATAGACCAACCATAAGAGTCTACCAGCGATAGAAGTCTATCGTTGATAGATTTTACTATATCTGTAATTTTTTTAAAATATTGTTATACAATAGGTTATTATCTCTAAAAGTGTTACTCATTAAATCACCTTGATTTTCTATGGTTGGACAAGCTAACTAAAGGCAAGAATAAAATAAAATAAAGAATTGATGTAGATAAAATAAAGAATTGATGTAGATGATTTTTTTATTTTTATTTTTAGTTTAATTTTAGGCTTCCTCCTTTAACTATAAAATTCTAATCAATTAAAACTTTATTCCCAATAAATTTCCAATCAACTAAAAGTTTATTCCCAACTTTTGGTTGGCATCTATTTTTGGTCTCTAAACTTTATCTAATAAAATCTCTAAACTTTAAATTTTACGTCATAAATACCAAGTGAACCTGAAAACCTCCCTCCTTCTCTACCTTTTTATAACTATAAAATTGCATTCAATTGTCAAAATAAATTTAACTTAGAGGTTGGCATGTACTCCCAATTTTTAGATGTACTCCCATTTTTAGAAGTAAGAGGTTAAATCAATTGGAAAAGAAGAAATGGAATGAGAAAAGGGTAAAAAGGGAAACATATGTGTATGTTTATATTTATTTTATTTAATACTTAAAAGTTTAGGAATTTTATTTTAAAAAAAAGGAAGATTTACATAGAAAATCCTCTTGAACTCGTATTTTTCACAAGTAGCCTTTTATTTTAAACTTTTTCACGGAAGTAATTTATATAGAAATTTGGATCATTATAACCTTGTATATTATTAATTTAATATTTACCGATTTTTTGTTTTGTTTCTTTAATAAGTTTATATTTATTGACTTCAAATTTGGTAAACAATCTTTATATTTAATGCATTTAATATTGGTTAATGGTTATTCTTTACTTTATTGTTAGACTTTAAATTTGGTAAACAATCTTCATATTTAATGCATTTAATATTGGTTAATGGTTATTCTTTCTTTTATTGTAGGGATTTTTTCCATCCATTTTTAACAAAATTACAACCTCCTGATTCACTCACTCAACAAAAAGCTCGGACGTAAAATTGCTATCTTCTCCGATTGGAGACTCCACGTCCAACCGGCACTCTCACCACAAAAATTTTAGTTCCGACCGACACATAAATTGCAATCTCATTATAGAAATTGCACGCTCACCACAAAAATTTCACACCATCAATATCTTCATTTTCCAGTTCATCAAAATAATTTTCTTGCCTAATACTGATTGTACAATTGTTGGCAGTTTGCATGTCGATATGTTATCCGATTTATTTCATATGTTACGTTCATTTTTAGTCATGTTGTTAATAGTTTTTCATTTTTTTCTATGGAGGTTTCTAGTTGGTCGTTATTGTCTGCTTATTGATATGGTTAAGGGACCAATATATATAATGATTATATTTTGTAGTACATAATCTATACCTAACTGTACATACAAAATATGTTAAACAAAATATGTCAAAGTATATAAACCATGTTAGATTTTTAAGCACAATCGTGTGAATATATACGATGAATAAAAAATTTTACAAGTTTATATAATATAAATATTAGGTATATCATTACTATTTTGATTACTATAGCGAATGGATTTTTGTCCTCATCTGATACAATTAAAATGTTTTATATGTTCGCAGTATTCTAACCAATATATGAAATGTATTGGTAATTTATATTTGATATGTACTCAAATTGGTTTTACGGCAAGTTGTTTTCAAATATTCTAACCAATATATAAAATATACATGTAAATATATTTGAAATGTACTCATGGTTGTACTATTTGAAAGTTTTGTAATAACAGTATCCACATGACTATAATATATTTAAATATATTGAATATATCATAGGACATTGTATTGTATTAGATGTTTGTAACGTTCTACCCAATATATGATATATTCTGATAAATATATTTGATATGTACTCAAATATCACATTTTTCACACAAGTGGTTGGATTCTCTAGCGTATTCAGGGTTATTTTTAAATATACCTTTGAACATTGTATTAGATTTTGCAAATATTCTAACCAATATATAAAATATACTGGTAAATATATTCAAAATAAATTCAAATAAATGGTTGTACTATTCGAAATTTGTATCCATATGAAAGTACAATATATGAATATTATTTTAGATAACCCACTCTATATATCATATAATACATGCTAATAAATTTGCAGAAATTCCACATCATTGAAAATATATACGATATACCACAATATATATTATATACAAATTCATCATTTTCAAAATAAATCATCCATTACAGAGCATGTATGTCGAAATCTCACATTCACAGTTATAAACCTAAATTCTATCATAAATATTAATACTAAAATACATATCAAAGGGGTTGTCAAAGATTGGGGCGCCAGATATCCACGGATCTGGAATGGGGGCACCGGATCTCCATGGATTTAGAGTAGGGGCTAAATCTCCACAGATCTGAATGGGTGGCTGGCTCTTGGTGCGATGGCATGAACAGAGGGAGGCATGCCGCAAATAGGAGAGGGAAAGAATGAGAAGGCGACTGGAGGCTTATCTTGGGCGATCGATGGCGTGTGGAAGTCGACGATGATGGAAAATGGCTGATGAACGACGCATGACCGATTCCGACGGATGAACGTTAATGAACCCATGAACGGTGTGCAACCGATTCCAACAGACGAACGGCGCGCTGCTGTTGACGATGGTGGACGGGCGACCAATTCCCATGGGTGAGCGGCGGCGACAAAGGGGTGTGAAATGGTGTAGAGGGGAGATAGGGAGAAATTGAGGTGGATAGGAGGTGTGAAATCGTCTAGGTCTAAAGAAAGGAGTGATTGTTATGGAAAAAAAATAATAATTAATTTTGCACATGAATTAAGGAAACGTTTGGGTAATAAAGAAATTCATTTGGACATTTTTGGGAAAAAAAAAGTAAAACTAGACATAATTGAAATATAAGGACTTTCTTTAGGCATTTTATATTGTTATCCCTAAAAAAAATAGGCATCCCTCTGACTTTTTGTAAAAAGAGACGAGGTAGTACCTACAACCAAAATCAAACATTAGTGGTAAAATTGTTAAGTTTGAAAACTCACTCCAATACAACCTAAAAACAAACCTATAGACCAAAATGTGTTTTTCCATTATAATGACTCTTAATTAGTTTATTGTTGATTTCTTTATGCCAAATTGCAAAAATCACTCTTAAAATATGGTGATAGTTGCAATTGTAACCTCAAATTTTCAATTGTAAAAATTGAGCACTCAAACTTATACCAATGTTAAAATTGAACACTCAAAGTTACAATAGTGGTAAAAATAGGACCCCCTAGTGCTAAAATTGTTAAGTTTGAAAACTCACCAAATACAACCTAAAACCAAACATATAGACCAAAATGTGTTTTTCCTTTGTCCCAACTCTCAATTAGTTTATTGTGGATTTTTTTTTTCAAATTGTACAAACTACCCCTAAATAATGTTGATGGTTGTAATTATACCCTCAAACTTTCAATAGTAAGAATTTAGCCTTCAAACTTATACAAGTGTTAAAATTGAATCCTCAAACTTACAATAGTTGTAAAAATTATAATGAGAGTTTAATTATTATCATTTGAGGTCCCATTTTTACCACTATTGTAATTTTAAGGGTCCAATTTTGACACTTCTAGAAGTTTAAAGGCATAATTTTTACAATTGAAAATTCGAGAGTGTAATTGCAACTACTATCTTAATTTGCTCTTTTTTTTCTAAAAGTTTAGGGCATGTTTGGTTGACAAGTCAATTTCTATTTTAGGTGTTCATATCCATTGAGTTCAGCAACTACGTTTTTGGAAGACAAACTGAATTATGTGTCAAAAAATTATTTATGAACTTTCATGATCTAACAATACAAAATCTAAAAACAATGTTTTTATGTTTTCAATGTATTCAGATTTTGAATTTTAAAATATAAAATGCATAATTATATTACATAAAGATAAAAATGTTTAGAAATAGAGTATGTCATACTATAAACTTAATTGATATTTTAAATTAAAATATGTATTATTTAATGTATTATAGATCATATAATATTACAAACTAATACTTATACAAACTTTTTAAACATAAAGTTGATGGGATCAAATCCAGTAGCAGAAGTGAATGAATGCTTTTGTTTTGAATTTGGGAAAATTAAAAAAACATAAATATAAAAATGCAACAGACATCAACATGTTGTGTTTAATTTAGGTTAAGCATAAAATTAAGATTTAAGGAGATTATATGAATTTACCTTTAAAGACTCTTGTTCAATGAATCCTAGTAGTAAATCATCTTCGATTGTCCTTCTTCTACGTTGAATACTCCCAAAAAGCCTTCCTTGCTATGTCTCTTGGCAATAGCTAATTTGTGGGAATCACTTTTTGACAAACAAGAGGGAAAGAAGAAATTTCTATTTAGCAAAGAATTTTCTCTCTAAGTTTCTTGCAAGAGATTTTGAGAAATCTTAAATCTAGTAACCAACAAAGAACCCTTGTGTGTGATTTTAACGAGGAGAAGATTAAAAATAACCCCTTACCTCCCCACTCTTTCTATAAAAGGGGAGTGGGTTTAATTAAATTAAAGATATTTAATTAATAATATATTAATTAAGTAAGTAATTTAATATCTTATATTTAATTCAATAAATATTTGAGTCATATACAAATGGTATATTTCTCTCCCAACCTATAATTCTAATATAAATCTTATTTATGTTAATTTAATATTTGAATCACATTCAAATACATTAATTCTCCCATAATATATAGTTTCAAAGCTAAATTATATAAAATACCCCTAAACTTTGTACTTTGTGTCAAAGATATCCTTGATGTAAGCCCTAACTCATCCCTAGTATAGTTCAAGTTAAAGTAGTTAAACTTTAGCTTGTGGACTTAATCATGTTTTGTATTGTTAGGAACAAGTAAGGTGTGGAAGGGAAGCTTGATGGGCATGGAGTTGAGGAGTTTACTTTGACGGCAAAAATGTGGTTTGGTCCTAAGTAAGTAGGCATTGAACTTTGGTGTAGGCTTGACGAGTATTGAATTAATATTTAAGTGGGCGTTGAGGTAGCAAGAGAAAGAAGTGGGCATTGAGGAAGCCAAGGGAGAACCTCTAAGAGAGTGGGCTCAAGAGGTAGGCGTTCAAAATCTTCTTTAATTTTGGCTTAACTATCTTTATTAATTTATTTGAGAATAATTAGGTGGCAAGCTAAGAGGAATTATGGAAATTGGAAGCAGGAGGCAGCAATAGTATGTGATGCATGAAGCTTGTCGTGGGGAGTGTAAATAGAAGTTTGCAAAGGGAAGCTCGGTTTGTGCATTTCACTCGAGGAAAAGGAGAGTTCTTTCGACCAAAGTCTTCCTTAATCAGTGTAGATTATGTGTGAGGGCTGTTGGAGAGAAATTTCATCAAAAGGGTGTTGGAATTTGAGGGGAAAGCAAGGTTGTTCAAACTGTTGAGTGCAATTGAGCAAGGGGAGAAATTTGGTGAATTATGAACTATTAAGGAAGAATTAAAGGGCCAAATTTGGAGGTAAGTTAGTTAAGAGCTTGATTTAAAGGTTTGTGAAAGAAATTAGTGTTTAATTAAATTTGGCTGTTGAAAATGTATGATGGATTTTAGATGCTATCGAGTGCTAACCGGCTGAAGGTTGAAGAAGGTGTGCGTGAGGGGACTATCGGTGGCTTGGGCAATCAGAAAGTGTTTAGAGGTCAGTGGGCGTTCTACACGCCTACGCGAGCAGGCAGTAGTGCGCAAGTGGCATATAGCGTAGGTGGGCAAAGGAGAGGTAGTGTCGTGCGCAGTCTAAAGGCAAACTGTTGGACACCGAGTAGCTTGGACGCCTAGCCAATGCCCAAGGTCGATACCCAGTAGTATTGTGTGTTGTCGACGTTGTGTAGCCTGTGTGCGATCAATGCCTAGTGGCACGCTTGTGTGTCTGTAAGGGTGTGTGCGAGTTGCCGCACAAGGTCTGTGCCTGTGCCGTGTGCTACATCCTAAGTTACTTAAGGCATTGCTTATTCTAGTTGGTGTTGGTGAGTTATTTCAACTATGAATTTGATCTAAGGTTGTGATATTTTGCTATTATTTGTAAATATTTTCAACAGTTTTGTCATTTAAAATAATTTCCCTTCCAACTATTTATACTTAAAATTATTATTGATTCTTAATTAATTTTTATCAATACATTGATTATATTTATTATTTAATTAATTAATCTATTAAAATTAGAGAAATAGAAAATTTTTTGAAAATAATTACAAATATAACAAAAATTTACTTTTAGACCCAGATAGGCATCTACGACACGAATAAATGTCTACCTAGGTCTATCACGGCTTATCGCAGATAAAAAATAAAATTTTACTATATTTGTAAATACAGTTTGATATTTTTTCTATTTATAATAATTTTCTTTAAAATTATATAAGATTGTAAATTTCATAAATTAAATACAAACTATCATTTTCCATACACAACCAATCACTTTTTTTTTTTTTTTAATTTCCAGAAATTCATCTATAAAACCTTAAACCACCTTAAAAATTGTGTAAATATATTTGGTGGATGAATAATATTAAAGTATATACTGAAAAAGGATGGATAATTGAAAGTAAAAATCTAAAAGGGAATGAAACATACTCCAAATTTTGGAAACCTCTTTGAATGGCGAGGCGGAGGGAGAGGGAAGTTGTAGGGTTAGGGTGCGGAATCACGTTGTGCGCCGTAATTTCACCGGCGTGCGAATTCGCTAGGTCTATACTCACTAAATTACGCCGCCGCCCTAACAATAACACTGGCAGGACTCAGAATAGAGGATTGGAAGAGTGCTCGAGATCACTGGTGAGCGGCTGAAAGAAGACGAAGAAGTTAGAATACGATGACAAATGGTATCAGCACCGGATGTAAGGTTCGTGCGGCGGTTCAGGCTGCCGGAGAGCGAGGCGGAGCCTAGCCGGAGGGCTGTTAGGGTTCGTGGAGGTCGCAAAGGACATTGAGAAGGAAGAATTAAAGAAAGGGAAGATGACGTGTGCAATTTTTTATTTTTATTTATTTTTTATTAAAAGTATGTATATATTTGTTTTTCATATAAAGAACCAAATGAAATAAATAGTTAAAGGTGGCCAAAGCGAGCTTAGCTCAGTGATTGGCATCTTAGAAGTGGAATGTTCGAATGCTCCAACCCTTGTATTCAAAGAGAAAAAAGAAAAATGCTAAAGGTGATTATGTTACAAATTTTCCATTCAAAACTAAAGTGTTTAAAAGGGGTTTATCTTTGCATCAATACAAAGTTGTAGATAGAATTATATTCTTAGAACTATCAAAACCTGAATAAGAGCTTCTAAAAGGATGTTTGTTGTGTTCGTTCCATAAAGTTCAAAAGAAAGTTCGAATATATCCAACTAAATTGTTTTCTTTGACCCATGAAAAGGATAACCCACCAATAGAGAAGTAAGAATATCAAACATACTATTCTAGCAAACCCATTGTCCAACCAAAAGCATCCAAAATAATATGTCGGAATCAAGAGGCAAAATAACATGTGGTTTTGAATTGCTTTGACACATAAAGGCACCAAGATGAAGTGATAGACATATAGGGGATATGGCATTGAAGACTATTGTATTAACAACACCAAAACTACGCTCCCATAAGCAAATTTTGGTTTAAATGATTGATCTAAATGACAAATTTTAAATTCTTCACAAAAGACTCCATTGTACCCAACAAAATCATTCGTAAGCTAAACCCAAGAATCAAGAGCAGATCGGAATCTAACAAAGAAAAAAAAATTATAAAATTGTCCTATTTCACAAGCAATCTTTTACAAATATCTTAAACTTTAATTATATTCTATAACTAGATTTTTTATTTTTTTTTTACGATTTTAACCTTACAATACACTTTCTCTCCTATTAAATGTTTGTATGATTTGGTAATTTAAACATTAAAAATAATTTAAAACATTTTTAGTAATAATTATTTGGAGAAATTTCACTCCATATCATCCTTAATTGTATATCTTCATTTAATAATTTTTTATTTTATGTATTAATAAATATATTATATATCCCTTAAATTTAGTCAAATGTCTTTATTATTTTATAATACATCCTCTCATTTTAAATTTCTATATTATTTTATATTAAAATATTTTTAAAAATTTCAAACTGAATTTAATATTTATATTTCATTAATGCAAGTTCAACATAACATCATTTACTTGATTTTAGGAGTTTTTACTTTTAAATGATATTTTTTTCAATTAGTTATAAATTTGTCACAATTTTTTTTTAATAAATTTTGGATTTTGACTTAAAATCCAGAATCCCTAATTTAGATCAATTGTATTTAATGCACTATTATTGTTATAAATATTCGTTTTCATGTCTTTTTCGTTTCTTATGTATGTATACAAGATTTGTTTCAAATATATACAATATTAATTCAAATATATACAGATTTATTCCAAATGTATTTAAAACTAGTACAAATTTAAGATTGTTATATTATATATACTGTATATTTTAATTTCAATCTTGTTTCTATTAATATATATATTTCACATATGGCATACTTGGCCATATGTATATACGTATATATTTGAAATTGAGCTATATATTCCACACTGTCATATATACACATGTATATTTAGTTGTTTTGAAAATAGTGATAGTAACGCCAACACCAGCAAAGTGTCATTGGAGATCTTGAACATAGTGGGAGTGGGAATGACGGAATCAGAAGAGACGAGGTCGAGAAAGGAAGAGAAAGCGTGGGAATTGGAGGGGAGAAGGGAAGTGTGGAGGGCTTTGTGAGGGATTGGGTTTCATGGGAGAAGGGATCGGGTTCTTGAAGGTGGAGCAAAAAGGGCTAGGGGTTGATGAAGCTTTGAAAATTATTAAAGAAGCCATGAGTGAAGGAAGATGAAGAAAAGAGTGAGGAAGAAAAAGAATTAATGGAGACTTTTTTTCTTTTTTCTTTTTTTTTTTTTTTTCATATGTGGCGTTTATTTTTTGTTTTTTTAACCGTTAGAATTATGTGCAAGGGGTGTAAATGTCATTTAAGCTTGATTTTTATGCTCCTAGCCCATGAGGCTACTTGTGAAAAAAATTGTCCCTTTGGACTATTGATGTTATTAAGCCTATTTAAATAAGCTATTAATGCAAAAAGCCCATAAGCAAATGAGACAAGAAAGCCCATTCAAGAGTCGCTAAATCATTGAGGTTACAACAAAGACATAAATCCCAAACCTCCTTACTGTTAGAAAAGCAAGCAAAGCAAAACAAACAAGGAAAAGTCGAAGAGAGAACACCACAACTAAGCCAACAATCCTTTCAAAAAGAAATAGTGGTAGGTACCAGTACTCAAACGATTCTATATACGAGTAGCAACCAAATCAATGATCTAGCAAATAAACCCCCAAGGAGACTCAGAAGAACTATGAATAACAATCGTATATATCTGTATATAGTTAAAATACTATTTTATTTTCTATACGTTGAGCTTTAGTCTTTAAAGTAAATAATAATCACCTCAATGCAAAGAAATATAATAAAGTAATACAATGGTATAGTAAAACCATAAACCTTACAATTTTATTAGTAAATTAAGTTGAGATAATTGATTAAAAAACCCGATCATAAATCCCAAAATGGTTTTTGCCCGACTTTCTCAAACTTAAGAATTTTGCCCTTTTGCTCACATCATATCAGCCAAAGTCACAAAATTACCCTTAATTTTCTTTCTTCCTCTCCCTCTTCTTAATTTTCCTTCCCCTATTTGTGCCAACCATTCTCCATTTGTCACCAACCATCAAAAACATTGTAGAAGTGTCGTGGTTGATAATCAAAACATTGTTCAAAATGTAGTAGACCAGGATAGCGTAGAGCGAGAGAGCAAGAAGAGAAAGAAGACCAAGAAGAGAGTGAGAGTGAGACAAGGAGAAAGAGGGAAGCAAGAGAAGAAATCGAGATAAAGAGGAGATTGAGAGTGAAGAGAGTAAGACAACAAGATAGCAAGAACAAAAAGCCAATCCACAAAGTTCATTTTGATAATCCACAAAGTTCATTTTGATAATCCACAAAGTTCATTTTGATAATTTCACCCAAATGACATTAGCAAGAAGTTAACAAAAATAATAATAATATAAAATAATTTTTAAATTTAAAAAAAAAAAAAAAAAAAAAAAAAAAAAAAAAAAAAAAAAAAACCACAATTTCATTTCGCCCCCAATTTTGGGTCATCCATCCACGAGACTTAATCAAGTTAAACCTTCAAAATCATCAATACAATCACTTTTTATTAATTCATTAATTTGAATAGTTTTCATCTTCTTCTATCTCCACTTATTTAAGAAAATCATGTGAAGAAAAATTCTTGTTACTTAAAAATTGTGGTATTTAATAAATCTATTTAGGTGATTTTAAGTTATTTTAAATGACATGAAAATAGTTATAAACCATCTCAACGGATTCAAAAAAGACGTATGTCAAAACGCTTCTTAACAGTTGAAAGAATCCAAATTAGCAATTTTTCTTTTACAAACAAAACCAAAAGCCTCAATGAAATAATACATGCAAGGAACGAACAGCAGAAGCAAAGGAAAGAGGAGGTTCAAAAGTGGCAAAAATATAATCGCAAATCTAACGGCCAAAAAAAGAGACCCTAAAAATATATCAAAATTCTTCCACCGTTGGATCTTTCCCCCTATCTTGATTTGTTATTATTAAGGAATCACTATAATCACAAACTTGTAACCCTTACATGAATGTTGTTTATGGAAAAACTCATACCTTGTGGGCAGGACCCGTCGCTTTGGACCCCTTCGACAAGCAATAATTTTACAGGTATTTTTGACTGTCGCTGAATCTTTCTGGAGCCAAATATTTTACAATCTACTAAGCTGAATCTGCTACCTGCCAGCTTTGGTTGCTCGGAGCGGAGCTTCCGAGAGTGTCAGGTTGATCAGCGGCAACTTTCTTGCTAGGATGGCCGCATTTGATCTCTGCGAAGTGCGTGCTGGAGCTCAATAACTTGCAGCCTCTGTTCGATCGGCAACGAGTTAAGTTGTTCGGGAGTTAGATTCAAAACTTGTTGCAAGAGTACAGACTCGACGTTGTGGGGAAGCTGTTGGAGGAACAAGAAACAGAAGTGCCAGTTTATTTCAGGTTGTGATTAAGAAGATATCAATCAACTTCACCAGAATGCAGAGATCTTGTCATGGTGATGGATGGAACTTACTCCAAGACATCAAGATATCCAAGTAGAAAATTCATAATCTATAGGAACAAGAATTTGAAGTCTGATGATTTGGCTATGAATGCAATTACACAGAAAAAATGTTGGTGTTATTGGGACTAAAACTAATGGCTAGACAGAACTCTCAACCTACATCCACAATGCTATTTTTGCTATGTTATCTACTTTTTACCAATGTTATCAAAAAAAAAAAATATATATATATATATATATAAGCCAAGTTTTGGAGGAAAAATAGAAGTTTTTAAAAAATTGTTCTTGTTTTAGGAATTTGGCTAAGATTTCAACTCTTTTACTTAAGAAATATGTAAAAGTTTGTAAGAAACTGAGAGGAAATAGACTTTAATTTCCAAAAATAAAAATTCAAATAGTTACCAAACGGGACTTAATTTTAGGTTGTATTGTTGCTCTTGTGAATGAAACTAGTTGAGGTTCATCTCACGAAGATAGTTTATGCTTTCAGGGTTAACCATTGAATTTGGAGGTAAAAGATCATACAGTCTGGAAGGGAAATGGGATATATACATATATATATATATATAAACCTTGGATTGATCAAGTTCAATATATGACTTTTAGCTTATTAAAAGTTATTAAAAAGTGATTTTGAAAATTTTAATCTCATTAAATTAGTAGTATGTCATTTGAAGCTCAAAAGGCATTCCAACTCAAGCTCACTCTTAATATACATTTTTTTTTTTAATGAAAAAACCACACTTTCATTGACAAAAAAATGAAAGAATACAAGGGCAACAAAAACCAGCCCACCAAAAGAGGAGAACCCTCTAAAAGAAGGGACTCCAACTACACAAAATAACGGTTATAAAATAGTTACAAAAAGCCTTTGAATTCGTGGCCCACAAAGAAACATGATAATGCACATGGACCAAATCTCACAAGGGTCCCTTTCCATACCTCTAAAAACTCTATTGTTCTACTCACCCCACACCACCCACAAAATAGCAAATGCCCCTATAAGCCAAAGAAAACGACCCTTCTCCCCACGGGGCAGGTTGAGAAGGGACTCCTCAAGCATCGCTCCCACATCTCTATAACAAGCCCCTAAAACACAAAAGGTCTGAAACAAAGGGTCCTCGCCAAATGTAGAAGGGACTCCTCACTCTTAATGTCAAAAGACACTTGCAAATAACTACTCTAATCTTTTTATACTTCTTAGCGAGAGTCTAATTTCTCAAAAGATAAGTATACACAACTCTTCTGCATGACATGAGCACAGAGAACTAGAATAAACCAACTCAGAATCAGATAGAGAACTATAAAGAACAAAATCAGATAGAAATGTGGAAATTGCAGCTAATGCTGTCAATGCAACCAAATTATCATGAACAAGAAAGTGAGTAAATATATTCAGTTAATAAATCACGTACCAATGAAGTTGGTTTCTCAGAGAGTTGCGTTCCCGCCAGATTGGGATCTGAGGCAATTCCAAGTTGTCCAGATCCATTGATACCTATTGATGCACTTAGACCTCCGGCTGAAAAAGGGCTGGCTTTTCCATCCTCTAATTTTATTTGCTTTACAGGGCGATTAGTCGTTCCTGAAAAGCCATGAAGTACATTTCTTTTACCATCTACACCAAGAGGAACTTGAGAAGACTTATCAACATCACTGCCCACTATCTGAGATGCACTATACGCTGTGGAGGGGCCAGGCTGTTATGAAGAGCAAGTCAGAAACAAGAAGACTAAAACATAACCAAGGGGAGCAAACTCCAAAGATTTTATAGATATTACATCAAATTTTTTGAGATAGCAGCAGGTTCCTTGTTTGAGTACTGTCTTGATTTTTTTTTTTTAAGAGAAACATTTCATTGATAGATGAAGTCAAGGGAACACCACAAACACCTAAGGGTGATTACAAAAACTAAAAAGATCGCCAATTAGTAACTAAAAAAGATAAGCTATAGTGTGTGAAAGGATGTCTAGTTTTGCACCATGTAAAAGCAGTGGAAAATACTAAATCCATAAAACGGCCAAAAGTGATAAAAGAATCAGAAAAGGTGCCCATTTCTATCGACCTACAAAGTCCAAAAGAAAGAGTACGATTTTGATTTCAAGTACTCTCCCCTACTCTTATGACTCTTTTGAGAAGTTACATTTCTTGTTATTTATTAAAAACAAAAATAAAAATAAAAGAATGAAAATGAAAAGGAAAATAAAACTCTTGGCAGTGGTTTGATGGTGATCAGTAGCTTTGAAGGAGTTAAGAGAAACTTCTTTATTCTTTAGCTGGAGTAGTTTTGGATCTCTTTTCCAGTTTTTCTTCAGAGATATGGCTGATTCTCCCTGGGGTGCTTTGGCCTTAAAATTTGTATTTTGTCTTTTGTAACTTTTGGGATTTTTACTTTAACGGTTTGATGGTCTCGTTCTTTCACGTTTGTTCTTTCTTTTTTTTCATATATGAATGAAAATTTTGTTTATTCTCGAAATAAAAAAGAAGAAAAGAAGAAATGATAAGTACGCATAACCAGATAATAGAGGACTACAAACATTGTTAAGCAAAGCCTCAATTTATTGATCATAAAGAGTTTTTCATTAAGTGGACACATACACATGAGAGAAATAAAAGAATACTCCAATTTCCACCTTTAACAGCCAGCAAAACATCAACATAAAAGTTAGTTGCGTTATTGTTTCCCCTCCACATTTGCATTGAGTTAAAGCTTAAAATTAACTTGTCATTCTATCAAAGGTAAACTTCATGGTTGGGAAGCAACTTTTGCTATACTGGCCTTACCTGCTCTCCAAGTAAACTATAAAATGAAAAAGAAAACACAAATCCTATAAAAAAAAATGAAAAATAAAATAACATTGACATCTATGTTCTAGTTCTAAGACATTTATATATTAAACTATAAAATGAAAGAGGAAAAAAAATCACAAAGTAGAACCTGAAAGTCTGCATCTGATAAGGAAGGGTGAGGCAAAAGAGAAGGTTTAGCTTCTGGATTAGCAATATGAGCGATATGCCCAGGAATTAAAGCTCCACCATGGCCCAAATATTGTTGAGAAGGAGGACGCATGTGCGGCTTTAAAGAAGAGGAGGTGGGCACCTGAACCTGTTGTCGAACAGATATATTACCCTGCAAACTTATGGAAGGAAGTGACGAGCCTCCAGGTATTCCGGTCAAAGAGCCTTGTAAAGCAGGTGATGGCTGAATTTGAGATTGAAGTGGAGGCCGTTGGGATGCAGAAAACTGATGGGGAGCCAAAGGATTTTGAGGCGTGAGAGACAATGGAGTTTCTTTTTTAGGTACAAAACCAGTTTGCATCCTGTTAGGTGCAAGAGGGGGAAGCCCTGGTTGAATTTGAAGAGATGATGGCTGACCCTGCTGAATTTCATGCACAGGAAGCTGAGGATGAGTAGAAGGTTGTTGTAAATTTGGCTTCTGCAACTGCAACAATCAAAGAAGGAGCATTGTGTGTGAGAAATTCTTAACAGCTATAATACACACACACACAAATAACAATAGTAGTAGTAGTAATAACAACAATATAGGCAGTGAAAAGAAATACCACTTGTGGAGTGACCATTCCAAGCATTATCTGTGACTGCAAACAAAATTACAGAAAAGAAAGAAAAGAAAGATGTTTAGCTGGTGTTGCTTACAAGTAGACATATAGTCCATAAAATTGGGAGGAACAAGAAAGTTGTCAAAGAAATAACTAATAAGGTACAACTAAAAATATGAACATGTGGCAGGACTCTTCTTTCCCAAAGCTTTATTTAAAGTCTTCTCCCTCCCTTTCTCTCTCTAAACAAAGAACTATTTTGATTCTTACAACATTGGGCTTCAATCAAAATTTAATACAAAAATTGGTTCTGAGATTAGGACCTAGAAGCTTTGAAGCATACAAGTTAAAAAAAACTAACGGTCAAAGAGTAGCTTAACTTAAACATGATGAGAAGGTCCCAGGTGTGCACTTCGAATATTAGTGTTCTAGAAGCTTCACATAAGACAAGTTCATCCAATCATGTCCTTGCAAAACTTTCTTAATTCAAGCAGAAGGAGAGGGTCCTCTAGTTGCGAGCATCTGCTAAAGGGAGAATGTGTGGCTGGAATGTTCTACGAAGGTCTGCTTCCTATGCAATTAGATCTTTAATTCTTTTAACATATCATGCACACGAGCAGCGAGGGAAATTCCTCACACATAATTAAGGGAGCCCTTGAAAGGTGACTTTTTTTTAGTAAAAAAGCCATTGAAAGGTGACTAAAACACCAAAAATGCCAATCACCTGAGCTAATGATAGAGGCAAGAAGAATGTCAATTCCCCTCAAAGCCTTATTTTCATACAAACTTAACAAGTACTTCAACGTCTCTATCAAAGAATTAAGAGCTGATACTTCTGGAGATTTCATCTTCACTCATCAAAAATGCCAAAAATAAAACAATGTTTCTTATCTCAACGATATAATTCCCACATTGGAGGGACCCCTGTCATTTTAATTTTTCTCAATGAAAACTCAGTTTCTTAAGAAAAATGTATTTCACACTGACGTACAATAAACCTATAGAACTTAAATGAGAGGGGAAAAAATAGGAGCGAGTGCTTTATATATGTGCATACACATTCTCAACATCATATATGAGGATGAATGACAAGCTAAATGAAACAACAATTAACATGTATACTTATGATCTACGTTGGTTCCCTTGACATCTGCAGAACCAATTGGGTTCAACCAGCCACCTTCAAACTCATATTTTATTCACGTCATGAAGAGCTCCAAATAGATTTTTCTTTTCTTCTTTTCTCCAGCTAATTGTTAACCAAAATAACTACTAGGGTAGGAACTAGGAAGACATGGATTGCATAAAAATGCTAAGAAAGTTGACGCACATAGATAATAAGATCATAAGAGTAAAAGAAGGCAGAAATTCAGCAACATCTCTTGCACACAGAGATATTGGAATTGGACACTGAACTGATAAAATAACTAGTAGTAATTAGGAAAATAATATTCTACAGAAAAGCTAAGGGGAAAAAAGTAAAAAACACAAGATATTATGGAGGATCTTCACGCTTGAAGAAACTATGAATGAAGAAAGGTAAATAAGTACCTGGAAAAGAGCTTTTGATAATTGTGGCCTTGCCAGCAATAGCTGACGAGCCAAATCCTTGTTTTCTGTAGCCATTGCCTAAGTCCAAACCATGTAACAATCAACAGGAGCCATTCAGGAAAATAAGGAGAGAGGAGGGAGTATACACAGAAGGGTACCTTTAGCCCTGACATAACTTCAGTAAGCTGACTCCTAGAAAGCTTAGCCAGATGTAAAGTTAAAGGATCATTGGGCGTTGTTGCACTCTGCAAAGTATTCTGATTAGAAGCCACTTGTGCACCACCAAGGGCTCCCGCCATGACGGCTGCAGCAGTTATAGCTATATGAAGACCAATTGGTTGATGTTGACTGGATTCCCCATGAGGTGTTGGGCCACCTAATTATTTTTTAGCATCTTTGATGTTAACAAAAAACTTAAAGAAAACAGTCGATATTATTGCACAAACCATAAAGCAGAAAACATTTAAGATAGAGAAAACTAACCAGCATTTGCAATCAATCCAGGCCCACCACGACCCTGAAAGAGGGAAGGAAAATTGTTAAAATCAACATGCAATATGTAGACAAGGTATATTGGTGGAAGGGCACATAAAAGGAAATCTTTTATTTTTCTAAATATTCTGATGTCAAGTGCATAGTTTCAGCAATTTGGCAAGGCATTTGATTGGAAAAGGAGCATAATGATAATTGAAGAGAAAGTAAATGCAGCTAAAGACTGAGTTGAGTATTTGATCTTTGGAATACTTCCTTTGGATTTATGAATCCTATATGACTTTTATAATTTTAGTTTTTAACTCAGAGGTATACTTATCAAAAGAACTTTTCCAATAAAAAGGATATTTACTTACTATTTGTCTTTCTGCCTTTTCAAATTAAAATATTAAGATAAGCATTGAAGTTCTACGTAGAACTTTCAGTTGCAAAGAAAAAATATTGTCCTTTTCTTCTGGAAGGACATTGCCAACATTTTGAAAAAAATCCTACCATCAACAAATTCACAAGTACCAATAAATAAATAAACATATATGTGTATGTGTGTTATATATGTGTGTGTGTGTATGTATGTATGCATGTGTGTGTGTGTGTATATATTGTAAGAAACTGAACTTTCATTAAGAAAGAATGAAAGGAATACAAGGGCAAACAAAGGAGTCCAACAAAAACAAGGAGGCCAACAAATACGAAGTGCAAGAGGGAGCCCGAGAGTAACTACAGAGAGGGGCTCCAATCTAGCAAAATCAAACCAATATGGCAAGATCATAATTACAGAAGAGTATATTGACCAAGCTAGTAATGAGGTGTTCCTAGCCCCCTCCCAAGCATGCTCACTCAATTATTTTATCAAAGAAAAGGTTTGTTTCTTGTTTTTTTTTTTTTCTTTTATATAGACACATACATATATAGATCAAATTTAGAAATCCATTCCAGGCATCTAAGAAGGTTACTGAAGCTAACAAACATATATTTGAATCCCTTTTAAACATTAAAAACAAAAATATCAAAGTAAAGACAACAAAACAGCCTCCTTTGAACCTGTTTCTTCAACTACTGGTAGAAGATTACTCTAAGCAGAGTAATGAAAGCAGCCTCCAAGGTTTTAGAAACTAAATCAAATTACTATTTACAGCACTCCTTGAAAATATTGGCAGCATCATAATACAAAAAACCCCAATGCAACTAGCTGGATGGACAAGAATAGTCAATGAGTCAAATTGCAAGAGGTTAAATATTTCACCTGTTCTCTATTTCTGTCTGCCCCCTTGTCATTCTCAGCAAAATCAACTCGCAACTGCCGGCCATTAATCTCATAACCTTGAAGATTACGACGAGCACTCAAAGCTGTTTCTTCATCCTTGTACTCACAAAACCCGTAGCCTTTTGGTTTTCCAGTTTCCCTGTCAATAACTAATCTAAAAAAGGAAGGAACCGTTAATTTTAACTTTAAAATGTATTGAGAAACAATAGCTGAAATGAAATTAATATGATATTCAAATTCCTTTTTGGACCAGAGACTCAGACGTTAGAAATTAATGGTTCTCCTAATTGATGCCCTGCACTTAGTTTATTTTCTTTTTCCTTCATTTTTTTGAATGGGAAACCTTTTTTTTTTTTTTTAAAGTAGAAGATATGAATGGGAAACCTTTTTTTTTTTTTTTTAAAGTAGAAGATAAAGATTTTCAAGTAGGGCGTACGGCAGTAAATTAAAAGTTACAGCTTCCAATGTGCTCAAATCCAAAAGGGGTATATTATTTCACTTTTTACAGATTAGAGAAAGACCTCTATCATGCAAACTATACCATGACAGAACCAAAAAGTTCCTTACATTTATTAAATAAAAGGATTGTCTATCTGTAATGAGATATAACAGTACACTACAATTTTAATCAAAGTATACACTGGCATTCCACTACACTCCCTCAATCAATCAGACCAGACAGGCAAATTATCAGTCATGCCATAGATTTAACTAGACTATATGTATATCACAGTCAATAAAAACCAATCATCTTTGGCAACTGAACTAAAGAAAACAATTAAGAAACGAATGCTCGGCCCTTGGCTACCTTGGCAGTCGGCTGACAGCAGACAAAACCTAGCAAAAACGAAGGATTCTATTCAACCATGGCATAGCCACTCAATCTGTCCCAGATAGAGAATGACAGAAGTAAACCCCCAAAACAAAACATAGAAGAGGAATAAGAGAAACAGAGGAACAAAATCCACGCGCCGAGGAGAAAACAATGAAAGCTAGAGAGTAAAAGGCAAGGAAATTACAGAAAGTTCAAGGAGGTTTTAAAAAATAATAATTAAGGGAAAAAATCCAACTTTGCGGCTTCAAAGCTCTCAATCTCATTCTAGATCCTAAATGTCAATCGAATATCAATTTTAGGGTTCATTTCCCAGATAAAAAGAGCAGAGAACACAGACCTGAACGACACTACAGGCCCAACTTCTTGGCAGATTTCTATAAGCTGCTCTTCAGTAGCATCATAAGGTATATTCCCAACTGAAATCAATATTCAACAACACAATAAGGCAACAAAAAAAAAAAAAAAAAAAAAAAAAAAAAAAAAAAAAAGAAAAAACCACCAGAAACCAAATCACCGAAAAAGAAAAATTTCAACCGCGCACAGATTAGTAAAAGCCAAGAACAATTGAAAGCAAAACAAAACGAAATAAGAAGAAGCACTAAAAAATCGGCAAGATAAACAACTCAAATCCGCCATTCTCCAAACATACACGAACAGTTCCCCATCAAATCAAACCACAAAAACAGAGAATCAAAATTAACAACGAAAAAAAGAATACAGAACACACCGAAAACACAGCGATGCTGAGAGGAGGCCATGAATCAACAGAAGAAGAAGAAGAAGCTGAAGCACTGCTTCATCTTCTTCCTCCTCAGCATAGTTTTTAAACTAATCCGGGTCCCACTGATGCACTGCAGTTGAAAAACCGCACAGAAGCTCCAGCAAAAGGAAGGCAGATCAATGGAGTTCGTAAGTGAGCGACGGTTCGTGTTGAAGAACAAAGATTTTGGAAGAAATGGAATGAGAAATTGAAGATTCCGAATAAAAGAACGGCGACGGCGAAGAAGAAGAATGAAACGCTCCGAGAAGATCCTGTTCCAACCAGATTTAATTTCAGAGGTCGCCCCTCTTTCCGTAAGTGTTAATATTGTTTCGTTTTTTCTTTTTCTTTTTCTTTTTTTTTTTCTTTTTAAAACAAATAATAATTTTGGGGCTTTATATTCTCTCTTTATCAGAGAACAAAGTGGTTTATGATTCCCGTATAGTAATTAATAATTTAATATATATATATAATAATTAAAAGCAAAAAAAAATTTAAAAAGAAATAACAATTAGCTACTTTTATCAATTTGGTCAAAGTAATTAGTTTGACTACCGTATTAGCAATATTTTAGCCTACCTTGAGTTGTGCAATTTACTAAAACTAGTGTTTTATTGCGGACAAATATACATGTATTTTAATTTTTTTTAAAAATCAAAATGGATAACTTTTAATAACTTGAAAATATTTTTAACATATTTATTTTGAAAATTAGTTTTACATTTTATAATATATTACTATTTAATTGTTAGTATATTATGACTAAAATTACTAAGTTTTGAAAAATAAATATTAAATTTATGGAGTCTCATTTTTAAATTACTAATTTTAGTTCATAAAAATATATTTATTATTTAACTTTCAAGTAAAAATTAGCATTTATAACTATATACATTTTTGTTTAAATTAAAATATATTTTTCTTTATTTTCTTTTATATAAGAAACTATATCTTCATTTACTATCAATTGCCTCCTATTATAAAATCAAAAAACATATGTTTATTATCAATATATAATATAAATATAAAAATATAATATTAAAAAACCATTATTATTAATAACAATATGTTCAAAACTTAAAATTTACAAAAAAAAAAAAAAAAAAAAAAAAAATCTAGAGTTAATTTTGGTTTATATATAAGTAAATATATTAAATTTTTTATAATGAAAAAAATATCTAGGATGTACATGGTCTAAGTAGTCAATGTTTTTCTCTTAAATTTACTTTACCATCAACATCTTAGTTAGATTATTAATTATCCTCATCACATATTTTAGTTATGATTAAATATGTCAAACTATTTACAAATACAGAAAAAAATTATTGTCTATCGACGATAAATCGCAATAAACAATAAAATTTTCTAAAAAGTCTATCGTGGTATATCGCTGATAAACAAAAAATTGATCGCGAAATAAAATTTTGAGTTTGATTTCAATTTAGTTCATAGGTTTAAAAAATGTTACAATTTTATCCTTGATATTGAAGTTTTGTTTCAATTCAATCCTTAGGTCTCAATATTAACACTTTTATTATTAATTTTCACTAAATACTCACTCTCATCCTTTAGTGTTGATGTCTAATAATTAATTTTACAAAACTATGAAATGAAATTCTAAATTTAGTTTTAATAGTGAAGAAAAATAGTGAAACTTAATTAATTATAATTATTTTAAATTAACTAATAGACATTACCACTAAAGACCATAAGTGGGTATTTTTGTGAAAATTTGAGGTTAAAAGTATAAATCTAATGACCAAATTGAAACAAAACTTAAATCCCAATTGTAAATATGTAACATTTTGAAATCTAAGAACTAAAGTCACGTTTACCCCAACTGAAACGCAATCCATCATGTTAAAAAAAAAAAGTCCTCAGTTGATTACATTTTTTGTTGTTTACTTGTCTTCCGTAATCGTAATGAATTGTGGGGCTCACTTCCAAATCACCAATAAAAAAGTGCAATCTAAATTGAGGAATTGAGGGTGCTTAATATGATTGTGGTTGAAAATTACTTGAGATTCGCTACTTTTATCGTTACCGTTACAGATATTGTTATTGTAACAATATAAAAATTATAAATATGCCATATTTATTGTTACATTTACTATACCGTTAGGGTCAAGCAGTAACAATAATGATAATGACAACAATAAATTGTGGCAGATTTGTAATTCTAAGTAAACATGATCAAAATCAATTCAATTACATTTGCAATTCAGGCTTATTATGATTGATCCATCAATGAAATTTCATTACGATTACACCAATTTTCATTACGATTTGGTAAACATGGCCTAAATTGAAACCAAACTCAAAAGTTAAAGGCCAAAAGTGTAACATTTTGAATCCGATTGACCAAATAGAAACTAGACGTAAAGCTTATGAACCAAAAATGTATTTTCCCTAAATATTATTATTATTATTATTTATATTCATACTTGAATTAAACATTGATGTTCAAACATTCTAAAATACGGAAGATCGACATATAAACATTCTACTCTATGTTTTTTAGTACAACAATTGTAGAGATGAGGAATCGACCTTCGACATTTAGGGAGGAAGGTCATGTCAATTATCATAGAGCTCTCACTTTATTCAATGCCAAGTTCTATTGGCAGTCTCTAAAATTTATCACATATTAACATGGATGCCAAATTTCATCTAACCAGTGATGTTAAAACTCACATTAAATTGCATTTATAAATAAGTGATACCAATTCACCTAAAGTTTAATTGATAAATTACAATTTTATTTAAAACAATTAGATGTTTAGGGCCGGTTTGGTAGAAAGTTTGTTAACAGAAATCTGAAAATAAAGGATTAAATGAAAAGATATATTTCATGTTTTTAGATATATGTTTGATAACAAATTCATAAATTGAATTCTAATTTAAACCTCATAAAATAGTTATCCACTAATATTTAGTTTACAATAAATTACTATTAATTTATTTATTTATATGATTTATGTCTAAAAAATTAAATAATTATAATTTTTTAATATTATATTATTTATAATATATTACATAATATATATTGCATTTAAAAAAAAATAAATTGAGTTTATAACATATTTCTAAATATTTTTATCTTTATTTAATATATTTTAAAATCTAAAATTTAAAATCTGAATACAATAAAAATATTAAAACAAAATTTGCACTGGATCACATAATCAAAAAATTTTTAAAAACATAATTGGAGTTGTTTTCAGAATTTTTCAAAGAGGCCTTTAGTAAATCTGAAACATAAAACCGAATATGGATTTTCAACCAAAGTACTACAATCATTGGAGGAACAATACCGAAACCTGAGGATACCCCAGAATCTTTCCGATTGCTCATTCGAGAATAACAATCTTTGGCTTTGGAATTAAATCATTTCTTGAGAAAATAAAAATAGGACAGGATACTGGTCAAACAAAATTTAGAGGAGGATATAAATTTATACATTTGCAAAACTTTAGGGTTTAAATTGATACAGTTATTAGTTTAAAGTTTTAGTGGAAACAATCCCCAAGTTTAATGAATATTTGTCCAAATATTTATTATAACAAAAAAAGGTAAATTATTTTAAATGACAAAACTATTGAAAATATTTACAAATGATAGCAAAATATCATAGTCTATCACAATCTATTTCAAATAGATAGTGAAATTTTACTATATTTATAAACATTTTTTTTATTTTTTTATATTTAAAAATAGTCCCATAAAAACAACATTAGCTACTGGTAAGGATGCACAAACACATGTTACTTAAAAGATTAAACTTAACAAAGTTAATATGTTTTAAATAGTTATTTGTTTATTTATTTTTTATTTTTTAATAAAATAATTGCGAGGATAAGTATCCACCATCAACTTCAAAGAAAGAATTGCATACCAATGATCGTAACACAAATGATTATAAGAGACTTCCCAAATAATTTATTTTCGTTCACTTTTAATTGTTGCAACAAGATTTAGCACATCGAACGAATACACCTAGTAACTTGATCCATTTTTTTATCCTCAAAATACTCAAATACACAAATACATATTATAATCTTACAAACTCTTTTTTTTTTTTTTTCCTGTTTTTTTCTTCATTTTTTTTTATCTATTTGAAATGTTTTTTTTTTCCCTTCTTTTTTGCTAAATATTGCAAACTTATTTGTGTTTCATTGCTTACCTCAAGTATTGTGTTGAGCTGTCAATTTCCTCTCCCAATTGTTGGAATAATCTCTATAATTCAATTAACATCTTAGTTTAATAGTAGTAAGAAAATTAAACATTTATTAAGAATTTAACTTATGTGTTTCCTATCACTACCATTCATGTATTCATTCATCAAACTATTTATTAATATTAATTAATTAATATTTAGTAATAAAAGTAACATCCAATCTAATAAAAATATAAATATGTTAATGACCAAAAAATATGTGGTTCGAATACCCCTAACTATATTGCAATAAGTATCCGATACTGAATTAATTTATTAATATGCTTAAGAATTCTCATGAATTTTTAAAACTTTTAAACAACCTACTTAACCACATGCTTAAATTTTGTAAATACCTAAGTCAAAAGTCCAAAGCTTGGTCAGGCACTCATATACTTAACCCTTAGTATTTGCATCTTATTGTTATTATTTCATTCATTCTTTTTAATATAAGAAAAAATAAATATGTCTGCATATATTAGTGATGTGTTTTTAAATATAGCAAAATGAGATAGACAACTACTATCATTATCACTATTTATTAGTGATAGACACTAATAGATGTCTATCAATATCTATCACTATCATACTGATAAACAATAGAATTTTGCTATATAAAAATATTTTCTATCATTTAAAACAATTACCCTATATTAATTTCTCCGTGATTAATTTCTTTTTAGTCCAGTTCTTAAAATAAATGAATTAGATATCATTCTAGTATAAATTTAGTTTATACCTCTGCCGTATCAATTAAGAGTGAAAACTAATAATTGTATCAATTTAAATCATTAGTTTTTGTAAATGTATCAATTTATATCCAACATTATATTACATTTTGATAAACATCTGACTGATAACATTATCAATAAAATATCTAAACCTTTCATAAACAAATCAATTTAAATTCTCATCATTTCCTTTAAAAATGGTCCAATATAAATGTTCATTAAATTAATCCAACATGTGAAGAAGTCGACACATGTAAGAATTGATACATAGATGATTTTCAAAAGTAATCCTAATAAATAGTCTAATTTGATTCAATCATGATAATTTAAAAGTTTAATTGATACATTTGCAAATCTTACACGATGTTTTCGGATGAAATCTGACTATGAGGGTTTAGATTGATACAATTTAGATAAGGGTATTAACTGATACAATAAATTGATATTTTTCCTTAAAAGTAACTAGTAATAAACAACTAACAACAATAATTAAACAAATGATCGAAATCACTAGACATTAAATTATATATAATTAGCCATTCATAGTATTCTATTTACTTGCTCAACAATTGCACGTCATATTCTATTCACTAATAAACTTCATAATAGAGAGATAAAGTAAAATCAATTCAGAGACCTGTGAATCGAAATCAAACTAGATTTTATAGAACTCTCCTCTATAATCAGCGATAACTGGGATTGCTTTACACCCAATATTCAGTTTCCATGAAGTGGAAGATTCCATGAATATTGGAACTTTAAGATATGCATATAACAAAGGTATAAAAGGAGATGGCAGAACTTTTCATGAAATAGGTTCATGAAGCAATGCAATTACCCCATAATCTAATATTTCCTACCAACACCCATAGAATGGCACACAATACTCCAAGAATTGAAAATAAAAAGAATCCTTTATTCATACCCGTTCTCCTCCTTGCACCGGTCTCCAGATTACGAACAGCGACATTGGTGTTAAGGGTGTTCAGAGTATTTAGTCTTAACCTGCTAAAGCTAGACATCCGCACAAAAGCACGGTTGACATTCTCTGAAGCTGATGCAGGAGTGGTCGGTATCGACTCCACAAAGGCCCACAAATTGGAAGAGAACCAACTTGCAGAACCACCTCCATCATTTGCACTTTGGTTCTCCCTTGTTCCTGCTGCTGAAGAACTTACAGATTCATATCCCCCACCTAAACAAGATCAGAAAGTTTCAGAATTAGACACTGCCTACTGCTTCACATTGATAAAATGGCACCTGGCATTGGCACCAAAATGGCAGTTTATGATGAAGTCAACAAATATAATTGGAGAATTGCTCCTCTTGAATCAGAGAATTCGATAATACACGAGAAGTACTCGTTCTAGGTAGCTGTTGAAGCTGGCTCAATATTTCACAGAGGGGTTCTTGCCATGTGGAGTATAGTATGGCTTATCAAACAAACCCCATTCATCTGAACAAGAGCTCTACGTGGATGAGCTAATCGAGCCAGCAACTTTGTGAAGATCAAACAGAAAGACCTCAGTAAAAATAGACTGTCGAACATTTGATATAAGAAGACAGAGATATCAAGTTTGAGCTGAATTATATACCTAAAGTTGATTGAGTAACAAACTGTCCATGCGATTCGGGGAAGCTAAAGGCATTTTCTGTCTCGTTGTTCTTCCAGAATCCATTGTCCATCTGATTTTGTTGATAGGGATCATATGGCAAATTTCCATTCAAATTGTTTGCAACATCAATATCAAGAGCATTCAAATATGGATCTAAAACCGTTTCAGGGACAATGGGTCCCAAGTCGCGAAGAAACATATTTGCATCATGGAACAGGTCTAAGTCGCTCAATCCATCCAACTCTGAAGGTGGTAAATTTCCCAGGGGGTTGACATTTGCCACAGGAGTTGGTTCAGGACCAATGAGATCATTGATCTCCAAGAAATCTTCTTCTTCCTCACAATATTTGGGAGCTGATGATACCTCGCCTTCAAATGATTGCAACTGAGAGAAACCAGACTGTGTAAAGTCAAAGGTTGCATGCAAATCACAGGGCTGGCCACTAGAGTGATATACTTTATCTGGTTCAGGAAGTATATGATCCCGGGAGTAAGCATCGATCATAGTACTTACAGTTTCTTCTTTATCATCAACCTACACAGAGAATGGAGATAAATCATAAGCTAACCGATGACAATGAGCAAATAAAGCACATAAGAAAGGAATGACAGACCAAATAACCAATGAAATAGAGCATGTATGTCAGGTTAGAGTAGATGTTTCTTCCTGAACCACCAACCAGAATGCTACTTTTAAGAGTTCTAAACATGATTGACAATGAAAATTAAACTTCATTACAACTTAGAAGGTTAGATATGCAGCTCATATGTACCAATGTTCCCAGTTCCTACTGCTATATGGTCAATTGAATAAGAAAGGATTTGATCTCAAAGTGATGGCCAGTCAATTCGCCAAGGGAAATTAACATGCGAATGGGAACAAAGTATCAGAATGCAACATTCAGGGCAACCAACCTGCACACCAGAGTCAAATTGATGATAACCACTGGCTGATGGCGACTCTAGCACAGGATCATCTACAATTTGTTTCATAAGCTCCTCGATATCATCTGATGTAAGCTGAATTTGACCATTCTCTCTTTCACGAACTACAGAATCAACCTCATCAAGTTTTTTCACTTGTGGCTCCTGACCATCAGCATCATCAACCCAATCTTCTTCTCTAAACGGTGCTCCATATTGCTCCCCATTTTTCGGCCCAGGTCCACTTTTCTTGAAAAGTTTGTAGAGTGCATAGTAATCCTGAAATATAAAGACTCGCAGTTTAATCAAAAAAGAACACGCAAGAAATATTAAGTAAAAGAAGAGCTTAAACACACAGTTACCTTTACATTCTTGCACCTCTTAAGCTCGTCTTCATCCAAGGTATACTCGTGCATAACCCAGTCAGTACGCTCACCATTAGGGGCACGACCTTGATAGAACACCAGGGTCTTCTTCACTCCAACATTACGTGAATTGCACTGTATTATTCGATCCCTTCCCGTGGCCTTCCAGTAGCCATATCTTGTAGCTCTACTCAATCTTGATGCATTTGGGTACCTATGTTCCCTAGGACTGAAAAAGAACCATTGTCTATCACCAGTTTTTAACTTAGATTGACCTGCATTTATTTTTTCATGATTAGAAACACCACCAATACTCATTGATATCCAAAAAACAAGAGAATCATAGAGCAACTAACATTTACAGAAAGAGAGACCAACTCTATAAAACTCTGGAAAATTATATCATCAACGATCAATTATCGCTTCGGCTAGTACATGATTTCCTTTCAGTAATAACGACTGAGTGGATAAAAACGATTCACATAGAAAATGATGCCGAAAATGGTAACAAGGAATATCATCAACTACGAATTCAAGAGGTTAAATGATAATATCGAATTATATGATATCATTAAAATTTGATGATAAGCTTAAACAAACGAAAACCACACCGGTATATTCAGAAAGATCCCAAAATCCATTATAAACAATCAAATAAAATCAATCTACAACAAAATCAATCAAACTTAGACTAGGTCAAAGAAAAACCGGAAGAACATCAATAAATCAGATCAAGCATGGAAAGAAGAATTTCTTTACCAGGCAATTCCTCGGGTTCCCACTTGTAAACATCGGTCTCACGGATGATATCGAGCTTCAATTTGCGTTTACAGATCTTGAACTTCAAGTAATACAAAACCAGCTCCTCATCCGTCGGGTGAAACCGAAACCCTGGTGGCCAATCCCCCTCGTCACACAATCCCATCGAAGACGACACCGTTGACATCAACAAACACCTAAATCACAGAATGAAGAAATCAAAACACGGAATCCTCCGACAAAATCGACGACGACGGTGAAGAAATTCGTCTCGAAACTCGAAGGATCTACACAACCCAATTTGAAATTGCGAAGGAACTGCAATTTCCTATCACCGGCGACGGTCGAAAGACCGTCCAGAGAGAGAGATGGCGGAGTGGTGGCTGTTTGGTCAAAAGAAGTAATGGAGATGAAGCAGCGAGGGAAACTGGTGGCGGACTTCTTATCATTCGCCGAAATTTCCCGGAACAAGAGATAGGGAAAAATGATAAATTTATTTTTATTGTTTTAATTAGGTTTAAATCCTTTTTGGCATATATGTTGTAATTGTAATGTATTCTCCAATTTTGTTTATTATTATTTACTACCAAATATTTATTTCCATTTTCGTCACTATACTTTAAGCATAATTGTCATCTGTCTCTATTATCCCCATTTTTTATTGAATATTTAAAAAATTCAAAACTCTAAAAAAAAATATAATGTATAAACTAATTTGAGTTATATTCATATTTTATATTGTCATTAGTTCAAAAAGAAAAAAATAACTATGATGACTCATATTTCTAAAATCTTTAACATAGTTTCTATACATATTGTAAATCCTTTAATACAAAAGTATACCAATATTTTACCAACACCTATAAGATTGTACTACTGGTCTCGAGATTTGAAGTATGATTTTCCACTTTACATATTATTAAGAGCAAAAAAAAAGGTGTAACAATATTTCAAAACAATTTTTTTTGTAATACCCTAAAATTGATTCACACATACAATCATTTTATTCATGTTCATGAAAGTTCAAATCTCTATATCTTACGTTGTTGTATTAATGAAATAAAATAAAAAGAGTCAGGCTAATATTAGAATCAATAAAATCATTAAGTGTAATATTATGCTGATATTATATTTAAAATAAAATTAAAAGAAAAAGTCATTTTACCACATGATAATTCAGCTTCAAAGGTGCAGTCCAAGCAATTAAGTATTATCCTGATTAAAATAGATACAAACTAAAAATTAATGGACCAAAATAGGTGTCTTGAAGCATATGAATTGGACTAAGAAAAGAATTCATAAAATTTTCAACTAATTGCATTATTCCTTAAAGTTTTAAAGTAACTTTTACTTCTCAAATTTTTATTTTTAAGAATAGGTTTAAAATGTCATTTCATATTTATTTTATTATTATTTTACATGTTGACGTGGTGTTAAATTAAAAATAATAGCTTAAAATATTCACTTTTCTCTCTCCCTCCGTCTTCTTTTCTCTTCTTATTTAATTACTATATCAAAAAAAAAACAAAAAAAAAAGACACATTTTATAAATTTATGAACCAAATACTTAAAAACTAAGGTACTAAAAATGTAATTTTAGTAAAAATATGAGAGGGACGAAAATAGAATTTAATTTTTCTTCGATTCAAAAGAAAAAAAATATATATTTTAATATTTTATTGTTATCAATAGTTTATTGGAACGGCAAAGACCATTAAGCCTGAGTCAACTGCCTACCTTGGACTTATTTGGCAAGAATCGATCAGTTGTGAGTTGGCAGCATATTATTGGCCTGCTTCGTTAAATTGATTGGGTTTCATGTGGTTCTTTATGCACACGATTATTTAGGTTCGCTGTGAAACATAAGAACATTCAACGGCGGTGCCAACAACCACATACATATGCTTCAAATAACTAAAACAAAGCATATCCTGTTTTCAATTTAATAATATTAGAATTTCAATTGATATATATATTGAAGTAAAAGACGATAAATTAAAATTATTTGTTCGTTTAAGATTAGTCGCCTATAAAAAAAAAAAAAAAAAGAAAAAAAATCGCCTATACTTAATGAAAAAGTAATAAGGAAAAAAGGCAAGTCGTTGACTTACATACTTATCTGCTTTGTAGTTTAATAATTTTGTTAAAATAATGTTTCGATCCTTATTGTATATCAACATCTATTTTAATCATTATTATCAAATTTTGGTATTGTATTTTCGTCTTTGAATCCAGAAATTCAAACATTAAAACAAATATAATTCAAACAAAATAAATTAACTTGGAGACAGTGGCAAATCTAGGAATATACGTCATGAGGCACAATGTCAATAATGTTAAATGTCAATTTTAATTATTTAAATTTTAAATTTGGTATGGGCGAAAACCTATTTTTTTTAGTGTAAACTTTAAATATATGTAATAAATCTACGAATTTTCCAATTTTGTATGTAAGATACATTCAATATTTTAAAAAAAATAAATGTTCAATGATACCTAAGTTTTAATTTGGTGTTTGATAAGTTTTCAAAATTTTTAGTATCTTTTAAGATTCACCTATCTATTAGGTTAATATTATAGCTTTCATGTTCAATTAGAGATAAAATTTAATTTTCTCAAATATAACAATAAATTTTTTAGAAAATATATCTGCCTCACATATTGAATACAAAATTGAAATCTCATGAATCCAATGAACATTGTCAAGATTTTACTCAATCTAAAATTGAAAATCTAAGATCTATAAATTGTTTAAATTATAGAGATCTATTCAACACAATTTTAAAAAATGGATGAAAAACTTATCCACCTAATATATAACACAAAGGATACAATTTTTAAAAATTATTTTTAAGAAAAAGAATGAAGATTTTTTTTAATTAAATACAAACAATATGTCAACATACACCAGAAAATCAAATATCCTCTAAAAAAAAAAAAGAATTTGAAAAAGAAGAGTAAGACACAAAAAAACACACGTGGGCAAAGTCCGAAGCCTGAAGTGTTTGTGAGCAAAATCTTGAACATTTTAATAATAATATGCAACATACAAAAATGGAACTCCAAACATAAACGATGCGACTTCGATCCCGTGCCACGTGCAAATTAGGCGCCTCCAACCGTTCTCCAAGGATAAATTTTGATACTTTGGATGAATTTAATTTAATATATTATTAAATACTACTTATAATATATATTAAAAATACAAAAACCAATAATTTAGGGGCACCCCTACGGTTGTTCAAATGACCTGACAACCCGAACAACCCGTACTACCTAACTTGAATAATAAGGGTTGGGTTGGGTTGGGTTAGTTTAAAATTTGGGTTGGGTTAGGTTAATTTTTTTTCTTTTTTATTTTTTTTATTTTTCGGGTTGGGTTGGGTCTCGAGTTGCAATTTTGAAAAAAATCAAGTTGACCAATCCAACTCGAATTTCTAATATTAATATTAAAAAAGTATATGTGTATATATAATATAAGTTTAAGTTAGGGTTAAGAACAATTTTATACTTTTATCTTAGATCAATATATTTTATACTTTATTTTGGATCATGCCAATTAGGGGGTGTTTGGAAAACTGTAATAGGATAAGTTTGTAATGTAATCTAAAATGAATGTTTGGATTGGGCGTTTTGGGAGTGACGGTTTTCAACCTAATTCTATTTCCCACCGTTTCCATGGTTCGCGATCTCATTTTCGTTTATTCCTTAAGAGCTCACGTATTCCAATACTGTAATCCTATTACATTCCAACTTCCCAAACACTCCTTAGTGTTTCATGTATATGTCAATGTGTTTTACCAGAAAATAGGAAAAAAACACATACACACAACCCAACCCAACTCAACCCGAATTTTAAGGGTTGAGTGCCCTATTTGGATTATTCGGGTAGCCAACCCGACCAACCCAAATTTTCGAATTGGTCCAGAAAATGCCTCCAACCCAACCTGTGTACACCTCTATGGCCCCTAGGTGGATCTGCCACTTCTTAGAGATTTCTATTTTTTTTATTATCATTAACAGACTTATCTTTTGAAAGAGGGAAAATAGAGTATAATATATTAAATCCGGACCACAAAAAAAGAGGCAATAAACTAGGAGAAATAGTTGTTGAAAAGTTAATAATCCATTGAATCTACCATCTTTTGAAAATGTCCATCAAACAATAGCAAAAAAAGAGAACTTAAAAAGTTGAAGAATTGAAATACTTTCTACAAATCCTATAATATAATTTTACTACAACTTTTATAATTATAAAAAAAATTTACCTATCTATAAGCGCGAAAGACCACGATTGATTTTTATTACTAAGTAATAGAAAATTTTATATATTTATAAATAATTTGATATTTTGTCCATTTAATTTCTATTGTAATTTTACCTATATTTAAATTTCTAAAAAGGAATGAAAATGTTATTTCAGAAATCTATTTTTCTTTTAAGAAAAGTTGATTAGTATTTCAACAATACTTTAAAAATACCTTCGTAAAAACAATACTTTTAAAATAAATTTATTTTAAAAAATTAAAAGTTAAAATATTAAATTCGTTTAATTATTAAAAAACTAATAAAATTGTTATGAAATAGATAACGTTGGAGGTATCTTTCACTAGTCCATTTCCAAACAAAGCGCGTTAATTTTCCCAGCCCAAAAATCAATGTCAACCCGTTGAAGAAAATGTTCCTCCATTTCAAGCATGTTTAAAATAAATTTTTTTAAAAAGAAAAAGTAGAAAAAATAACTTTTTGATTACCTAATTAGCAAAATCTAACTTTTCCTCTCACATTTTGTTTAAAAGAAACTTATCACACATCAAAATGAACATAGCTCAACAAAGATAATATCGTTAATTTCTTCATGCTTGTTCCAAGTTCGAAGCACCATTTGTACAAATAAGAACCCCCTTTGTTACATGATTTCTTCTTCATGTAGATAGATATAGGATCTATGGAGCAATAACTACTATTAATTTCGAGGTTAAATGTTCAATTCTCCAAAGATCTAAAAAAATTATCACATTTTAAACAAACATACATGTGATTAAGATCTCTATTCCTTTTTTCCAGGATTAAAAATCTAACCTTCGTCCCCAAATTATGTGAAAAAAAGGACTCTTATTTTCACTATATTTTGATAAAACATTGTAAGTATTTATTAGATTTTAAAAATTATACTTATACTTCTTCCTTTCTTCCTAATCTAATCTCACAGTCATTTTTGTAACTGATAAAGAAATTATAAATGATAAAAAACTTGTTATTGTTCTCAATTAGCTAGAAAATATCAGAAGAAAAGAGCTAATCATAAATAAAAGTGGATTTTATAAGCTTAACTATTAAAAACTGAATGGTTCTCAGGCCAAACCCTCAATTTCATCTTTAGATTGACAGTTCTTGAGGTTCTATAGCCCTTAAGAACATGACCTAGTTGATTTTCATTTTTTACCAATAACATAAGTATCAAGAAATTATAAAGTTATAAACATTATATATATGAAGAATCATTCTCGCAGTCGCAACAAGGTTCTTATAACCTCAGCATATGCAAAGCTATTAACTTCAAGCAATGAACAAGGACTTACCAGATTCGCTACACATTGTAGTTGTCTATATCCATTTTTCTGTATGAGGGACTACTGAAAGAGCTCGATCCCAGTTCGAAATACGATATTCCATTATTCTCAGCTGCCTTCTTCCTCGGTCTTGACTCGCCCAGCCTGCAAAGTCAAAATATTTACATTAAGTAGGTTTCACGACGTCACAGCTCCCTCCTATAAGCTCCAGCAAATGACAAAGCATTTTTACAGTGATCCATTCAAACCAATTCAGACAAGAAAGTAAACAGAGAATCCAACAGAAATATAGATTTGTGTTTTTTTCATTTAGGAAGGATTGATGAATCTTAAGTAATGTTACCATGATTACCTTTGGCATTGGAGTTACATTTCTGGAAATGCTGCCCACCTCTTCAAAATTTTCACTTTGGCTATCATCATCAAAGTGGTAAAGCAACAACAATAACAGTCCTGCAAGGGCAAGGTTAACCTATATACTTTTCAAACTAGAATTTTGAAGCTTCGGAAAACATTAAAGATAGAATAAGACGTGCCTACTACCATTTTGAAGTGCATTCAATTCATGCCTAAATGATCTTGCAGGGGTCGTGTTACATTTAGCTAGTCTAATGAACATATAACCAAGAGGCGAGAGGCGAGATGCATCATAGAAGGAATTTCAGAAAAGATCTCACATCCAAGGTTCTTGGCGTAAGAGTTTGGGATGTTTGGCGACACATCCAAGGTTCTGAGTTCAAACCTCTAAGCTGAACACTTGATAAGTTGAAACTTTAGCTGCCCCTTAGATCTTGCCTCAATGAAAGAATACAATCCTACACCAGAGACATTGGAAATTTTCCAAGAGGGCTTCATCTCGATTTTAGAAGTATTAAGCCAATAAATATCACCAATAATCTTTGCAAGAGCACAAACCTTCTTTAAATCGATGAAATCGAGTTCTGTCTCTTACAACGATTTCTCGATTATAAATCTTAGATATTAGTTTGATAACAACATGACAATCCCCACAAATCCTTAAATTCTTAATCACTTGAATTAGGGTCCCTTCTTCAGTACAAGTCAATCCAAAAGCAACAGCGAGCTTCTCACTGTGATAACATAGTGCATTCTCCTTGTCCTCATCTCCAATATCATGCAATACATTGCCAGTTTCAGCTGCATATCCATAGGCTTTGATCCTGAACTTGATCTCATCAAGCTTAGCATAAATCTCACGGCAACTTGAGTGGCTTTGATCACCATAAACAAATTTGTGCATCATACCTTTTACTTCTATGTAACTAAATCCTGGTGTCTTCTTCACATCCCTTCTTCTCATGGCGTCCCTAACTCTCCCAACATCATCCCATCTCTGACGAGCGGCATATACATTCGATAACAAAACAAAATCACCACAGCTAATAAATCCCATCTCTACTAGCTTCCTTGATGCCAGTTCTGCCATTTCTACATTCCCATATGTCCTGCAAGCACCAAGCAGTGTTTGCCAGAGTACCATATTAGGGAAAGGCATTGAATTTACAACGTCATAAGCTTCTTTGAGACGCCCTGCTCGACCTAACAAATCAACCAGGGCTCCATAATGCTTTATATTTGGCGCCAACCCCCTCTGCGCCATTGAATTGAACAGCTTAAGCCCATCCTCGACAAGTCCTGCATGGTTGCAGGCGCAAAGCACAGCTAGATATGATACTGCATCAGGAGGCATTCCACACCGACCCAACTTTTCAAAAAGATCCAACGCTTTGTATCCATCACCATGCATAGCAAACGCCATTATCATTGTATTCCATGTGATCAAACTTTTATCACACCTCATGTTCTCAAACACCCAATAAGCTTTATCCACAGATCCACATTTAGCATACATATCAATGACGACATTACAAACCTGCACATTCATATCTAACTTCTCCTCTAGAATATGTTTATGAACATTTTCCCCTTCTTTCAAAGCACCCAATTGTGAACACGCCAACAGAGCACCTTGAACGGTTACTCCATTGGGTCTCAAATTTCCATCCTCCTTCATTTTCTTAAACATCATTATAGCATCACCTGGTCGACTCCCCTGAGCAAACCCAGCAATCAACGCATTCCACGAGGCGATATCTGGTTGCGGCATTTCATCGAACAGGTTCTGGGCATGATCGAGATCCCCAACTTTTGCGTACGCATCAAGCAATGTAGTCTGCAGAAGAACATCAGCATTGAACCCAAATCGTAAAAGCTGCGAATGTAATTGCATCGCTTCAGAACGAGCCAAGGCACGGGCACAAGCTTTGAGGGCAAAAGAGCATGTGAGAGCGTCAATTCTGTGAGGCCCATTTGACGCAGCCATTGCCCTGTACCAGAAAACGGCATTTTCGGGATCGGAGCTCAGGGCAGTGCCGCGAATGACGGCGTTCCAATCGTTGGTCGAAGGGTACCGGATATGGCGGAAAATATGGAGGGCATAAGAAAGGTCGCCGAAGGAGGAGATGGCGCAGAGCTCGAGAAGCTTAGTGCGAGAGGAAGAGAATTGGAAACGGCCATTGATGATGAGATTCGCTTGGAGTTGCTTGATTTGCGAGAAGGAAGAACATTTCTGTAACAAAAGGTTGAAGTAGGCCATTCCATGAAGACTCCCTCGCCTTCAACGAGTTTTCCCTCTAAATTTAAATTGGGTTAAAATACCATTCCCTTCGATACTTTAATGTTTGTCTAATTTTAGTGGAGCAAAAAGGAAGTCAAAAGTTTGTTCCAAAACCCCTTTTAGATAGTACTAGTATGTTTCTTCATAGGCAGTTTTATAAAAATCATATTACTCAAACTATATTTTTTTAAGTTTTTGAATTGATTTTTTAATTTCTTAGTTCAAATCTTTGATTGTAAGAGAACAAACAAATAAATTAGATTTAGATAGCAAATAGATTTTATTTTTCTTTTTCTTTTTCTTTTTTAAAAAATGATTTATGTGATTTATTTAATTTTTTTAACCTGATTTAAATTTTTTCTTAAATTTTATTTAATTTAATAATTTGAATTTGAAATTATCTAAATAGTGTTATAACCATCACATTATATATATAAATATATAGATAGATATAGATAGGTTCTAAAAAAATATCAGGTCATGTGAAGTTTAAAAATAATGATTAAAAATTCAAAATTTAAACTAGAGATAAATGCTACAACAAAATTTAGACCTTGTTGAACCTAAAAAAAAAGAGATACTTGAAACATAATAATTAAACTTTTCTTAAAGAGGAAGGAAAAGAAAATATGTTACTATTAACAAAAGTGACAACAAAATTTCTATAATTTCTTTTTAAAAAATAATAAATAAAATAAATAAATAAATAAAGTGGGGGAGGGGTTAAAAGTTGGGGAAAGGGGTTAACAAAATCCTTGAAAAAGAAGATACTTGATGAAAATGAAAGGGTCTTCCAAAGAAGAGATACTTGAAAATAAAAGATATATATATATATTTATATTTGAATGCTACAACAAAATTTATACATTTTTTGCAAAAAGAAAAAAAAAATGAAAGCAAAAAAAAGTTGGGAAGGGGTTAACAAAATTCTTGGAAAAAAAGTAGAGGAGATACCTGATGAAGATGAGAGCTTGAATTTGGCTATTAAATTATATTAATGTGACCATGAGATAAAAAAATCCCTTTTAAGGTAAACTGCATTATTTATTTATTTATTTATTTATTTATTATTATTATTATTAATGTGCTTCTTTGAACATGAATGCATGAAAATAAGAGGACTTTTTTTAAAAAATATTTTTGATGTGAAATCATATTATGTAACCCTATAACTAATTATTAGATAAAAGGATAAATCTAATATTTAGCCCCTTTTAGATAGTATAGATATAAATAACTTAGCATGAGTATGAGTAGATTTGTATAGATTGAAATATAAGGTAAAAAATTCCGTACTTTTTAGAATTGATGGTCTGATTTGATGAGATTAAAGCTTAAAACCATTTTTTAAGCTTTAATTGAAAAATATGAATAAATTACAAATAACCACATTACTTTCTTCGCCAGCTTTGAGGCGAATCCCTTCCTTTCAAAGTGATTTTGCATCTAGCAATAGATGTTGGAGGTCAAGGACTATGAACACATAGGTATGTGATTTAATCACGTTAACTAATTCCACATAAACTAATATACATTCCCGACTTTATTATTATTAAATCAAAATATATATTATCTATTTATATACAACACTAAATGAATAGAAATACAATTAGGATATGATGTCTAAATGAATAGAAATACAATTAGGATATGATGTGATTCCAAATATCTCAACTATATGTCACAGATCAACTCTTCCATCCCAATACTCATCTAATAAGCTTAAATCTGTAAGATCACTATATTTTGTATCGCTAAAATCTAAAACGTCATTTATCCATCGGAAGTTGTTAGTAGGTTCCATCGTGTTAGAGGTGATTTCAGGCATGCACGATACACCACAAGTACTCTGGGTGGTGATTTCAGGCATGCAAGACACACCATTAGTACTATGGGTGATAGTCATATTTTGCACATAAGGCACATCACATATACTTGGTTGACGGTTATCTATGGATCATCAGGCAAGTCGTTAGTACCTTGATTTGTGGCAATTTCAGGCAAGCAGGATGCATCACTAGTAAATTGATTGGTGGTCATTCCTAGCATGTAAGGCACACCATCACTTGTACTCTAGGAGATGGTCATGTTATGCACATATGGTATGTCACTAGTACTTTCATTAATGACTATCTCAGCCTCATAAGACACATTACTAATGTCTTGGTCGGTGGTCAATAAAGCAAAGTTGGACATATTAGTAGTAATTTGGTTGGCAGAAGGCATGTTGTAGAACATACTATGTACCACCACTCTTGACTCTTCTAGTTGCAACTTAAACGAAAAGTGTCTTTTATTTGCTTTTCTTGCAGATCGTCTTTCGTTATCCTTTCCCATATCATTAATCTTAGGTTCTTCATAGGTTGAATATTACATATCTTTTGTGCTTTTCTTTTGGGTCTTTCATTCTTCCTAATTCGACACAACACGTAGTTCAAATCTAAAAAGCCTTGTATAATCACGCTCTCATGAAAGCTATACTCATGCATGGTTCATTCACCATGGTGTTATGGCAATTAAGGATTTTCGTACCTAAATGTAACAAGCGGTAAAAATTATTATTCCTATAATAATTGAAAAATAAGGAAAAAATTAACAAACATGAATTTCAAAGGGTGAGATAGAGCTAAAATGGAAATCGTTAGTAGTAAGAAGAAAGGCATACACTGTAATACTTTAATCGCCTGCAATAGCCAATTATAGGGATGTCTCTTCAAGAGATGGGGTGGCTGAATTATCGGCGCTCCATGTACCGCCGGCCAAGCCAATGTTGCGACTGATATGGGCAGATAAATGTCCAGAACTATTGACGGACCTTTTGAGCTTTGTAAAGAATTAATAGAGGTGTTGGCCATCAACACCACCATAAGAATTCTAAATTTCCCAAGGCTCCATATAAATCACAGTCAAAAACAACGAGGGAAGAATAGGGAAGGGAATGAACCTTATTAAGTATTTGGTCTGTGGGGATAAACCTGAATCCCACCTGCAACTTCAAAGCGTTTTGCAATGAATCTGAGTCCATCATTTCTCGAAGGGGTTTTTCGTAAGAATCGCGATAGTGAAGTCTAAGAATTCTTATCTTTTTGGAGACTTGAAATTGTTTGAGCGAAGATCGGAATGGGTTCGAACAAGAGTTTTAAATTTGAGAAAGGTAATTTAGTCCAAATTTGGATTCTCTCACCCAGAATCTTCTCAAACACACACACATATTTTTAATCAATCTGGAGAATAATAATTTTAGTTTAAGTGATTTACTATTCTAAACAAAATATTTAGAGAGACGAGCTAGAACGAAAAAATGCACACTTATAAATTAGATAATAAAAAATAAATAATTATCCATCGGAATGCTTATCTCTAAAATAACAATAAGAATAGGCGTGATAGTCAGTTTAATTTTTATCGATTTTGATGTCAACTAATAACCAAACCAAATCAATCGATTTTATAAAAAAGAAATCCAAATCGACGTTCAATAAATAACAAAACCAATAGATTGGATTTTATTTAGTTCCGTTATTGTTGGTTTGGTTATCGATTTTTGACATTTATATTTTTTTTTTCAAATTTTAATTTTTATTTATAATTTTGTTTTGAATAGATTATTTTTGCTAATTTTAAATTAAAATTGGGTTTTTTTTTTTTTTTTTTACTCTTCATAAATAAAAAACATACACTAAATAATAATTGGTTTTTTGCACCATAATCATTAAAACACTAAATGATACTTAATGTTAAAGTTTATTTTTAATAGTATATATATCCTCGGTTCGGTTTGATTTTGATTAATTTTTCATATCAAAATTCGACTCGAATCAATATTTTTTTCTCCAAATACAAAATAACATATCTAATTTTATGTTAAAAAACCAAACTAAACTAGTTTAGTTTGGTTTTTTAGTTTCTTCGTTGCACCCCTAATAGAAAATACTAGCTTAAAAGTGATATCAGTTTTTAAAATATATATATCTTTACTTCTATATTCATAAATTTTAATTTTTAGAGATATATAATAATAATAATAATAAAAAAAAGATATATGTGTGGACAAAATTTTTGTGAGGTTTTTCTTTTTCTTTTTTCTTTTTTTTTTTTTGCTTTTTTCTTTTTCCTTTTTTATAAAAAAAACAGAGAGAGTGAATTTAAAATTATTTGATAGAATGATTGAACATCTAAATCTTTCAACTCCGTTATAATCTTCTTGACTTCTTTTTAATTATTAATTCAACTATATTTTGATTTGGGAATTTCATTATCTTACGACCTCTATTTATTTCATTTTTTGTTTTTAAAAAATTAAGTATATTTTTTTCTTAATTTCTTACCGTTTGTAGGAGTAAATTCTTAGCCAAATTTCAAAAACAAAATAATTTTTAAAAATAATTTTTTTTCAATTTAAAAAAAATTAGCTTATTTTTTTAAAACATTGGTAAAAAAAATAGATGACAAAAAATGAAAAATTTAGAAGTAGGAGAATTAGTGTTTATAGGCTTAATTTTAAAAAATTAAAAACTAAAAATCAAATAGTGGACCCAATAAATTCAAAATAACATGCATTAAAAAAATATAGATATATAAATTTACAATATATTATATCAAATATATAAGCAAGTTATATTAACTTTAGAGGATTGTGAGTCTTCAATTCTTACATTTTACCTAAATATATCACTCGAATTATGTCTTGGAATATTTTTGCCTAATTGTTTGATCGGGTTGCATTGCTTTTTTCCTAAAAATAGAGGATGAAAGAGGGGAAATAAAAAAATGAAAAAAAAACTATTAGCCCTACAACCCTCCTCCATTTGTGCAATTTATGTTAAAAACCAAAAATTTATGTTTTCAGTTTTTATTTTTATTTATTTTTAAATTATGAAAGTAAATTAGTTATCAACCAAACTTACTTTGAAAAATAAAAAAATTCAACAGGTTATAATTACTGTCTATCACTAATAAATTTTCGTCAAAGATATGTTGAGAGCACTATTGACTCTTCACATGCGTAAAATTATGCAGTATTCATAATATACATATCGCTTAAGAAATACATATGTTCTGCCACCAACTATCTAAATTCGAATTGATTACCTTGCTTGAAAGCAAGAGTAAGTGACATCATTATTTTTTTTTTTTTTCTCACAAATACCCATTTGTATCCCACAAGTTTGACATCTTTTGGTGTCCGGACTACTGGTCCAAAAATTTGACATTTTGAAAGTGAGTTTAATTCTGCCTCGATTACTTCTTTCCACCGAAGCCAATCTTTTCTATGTCAACATTCTTCAACAGATTTTGGTTCATGATTCTCATTTTCAAATATAATATAAAGTGCAACATTATATACAAAAATGTTATCAATAATTACATGAGTTCAGTTCCATATTTTCACTGTCATGACATAATTTATTTAAATTTCATTATTATCTTTAGGTATTTCACCTTTTTCCCTAATTATATTATTAGTCATGTCCAAAATTTTTTCATGGATATTTACATCCTCAACCAAGTCTTTTTTACTATCGTTTATTTTTATTTTTCGAGGATTTTTATCTTTGGAACCTACTAGTCTACCATGCTTCTAGCGCGTTCTAGATTCATTAGTGACAACTTGCTGTGTTGGGTATCAATTTTCGACGGAACATTTGCAACGGGTATATGTGATTTAGTTACTTTCCTTGCATATGTAAATGCATTTAGTAATTGATTTGCTATATTTTGCAAATGAATTATTTTCTAAACTTTAAGTTCACATTGATTTGTACAGGGATTTAAACGAGACAATAATGATGCATTTCATGTAATTTCCTTTTCTAACTTCTTAATTCCTCCCCTTAATGTTGGAAATTTTGTCTCATTAAAATGACAATCAACAAATTGTGCAATAAATACATCACTTAGATGGGAAATATTTGGCTCCTGACCATAAGCTAATTGTAATGGTGAATATTTATGATAAGCTACTTGCCTGATGTGTGCGAATGACACAACATACAAAATAACATGTCCCCATACAGATGTAGGAAGTTCAGCTCTCATAAATAAAAGTCTACCAATTAATTACAAATGTTTTATAAATAATTCTGCTAAACCATTTTGTATATGAACATGAGCTACAGGATGTTCAACATTTATCCCAGTTGACATACAATAATTATCGAAAGTTTGGGATGTAAATTACCAGCATTATCAAGATGAATGATCTTAATTGTATGATCAAGAAATTGTGCTCTTAACTTAATTATTTGAGCAAGTAATCTTGCAAATGCAGGTGATTTAGTTCCCACTTTAGTTGGTGATGGTCTAATTATTGATTTAGCAAGCATCACATAATAATTCACTAGATTGAAGAATTTTTTGGTTATTTAATGGGTGTCTATTTGAATTTTCAATGATTCTTCTCATCATTATAGATCATGGATGACCTAACCAGTCATGCCAATTTGTAAATATATCTGGATTCATGAACTTCAGGTTCATTGTCGCATATGTTTCAATGACTCGTATATGAGTATAATATAATCTAGAAGATAAAGCAGACAACTTTTTCAATATACGTTTTTCATGTGAGATAGGAGATATGATATAAGACATTCTATCTCATTTTTTTCTATCAGTCTCAATATGATAACTATTGCAACGTATATCTTTAAAACTTAATAGATTTCTTTCTGATTAACTAGAGAACAATGCATTGTTAATTGTAAATTTTGTTCCTATAGTCAAAATAATATTTACTTTTCCAAATCCTTTAATTAGGTTTGTAGAACTTGATATTGTATTGACTTTTGCTTCCATCATTGTTAATTTGGAAAAATATTTTCTATTTGTAAGTATTGTATGTGTAGTTGCACAGTCTACTAGACACAGATCTTCATTCCTCATTTTGAGTCATTAAACATGTGAAAATTGTCCATAATTCTTCATTTAAACAAAGTAATTACAATAAGATAAACAAAACTTGAAATACAAAAGTTTAAAAAAAAACATGAAAGATAGATGGACAAAACAAACAACATTAATTTTAAATATTCTCAAAATTAAAAGAAACACTTGCTATGCCATCATCTGTAATGATTTTCTCTTTAGGAGATTCAAAGAAGTCCGTCACATCCAAATTTGTCATATTGGATGGGTCAAATATATCGTTATCTTGGCATGCAAAATTTGCTTCCACATTTTCCCCTTTTCCTTTAAGGAAGCTTGATGGTGATCAATTAAGTGTTTTGACGTAAAACAAACACGAGACCAGTGTCCAGTCATCTCGCAACGGAAGCATTTATACTCATCATCTTTTGAATTTTTATCTTGTGGAGCTTTTCCTTTATGATCATTATTTTGGGTGGTTCTTTTGAAATTTGGATGATTAGAATGACTGCCACGGTCACGACCACGACCGTAATTGTTAAAATTTACAACATTTACTTCAGGGAATAATGTTGTTCTAGTTGGTCGTGATTCATGGTTCTTCATCAATAGCCACGAGAAGACATGAAATTAATTCAGAATATTATTTAAAACTTTTCTCTCGATATTGCTGCTGCTGAAGTATATTTGAGGTATGAAATGTAGAAAATATCTTCTCCAACATATCCGCATCAGTAATTTTCTCTTCGCACAATAATAATTTTGAACTAATTTTAAATAATGCGGAGTTGTAGTCACTTACAAATTTGAAATCTTGGAGCCTCAAATGCATCCATTCATAACGAACTTTAGGAAGAATGACTATTTTTTGATGATCATATCTCTATTTTAAATTCTTCCACAAGATACATGGATATTTTATTGTTAAATATTCCATCTTCAATCCCTCGTGGAGATGATGGCGAAGGAAAATCATAGCTTTTGCTTTTTTCTGAATGAATGTTGTATTTTTCTCTTTAATTGTTTCTCCCAAGTTCATAAACTAAAATAAATAAAGTGTGATTTTATGAAAAGTGAAATTTCTCAAATTTCACCAATCATTTCTCGTGTGTTACAATATCCAAAAAAACATCTATAAAACTTCTATTTAGAGGTAATTTAGTAGGTGGTGGTATTTTATAGCTACTAAAATGTGTCATCACTAGACACATTGCCTTTAGGTAACAAGCTCAATTATATAATTTACATATAATTTGTTATAACATTCTTAGAAGGATAGAGTTGGTTAGAAGAGAGAGAAATTAAACGTGAACTAAATTTGTTAGAAACTGTTTAATAATTTATTTTATTTATCTTTTTAACATTTTATATTTATCTCTCTAAAAAAACTTGTATTTGTCTAATTCATCTGCGCGCGCGCCGGAAGCCCTATCACGTCGAATCCGCTCCCAAAATCCGCAAGGTTTGTCTCTGTTTGCGTTTGATCTGAATGCTATTTGATTGCTATCGAAATCTCTGTTGTTTCTGTTTGGATAATCAGCAGTTTAGGGATTTTGTGTTGCCTGTAATGATCGAATCTCAGTTACAACTTGATCATTCTTCTGTTCGAGATTCGATACTCCATTTCTTTCTTCATCATTCTTCTATATTATCGTTGCGTTCTCTGCAGTCTGCTGCACTTCACTTCGACTGCTTATAGACTATTTAATCAGTGACAGATTTCTTCATCATGATTTTGTTATTTTCCCCTCATTTGACAATGATTCTGAAACTTTAGGCTGCTGCAAGGGAAATTTTCAAGTTTAAGCTCTTTTACTTGTTTAGTCGTTCGAACAAGTGAAGAGGATAAAATTAGTCCGAACGTTGGTTCCTAAAATTGTTGTAGTTGCAAGTTAAATTGCTAGTTTCATTTGTTTGTTCTTCCGTTGTCAATTCTAGTCACACCATGTGATATATGTACAACATAATTAGGTCGGATTTAGTCTCTCACCTTTATTTTCTCGTATACAATATTTACTTTTGTTTCATACCATAAGCTTAAAGGTTATCGATTAAATAGGTTTTGCCCCTTTCTGATGTGTCGTAGAAGACTAGAAGTTTATATTTATCAGGAATCAGGAAAATGTGAAATGTGTGCGCTTTACTTTGGTTTTGACTTGGTTGGCATAGAAGTCTAAGATGCTACCTATGTATAATGAAGGGACTTAGTTGAAATCACATGGAATCTGGAATTGTAACTACATTAAGTTTAATCGTATTTTTTCCAAAGCTAAAATTTGAGTTTAATATGTTGAAAGGGAATGTGTCTCCAGTCAACTTATCATTCCGTTTTTGGATTTAGAGTACATTACATGGTTAGCTCAATGCCTTGTGCATGTATTCAATGTGGCAGATGAAGAACGTGGTCTTGGCAGAACCTTGGTGACTCCAGATTTAAGATCCCTCCATGGTTAGTTTGACTCCTGTTTCTGAATAGACATTTTCTAATTCTTTAAGATTTTCTATTTCTCTCTCATTTTGTATCCTGGACTATCAACCATAAATTCCATCTACAATCTACTGATGATACATTCCTTTTTGTGAAAGCGGGCTAAACTTAAGCAAAATGTTGGTGAAAGGGTTAATTATATGGCAATTTTTGGTAGGTTGCATAAGTAGTGAGTAGCCTATAAAGTAGTTTTGAAATGCCTTTAGGCACTAATCCTATGAGGAAGGAGTTACTGAAACCAGTTGATGCGTTGATTTTGGCCTTTGGGGAGATTGGCATGATGTAAGAACTCATTGAATTCTAAAATGTGCATGCTAGTCCTGATTCAGTTGGACGGACCTTTTCAACATACATCTTATATGTTTCCTGTAATCCAGGTGCAGTTGCTGTGAAAATAAATAGGTAGTTCATCAACAGTCTGTGCTGTAGTTTATTGCTTTTCTTGTATGTAAAGGTGTAAACTACTGGAAGAGATGGATTGCTGTTAGACACTCTGGAATGTATATATACCACACTGTCCTTGATATCCGTGAAACTTGCCTTCTACATGATATTTTCATTGATATTATTTTGTTTATCTTTTCCTGTCAATATTCATGGAAATGAGGCATTCATTTATGTGCATGGGTTTATCTTTCTGCATGATGTGGGTCTTTAAAAGAAAGTTAATAAAAGCTTTATCGTGTTTGAAGGATCAAAATATTGAAGGACTGCCAGATTACAAAGATATCAAACAAAATGAATTTTGTTACCGGAAGTAAGAGATTTTAATCATTTTCACCATCTCCCTCTTTTCAATATTTTGTATATTTCAATGGATGTTTTCATGAGTTCTATTGTACTTAATGAACATGGTAATTCTTAAGTGGGACAAAGCAGCTATAACCATCAACCACGTCTAATTTGACAATGAGACCACTCTTTTCTCACCCACCTCAAAGGATGAATTTCTTCAGTCTTCAACAAATTTCTTTCATTCTTGTGGCTAGCTTGTGTAAAACAAAGACTAAGGATCTCCTCCAAACATTAATGCAAAGGTCTTCATTTTCTGTACTCTTGTTGTTGTCAAACCAGCTTCAAAATCAGAATACATTGATTTTGTCAGAATGTGGTAGATTGACCTTTCTCCAAGCCTCTCTCAAACCTTCCTACTTCTTTCATGTCATCTTTTGATGTCCATAGTGGCTTCCGCTATCATAAGATTTGCATCATTTCTAATAGGTTAGGTAAGTTGTAGCAAGGAAGAAAACTCTCATCCAGTCAGTTGGAACATGGTAAAGCAATCAATTTGGTCTGGTTGTTTTGACTTAGGATACCTATATTTAACAAGAATCACTCTCTTTTGTCAAAGTGGCTTGGAAGGTATGTCTTTGGTTTCCCTTAACACCACCAAAGGTTTCATTTTATCATGTATTGTGATCTAAACTTAACTTCGGAAAAATTGGAGGAAAGGAACCTTAGAATAGAGCTTCAGCAGAACTTTGGGAAACCACAGATCTTACTTCTTTATAGGGTATAATTTCTCGTACTGTTTGTTATTACCCTTTTTTAAAAACCTTTTTTTATTGTTTATTTATTTATTTATTTTATTTTTTATAAATTTATTTTTTAAAAGTTCAAATTATTATTATTACTATTATTATAATTAATACCTATTGGATCACCTGTTTGCACACTTTTCTGGTTTAGGTGTCTTTTCTGCTTTTCATCTTTCAATGGAATGCACTTGTTACTTATTAATGTGAAAAGTGGTTTCCTGAGAAAAAGATGCTAAATACAGAGTTTCAAAGGGAGATTGGCGGATTAATAGAGCTGCCATCAAAATTCCATGGGCTCTTAGAAAGACAACTTCGAAATGATCATTTGGGTGGTAAATTGGAGCTGCTGGTGGGTAATGGTGATTACACTAGATTCCGGGAGCCTGTCTGTAGAAGGAATTAAGGCTCTCTCAAGTTTCAAGAATCTGTGCGATTTCCAACTAGTAAAACTGCCTTAGTAGTCTAATTTGGTAGGCAGCCTCCTCTTGGGATTTCCAAGCAACTTTATTGACTTGGAGACTAAGAATGGATATCTCTAACGGTTTCTCAAAAAAAAAAAAAAAAAGAAAAAAAAAAGGTAAAGAAAAAGAGAAAAGAAAAGAAAAACCTAGTAGATATCCACCGCCCAGTGGGTGTAAAACGTGTGCAAGGCTAGTAATTAACCTGGAGAGCATCACTTCATCAACTATTTATTGGCCTTTCAGTATTCGCATATCGTATTTAGTTCCTTTAGCTGGTTGATTGCCTCACCTTGCAACATCAAAAGCCTTGTCATCTTTGCCTTGGCAATCATCCTTTTAACTTCGAAGCTTGAAGCTTGTGGCTGAATATTATAAGCATTTTTGTGATGGTAACCAAGGCCGTTTATGCGCATCTCATCTAATTTTCAGAGAACTTGTTTACCATAGAAACATTTAGTCAAGAAATTAAAGGTTAAATACCAGGCACCAAGCGTCAAAAAAAAAAAGGGCACGATGCAGCTGGAACCCATATTCTAGAATCACAGTACCTTTTTTGCTTGCCATATGGACTATCAGGCCAGGCCAATCAATGGTAGTATAGTTTCCCAAGTCTTTTAATATTTATAGTTTATCCTTTTCTTTTTGCTAATTAGAAATCTAGAAATACTTTTTGTCCCTCGCCTCACTCCTTTTTGGATATTTTGTCATTTTAATGTAATAGTTTCTTGTATTAAAAGCAAGATTCTATTAAAAAGTATACGAATTTTGATTTGTTTTCTACACCATAGACACAAGAAGCAGAAGGAGGAGGATATTGCAGTCTGTGAATGCAAGTTCGATGCTAATGATAACGATAGTGCTTGTGGAGAGGGGTGCTTGAATGTACTAACCAGCACTGAATGTACTCCTGGATATTGTCCCTCTGGTGTTCATTGCAGGAATCAGGTAACCATGAGGCTATTTGGTATCTAAATTGTAGTCCAATATTTATAATATAATTATAATTAATGTACACTTTACACGATTTGTTTGAAGGAATTGTTCTGTAGTAACTCTCTGTCAATCTGTCTGTTCTTTACAAGTTATGCAACATACTGCACATGTTGTTTATTTAGAGTCGGTTTGCTATGCATTCTGGATTCTTTGAATTCTTAATTCTGTTTTATATTTTTCAGAATCAGTGGAATCCATCTGCTTGTTTGACATATTTGTTTTTGAAAATTGTTTTTGAATTTTGTGTGAAAATTCTAGAAATAACATTTTCATGTTTTCAATGTATCAAGTTTTTGAATTTGAAATTTTAAAGCCGAATTAATTACATTAAAAATTATAAAATGTTGATAAATTTAGTACAACATACCACATGTGTTGTTTATTTAAACTCATTTCATTTCTGTTAAATTAAAATATGTATTGTACAATATGTTGTAAATTATATGATATTGTAAAATAGCAATTATTCATACTATATAACACAAAACATAAAACATGTTTATAAATTAGTTAATATTTGTTGAGATTCAACCTAAAATTTAGTTGTAAACTAGAACTATTTTTGTAGTTTGTAGATATATTATTAAATACATTTTGAATAATTATTTAAATTAGGATCTAGCTTCTAAATCTGCTACCAAAGACATATCCGAAACATGGAAAATAGGAAATACAACTCTATTTTTCATCAAATTCTTTGTTTCCCAATTTCTATTAACCAAGAGTGCCCTTATATAATCTAATTTTACAATTGGTCTGTTATTGGAAACATCTGTTATTATGAGCTTGGATTGAGGATTAGACCGATTACTTGCAGTCTTGACTTCTTGAGCTAAACTAAATCATCCTTCAATTACCAATATATATGTAACAGAGATTTCAGAAATGTGAGTATGCAAGAACAAAGTTGTTCAAAACAGAAGGCCGTGGATGGGGCCTTTTAGCTGATGAGAATATAAAGGTATTTGCTTGATAAGGTCAATAGATGTATTTTTTAAATATCTCATTTACATGATTGTATTCGTTACATGTCTCATTGGACCATTACTATTTTTCAATATGGGATCAACTCTCTTTTGCTTCCCCTTTTTATCTGCTAATGTGTTGTTGATCTTTACTGCCACCTAGACCTAGATAATGTGAGCAGACCGATGATTTCATGCATGTTCTAAGGGGCCTAAAAAGACAGCCCACAAGGGAAGAAAAAGAGAAAAAAAAAAATGGAAGCAGTGAAAAACTAACTACGAAAAGGGCTAACCATCATGGGTTGGCCTAATGGTAATAGGAATATCTTAAAAAAGGCCAAAGGGCCAAGGGGTTATGGGTTCAATCCATGGTGGCCACCCACTTAGGATTTAATATCCTATGGGTTTCCTTGACACCCAAATGTTGTAGGGTCAGGCGGGTTGTCTCGTGAGATTAGTTGAGGTTCTTGTAAGCTGGCCTGGACACTCACGGATATCAAAAAAAAAAAAAAAAAGAAAAAACTACGAAAAGGGCTCCCAATCGAACAAAATCATGCCAAGATCATAATTACAAAGGAGTATTTACGGACACCCACGAAGAGGCATTGATCCACCTCAATAGATCTTACTACCTCTCTAAAAATCTTATTATTTCTCTCAAACCAAATACCACAAACAATAGCAAAAAAACTTTCTTGCCACCACACACGGCCTTGCTTACAAAAGGGCGAACACAAGAGAACTCATCCTCATAGAGAAGCAAAGCCAGCTGCACACCAAAAGTCCTCGACCATCTAAACTATTTAAGATGATGTTGGAATAGTGTTATTGGTTTTTGGGTATCTGACCCATTTTTTTTTTGTATTTTTCTTATATTAGTGAAAAGTTAATTTGGTTATGAAACAAGATGTAGTTGATGATTTGAAAATCTTATAGTAAGTGTTTCTCCATTGTGGAGTTTGTATTCTTTGAGCACTAGGTTTCGTTTCTTGTTTTATAAAAAAAAAAAAAGCGTAATTGACTCCAGATGCAGCTTTTGCACCAACTTGATTTTAGAATCAAATCAATACTATGGCATCACTAAGTCCTATTATTTATATTTACTTACCTAACTTCATGTAGCATTGTAACAAACATCGTATTTATTAAGATTGATTTCAGCGGAGGTATTCTTGTGCCAGCAACAATAGACTTAAATGAGGGGCCTTCAATTTTAAATTTCATCTTTACTTTGACTAATTAAATTGAACTTTCTTCTCTGAAGATTGTTTTCCATTTCTTTTTGTTTCCTGGGGACAACGTAGAATGGACAATTTATTATTGAATATTGTGGGGAAGTTATTTCTTGGAAGGAAGCAAAACGGAGATCCCACACTTATGAAAATCAGGGTAACATATCAATTTTCTCAAAGTTACATCTGTAATGCATTATATATAATATAATAAATTTAGATCATCATCTTCTATACCTTTATGGTAGGACTCAAAGATGCTTACATCATCTCGCTCAATGCCTCTGAATCAATTGATGCCACTAGAAAGGGAAGTCTTGCTAGATTTATAAATCATTCATGGTGAGTTGTTTATGTGAATATTACCATATATTTATGTGTATGTATACCAGGGGAAAGAAAGTATGCTGGTAACATAATTTACTATTTCGTTGTTGTTAATTAATTTTTGGTAAGCTTGCAGCTTCCCAAACTGTGAGACGAGGAAGTGGAATGTGTTGGGTGAAATAAGGGTTGGAATATTTGCAAAGCAAGACATTTCCATTGGGACTGAATTGGCATATGATTATAATTTCGAATGGTATGGAGGTGCCAAGGTTCGCTGCCTTTGTGGTGCAATCAGCTGTTCAGGATTCCTCGGAGCCAAGTCTCGTGGCTTCTTGGTAATTTTTTATTTGTGAAGTACTTTTACTTTTAAAATAACGAACACAAGACATCATATATGATCATAGTTCCTGGTGAGGGTATAAATTCATCACAAATTGGAAACTGCAAACTCTTTTTTTCTTTTTCTTTTTTTTTTTTTGGTATTTTCTGAGGTACATCAATCTGTTTTCCTTGTCAGGAGGATACCTATTTGTGGGAAGATGACGATGATAGGTAATGCCTTTTCTATGCCTCTGGCTTTCAGCCATCTCTACTCCCCGCCATTTTTTAAAGCTTTATTTTTCCTATATAGCCAATGTTAGAGATTAGGTTGGGGTACCGACGGACTGTGGGCCTTGGTGAAGTGAGAAAACTTCTCATTCTAAAGCCAGATTGCAGTTAGGATGTACAAAGGAATATCATAAGAAAGGGATCCAGTTATATCAGTTGATTAATTGTATGGATGGTTGATGTCTGGGAAAGTGTTATTATGATTTGGAAATACCCCAAAATTCTCTGGTCTTTATGTATACATAGAATTGAAACTTGGATGTAGACCTGATTATATTACTAAGAGTTGGGAAACCCGAAACTTGGGTTGGCTGAAATGATCTTGAACCATTAACCAGATTACAGAAGCATTTTATTGCTATGCCGACCTACTGATATTTTTTAGTCCCAATTAGTCAACATAATGTTATCATATTGTTTAGCATGGTTAAGGATAATGCTCCCAAGAACAGCAGTATTAATAAATTCTAATATTTAAATATGTTGCATTGTTAGTAATAGTATCTTTTGATTTCCTATCACAGCTATTTTAAATTTATTATTTAGATATATCTATGGATGCATTTGTTTATTTTAGTTGTTACATGCCCTTCTTGCTTCTTTTCTCACAAGATAGCCGTTAACAGCCCTGCTTGATTTTAGGTATTCTGTTGAGAAAATTCCACTGTACGATTCTGCAGAGGATGAGCCTTTCGTTAAGCCCCACACAGCATTGAATAACACATATTCTGAGTTTGAGGGTTATCTGAAAAATGAGAACCCAATGATCATGGACGATAATTTGGGAGCTGAACAGCAGCTGGGATCCACTGCGGTTACTGATACCTCGAAGAATACAGTTCAATTGCAAAATATAGCTGTAGGAGAAGTTAAAAACGAAGCAAAAGAGGAGCCAGAAGATCATCCACAAAATACACAGGATAACTTTTCACATCAGGATGCAATGATATCTCGTATCCGAAGTAATACTGGTTGCCGTAATTATCGCATTGGACCTGGACCCGTGGCAAAAAAACGATCAAGAAACTTATCAAATGGGAGGACAAAAAATTTTACTCTGAAGCAAGTAGATGCAAAATATGTTGCTCGACTGTTAGAGTTGAAGGAAGCACGGGAAGAAGTCTTACATTATGAGGTAATAAATGCGTTTTACAACAGTCTTTACTGGCGAGTTGTGGAGTGATGATGAAATATCCCTACATTTGATGTCTTAATGAGAAAAAGAAAACACTTTGTTAGGCTTCAAAACCATTGCTCATTAAGTTTTTCATGCAGGAAACAAAGAATAAAGCGACCGCTGAACTTGATTCATTGTACAATGAAATACGACCTGCCATTGAAGAATATGAGAGGGACAGCCAAGATAGTGTAGCTACCAGTGTCGCGGAGAAGTGGATAGAAGCAAGCTGTTTGAAACTGAAGGCGGAATTCGATCTTTATTCTTCTATAATAAGAAATGTTGCCTGTACTCCTCTAAGGTCAGGTGTTTCTACCGAACCTCAACCTCTTGAAGCAGATGGCGACAACGACCTGAAATTGTTAACTAATTAGTTTGCTTATCTCTGATAATATGTAGCTGAATTAGTTACTATGGATAACCATTCTGTCGTACATTAGTGTGGGGACACGCTAGTTCTTATGGGAGCCGACCTTCAAGGTCTATGGAGCAATTCTTATTGAAGTGCATTCAGGTCAGAGGTAATCAAAGTCTTCAATTATGAGCTTATTTCTCATGCTATATTTTAAGGTTTTTTTTTGGCCCCTATTTGATACCTAGTGCTGCACTTGTTTGAAATTACCACCATTTGATCTGATAATTTTAGTTATAATACTATTTTTGTCTTTGTACTTTATTCTGTTCTATATTGATCTAGTCTTTGTACTTATCTTAAATATTAAAATGAGTCTCATTAGTTTATATTGATTTTTTCTAAGAAAAATAGTCTCTATTAGTATGGTTTAAATATATTAAATGTCTTTTTCAGTTTGAAAATTATTATTATTTAATTAATTTTAATAAAAAATAATTTTGAAGGACTAAATTTTAAGATTTATTGAAATTACAGGTGCAAAATTGGATAATTGGAAGTATAGACTAAAAAATGGAAGGGAACTCAGAGACAGAAAACGTTTTAACCTAATTTTAAAAAGGATTAGGAAAAGGAAAATGAGTTTAGATAGATGATAGTGGGAAACGTTTGATAGAATTAAAAGGCATAATATTTGCATCGAGGTTAGAAAGAATCAACCCTGCTGGTTGATCGGCATTTTCTGCCGTGTTTCATGTCAATTTGGGTTACCTATAATCATTTTAATTTTAGATTAAACTAGTGTTTTCTTTATTTAGTTTAAGGCTAAATATATTTGTTAATTCTTTGTTTTTTTTTTTTTTTTTTTTTGAAAGTTTAGTCCCTTGCTATTGAAGAACGTTAGAATTGGCTGAGATGAACCTACATCATGGGGCAAAAATCTAGAGGAACAATGTCATCTAAGAAAGGATTTTCTTTTTCCTCCAAATTTATAATAAATTGGTTGAAGTTTTGAGTTTTCTTTTCTCTTAGATGACTTTTCTGCTTTAAGCTTTCTCTAATTTAATGTTGTTCATATTAGTGTATTAGCAACCTGAGAGTAACTCAATTGATCAAGGGATCATACCATCGGTCATTATTGATCAAATCCTTACCTTATACACGTTGAACTAAATAAGAGTTCATTATCAATCAATTTTAACATTCACCTATGTGAGAGAAAATGTTAAAACATAAAGTACTAAATTGAAAAATATTCAAAAGCCTCGAGTAAATATAAAAATTTGTTAAAATGTAAGTTGAAATTGAGTTACAAAATATAAAAATTGTCTTGAAATTCTGTATTGCGTGCTGCTTCTGATGGAGTGGGACTTTATTCTGATTGATTGTATTGTGTGATTGTGTCTAATTAATTGATTTGGGACATTGATGTAAATTTTTTCCACTCCTTTCGTCGGTTGAACATAGTACACATTATGTATCTATTCCTTCCTTTGTTCTTTTGCTTTTGTTGTCTATTATTTTAAGAGTTTGAGTTATATTCTCAACCCTGTAGTGGAATGAAATACTCTAGAAAATCCTAAACCTTTCTGACGTCGTTTTATTTTTTAAACGTGAAATATAGGAAAATTAGATGATGAAAAAAAGGAAGAGAACTTTTTAGGGACCCATTTGTCCTCTTCCCAATTTGGAAAAGTAAATAAGTAGTGTTGTGTTCTTCACGATGGAAGTATGTGGAGTTTTGTTGACCAAATTTACTCTTATGAGTCTTAATTTGTTTCTCAGAATTCACGGATTTGATTTTGGAAAAGCTTTGAAAAGGAAATACCGTGTGGGTCCCTTCCCTTCATGATTTTTTAAGCAAATAACCTTATGCTTTAAACCTTTTTCCACTAAAGACATACTTTTTCCATGGATATTGTCTTATTTATTATCTTGCTTTTGATGGTAACTCAAGACAGGGATTTAAAGTTGTTCCAGAGTTGGGTTTCCTTTTTGGACTCAAAATAATGGTTGGAGTAGTAAGTTTCTTCATCCTAAATAATTTTTATTAAATAGTAAATTCAACTCAATTTAACTATAAAATATTTTGATTGGTTTGATACGATTTATTCGAGTCATTGTTAGAATAATGACTCTAACAATAAGTAAAATGTTAATATGTAAAGTTTATATTTAATTGTTTTCATATATTGAATTAGGATAAGAATTCAACTTTAGTTTATATTATGAATTTTTATTTTTTTATTTTTAAAGTGTTAGAAATTATTTTTAGAAGTTGTTGGAGAATAAATGATAAAAAATCATGAAATTAGATAAAATTAAAATAAATATATGTATATATAATTATATCATAAGTAAAAGACATGCTTTTAAAATTAGTGAGAAGTTCGGGTTAGGTTGGGCTATTTTAGGTGAACTCATGGACCAACCCAACCCACAAATTTTTCATTTATTTGAACCAAATCCAACCCATGAATTGGGTTGGGTTGATATGGTTTTTTTAGGTCATCTGATTTTTTTTAACACCGACAGGGATTAGATTGGGTTGGGTTGGGTTTGAGAGTTTTTTCCAAAAAAGATTTTGGAAATTGTAAGGTTGGCAACAGGGGTTGAATTTACTCCCATCCCTGCCCTTGTCCTTGGCATCTGAAGGTGGGGATTCCGAAGGCAAAGTTTTCCACGGGGACCCATTCTCTGTTTCCCTTGTGGGATTCACTTTTTTCATATGTGTAATAATTTTTTTATTTGGGTCACTTTGTTTAAAATTGCACTACTCCAAAAAATAAATAAATAAATAAATAATAGACACAAATCCATAAAATAAACACAATTTACAAGCTTACAAATCCATGAAATAAGATTAAACTCATATTAAATAAAGTTTGAAGTAAATAGGTATAGATGGGCCAAATAATATTATATTTGAAAATATAAATTTTGAGGCGTGGTCGGGGCAGGGATGCTCTCCCCATTCCCGCCCTGTCCTTGGTTTGACCCCTATCCCTAGTCAAACCAGGGATTTCTTGACCCCTGTTCAGGGCCCTGGGACCCACCCCAACGTTTATTTATTTATTTATTTATTTATTTATTATTTTTATTTTTTTTAAAAAAAAAATCCTAGGAAATGGACCTACTTCACAAACAATATATCATAGATATCCTAAACTTTAAGTATATTCCAAAACTAGATTTTTCCATAATATTGGGGCAATTTTAACCTTTTGATGCAATCTCTTTCATATTTAATTTCATATTATCTTATAATTAAAATAATAATAATAAAAAATTAATCCAAATTTAATATTAATATTTAGAAATTAATATTTAGAAAAACCATTTAATGCTCGGGAATATGGAATTTTTTCCATGTCTTTTTTTATTTCTATTTTTTCTTATCATTATTTTTCAAAATTTCTAAAATTCGTAGATGGTGATATTTTATCTCATTAGGCTATTCATGAAAAAAAATAAAAAGTTTAAAACAATTTTGTTAATTAGGCCTATGTTAGAAAGCTCTTTTTTTACCATCTCAAAAATACAGGTTGGTCAGATTGGCTATCCAAAAGACTCGAGCAAGGTCAACAACTCCAACCCTTAATATTCGTGCTTGGTTGGGTTGAGTTGTTGGGTTATTATTATTTTTTTTCTTATTAATTTAAAATACTTCAATTTATCTAGACTTGTAACTAAAAAATCTCATAAAACTCAAATGTTAAATACAAAATATCTATAATATTTGTTATAAACTTAAAACAAAGATAAACATTATAACAATCTTTAAAAAAAAACATTAGAAAGTCAACCTAAAGCTAAACCCTAAAAACTAAAACTTATGATATATATTTTATTAATATACATGTTCTTCGGGTTGGTTGGGTCAACCCAAAAAAAAAAAAAAAAAAAAAATTATTCAATCTAAGATCTAATCCAACCAACCTAACAAAAGTAGAAAATTTTTTAACTTGACCCAACCCAAAAATAAAATCAACCTAACTCAATTCTTACAATTTGGAGTTGGATAGTTCGGTTATTCGAGTTGTCAAGTCATTTAAACTTCCCTAACAAAAATTGATTTTGGAGTACAAGGCATGCTTATGTCCAACCTACATTAATTTAAGGTATTTTACTTGGATTATTTATTTGGTGAGATGTGTAATTGTTGACATTTGACAGTTGCAAATGAAGTAGAGCATAATTTAGAATATTTTTAGGATCTTTGTTTAATGTTCTTAATTTTAATATTTTATTATTAATACTATTGCCAAAAGGCATTTCTCTTTCTTGTTAATATTTCTTTAAAATCATGTTATTAATCATGATTTATTTTTATTTATTTTTTATTTTTTATTTTTTATTTTTTTATTTTACCTTGCGTAATATAGATTTCATTGTTCTACTTTTTCAAGCAATGAATTGCTACTGCATTACCTACTTTATTATACAAATACTTTTTCTTCTTTCTTTCAAGTTTGATTTTCAATCAATTTGTTATTAAAAGAAATAGAATTTCGATTACACTTTATTTCGACACAAACATATACGTCACACTTGAATATTAGTGATTTTTGTTGAACATTTGGAAAGAATTTGAATTCTTACTATTTTATTTTTATTTATTTATTTTATTAAAAGCTTTAGTCAATGTGACTTTTTCTCATACCAAGTTTAATTATTAGTTTTTTCATTGCTTGAGTTAATTGAAACCATTTTCGTACTGTTGAAATGTTCTATTGCAAGCTGTATTATAATAATTCAATATATATCTCATTTTATACCATATGGATTAATAAATTATAGGATTGCGTTGTCAAACAAGCTACTCTATTGGATGATTGTTATTGACAACTTATGAAATTAATAATATATCTATAATATATATAGATGGGGCTATAAAGGAGGATCTTTCATTTCATCTTTTATCCCTACTCTTTATATAAATTTCAATATTACCCTCGGTGTGAGCTGAGTCTAATAGGTGTAGTTTAATGCCGATGGGATGCAACTCTTAAAGGATGAGATGTGATTATTCAAATGTATGCGTCTGCTAAGCCCAATAGATCAAATTGGTGTCAATGTGGGTGCAATTGTTCGAGTGAAGGTAGTTACATATCAAACACGAGCATTCTTTTGCAGATGGGTTAAATGCATGTATAATAGAAAAAACAAATTACATGTTTATTTATGTTCTTAAAAGTGATCTCACATTAACCACATTTAGAGAAAATATTTTAATACCGCCTCAAAGAGACATTTTAAATTATCTAAAAAGTAAGAAATGTATAATATCTTTATAATTTTACATTTCCTTTTTGTCATTAGATCTTCCAACAATTCCTATTTTACATATTTTTTTGTCATTATCTAAAAAGTAAAAAATGTAAGATATCTTCATATTTTTTGTATACATCTTTTATTTTTAGAATTATCTTGCACAAACACATATATAAAGAAAATCACATTGATACTAAACTAGATCGAGTCCGAGATCTTCTTGAAAATGTAAAGATCAAGGATGGGCGACCAACCTCTGGAAAGAGGGAGAATTTTGACTATTTAAAATTCACTGCGACATTTAAAGTGATTACTACAAGGAAAAGGGTACTAGTGGTTCTGGTTGACAAGGGATCGACCCTAAACGTGTGTCCATTTAGAATTGCTACTTGCTTATGATATCAACAAAGAAATTTCGTAGTCTTAGTGCAGGCCATTAGAGCATATGACAACACAGGATGTGCGGCTCACGTCCTCTGGCTCATGCACCAGAAGCTTTCTAGTCCTCACGAGTTGGTTGATGGAATAGGTGAACCACACCAGCAGGTTAGATGCGTGGGCAGAGGACTCGTGGTACCCCATTTTCTTGATCCAACATTTTCTTCACTTCGACAGTGAAACATCTATTAAAAAAAAGGTTGGCCTGCATGACCACATGAGTAGGTTAGATGCGTGCACAGAGGGTTCGAAGTACCCCGTTTCTTGATCCAATCTTTTCTTCACTTTGGTAGTGAATCATCTATTAAAAAAAAGGTTGGCCTGCATGCCTTCTTTGAGATTATTAACGTAGGCGACGAACTCTTTCATTTTGAAAGGAAAGAAGGAGCCTAAGCATGATAGATGCCTCCCTCCTTTTGTGCTTTTAACTCGACTTTTCATTCTGTTTTATAGAGACTCAAGGAAAATTTTCTAAGAATGAATGTAATAAGGTGAGACACTTTCCTCGAAATATGAAAAAAAAATCCAGGATGACGGTTGTTAAAAGACGAGTAAGCGACAGGGAGGAGGAGGCTCTCAGAACCAAATGAGACTTGAAAGAACATGACAATTAGCACCATTCCTATGGGTCCTTTTGCGTCCATTCTTATGACCATTCCTTCAATTTTTCTAGCTTTCAGGAGTCTCTTTGTAGGATACTTGGCTAAAGAGTGACCTGTTATCCCATAAACTAGTACTGTGACGAAGCGCTTGTTGCTCACTCGACACAATCGTACGAGGTCACAGTTCACCCAACACGATCATGGGGGTGAATAAGAATTGGGGATTGAATGTAGGCGAAATTTCTGCCAATGACTGAGATGTTCTATCGACTCCCTCCCACTTTATGGGGGTCCAGACCCTACGAGTGAGTAGAAAAGGGAGGAGGAAAGAGACCCTAGTGAATTGTCATAATTAGTGAAAAAGTGTAAGCTTCACTGCTCGACAATATGGAGTACTAACCACATCGAGGGGCAAACCCTGAAGTGAAGGACGAGAACAAGTAGAATCCATGTGTTCAAATTTTTGGCCCTGCATCAACCATCTAATGGACCATGGACAGAGTGAGCTTTCTTTACTATGCGAGTGTTCTTTACCATAACCGCCACTTGCCCAATAGTGTAGCACCTTCCTCATCCTTCCTAGCTACCAAGTCATTCCGACAACTTCAGACAAGAGTAACCCCTTCGAATTAGTCGATCTTACAAAAGCGATCAGGCGAGTTAGTTGGGAAAGGGCAGATTCAACTATTAGGTCAAGACGAATGAGTGGTTGTGCAACATGCTTCGGAGAAGATTGATTCTGAGAGTCAGTCCAGTATAAAAGAGGAAGGTCGTGTCTTCAAACTAGTATGCATATATGTATGTGTGTATAACTTGCAAAGAATTCATAAACTTCAGTAGATGCAGCTAACAAATAAAATAAAATGACAATTCCTTCTGGTTCTAAAGTTGTGGTGGAGATTCAACAATCAATTTGGTGTTTTTATCTATTCAACTTGGTTTGAATTGACAAATAATTAATAATAATGAAATTGAGTAAGTTTTGGAGTATAATTTAAAATTGGGGATATAAATTCAGGACTTTTCAGATTCAACCAACAAAAGAACACACAAAATATAAGTTGCAAATTTTAAGGACGGCGCCAACCTAGCATTATGAGAAAAGCGTCCCATTGTTTTGTTAAATTCTATCCAGAATGTAAGGATTGTTTAGTAATTTGAAAACAAAGTATTCAATAAAAATAGTCAACAATTTTATGTTTTCAAAATGTGATTGAAAATATATTTGGTAACTCACAAAAGACTAGGTTGAATATAAATTATTAGTAATTAATTTCTGAACTTGTTTTATATTAAAATTTTGGGCAAATTGCAAAAATCACTCTTGAAGTATAGTAGTTATTGCAATTATAACTTCAAATTTTCAATTGTAAAAATTGGACCCTTAAATTTCTCCGAGTGTTAAAGTTGGACTCTCAAGCTTACAATAATTGTAAAAATTCGACCCACAAATGATAAAAATTGAACTCTTAAACTTATACAAATGTTACAATTTATACGATTATGTAAGTTTGAAGGTCCAATTTGGCTAACATTTATATAATTTTGAGGGTTTTTAGTTTTTTAAAATTGACAGTTTAAGGGTTTAATTGCAACTACCACCATACCTCATGTATAGTTTCTGCAAGTTGCTTAAAATTTTAGGTTGTTTTCAAATATAGCAAATTGAGTCAAACTATTTACAAATACAAAAAAATTTTTACTGTCTATTAACGATAAACTACGATAGACTTCTATCGTTGATAGATAATGCAAATTTTATATATTTGTAAATAGTTTGATATTTTTTCTATTTATAATAACTTTTCATTATAATATAAAAATTATTATAAATATAAAAAATATCAAACTATTTACAAATATAGCAAAATTTTAGTTTCTATCTGTGATAAACTATGATAGATCCAAATATACATCTATCAAAGACACAGATAGATATCTATCTGAGTCTATCGTTGTCTATCACATATAGAAATTAAAATTTTACTATATTTGTAATTATTATCAATAATTTTTTTATTTTTAAAAACATCTCTATAATATTATAAATTTTAAATTTAATAAAAATAATTGAGTTTAGAATCTAAAATAGTATAATTGTTATTGTTTTATCATTTTTAATATAATTCTACATTTTAAAATTTTGAATTGAAAATCTAGGTACAATGAGAACATAAAAAAAAAAAAAAAAAGTTGGTTTTCAAAATTTGCACTGTTTCGATCAGTGAATTCAAACTGTCAACCAAACACATATTCATTGAATTCAGTGAATATAAACATAAAACAAAATCAGAGTTGCCTACTAAACATACCCTAATCTATTTTTACTATTAAAATTTAGGGAAAAATACTTTTTTAGTCCTCACGTTTTAGGTTTAATTTCTATTTGACTCCTAGGTTTTAAAATGTTGCAATTTTACCCTTCATATTTGAGTTTTGTTTAAATTTGGTCCAAATATTTCAAGACTTACATTTTTAACCCTGATTTTTCACTAAATTCCCATTTTTCTATCTTTAGCGTTAATGTATGTTTATAAATTTAAAATAATTAGCTTAATTATAATTAATTAAATTTTACTATTTTTCATCACTTTTAAAATTTTGAAAATTTCACTTCATAATTATTTTAAATCAATTTATAGACATTGACATCAATGATTGAAAGTGAATTTTTAACAAAAAAAAAAAAAAAATGAGGTTAAAAATGTAAAATCTTGAAGTCTTGGGACCAAATTGAAATAAAACTAAAATCTCAAAGGTAAAATTGCTACATTTTGAAACTTAAGGACTAAATTGAAACTAAAATCAAAACTCAAGGACTAAATGTGTGATATTTTAAAACGTAAGAACCAAATAGAAACTAAACTCAAACCTTAGGTACAAAAATGTATTTTTCTCTGAAATTTATATAAATAAATAAAAGTTAAAATACCATTTTGGTCACTGTGCTTTGAAATTTATTCAATTTTAGTCATTGCACTTTCAAATGTCCAATTTTAGTCTATATACTTTCAATAAATATTAAATTTAGTCCCTCGAAATTCAATTAAAATTGATTAAATAATCATAATAATTCTCATGTCAACAAACACAATATGTGGATATTTTTTTCAAAATTTATTGTAAAAATGCTAGGAAAAAATAAAAAGTAATGAGAAAATCCACAATAAACTAGTAGTAGGAACTAGATTTAAGATTTATTGAAATTACAAGAATTAAAATTGAGCGTTTAAAGATATAGAGACAAAAATTAGACAAACTCTATAGTATAGGAACCAAAATAATATTTTAAACGTAAATAAATAAAGTAGAACTAGATGAGAGCCACCACAATCAACACATGGGGCAGTGACTTAATGCAACATCTTTGACTTGGCCAAACATAATGATTGAAGAATACAAAGAGATAGCATTAGACTAAATACTAGAAAACAAACACCGAAAAAATGTTTATTATTATTCCTTTTTAAAATTTTAAAGTCAGATTATTAATATCTTTTCAAAAGAAAAAAAAAGGGTCAGATTATTAATAGCATATTATTAAATTTCTAACCGTACGTTGATAATTCTATTCATATTTTTACATGAGCAATATTTAGATGTAGACTAGAATATATTAATTTTTATATTTTTTTAGAATAAAAATAAAAACTATAAAAACAAACAACTACATTAAAATGTTATGAGATACCCACTCAGGATAAGGAGAGACAAGAATAGAAGACTCCCGATCCTTTAAATCTTTTTGTGCAAGATAGTGCACTCGCACCTTCTGACTACGACGAAAATGGGAAAAGGAGACAACTTTCAGATCTCTGCCTCTATCTAAAGCCTCCTTAACAAAAAAGGAGACTTTAGAATAGTCGACAGCAACATCATTCAGCAAATTGTTGACCTCCAAGCAATCAGACTCTACTAAAATATTCGAAACCCCGATAGACAACAAAATCTCAAGCCTAAAGCAAATGACCATAGCTTCAAGGACCTTCACCATCTGACATCTAGGAACAAATTTCAAGCTAGCTAAGCGCACACGAACGAAATGATCTCAAAGCACCCAACCCAAACCTCCAAAATTGGAATTATCATTCCAACTTCTAAAAAGATGGATCAAAGGGTTCCAACCAATCTCAGTCGGGTTGTGGGTAGAAAGGATCAACCCTTTCCTTTATGATCGAGGTGCTTGCCATAAAAATTAGAATATGAAAGAAGCTCCGCAATCACATCACAAATAGGCTCAAGATCAACCGGTTGTCTTAGAAACACCACTTTATTTCAAGCTTCCCAATGTTGCCACACTACAATCATGATCTTATCGATATCAACAGGAGACACATGCTCAAAGATCACTGCCAGCAGTCTTGATAACTCCAGCGAGACCTGTCATTCCAAAAAACCTCAATATCAGATGAAATAATCCTAGACCATATCTCCCCTTGACACCAAGCAACTCTAAATAAGTGGTCTGAATTTTAAACATGCTTCCTGCAAAACATACACCTCACATCAGGATGAACGTCATTTTTGGAAAGATGATATTTAGTGGGAAAAATGTCGATGACAATTCTCCAGCAGCAGATCTTAGCCTTGGGGGGGGGGGGGGCTTTCGACTTTTAGAGGGATGGCGTCATAGATTTGGAGGTTGTCCCTTCCAATGAGTTAGTTGCATTCAAATTAGCAAGCTTAATACCAAAAAATAAGTAGTTTTAACAAAGAATACTCCCTTATTGTCAAGATCCCAAATGATCTCATATTGTGTCTGCCCCTTGATCTCTGAATCTGAAGAATGGATTCTGCATCAGTACGGATGAAATTTGCTTGGATCAACTCCTCGTTCCAACCACCATCATCAGAAAAAAAAAAAAAAAACCATTGCACGACCTTGTAGGCAAGGAGACACACAACGCCACTCTCTAGAAAACCAAGGGTGGGCATTCTTTTTAATTACAAAGAAAACAAAATATTATAAACTAAATAATAAAATTAATTTGTCACATGATAATTTATAATTAGGTATTTAGGTAGGCTACAACAAGATAGGTATAGTTTGAGATGCAACCAAATATTTTTCTTTTTATATTTTCATTGGTTCAACATCAACCTATATCTTGAATTGGTATTTTTATTACACACAAAAAAATAAACAACAAAATTATCACTAATGTGAATATAATAAAAGATATTTAAAAATTTCCATCAACATCTTATCGGTAGTTACATTTTCATTAACTCTAATATATTAAATTTTGATTAACAAAGAGTTTGTGGTCCACAACTAAGAAATAACAAGTGCATAACTTATTAATTTTTTAGACCATGAATAAACAATTCTTCCTACTGAAGCCAAAATAAACATAGTTCAACTAGCATAAATTTATGGAATTGTTGTACTAAAAGAGTATTAAAATATCATTTTGATCCTCATACTTTAATATTTGTTTAATCTCAGTCTCTATACTTTCAATTGTCTAATTTTAGTCCTCATAATTTCAATAAATCTCAAATTTAGTCAATCAAAATTAATTTTTGATTAAATAATAAAAATAACTTCATGAAAATGAATTGAAACATAGTGAATATATTTTCAAAATTTGTAGTAAAAATGTTATTAAATAACACCTTTTTAATAAAAAATCAACAATGAATTACATTGGGACTAAATTTAAGATTAATTTAAAATACAAAAACTAAAATTAAACAATAGAAAGTTTAAAAACTAAAATTAAACCATTGAAATTGAAAGTTTAAAAACTAAAAGTAAAAAGTAAGGTTGTTTTCAAATGTAACAAAATGAGCCAAATTATTTATGAATATATTAATTATATAATGTAGGAATAGACTATTATTATCTATCAATCATAAACACTAATACTAAAAAGTATAGGGACTAAAATATTATTTAGGTGCATGATAATTAGGTCGCACCTTATTGTACAAATTTTTTTTTTAATCATAATAAATAAATAAAATAAAGAAGTTGACTGTTTGAAACACATAAATTACTGGAATTATTGAGTAGCAACCCCAAAACCGCAATGGCAGATTCGCGGAAACCTCCTTCCTAATCTTCACTCCCAGTCGTCGCCTTCTCTTTACCTTCCTTTTCTTGTTCCTCTTTCGCCAATCTCTCATTTCGCCATTGAAATTCCTTCCACTTCCTCTCTCGGATCAGAACAATTCAGATCAGATCAGGCCATGCAACCCACCTCAGCCCTAATTCTCGCATCCATCGCCAGTTTCTCCGTCGCAACCTTATTCCTCTTCTGCATCTTCTTCCTCTGCCAACACTACAAATCCAAGCATCCAACCACCCGTCAGCAGCAAGTTCGCGACCGCAATTTAGATCTCTCCTCCATCACCGTCGATGAGAGCGCCTCCTTCGATCCTTCCCTCAGAATCTCCATGGCTGAACTCCGAATCGCTACCAAGAATTTCAGCAACGATTTAATAGTCGGTGATGGCTCCTTCGGCCTTGTGTACAAGGCTCGCCTTTCCTCCGGCGCTACCGTCGCCATCAAGAAACTCAATCCTGACGCCTTCCAAGGATTCCGAGAATTCCGAGCCGAGATGGAAACTCTCGGAAAACTCCGCCATCGGAACATCGTCAAAATCTTGGGATACTGTGTTTCCGGCTCCGATAGGCTCTTGATCTACGAATTCATCGAGAGAGGAAGTCTCGATAATTGCTTGTACGAGACCTCGACTTCGGCGGAGGCCGATCAGGACTCCAATGGTTATTTGCCCTCACGGCAGCCATTGCCATGGGAGACCAGATTGAAGATCATGAGAGGTGTTGCTAATGGGCTTTCCTATTTACATGGGCTTCCTCAGCCCATTATCCATAGAGATATTAAGGCCGGCAATGTCTTATTGGACTCCGAATTCGAGGCCCATATTGCTGATTTTGGGCTGGCCCGTATGATTGAGACTTCTAATTCCCACGTTTCCACCCAGTTCGCCGGAACTATGGGCTACATGCCACCGGAGTACAGGGCCGGAGTGACGGTGGCGACGGTGAAGGCTGACGTGTACAGTTTTGGGATTTTAATGTTTGAGGTTGCTATGGGCCAGAGGCCCAATTTGCCTATGGTGTTGGACGGCAGAGAAGTGGGCTTAATAGAATGGGCTAGGATTTTAGTGGCCCAAAATAAACATATGGAAATGGTTGATGCTAGCATTTCCAAGGATGAACTAATAGAAGCCAATGTGAAGGAGTATTTTAGGATTGCTTGTTTGTGCACGAGTGAGAAGTCTAAAGAAAGGCCTGCTATGTCTAATGTGGTTGAGTTGTTGGATCGAATTTGCGACGTGAAGTTGTGTGACGATGACGAGTATCAAACTAAGCTCAGTGAGTAATTTTGGCAACAACTGCGACGTCGGTATTTCATGTGGATGAGATGCACAACATTTCAATTGTAAGGAATGTAAATAGTGTGTTGAGCCAATTATTCAAATAGGTGCAAATGTAGAGGATGTTCTTGAGTGTTTATTTCTTTATATATATATATAAATATAGGTGAAATAGAGAAATTTGAATATTTACAACCATAATATGAAACTAACTCAAACTTGTTGATGATGATGTGTTTTACTAGTGCTTTATATTGTTATTGTGTAATTCCTATCATGAACTTGTATAGGATGTGTTTTTCAAGTTTTTTTTTAAAAAGAATTCTTGCATGCAAGTGCATTTTTATTCACCTAATCTTTCAAAGTTTTTTTTTTTTTTTTTTTTTCCTCCTCCTCCTCCTCCTCCTCCTCCTCCTCCTCCTCCTCCTCCTCCTCCTCCTCCTCCTGCTTCTTCTTCTTCTTCTTCTTCTTCTTCTTCTTCTTAATCATCTTCTCATATTAGTTAGAGTTGTCATGTTAGGTTGGTTGTGCCTACTCTTAATATCAAATGGAACAAGTGAAATTAAATTAGGTAAGTTAGGTTTTAATGTTAAATCATTTTATGAGCATAGTTTAGTTGTTGGAGGCGTTAAACACCAACTTAGAAGTACAAATTTTCACCTCCGTATGGTTTGGTCTTTAAAAAATGTTAATATGAAATCACTTTTTGATTAGGTAGAAGTTTGCACATAAAAGTGTTTTTCACTTGGTACTTTTCTATTGTGGAAATTTTAGTGAAATGTGATCCATTACGTTTTAGGAGAGAGTGACAAGAATCTCATGCAAAAGAGCGGAGAAAGAATAAGTTCATATAAATTGAGTTGGAGTAATTTTTTGTACCAATCTAAATTTAGAACTCAACTAACATAACAACCTAACTCAACCCGATATTGCAGAATTGGGCCCATTCGACTTTGGGCGGTATGAAAAATAAATACAAAAATACAATCAATGGTACAACAAATGATGGTTGGAAGAGAACAAGAAAGAGTGACGGACGAGTGATGACTACGTTCAAGACTAAGGAGAGAATGCAACGAGGGGTATTGACAGAGAGAGGAGAGATGATAAAAGGCAATGGATGAAGGGAGATGACAAACCAAAGATGTAAAAAAAAACCGGAGAGAGAATGAACACAACAATGAATAAGAAACACAACGAAATAGTTCAATTACAAAGAGGAATATATTTTTGGCTGAACCAACTTGTGATTTGAACATGTGAACTAAACCAATCAATTCAACTCAATTCAACTCTCGTGATTCAATTTAGAGTAGTCAGATTTTTTTAACACTCCAGAGAAAAGATTTCATCTGGTTTTTTGAGAGAGCAACCAACCATTCCACTACACCCATTTAGGTCTGCTCATCTAAAATTCAAGCTAGGCAACTAGACATACAGGTTCACTCCATATAACAAAGAATGAATTGAGAGGAAGACACAGGAAGTAAAAGGCTTAACAAAAGGAAACTCTGACTATAAGATAATATCTATCAATATAAATTATCGACCGAAACCGAAATAAGGTTGGAAGCAGGTATATCCTTCTAATTGAATAGTGATGCGGCAGGAAGCAATGTTAGTAATCAAAGTAAGAAGAAATGTATCATATTTTCAAGGTTTTTATTATGTAAATGTAACTTTCAATGAATGTAGGTACAGAAGTTTAGCAAGTTTGAATACGTAATAAGCTCCCACTCCAGTGAAGTACACAGACTCATAAAGAAAAGGAAGACTTTATATATAACAGAAAAACAGTAAGTATTGCAAGGAGCACACACTTGAATGGCAATTAAGTGTATCAGACAACAAAACTCTCATGAAGGCTATCAGATGAATTACCAGATGTAGATACATAAATTACAGAAATTGGAAAAATATAGCAACATTGACCTTGAACATCGTGTCATTCGAGATCTACTATCCCAAAATTTGAGAGAAGGATCTTTACTTGATCAACAAAGTTTGAACCAGTTGCATACTCTGTCAGTAATCCAACAGCAAAACCAAACATAGCCCACCTGTTTAGTGAAAAAACAACCCAGTAAGAGTCGTGAAGACCCACCCATTAACAGTAAACTGAACAGCTGATTTCTACTAGCAACTAGGGGTGTTCAACTTGGACTATCCAACCCAAAATGTAAGTTGACCCAACCCAACTTGAATTATATATATATATTGTCTTTGTTTAATGTTTGGCTGACTATGGATCGATGGATTTGTGAAATTTTAATGTTTTTCTCTTAGGATTGTTACAATGTTTGTCTCTTTTTAAAGTTTGTAATAAATATCATGGATATTTGGTATCTAGCATTTGAGTTTTATGAGATTTTAGTTATAGAGATTTTAGTTCTTAGTTATGTGTTGTAGATAATTTTAAGCATTTTAAATTATAAGAAAAAAAAATGTCCAACAATCCATCCCAACTCAACTCGAATCTAAAGGTTGGGTTGGAGATCCCGTTAAAGTCTTTCCAACCCGAATTTTTGGATTGGTCCAAAAAATCACCCCAAAGAGTATACACCCCTACTAAGATTCAGTCAATCAGATGCAAATCTTTAGGAATAAATTGAAGAGGAAAACCCTTGAAGTCTGAATAAAATCAGCAGAAAACACAGTGGATATGATTACTCAAACAGAGGAAGTGTTGCAAACGACTCTACATTGGAAATGAATTGGTTATCCTTATCCATAAAGATAAAGAAAGAAATGGGGTTTAGGCACATGAATACAATCAAAACTGCAAAATTAACTGGGAAATAGTCGAATTTGAAGCCTTTTGGCAGTTGGCACCAAGTCAAAGAAAATCCTTTGTCCTGATGGGAAGTTCAAACAAGTAGCATAAAAAACATAGAAATATTATAACCATTTCGTTTTTGGTTTTCATGTTTTTAAAATTTATGTTTGTTCCCTCCAAATTTCCTTACTGTGATTTTCAGTCTCACCTTTCTTCGAGAAGTCCATTTTCTTTATGAGTGATTATAATCAATAATCCATGTAATATTAAATTCCCGGAAAGCTAGGGATTGCATCCCATAAAGAGAATTCAAAGAAAAAGTGAAAATCGAAATAAAAATACAAAAAGAGAATTAGTCAAATGGCAGTCAATTGCAGGCAAGACGCCAAGACCTATATTATTATTAATTAAATTGCAGCAGAAATATCATAACAGCCAGCAAGAACAAATGAGAATATATCCCCTTCAAATTTTAGTAACCACAACAGAATCAAAGTAGAAAAAGAGGGAAATGAAATCGACCTCCCATTGGAAATTTCATTCTTCCCAATGAAGCCAAAGAAGGGTCCCTGATCAGCTTCATCAAGCTTCTTTTGCTTAAAATACTCCTGAAGCTCCTTAGCCCTCTGTCTCTGGAACTCCAATGTGATCACATTATCCTGTTTCGCAACAGGAGACGCCGGAGACGGAGGCGATTGCGACGGAGGAGTAGGCTTAAGAGGAGGCGTCGGCGAAGGCGGCGACGGGTCTCTGAGAGAAGGAGCCGCGGGTCTCCGAAGAGGGCCTTCGGTCTGAGAGCTCCTAATGGTGAAGACGAAAGGCTTGGAGGAGGAGAATCGGATGGAAGTGTGAGGCGAGGATGAAGAAGCGGAAGAGGAGGCGGAGGCGGAGGCGGAGGGAGAAGCGGCGGCCGGCGATGAGGAAGTGGAGGGGATTTTGATCTTGGCAAAGGGGATTGAACAAGCCCCCGACATTTCAGAAAATTGTGTGTGGAAGTGAAAATGGAATTCAGGGAATGGGGAATTGAAGTCAAAGATTGATTTTGGTTGAGAGAAATGAGATTGGGATTTAGGGATATGTTTGGTGTGGATAAGATGTCGCCAAGTTTCAGAAAAATACAAGCCATTGACGAATTTTGAGAATGAACTAAGAAAAATTATGGCCTTTCAAACTCTTAATAAGTTTTTTTTTTTTTTTTTTTTTTTTTTCTTCTTCTTCTTACTTTCTTTTGGTAAATTATCATTTTGGTACTAAATATGCCATTTCAGTTGTTTTTCATTTTAGTTCGATTAATTTCAATCATTTCTTTTGAGTCATTGTTTTAAACGATAAAATTGTTGAAAATATTTTCAAATATAACAAAATGTCACAATCTGTCAATGATAATATCTATCACATTGATAGTAGCTTATCAGTATTTATCATTATCTATTGCTAATAGATATTTATGTTTTAATATATTTGCAAATAGTTTGGTTCATTTTACCATATTTAAAGATTCCTATCTTTAATTGCGATTTTTTGTATTTGTTATAACTTTTCAAATATTTTACTTTTTATAATCATTCTCTTTATAAATTGTGAAAATATATTTACATCGTACATTTTTTACTTGAAAATTTTTATTATTATTTAATCAATTTCGACCAAAATTTACTTTAAATGACTTAATTTAAGATTTTTAAAATTACATGGACTTAATTTAATTCAAGATAATTTAAAGTAAAAGAGCTAAAATTCAACTATTGATAGTAAAGACGCCCAAACTGTATCTTAATTTTTTTTTCTTTTTGATTAAATTATAAGTTTTGTTCAAAGACACTCTCTAAGAAGTACAAATACCATATGGATATGGTGATAGGTTATTTTTAAAAAAATCTAGGATAAGGACATGGCAAAGAAACATTTATTAAAATATATATTTTTAAAAATACATATCATTTTTATACTAGAAGAAAATCCAAAGTAAATGAGTGATACATTTATATGCTTAAAAAAATTAGTTTTATGTATTTCACACTCAAAATATATTATTGTTGTCATATATGTGTCTTTTTAGTCTACTCAACAAATGTTCTATGCATGTCTTACACATTTGTTGTACTAACAAGTGCATCATACGTATCCAACAAGTGTCACAAACATTCTAGGCAAACTAAAGTGTCTATGCTTCTTAGGTCTCTGCCTATTTAATCACTGTAATGACCCAACTCCCTAAGACTTGAACTAGGCCGTCACTACATGCATGCACACACCTCAAATGACTTTTTTTTTTCCTCCATAATTTTAACAAAAAAGCAAGGAATTTATTAAAGAAAATAAATTTAGCCAAGATACAAATAACTGAAAATCTTCGATCGGGGTACCCCTTTTATAATATAAAAGGGGAACATGAAAAAGATGAAAACTCGTATAGAAGCATCAGCCTCGTCCCATTGACACGGTCAAGGTTTTCTTTTTTCATTCGTAGAGGTGTCCTTTCCCTTACCTGAAAAAGGAAACATGAAAAAGATGAGTACAAAATACTCTGTAAGTAATCCTACTACCGGAGTTAGGCTAAGCACTTATATCCAAGTGCAACATACCAGTGGGACATGCATAATAAACCAATCCTAACATGCATAAGGTGGCCTGAAGGTAGGGCACCTATTGGCACCCTGTAACATATTATAAAACCCGTCAGATTGCGATAACATAGCAGAAAACCCATAGGGTTCCGATAACATAGTAGTGTTAAAAGGGTAAGTCATCACTTTTACCTCAAGATACAACATGTTTGTAATAAATTCACATAAAAAATCATATAAACATGTGCTAATATCATCATGCTCATAAAGTGGTTCTAAACATATCAGCCATCTAAAATTTCACCCAAACTAAACAAATCATTCAAACTATCTAATTCAAACCGTCTAAATCGCCTAGCTCAAGGGCGGTTTCGGTAGTAAGATTACTTTTGAGCCCAAATATATTATCAGCAAAAATAATTCCCAACGAAGCTTGATTACAAACCTACAGAACAATTTTCAAATTTAAATCCAACCCCAAAAGCCTACTTCCACTTAATAATTTAAGCAAGTTACTCTGAAAAACTTACTCAAGTGTGGTTTGACACAGATCTGGTTCCCAAACTTCCAAAAAAAATACGATCTTAAGTCGAACCCTTTTTTGTAAAGCCAAATTCACAATTTTTTCACATTTGTTTTGTTTTGTTTTTTTTTTTTTTGTTTTGTTTTTTTTGTTTTTTTTTTGTTTTTGTTTTTATCCTAACGAAATTGGTTACTTTAACCACACTAAAATAAAAAAGAGGTAAAAATTAGCATAAAAAAGGTGGATACCAATCAAAATTAGATTAGAATAATTAAGATTAAAATCAATCTAAAAATAAATTAATTAATTTAAATGAAGCCGGATAAAAATAGGTAGCTACACTACCTATCTATTCTATAGTAGTTAAATCAATTTTATTTGAGGATTCGAAAATCGAGTTTGGATTGAGAAAATAACTAAAACAATAAAGAAAGTAAATACAGTTTAAAATCAAGAGTCAAAGAGTGTTCTAGGGTATTGAATCCTTATTTAATCCATTATGCAATATTCTAGGGTGCATGGAATTAATTGTAAATCATATCCTTAAGTCTAGAAACACAAATCCGGTTTATTTTCCATAAAAAACGAACTTTTCTCATGCAACTTAATTGATCACTAATTTCTTGAAACCAAATTAAATCACATGGCATTAAGATTAGTCTTTAACAACTTTCATTATTAACCTAACTAATTCTATGAGATATAGATTGATAACATTACATCGTTATAGATCTGATTAGACATGCAATTCATCAAATTAAATATCTACCCTATCAAATATTGATGGCCAATTAACAAGAATTAAGCACAATAACAATGAAAAACATAGTCTTTACAACAATCCATGAAAAGTCTACAATATTAGCATAACTTCATAAATAATTCACCAATACTCTAAAACTAGAGAGTTTAACCACTCATAGCTTTAGACAACATGTAAAAGATAAATTCAGCATAGAAAGAGTATAAAAAAAAAGGAAAACTCTACTGTTTAAAAGCCTTTGATTAAGTAGAAACTGCCAAGACTCCCTTGATCTTCACGATGGGTACTCGAACGACCACCAAAATCTCTCTCAAACACTTTTCTCTCTTGATCCCTGCAACAAAATCACACTTTGAGGCTTTGAATTTCGTGATTATGGTTTCTGGAAACCTCTCAGTTTATAGAAGTGACCGCCCAAAATCTTTTTAAAATTTGTAGAATTTTCAACAAAATAAAGTTGGCATTGTTGCGCTCTTGGATAGCGCAGCAACGCTGATCGTCATAGAAGGAACAACACAGTGACGCGGAGTGTCATGAATACTCAACCTTGAGCGTAGTGTCCATAACCATTTTTGCAAAAGTAATCGATCAAGGCTGTGGACTTAATTAATGTATTTTGTTTTACCCTTTTTGCAATTGCCCCTATATTATTTCAATTTTCTTCCAAATTAAGTTCATTCAGACATATTAAATAAAATAAGCTATCTTTTAAGATAATTTGATATGAAATATAATTTTTAATTTTGAACTTTCTCTTTTAATTTTAATAAATTTCTTACCCCTAATTTCTAAAACTTTAATTAAATGACACATAATTAAAATTTTATTTATATATTTAGTTTTTTAAAAGAAACCTTTCCAAAATTATGCGGCTCTAAAAATGGCCACTTGTTTTTGTTTAATTTTCTTCCACAAAACTATTTTTATCTAAGAGAGAAATGTGGAACAACCTTTGATGAAGTAGAGTGAAAGGACGTACATGTTTTTAGATATGAATGGAGTGCCATACTTTGACAAAGTAGTATGCTTAGTTATGCTTAATTAAAGGAGGAAATTAATTATAGAAGAAATTGATTAGGGTTGGGTTTCTTTGTTTCAATATAAATACTTTAATTGCAATGAAAATACACACACATTCTCTTCAGAAACAAAATTATTCAAGTGGGGAAAAAAGGAAAAAAAAAGAAAAAGAAAAAAGAAAATATAAACATACACAGGGAAGAAGAACAAGATGCGTACGATATTAAACTTTGTGGCTCTATCATCGATATTATTTTTTGTGTCAAGAGGACAATCTCAATCTAGTGATGGTGTTTTCGATGTGACAAAGTACGGTGCTGTGCCTGGTGCTGATATATCTCAGGTAAACAATTTTTTTTTGTTTTTAATTATCATCAATTGAAAGAAATACATCTAGTGGCATCAATAAAAAACAATTTTTTTTAATTATATTTTAAAAATTAAATAGGCTGTAAAAGATGCATGGAAGGAAGCTTGTGCATCAACGGCTCAAAGTAAATTAGTTATTCCAAAAGCAACTTACAAGTTAAGTGCAGTTGAGTTGGTGGGCCCTTGCAAAAGCCCTATCGAAATTCAACTTCAAGGAACACTGCAAGCACCATCGGATCTAAAAGGAGATGGATGGGTTAGTTTCAGATATATTGATTACTTTACGTTAACAGGTGGTGGCGTTTTGGATGGGCAAGGAAAAACAGCTTGGGAAAAGAATGATTGTCATAAAAACACAAAGTGTGATCCAATTCCCATGGTAAGCACAATTTAATCATCTAATAAACAATTTTAGCATTGTTGACCTATATATTATTTAATTTATAATTGTTACAATTTCGACCTTCAAACTAACATTTACATTTCCTCATTTTTAAGTAAATATACATAAAAGCATGATAATTTCTTTTTCTAAAAAAATGCAGACTTTGAAGTTAAGCTTTATCACAAATGGAATAGTGAGTGATGTAACCTCTAAAGATAGCAAAAACTTTCATGTCAATGTATTGGGTTGTAAGAACCTCACCTTCCAACATTTCACCATAAACGCACCAGAAACTAGTATTAATACAGATGGAATTCATATTGGTCGCTCTGTTGGGATTAATGTCCTCGATACAAACATTGCTACTGGAGATGATTGCATCTCACTTGGGGACGGAAGTAAGCAAGTAACAATTACTAATGTGACATGTGGGCTTGGACATGGTATAAGTGTAGGAAGCCTTGGAAGATACAATGCTGAAGAACCAGTAGAGGGAATCACAGTTAAGAATTGTACATTAATCAATACATCAAATGGCGTTAGAATTAAAACATGGCCCTCTTCTCCTGTTGCTGTAACGGCTTCTGATATGCACTATGAAGATATAATTATGGTCAATGTCAGCAATCCAATTCTCATAGATCAAGTGTATTGTCCACACAACCTATGTAATAAAAAGGTACTAAATTTATAAGACTTTTTTTTTTTTTTTTTAAAAATAAACAAAGTCGATTCATAATTTTTAAATTAAAGTGATAAAACCATGTCATATGTTCTCACCTTTCAGAGTCCATCAAAAGTCAAGATTAGCAAGGTTAGTTTCAAGAATATCAGAGGTACTTCAGGTAATGCGCTTGCGGTAAAACTTGCTTGTAGTTTCGATCATCCATGTGAAGGTGTAGAGCTAGCTGATATTGACCTTACATATAGTGGAAATGAAGGCCCAATTACATCTGAATGTATAAATGTGAAGCCCACCATTTCTGGAAAGCAAAACCCTCCTGCTTGTTCTTCTCTTTCTCCTAATGCAGCTGCATCGGCTTAAGCTACGACTATTATTTTTTTAATTGCTTAAAATTATAGCACTAAGACTATTATTTTTGTGGTGAACAAATGTTTTTCCTTTATTGTATTAGAAAAAAATGAAAGAGATGTATCCTTATGCAGGCTTGTTCATTTGTTTGTTAGGTTATGAGTATATATGATAATTGTTACAAGCTGCAAGTGTACGAGTCAAGTTATTATATAAGACGATTTAAGTTCGAATATCGTTCCATTAAGGATCCAATTGAAAGTTCAAATTACCTATCACTACGCGACCGAGACAACGCGCAGTAGCCAACGTCCTTAAAAATGGATAGAATAACAAAAAGGAAAAGGAAAAAAAGCTAAAGGAATTGTCACCAATCTTTTCTAAGTAAAACAATATTTTAATTAAAAAAATAATAAAATGGTCTACAAAAACTAGAGTTAGGTTCGAAAGTCGTTTGTGTATGGGGAATGTGTTAGCACCCTAGAACATCCGTTTGGAAAACAGAGGCCAAATTTTAAATCTTGAATTTAAATTATTCTAAAAAAACATTTAAAATAATATCTTTACTTATCATTTCTCCAATATTTAGAGTCATGGCCCCATAAAATAAGTGAATAAATCATTTGTCAATTTAGCGATGCATTTAAAGAAATAAACGAACGAGCAATAATATTTACAAAGATATTAAAAATTTAATAAAACATATTGGTGATTGATCTCAGACTCCCAAATAATCGACTTTCAAGATGAGGACTCCCAAATATTTATATAATCCTTTGTTGGATATTTTTTTTTTAAAAAAGAAATTTTAATTAAATATATTAACAAATTTAAACAACTATTAGCAAGAATATATTGACCATAACAAAAGGAAGAAAAAAAATATAATATTTAAATATGCATATAAAAAAATGAGAAAATGCTAAAGAAACAATAATCAGGGCTATAATAATAATAAAAAATTAATCAAAATTCTAATTTTAAACATAAAATAAAGATAAATATTTAAAGAATAAAGTCTAAGAATAAACTCACAAAGGGAAGAAATAATAAAAAACACAAATGATATAACCAAACTAAATTTTTTTAACTAAGTCATCTTTTCTTTTTTAATTTGTTTTACTCCCTTCTTCTCTTCCACTTATATAGTTACTAAGAAATAAACTCATAAGAAAGAGAAAAAAGAAGTAAAACAAACAATGAGTAAAAAAAAAATAAATAAATAAACAACAAGAATTGAAGCAATATATATAAATAAATAAATAAGAGAAGCTCACAAGACAATAAAAAAATAATTGTAAGAGGAAGTAAAATGGAGAAATAAGAACAAGAACAATCACCAAATATCTAACCCTTTAGTTTTTTTCCCCTTTTAGGGGAGCTTGAAAAAAAAAAAAAAAAGGTTGAAATCAAAAACACTAAACTGTGTTGTTTGAATTATTGATCATGAGACCAAAACCCTATCGATTCACCTCAAACGAAGTTAGAGTCTTTCTTGTGTGTTGGATTCTTGACATTGTAGAGATTATTTTTTTTGTGTGGAACTCTCCCTTGAATATGTATGTAAGGATGGAGGCTCTAGGGTTTCTAAAGAGGAGGGGATGTGGGGTATATATAGTTTGCTAGGTTTTAGTTTTGGTATAGAAAATGAGGATTTTTGGGGTTTTGTGGATAATGGCTCGGGTTTGTTGGGGGAGAAAAGGGATTACAAAGGCCAAAACCATTATTTCCAAGATTGCCTTTGTTTTCTAATGGATTTTATTTCCAATTTTCGATTTTGTTAAACATAGCCTAAACTCAAAAAGCAAGGACAATTTTTAGGCAACTAAAATCAAATTCTGAAAATTTTTACATTTTTTTTTACCCTAACGAAATTGGTTACTTTAACCAAACTAAAATAGAAGTTAAAAAGAGTTAAAAATTAGCACAAAAATGTGGATAACAATCAGAATTAGATTAGAATAATTAAGATTAAAATCAATTTAAAAGTAAATTAATTTTAAATGAAGTCAGATAAAAATAGGTAGCTACATTACCTATAGTTAAATCAATTTTATTTGAGGATTAGAAATCATGTTTGAATTGAGCAAATAACTAAACCAATAAAGAAAGCAAATAAAATTTAAAAATCAAGAGTTAAAGAGTGTTCTAAGGTATTGAATCCTTATTTAATCTTATATTCTAGGATTCATGGAATTAATTGTAAATCATATGCTTAAATCTAGAAACATAAATCCGGGTTATTTTCTATCCAAAACTAACTTTTCTCATGCAACTTAATTGATCACTAATTTCTTGAAACCAAATTAAATCACATGGCATTAAGATTAGTCTTTAGCAATTTTCATTATTAACCTAACTATTTCCATGAGATATAGATTGATAATGTTTCATCATTATAGATTCAATTAGACATGCAATTCATCAAATTAAATATCGAACCTATCAAATATTGATGGTCAATCAACAAGAATTTAGGCACAATAACAATGAAAAACATAGTATTTACAACAATCCGTGAAAAGTCTACAATATTAACATAACTTCATAAATAATTCATCAATACCCTAAAACTAAAAAGTTTAGCCACTTATAGCTTTAAACAACATGTTCAAGATAAATCTAAGCATAGAAAGAGTTTAAAGAAAGGGAAACTCTATTGTTGAAAAGCCTTTGATTGAATAGAAACCGCCAAGACTCCCTTAATCTTCACGATGGGTACTCAAGCGGCGGCCAAAATCTCTCTCAAACACTTTTCTCTCTTGATCTTTGCAACAAACTCATAGTTTGAGGCTCTAAATTTTGTGATTAGAGTTTCTAAATACCTCTCAATTTATAGAAGTGACTACCCATAATCTTTTCCAAATTTTCAGAGCTTTCAAAAAAAGAAAGTTGACGTGGTTGCGCTCTTGGACAGCCAAGTGATGCTGACCGTCATAAAAGGAACAACTTAGTGACACTGACTATCATGAAAGCTCAACCTCGAGCATAGTTTTGTAGCGCTACGTTGCTCCTTCTCAGCGATGCGACGCTTTTGAGATTTTCAAAATTTAGAGCTCTCGGGTTGAGAGCGCCGAGGGCTTCGCAACTACGCCCTGCGTTGCGCTGCCTTGTTTTTATGAGTTTTTATTTTTTTTTCCTTCTATTTTTCGCCCAGTTTTGGCTTGATTTTGTTTTTTGGCCGTTGACACTTATTTTCTCGATAATTATCTAAAAAACCACTAGCAAACACATGAAATCTAATATAAACATCCCTAATTTAAGAGCACTCAAAGCAATTTTTGAGTACTTTTCAATAATCAAAGCGTTGCATGATAGAGTATGTTGAATCTTCTTTTGATGATGTTCGTTGGTTGATATCTCCTTAGTGGTGGATTTGGTTTATGCCTATCCACGTTGTTGACTAAGTATCCTATAAGTGTGTGGATGCCTCTTATCATGGATACCTTGTAGTTGTGGATTCAACTAGATTGCGACCTTGTAGATACATGGTCGTAGGTTAATTGATATCAATTCTAAGCTTCGTGAGATGCAGGCTTGTTTATTTGCATGTTATGTCATATGTAATTGTTAATCATGGTCCAATAGATTGTATGTTGCATTAGAAAGCATTATGAAATCTTCATGTGATGATATATATGTTTTGCATGACTCAAAGATTAGATAGTATATGTGAATATGTTGTCTGATATTCTTTGATAACTTGTTCTTACCAGTACCATTGTGTACTGATAACCTCACACATTTTGTAGTTACTAAACACAAATACGCAGACCATGGTGATGCATGAGGAGAACGCTTGAGAAGAACCATTGGCGTCTCCCAAGTTTTTATCTTCTGTTATTTTTGTTAAGTTTACATTGTTTAATATTTTAAAGCTTTCACGTTTTTAGATTTATTCTCATAAAGTTTATTTCATCAACGAAGTATTTATTTTTAATAAAAAAAGTTCTATTTTTGGCTGCATTATTAGATGACTTCTTTTAAAATTATAAGAGGTAAAAAACTTTCGAAAGAACGTCCCTAAACATAAGTTAAAATTTGGGGTCGTTACACCTACGATAACGTTCCACATGCTCCTAACAAAGCAAAATATATATTATCCATAATACTATGACCTTTCATAAAGGCAAATTGATTAGGACTAATGAAGGAAGGAATCCACACACATAACCGATTTACAATAATCTCTATTACGCACATATAAAGCACATTGCAACAAGAAATCGACATGAAATCTCCCAGACCCCCTAGGTCATGACTTTTTGGAAACATCCGTCAGATTCACACCTAGGGCAAAGGAAGAAATAGTTGAAGTATATGACCACACCACAAAAATCATGTCCAACAACGCTTTAGGCAGACTTAAAGAATCCCTCTAATACTAGTAGTTTAAACATAACAAACAAACAATTGCCTTGAAATGAACTTTCAAGTGCTTAAAAATGTTTTCTTATCGCTTAAAAATAGACTTAATTAAGTACTTGAAAAATCATTTCAAACAAGTCCTAAATTTGTGACTCGGTAGAGTGGAGTAATGGAGAGAGGTGGAGAGTGATAAGTTGGTGGTTCCTTGACATGGATAGTGCAAATCCAAGTAGGGATTATTAGAATGAGCAAAGGAGAGTAGGCCTCTAGCTTCTTCATCATTGGAGTAGTACTCCTCTTCATTGACATTATTCACAATGTTCTTCTCCACAAGGTGTTTGAAGAGGGAGGATTTGAGGAGGAGGCCAAGGGCTGTGCGAGGGGAAGTTTGTGGGGCAGTGGGAATAATGACATTATTATTAGTATCATCATTATTGAGGGGTTGGAAGATAGGAAAGTGAAGATTATCATTAGAAGATTGTAGGGTATTATTATTAGGAGGTGTATCAATTGGAAAGAAGGAGGAAATTGGTGGAGAAGATTGTTTTGGATTTGGATGGTGTTGTTGGGGTTTAAGCCATCTTATGTAAGTGCTCAAATCGAAGTTGGTCACTGCGTTTATGCCTCTGTATTCTATAGCTGCTATGTCGTATGCCCTTGCTGCCTCCTCTTGTGTACCTACACATTATTATGTGTTATGTGTTTTTCAACTTTTTAAGGGCTATTGTTCTAAAAACATCAACATTAGTTTCTTGTTTCACAATCATTTCGGCCATGTTTGATAACCATTTCGGCCTAGTTCAGTAACCATTTCGTTTTTTAGTTTTAGGTTTTTGAAAATTAAGATTATTATTATTTATTATTATTATTATTAATTACTATTTTTTGGAATGTTTTTTTGCATCTTTCTTAAGTGCAAGAGTTGAATTCTTAACTAAATTCTAAAAACAAAAACAAAATTTTAATTTTTAGATTAGTTTTTGAAAATATTGGTAAAAAGTAGATAACAAAAGCAAGAAATTTAAAGGTATTAAGAGTGTTTATGGGCTTATTTTTTACTAATATTTTCATATTTCCTAGATAAACGTTTGAATTCTAAGTCAATTTTCAAAAACAAGAATATGTTTTAGAAAACTACATATTTGTTTTTTTAGTTTTCAAAATGTAACCTTGATTTTGAAAAATTTTGAAAGTACTCTTAAAATCTAGACAACATAACCTATAAACTAATAAATGGTAGCTACTAACCTAAAATCCAAACAACAACAAAAAAAAAAAAAAGTCATGAATTTCGAAAAAATAAAAAAACTCCATTTTTTCCCGTAAAAAATACGTGATTTTGGCTTTAATGACTATTTTTTTTCTTTTTTCTCTATTTTTGCCACTGCTCAAGAGTCAAGAAAAGTTGTTTTTGTTGGAAATTAACGAGGCTTAACACAACTTTCATCTATAAGTTTTTTGTTTGGTTATTAACTTTTTGCCTATGTTTAAAAATCAAGCAAAATTTTGAAAACTAAAAAAAGTAGTTTTTGTTTTTAAATTTGACTAAGAATTCAAGCGTTTCTTTAAGAAATGTGAAAATCCTAAATGGAATTTAGGAGGAAAAAAGCATAGATAAAAAGTAAAAAATAAAAATAAATTTGTTACCAAACGAGGCCTTGGATTTTAAGTTTTTGAAAATTGTGCTTATAAACACTTTCTCTATATATGATTTCTTTGTTTTGTTATCTACTTTCTATGAGTCTTTAAAAAAAATGAAGCTAATTTTAGGAGAAAAAAATAGCTTTTAAAAATTTGTTTTTGTTTGTAAATTTGGCCAAGTATTCAAATTTTAGTTAGGAAAAATAGAAAATTATGGTAAATGAGTTGTAAGAAAATAAATTTATTCTCAAAAAACTAAATGAATTTCAAACGAGAGGCCTTCGTTTTTAGCTTCTAATTTTTCTAAATCGTGCTTTTTTTTTCCTCACAATTTCTTTACTATAGTTTTATATTTCCAAACCAGATATTTGAATTCTTACAATTCCATAAACAAAAACAAACTTTCAAAAACTACTTTTTCCCCCAAAACTTAACTTTGATTTTGAAAACATATGTAAAAAGTAGATAACAAACTAAAGAAAACCATATATGCGGAAGTTTTGTTTATAAATTTAATTGAAAAAGAAAACAAATAAATGGTTATCAAACAAAACCTTAATTTTGCGTCTAACATGTCTTTAACTTTAAAAAAATGTTCAACATACATTGCTCAACTTTTAATGTTGTGTCTAACAAATATATCCAATTCAAAAATTAAAGTGTGTCTGATATACTTGGTTAATTATGACCTATTAGAGACTATATATTAGGGATGGCAAAAACACTCTAGGGGACCCCTCGACCCGATCGGATCGGGGAATCCCCGATTAGACCAGGGACATTCCTCGGTACCCGTCTGGGGACGATGTAGGGATGGGGAGGGTATCCCCACCCTGACCCGACCCCGATCCAGCCCCGATTAATCCCCGACCCCACCCGAATATATATATATATATATATATATATATATATATATATAAGATGACTCACTCTTGCCCTCTCGCTGGCTTGCTCTTGCTGCCTCGCTCTAGCCGTCTCACTCTCACTAACTGAGTTTTATCATTATACTCAGTATAAGTCTCACTCTCACTCTGTTTCGCTCTCGCTCTCAGTCTCGCTCTCTTTTCCAATATCGCTCTCTCTTTATCAGCCTCGCTCTCTCTCACAGTATCGCTCTCTCTCTCAACCTCGCTCTCTCTCTAAGTCTCACTCTCTCTCACAGTATCACTCTCTCTCTCTCTCAATCTCGCTCTCTCTCATAGTATCACTTTCTCTCTCAGCATTGCTCTCTCTTAATCTCGCTCTCTCTCACAGTATCTCTCTCTCTCTCAGCCTCGCTCTCTCTCAGAGTCCACTCTCTCTCAGTCTCGCTAGATCTCGCTCTCTCTATTAGTCTCGCTCTCTCTCAAGTCTTGCAGGGAATAGGCCCCCGCAGGGACCCTTGTCTCCGATGAGGAATACCCGCCCCCGCCTAAAAATGGCGGTGATGGTGGTGGAGATGAGGGTAAATTCCCCCATCGGGGGAGGGAACGGGCCGGCCGGCCCCGTTGCCAACCCTACTATATTTACAACTTTATTATTTCTTGAATGTTTGCTACTCTATGTATTTACTACTAATCCATGAACTACTACTAATTCAACTCTTAACCATTAAGAAGGGAATAAAATTGACTTTAACCACTCACTGTAAGTTCCAAGGTACAAATATTTGTTGCCAAAAACTCTTCCAATTCTTGCTTCCCACCTCCCATTGTGATGGTGTCTGCAAATAGCATTTCAATATCAATAATAATAAAACTCAATTATTCATATGTTATTATTATTAAAATCATTAGGTCGTTTCATGTGTGACATTTTTATCCATGTGTCAATTTTATGTTGTAAATTAAAGCATGTGGATTAAATCAAAACTTTCTAAACTATATAAATAAAAAATATATCCAATTCTACATAAATAAAATATATAATATTATATCAGACTGAGCATAGCTCAACTAACATTATATTATAAACTTTGAGATTAGATTTGATGTCTTAATGAAAATAGTAAAAAAAAAAAAAAAAAAATTAAAAAACGATAGTAACAATGAAGACAATAATAATAATAATAATAATATATATATATATAAACAATAATGATCACGACAACACTAAAAGAAATTTGAATTCTTATCCTAATGAAAAATAGTGAGAAGAAAAAAAAGCTCAAGTTCTAGCTTAAATTAAAAGATTATCATCCTTGCTAGATAATAATGTTAGAGAGACGCTAAGATAAAAATATAGATCAAATAATATAAAGTATATATACTTTCTAAGTAAATGGTCAGAATTTCAAATTGCAAGTTGTCAAACAATGTTTAATTTAAATGACATTACCTGGCGACTCCCCGATATTTTGATACACCTCTTGAGAAACCACTGCTTCTCCTACCAAGAGCGAATGGAGTAGAAAAATAAGTTAATTTGTCCAACAATATCCATGCTCTAAAGATGGTTTTTACCAATTCCTCCCAAGATAAAAATAATGTCTTGTTTCATAAAATAAGTTTTTAAATTTTTACTTAGTTTTTTAAACTATTGGTAAAAAATAAATAACAAAAGCATAAATTTGAAAGTGACAATAGTGTTTATAGGTTTAATTTTTTTTTAAAAAAATGGTTGCAATGGGACCTTAATTGTTTGTTTTTGTTTTTAAAATTATAATTTTTTTCACCATTTTTTACAATGATTTTAATTTTTTTTTTTTAAATATTTTGAGCCAAATCTAAAAAGAAATAAACTTTAAGAAATACTTTTTTTAATTAATTTTCAAAATTTTGGATTGTGAAAACATCGGTACAAGTTACAAGTGAATAACAAAATAAAAAACTTCATCGGAGAAATATATTTTTATGTTTAATTTTTAAATATTGAAATTAAAAACTAAAAAGTAATTAAACAATTACCTTCTTAAAGAGGCCAAGTATTCCTCCTTTGTCACATTTTTCATCATCTCAATCTCATCCTCATAATCAGATATCTGCACAAAATATTCATCAATACATATCAGACGAACAATTTAAAACCTTTTAGGCCAATTTTCAATTTCGCTTAATACTTTAAAATTCTCAATTTTACGTTTTAGTGCACTATCAATTATGAATTTAAATAATAACATAAAGTTGTGTAAAATATTCCAATTTCTAACCTTTTGTGTTAAGTAGTCTCCAAATTACATATGCCGCACATGTTTGAATATGTTAATAGAACAATCCTTTAATAGTACAACTTGACAAATTTTATTACAATTTTCTTTGGGATGAGCTAATTAAGAATTTTTAAAGTTTAAGAACCCAGTTGAGAATCATTTGGTATACAATTTATCTTTAAATAATTGCACAATATATTGTTTATCCACCAAAAGAGATTAATATAATTATGAACCCTCAAAAGAAGTTTTGATATCTCTTTTGTTTTTAATAATTTATAAAAAAAAAAATGAAATTCACTCAAGTAATAAATTACCATAGATTTATGATGATTATTGAAAATGTTGAACATTGTGTTTAGGTTGCTGGGTTGGATTTGCTAGGTTTTTTTTATATTGTGTCTAGATTAGTGTAGTTTTGCCTAGAAACATTCTTATATTGCTTTCTCATAACCCCATTTTCACTGTTTAGGTTACTTCCATTTCGCTCGTTGCTACTCGAGTATTGATTTTGCTTTCTTTTCTTTTGGTTACTAAGATGTTTCAATTTGTCGGATTGTTTCTTTTGTGACATCTCAAAATTTCAAGTAATTTTAAATTAATTATCTTGAATTATTTAGTTAATTATTTGGACTTTAAGGTTTAATTAGATTATGTTTTGGTTCTAATTAGATGAGTGGTAATTTTGTTTCGGGGAAGTAAAGAAAAAAAAAAAATATATATATATATCTCTGTTGTATAAGGATTTAGAACTAAGGTTTTATTAAGGAAAGATGGGATAGTTTTATTATAAATAAATTCTTCTTGATTTGCGTGCAGGTAAAAAAAAGAAAACGAAAAAGGAAAATTAATTTCTCCTTCTTCTCCCTCGTGCAGCCGTGTGAAGCTTGAAGTCGCCGCAGCTCTCTCTCTCCCTCGATCCGGACGTCGGCCACCGCCAGCACCCCTTCGCCACTCACGCCGCCGGACGTCGTCCTCCATCAACCGTTCGCAGCCGCCGTCGAGATCACGCAGACGCAGCACCGCCGCCCGAAGCTCAGTCCGTTGCCGCCATCAACTAGTCGCTCGTCGCTCCGTCAGTCTAGCGTCGCTGCCGTCAGCGAGCTGCAGTTTCCGCCGCTGTCGAGCAGGGTTCCGCCGTGTGGGTTGTCTCCGGTGGACAGTAGTGTTGTCAGTCGCCGCCAGCACTTGAGATTTGCCGAATTCTTGGGTATTGGGTGAGATTTTTTGTTTTCTCGACAATCTTGGTTACCCATTTCATTATTGGGTTGGATAGTTTTCCTTGCCCATAAATTTTAAATGGTAGATTCAAGGTTAAGCGGATTTTTAAGGCGTGTCCTGTCCAATAGGGTCGGGTTAGAGTTCGACAAGATTTTGGTAAGATTAAGGTTAGTTTATGAGTTTATTGTAGATTGTTGGTTGAAAGAGCCGTTAGAGTTGAGTGGGAAGTATTTACAAGAATAGAGTAGCGAAATCGTGGGACCCTGACTACGATTTGCCGACATCTCTGGTCAGACGTAGGTTCTTTTTTGTTTTCTTCTTCTTCATGATTCCTTCTCTTTCCCTTTCTTCCTTTTTCTTCTTCAATTCTTCTTCTCCTGCATCTTTTCCTTCTTCGACTCTTCTTTCTTCTCTTATTCTCTTCTTCTCTAAACACAAATGGTCCAAAATTCGATGCGACCAACTTCGGTGAAGGAGAGCGAGAGTGAGAGAGATAAGACCGATGGTGAGTGAGGAAGGAGGCGAGATGAGTGCGACGAGCGAGAGCTAGAGAGATTAATCTTTCGTCTTTGTCGTCTTGCTCGTCTCCGTCATCTCGCTTACTTCCTCACTCACCATCGGTCTTATCTCTCTCACTCGTCTCGCTAGTCTCAGAGTGAGGAAAGACTAATCTCTCTCGCTCTCGCTTTCATCTCGCTCGTCTCTGTCATCTCGCTTCCTTCCTCGCTCACCATCGGTCTTATCTCTCTCGCTCATTTTGCTAGTCTTAAAGTGAGGAAAGACTAATCTCTCTCACTCTCGCTTTCATCTTGCTCGTCTCTATCATCTTACTTGTCTCGCTTCCTTCCTCACTCACCATCGGTCTTATCTCTCTCGCTCACCGAAGTTGGTCGCGTCAGATTTTGGACCATTCGGGTCGGAGAAAAAGAAGTCTCGGAGAAAAGAAGAAAAGATAAAAGAAAAAAGAAGAAAAGGAAAGAAAGGGAGTCATGAAGAAGAGAGAGAGAAAAAAAAATCACGTCGACCAGAGATGTGGACAAATCGTGGTCCGGGTCCACAATTTGCATGCCATGTGGAGGGTAAATCGTGAATATTTTCAACCTGGAAATCGTGGATCCTGTTCACGATTTCTCTATCCTATTTTTGTCAATATTTTCAACCTAATCCTATTTTTGTCATTATTTATTAAAATAACATTATTTTTAGAAAATGTCTCTTGCAGAACCAATGTTTGTACGAGGAGGATTATGAATCCATGATGGGGACTTTTATGTATTTTACCAACTATGTATTAAGTTACCTCCTACATTGGTTGTGTGTCCACCAGAGTTTTGTGCTCCTTTGGGATCACCAGAGTTTTGTGCTTCTTTGGAATTACTAGAGGTTTTATGCTCCTTCTTGATCACCAGAGGTTTTGTGCTCCTTTCGGATACATCGTATTCCTTCTAAATTTCAGATACACCAAAGGTAAGTGTCTCTTATGGGATTCACTAAAGGCTCGTGGACACCATTTGCCAATGGTAGGGCGGGGCAAACTAATCACTCAGATAAGTGAAGTGTGAAAAGTAGAATTATGCATGTCCCATTAGCATGTTGCATTTATTGAGCATAAATGCATAGCCAGACCCCGGTAGTGGGGTTACTAAGTAATTTATATACTCACCCTTATCTCATGTATGTTTTCTAGGTAAAGGCTCTGACGAATGACAAGAAGAATCCTTGAAGGCGTTATGGGACCCAAAGTAACTTCCGCATAGTTTCATATTTTAAATTGGTCTTTGATGTCTAAACTGTTTGAATTCATTTTGAGATACGTTGTTGTGGTTTTCTTTAGGGGTAACTCGAACTAGGGATTTTTTTTTATTTTGTTGAGCTTATGTTTTAAATCAATCTTAGTTTTCCACGAAGATCAAGTTCACTTCATCTATTTTGTGAAGAGTCATTTCAAAGTTGAGCATGCATCGAGTAATTATTCGGTTAGTGAGTTTGATTAGTCGGGTTGTTACACTCTTGCTTGCCCATGGATTCACAGCAGTTTGACAGGTTGACCTAAGCATTTCATCACTTACTACGCTCTTCCTCATCTATGGGTGCTTAGGTATCCACTGTAAGCCTTTCTTCGTTTGAACATCGCCCTTATTTTTAAGGTTATGACATCCTAAGGTATTGCTAAATGGAAGAATCTTATCAATGTTCATGAACAATAAATCATAGATCGAACCGCCAAATCAGAAAAAATGTTAGGTCGGATTAAGTTGGGTTTGACATTTTTATTATTATTATTTTAGATTATTTTAATTTTTTTTCCATCATGTTCCCTGATTTATGATATTATTATATAACTTTCAATTTCATTACTCATACTCACCTTTTAAATTAGAAAATCTTGATGTTCAATCCTAACTTTTATCCTACTAACTTCCAATATATATAATATGTAATCTAGAAGACTATTTTGTATTCGTCAAAAAACATTTACCATACTAGTTTTTTTTTTTTTTTTTTTTTTTATATTGAAAATCTTGATTTTAATTTCCAATTCTATCTTTTATTTATATCGAAATGTTTGTGACATCAAGGGGCTGTTTTTTTTTTCGACTTAAATACTGCTGTAACCCTAAATTTTTACTTTATAAATTTATTACTTAAAGCACTTTTAATAACATTCTCATTTTTAGTTTATTTTGTTTCTTATTTTTTTATGATGTAGAAACAAAAACATATTCCATAACTATTTTTATTTCTTGGTTTTGTTTATTTATTTATTTATTTTAAAAAAATAGAAACAAAAGCCGAAATGAAAGAAGAAAAAACAAAAAATAAAATAAGAAAGAAGAAAAAAACATAAGCCGAAATGTGAGACCTTTTTTCTTTTCTTTTTTTTTTTTTTTTAGTGAAAGAAAATTTATTACACTAAAATATATAACATGGTTTAAAACAAATATAAAACCAAACATGTACACTATTTAATACAATTTCAAATGCAAGGAAAACTTTAAAAAATAATTATAATAAATTTTACCCTTTAATTGTTGTTTAACTTTGATATGCAATGTGATCTCACACTCAAGCCAATTTAAGGTAAGATGATGTTAACTTTCATGAGTTAGTTCAAATTAGGACTAGTTTGTTAATTGTCCATCAAACTTTTTAATTAAAATTTTATTGCTCAATAATTAATTGCACAACATAATATGTATATTTGTGTGTTGACTTGTAATCAAATATTTAAGAAAGAAAATCGAGCATACCCACATTTATTTATGAGATGTTTTAAAAAATAGAAAAATTGTTGAAAATAATTATAGCAAAATTTTACTTTCTATTTGTGATAGATAGTGATAGATATCTATCACTTTACCAGATAGACATGGATATGTCTATTGCAGTTTATCATAGATAAAAAATAAAATTTTGCTATATTTGTAAATAACGTGATATTTTTTCTATTTATAATAATTTTCTTTATTTAATTGAATAATTAACTTTTTTTTCCCTTTAAAATGGATGTGTTCCACATTAGCGAATCATATACATACATAAAATCTAAATAAAAAAGAGATCGAAGATACTTTTTTCTTCGAAAATTAATGGTTAACATAAATATCTTATTAATTAATTTACTTCTATCAAAATTGGTGAAAAATAATAGAGATTTAACTATTTACGAATAACTAAAAACTCATTAATGAAAATAAAAAGAATGAAAGGAGAGAGAGAAAATGACGGGACTAAAAAAAATAAATAATAAAAATAGAAAGGATAATTGAATATTAAAATAACAAAATTAATAAAAAAAAAAAAAATAGTTGGGAGGAAAGAAAGAGAGGAAGAGGAATGGGTTGGGTTTACAAACCAACCCTAAACTCAACAAACCAAACCTGGGATTAGAATCCAAATTCATTTCAATCCAACCTCGTTACAGCCCCTAGGTAGCTGCACCCTTTTTTCAAGATGATTTTTCAGCCTTTTTTAGTACTCATTTATGATGTGGAAGTCATTATATTTGTATGCCAAGTTTAAGGGCATTTTGAGTTTAATAGCATTTTGTTATTTTATGATTGTTAATCTTTTTAGCTTTAACTTGTGAAGAAGTGAGCGGTTAAAATATAAATTAGTTTATTATGCAATTATTTATATCTTGCATAAATTCATAACAAATGTTATTATATCTCTTTGGGTTAGAAATTATGGGATCATCAAAGACAAAAGATTTCAAGGGAGTCACATAATTTTATGGGGAAAATTGTGAATTTGGAAATTGAAGGTTAAGAAAAGTCTTAATTTACAAGAAAGTGAATGAGGCATTGAAAGAGAGAATGAAGGATTTCAAATGAAGATTGGGAGACCAAAAATGAAAGAAAAACAGTTGCTATCATTAGAATGTGTCTGTCAACGAATGAGACTAGTCTAGTAAAACCTATTTTAACATCAAATAATTGAGTACATTTTGTTGATTTCTATATTAATGAAGTTGCCACTTTGATAAATTAATTGAAGCCTAATAAAATAGAGTTTAATTGATGGACCATTTAGAAATATGCACTACTTTTCAAAATTGAGGTTCTTTTTTACCTTTTGCTTAATGCTCTCTCTCTCTCGACCTCCTTTATATCTCGACTTCTAGCTCTTTCGCTCTCCTTTTTCTTGCTCTCTCTCTCTCTTGGTCTCTTCTCTCTCACTCACACTCGATCTCCTCTTTCTCTCTCGCTCCACTGCATCTGATGTTCCAGACAATGCTTTGATAGCCAGCAATGAAATCTCTGCAACATTCTGATGGCCGACAACAAATGGAGAAAAGAAAAGTGGAGAATGATTGACCCAAATGGAGGAAGGAAAACCGAGAAGAAGAAAAGGAAGAAGGAAAAAAACAACTAAAGGTAATTTTATAACATTAGTTAATGATATAATTAAGCAAGAGGCAAAATTATTAAGTTTCGAAAAGTGAAACAAAAACCATTTTGAGGTTTGGAATTTGGTCTATAATACAATTATCTCTCAAAATTTGTAGTTAAAAAATAATAATAATAAATAACGACCCTTTGTGTGTTTTTAGTGATTTTTTTATTAATTTATTAATTAATAAATATTCTAAACTTTTTAAATAAATTAAAATACTTATGATTAACATTAATTCTTACATTTTATTGTTACCTTTTTAAAATTCCATCCTTTTTCTTTAGGGTAGTATGAAAATGTCGATTTACAATGTCAAACTTATAAATATATAGAAATAACAAGAAGTTAACTGAAATTTATTGGCCTAATTCTAAACAAAGGAAACTAATGATAATAAATCAGAATAATTATTGAACAAATAGAATAATCAAAGAATACCGAAAAGTTAGTGAAAGTTGATGTTCCCCAATACTTGAGTGCAGCTAAGTCATATGCCCTAGCAGCTGATTCTTCTTCATCATAAGCTCCTATTTTCATTTAAACACATTCATCAGGTATATTTTTATATTGATCATGTAATTATATTCAAATATATCATCGATCAATTATACGATTTAATTTTTTTTAGTATAACTAGAGTAAGAACGTCCAAACCATAGACCTCATATACCAATTAAACTATGCTAAATTTGATAACTATAGAATCTAATTATGTCAACAAAACATACCTAAATAAACTGCTCCATTTATTTCAATGTCAATGGGTTGATCATCATCACATATCACAACACAAACAAGAACAAAATTATGAGCTTTGCCATGTATATGTGCAGCTAATTTTAAATAAATAAATAAAACCTTGTTTTCCCTTCTTCCTTTGTGTTGGATTCCAAGACCCTTTGTCCCATAAATGAGCTTCAAATCGCCCCGTCCATCGATGTCTGCTTATTTTCAATTTACTTATATATTCTCAAGAAGATAAAAGAAAATAATTGAAGTGTGAAAGAAGAAATAATGATTTTGTGGTCTCAACCGTATATATTCTATCCAACTTTATAAAACCCAACACGTGATCCATTAATATTAGTTAGAAACTATTAGATAATATCTTATTCCTCTACGTACGTAAATTATAATTTAAAAACTTTATTATAAAGAAAAATCAAGTACATGGAACTAAATAGATATATTTTGTTGTAAAGAAAAATAAAAATAAAAGTTCAATTTTTTTTAAAGACCTTTCAAAGGACATAAACTAACAAACAAAATTGTTAAAGTGTAGAGAGAAACGTCTAATTAAACCTTAAAAATTAGAACATAAAGTTCCAAAATCTAATTGAAACTTCTTAAAATAAAATAAACACAATCTCAAAAGTCAAAACATTAGGTCCCTATTGCTAAAGATTTCATTTTTAGTTTTTTAGTTTTTGAAATCTATGTTTGTTTTTTTATCTTCATTAAAAAAAAGATTTGATTTTTGAGTTAAATTTTAAAAACAAAGAAAATTTGTTAAAAACTATTATTTTTGGTTTTCAAAACCCAACCTGATTTTTTAAAACAAAAAGTGGATAACAAAATGTAGAGTAAACTTTATAGGTGGAAAGAAGTATTATTTATAAACTAAAATTATAAAAAAAAAAATTAAAAAAAAAAATAGTTATCAGTCCTTAGAGACAAAACTTGTAAATTATAACCTAAATTGAAATCATGAATTTGAGAAACCCGATTCAAACGATATTTTTTAAGTTCACTAAATAAACAAGACCCCTAGTTAGGTTTTGAAATTAATCACCTAAATAGATGCTATACACATGAAAAATAAATCAAAATTTTCTAATAGAACAAGAAAATTAAAAAAATATCATTTGCTTTTGCTTGGAATATTTGTGAATGAGCCATGGATTTGTTACATGACAATCTTTATTTTTTATTGAACAATTGTCTGGAGTGTCCGAAAATAGATACAGTTCAGATGGCACCTAAATTTTGTTCGTTTGTGAAAATATTGTCAATACCTGCTAACTCCACGAAACCTGGAGCTTCTTTTTGTGGCAGTGGAATGATCTGCCATTGACTTGTGTGGTTGAGCATCTCCACCACCAACTGTGGGGGAAGAAGAAGCAGTTCTCCGCCGTCTCTTGATGCCCTTGACGGCCATGGAATCACATTTGAGAGAGCACAACTCTGAATTTAGAACTGTAAAGTCCATATTATAAATTCAATGTTGTGTTCCCTCAGCTTTGAATTATGTGTTCCATAGGGAAAAAGTGGAAACTTTTTGGGAGTTTATATAGGTTATTGGCTCATGTGAGTTCATAATTATTAGGTTGTTTTAAGCTTAGTTTGTCTTCTTTTTTATGATTCCGATGATTGCAATGTCATTCAAACACAGAGTTTATGGTTGTCTTTTAACAAAAGCAGATGCTCCAACTCTGTCTTAAGTAATGCAATTTTGTGTCCAAATTAGTAGTTTGTTTCTTGGCTGCAGCTAGCTTTCATTCTTCGATGTGACCAATGATTTTTATGATTTAATCAACTGTTTTCGCTTTGTTTAATAGCCATTTTTCCATGAAAGATTGAAATGTCAACTCTCACTACTATCATTATTTCATCATTTCACAATTACTTTATAAAATTGTCATAAGTACATTCCTTAAACAAAAAATTTAGCCTTTCATTATATTCACACATATATCAAAAAAATTACCATATCAAAAAAATTACCATTTCCCATGGGGTACATGAAAAATTGTCATTATTCATTTGTTTATAATACTGATCAACCGTCAACACACAAATGTAAATAATGATGTTGGTGGAACGTCACAATACTTTTTTACCTTAATATTATTTCAATAATGAATTATTTGCATCGAGGGCACTGGAAAGAAAACAAATGCAAAAAGGTTGAAACGATTTTTGTTTTGATGAAATGGTCTATGATGACAGATAGTCCTTGTGCAATTATTGACATATGGGTAAGATGACCCTTCTCAGCTAACATTAAAGGTTTTTTTTAATGACAATTTTAAATTCTCATTATATACCAAAAATTAAATTTGGTAAGAAAATGGCGTACATTTTGATATAACTGTCATCTCCAAAGTAATCAATTATTGTTTGCAAAAAGTCAACTGACACTATCTAAGGTCTAAATTGTTTTACTTTAAGGTTTGAAATTCGATCTTCTCACCCTATATTGTCAAAAAAAAAGGAAAAAAAAAAGAAAAAAAAAGAAAAGAAGAAGAAATATTGGGTGTCTCTAGGTTATATATATTTGTATATAACGTGACATAGACAAACATTACATGTATGATATTTAGAATCTTATTTCATATATGAAATGTACATAGACATACATAGATGCATTCATAATTCTACTTATAAAAAACAAATATGTATGTGTGATCTTTCCATCTTAACAAAGATACCTACAATGATTTTGAAAGAAATGAAAACTCAAATGGAGATTCTAATAACACGGTCACTAAAATGCGTGCATTATTTTCTTTGAATTTAGAATGGGTTTTACTTAATTTTATCAGATTGATATTGTTTGCTAGTGTTTTTTAGGGTTCAAGCAAAAGAACGAGTTTTGAAGTTAAAAATAGTTTTAAAAAAAAAAGATCAATTTTGCCCAATAAAGTCAAAAAGAGGCTAAAAATCTAAAATAGAGAAAGAAATTAGAAGGTTAACTTTGCACAAATAGAGGGTGTTGCGGTGCTGCACGGCACCCCAACCTGAGAGCACCTTGGGGATACACCGTAGAGGAATGCGCGTGGACACTAACCTTCAGAGATGCAATACTACGATAAAGCGCTATAGAGCTGGGCAGTACTACGGCACTGTGAGTTATTTTAGGAAAATATCGTATTTTTGGAAAATGTTTTGACTATCAATTCTAGGGTTTTCAACAGCCTTATGGGGAGAGATAAACACAAAATTAGAGAGTGTTTAAGTTGTAGAACAAGTGTGAGAGAGTGAGGGAATCGCTTGGAGGTAGTTCATTGATTTCGAGGTGAAAATCAAGGAATTCTTGGAATCTTTCATGATTCAAGACGATAATAGTGTTTCCATATTTCCTTTACTATTCATTCTTTGTATGGCTGTTGTAATGTATGAAAATATGTTTATAACAACAAATGATTGGTTAAATGTTTTAGTTCTGGGATGTTGAGCAATTTTTTTATGGATTTAAGTTAATGTTTAGTTTTTTCTATGAATGCTTTGTGGATTTAAGTGTTTTCTATTATTATTGTGTTTCTTACCTCGATTAGTCATTGATACATGCTAAATTAAATGTTCAATTAGAAAGATTTATATGTTTAATTGGACATATAATATTTAGACCCATTATCTCATCTATCATGAAAATAGTTTAAGTTGATAGTAAAAGTTGATCATGACTATGTCTAATGTCATATTTCTTAATTTAGTTTGAAGAAATGCTTAATTAATCAATTAGGTTTGCATGAGAAAATATTATTGTTGAAAGATAATAATCCGAAAAATAGTTTTTAGACTTAAGCATATCGTTGACATAATATTCCATAAAACCTTTGTAGGACTTAATAAAGTATTTATTTAAGGAAATCAACACTCTTGAACGCCTTTGTCTATTGAATTTATCAATCTTTTTGCTTTACTTGTGTTTCTTTTATTTTAGACAATCACATCATCTTTAATGGTCGATTTTTAACCATATTAATATCTTTCAATAAAATCCAAACGATACTAGAATAACTAAACATAATTCAGACCTTTGATCCCCAGAGGACGTTACTCGGTCTCGTAGATTGTTTTACTATATTACACTTAACACGTGCACTTGCTTTACCACATCAAGTTACTCATCTGATTGTTATTGAACACCTACAATAACCCATCATTTGATGTCAATCACTAGTCTGACATTAAAGGCTAGTGTTGTACCAATATACTAAAAAGAAAAACATATTTAAAAGTTTTAAAAAATCTAAAATTTTGGACTAAAAAATTGTCATTTCAACCAAAGGTAAAATTTTCAAAAAAGTCATAGGGTAAAAGTGTAGACATTACCAACTTAATATATTAAAATATTTAATATAAAAAGCTTTTGGGATGAAATGAAGTTAAAAGAAACAATTATTTGTATAGGCAATGGTCCAAAGTACTTATTTTGGAAGGACTATGTCAGATAATAGCATAGGAAATAACGTAGTTAAGCAAATCAATTGTAGTTAAGGCCCAACAAACATTTCCATATTAGGCACTCAAATCTCTGATTGGATGAAGAATCCAATGTTGTAGCCATAAACATAACTTATAATTAATTACACTAAAACACACACGTTACAAAGGTTGTCTTATTACACTAAATACAAAACCAACTTGTCTCGTGTATTTTACTCTAAAGCCAAATTCCAATCTCTCTCTCATATCTATGCAAAATTCAAACTTTCTTTGTTTATTTGCCTTTTTTCTTGTTTGGTTATATATAGATAGCAATACCAAACATGTAACATCCTCTTGACTTCATTGGTTCAAATATCAATTAAAAGAAATCTAGGTGTGTGGATGTCTTTTTCTTTTTAAATTTTGTTTGTAAATGCTTTTTATTATTTTTTAAGAAAATAGCACTAGAAAAGTAACATTGTGCAATGAGAGGATATCCTCTTCACTTTGTCCATCTCTACTGAGTGATATTAATATGGTTAAAAATTGATAATTAAAGATAAATATAAAACGTAAAACGAGAGATATAGATTTATGTAATTTACTAATAGTATGTTAACTATGTCCACGAGACAAATATTTACAGAATAGTGACACTTCTAAGATTAGAGAGTCTATATAGTATATTTCTCTAAACCTAGGATCATAATAGTAAATAATCCATAAATAATATAAATATGCCAAATATAAAGCGTCAAATAACAGATTCAGGACATTCTAACAAATATGTAGACATGTCATTTGTTAAGAAAGTATTATAATGAATCTGATCAATACAATATATACTTTCTAATTTGAATTTGAAGTTATTTCTTGTAAAAGCCGAGTACAAATTTGTTAAAATATGCTCTACATCAGTCATGATTAAGTAAAATGAGCTTATTATATGTTTGGAGTATTTTGTGATTATGTAATGTTTATAGTGGCAAAAGAATAATTTTGTTAAAGAATCAATATGATCTTTGCTTAAGTGCTAATGCAACTAATGCGGCTGTATTGGACCAGGGCTATTTTCACAACGCCACTAACCCTAGTTTGTTATTTCCACTTTGAAAATCCAAGGTCAAGCAAGGAGCATAGATTTCAACATCTCACTCCATGGAACCTATATAAAACCACCTTAATCCATCCTTTGACGAGAATCAATTCTACACTAAATTCACTTTCCAACTAAGAGAGTCACTCCAACATTTCAAGAACGAAAATTCATTTGAAAGTTAAACCTAGATCTGCTTCTATTTGTGAGAAACTGTTGTGAGACAATATTTTCTTTAAAAGAGACCGAAGCGAGTTAAGAGAGAGTATCCGTCGAGAGCATAAATTACCACTAGGGTTGTTAGCTAATTAACTGTTTTCCATATTTTGTTATTTATTACTGATTTTATTTTTTTCATTATTTTATTCAACTTTTATTCATTTTGTAGTATTGAGTTCTTTATTAACAAAGCTATTGCCTATTTCTTTCCTTATGAGATAAATTATTTAAGAAATTCAATTTTGTTGATGCCCTAAAAAAATGAGTTATATATCTTTGCAAAGTTAGTTCGCATTGTCATCTATTTTCGTATATGCTATATTTTCCTTACTAATTTACTGATTAATTGGTTAATTTGAACTAGCTACTTAAATTAGCATGAAAATGGAGTAATTGAGTCTTAAAATGTTGAGAAGATTAGAGTAATATCATAGATTTCACAAGGGCATATCGGACAAAAGACCTAGAAATAAGACGTGATGTGACCTTAGAAGCTAGACACATTATAGGACCAAATTAAAGGGTTGTATATTGGATCATCTAAGTTCTAATTAGACATTAAAAAATATATATGTTTAATTGGTTAGGCTCCTAAGGTTGCTTAGTATATCAAGTGGAATAGAGAAGACAAACTCGACTCTCATTGTATTAAGTGTAACATATGTGATTGCATTGTGATTGTAATTTGTGAGCTACTCTCCTTAACGACAGAAATTTGGATTGAATATTGTGTTTCTCATTGAAGTTTATTTTATTAATTTACTTATCAAACATCCTCTCGATTTAGTCTCAATTTGAGAATGTTTTCCTTTAAAGCTGAATATCACAAATGGTCTCTAGAGATTCAATACTTCAAATATTTTCACTTAATTACTTGTTAACAATGTTCACTTGCATTATTTGACCATCATTTTCTTACTAGGTTTATGAAGCAATTCAAGATATAGATATTTTTGTCATCTAAAAGTAAGAATATAAGATTCAAATTTTCAACCACAAATGGAGAATTAGAAATAATCAATACATTAATCCATTGAACTATGTGCTACTTGATATACATATACATTTTATAAAGTCTTCTTCATGACTTAAATAAGGTTGGATTAGAAATTTGATAAAGCCCAAAATAATCGATAGTTGGGATATAAGTTGAAAATGTTTAACTTTTTATACAAGTCTCGCCAGTTGTTCTCGATCGAGAAACATCGAAAAAAAGTATTTTAACGAGTTTTCAAAAACCGTGCTAGTCGTGAAAAGTGAAACTTAAAAAGGGTTATTTCCACCCTTCTCCTAAAGTTTATCCGAAATTTCTTTAGTCGTTTTGGTTTTAGAGTATATTTGGCCATTCTCCATGGACATTCCCTTCCCCTTCAATCACCCACTTTCTCTTTAGCAATTTTTCATCCGTTCCAGCCATGAGATCCTACCTCCATAGATTGGCATTTCAAGGCCAAATTAGAGAGTACCAAATTAGACTCTCATAAATGTAACTTTAGAGTAGCAGATAAAAGTTCTGGAGTCATAAGTCAAAAAGAAGAGAGAAAGAAGAAATATAAGAGAAACTTTTACTAAAATTTTTATAATTTTAAAAGTTCGAGGGTTTAATTTTTAAATTTGAAAGCTTAAGGTGCAATTATTAACACCTCTGTGTACTTTAGGGTGATTTTGCAATTTGTCCAAAATACAAAAGTCACATATATGTACATCCAAAATAATTTGGGAAATGCCACAAGACCCGAATTTTCAAAATAATGTCAAATGATCTTGACGTCAAAGTTCATATGAAATTACCAAAATAAACTCGCGCACATAGAAAAACCCATCTCGCTCTCCTTTTCAATGACGATTCATTCTCGCTCTTATCTCTTTACACCGAATAAAACATCTATTTATTCTTGTTCATCGAGTCTCATCAAACATCCACTACAAAGTCATTCTTGCTCTCGCCGAACATCCACCACAGAGCCAAATGAGTTGTCCCCTCCCTCCCTCCGTCAGCCAGATCTCGCTAAGAAATGGAACCATGGAACGAAGGTCATGCTCGGTCGTCGAACAGAAGAGTAGAAATTCGCTGGAAAAAATGAATGAAATCGCATTAGAGTCGAAAAAGAAAAAGAAATCGTGCAAGAGAAAAAGGAAAGGGAAAAAAATGATAAATTTGTAATTTCACTCTTTTGTGACATCAACAGAAGGTTATTTAACTTTTTTTCAAAAACAAAGTTATTTAGCATTTTGTACCTTTAAAATAGGCCGGGTGCAAATTTGCCAAATAGACCCAACTTTAAACTTGGGAATCAAAACCAATAATATTTTAGATCTTAGTGATTATTCTATTTCTAGCCTTCTGGTGACCATATCACTTAGCTAAATTTCGCACTTATACGATTGAAACTTTTCGCCAAAAAAAAAAAATGCTTTAACCTATAGTGAAAAGTAACTTGTTGATTTTTCTACAATACCATTTACCATTATATTACTTAATTGACTTTTTTTTAATTTAACAAACAGATACGAGAGATTCGAACCTCTAACTTTTTTTTGTTAAAGACTTATTTCAACTAGTTGAATTATGTTTATGAACTCTAATAAACAATTAACACTCAATATATTATGATGGCCAATATTGCATAGTTCAATTGGCCAAGAAAACTTATCAAATATTTGTTTAAACATCTTTTGTACTATAAGGATGGATATTTTTTTTATTAATATTGTTATTAATAAAACTATTTATAAAAATATAATTCTTCCCAAACTTATTATAAAAATACCGATGTTTTACAAATCATCGTTTTTTCAAAAGATGAGGATATATTTTTGGTGCAGATCTTATATAAAAAAAAAATTAAAAATGTTTGTTTGTCGATTAAATGTTAAAAATCTTAACATTCTTCATCTTGTTTATCGACTAAATGCTAAAAAAATGAAAACCTTAAAAATAATCTTAAAGTAGGACCGAATAGAAAAAAAAGAAATAAATTTAGAAAAAATAGAGACGGATTAAAATGATTTTTTTTTTGTTAATATTGTTTAAATTTAAATCACACCTCTATCCAAATATTTATAAAAGATAGAGAATGTTAAGATTTTTTTTCTTTTTTTTTAGCGTTTAGGACATTAGATAACCCATTAAAAAACAAAAATGAATTTAGAAAATAGGGACAAACAAACTCGATGTAGCATTTAATTGACAAACACCTTGTCTTTTGAGAAAGGATACAAAACAACAGTATTTTTATAATAAGTTTTGAAAATGACTATATTTTTATAAATAGTTTCGTAATAATATTAATAAAAAAAAAAAAAAGTCATAATTTTTTGTGGCATATTCATCGGTATTGATATTTGTATGAATTTTGACAATTTCATCTTTTATATATATAATTTCTTTTTAGGAAAGAAACAATCCAGTTGCTTTTTCGAAGGCCCCTATTTAAAACCAAGGTATATAGGACCCATAATTATTCAAATATCTTTCAACAATTTATGGAATACCATAGTTTTTTACGTAAATACTCCATGGAAGATAAGAAACTATAAAAGGGGGAGAAGAAATTAAAGTCAAACCCCACGCCTAGTAAGTTCGAAAATTATTCCCAAAAAAACAAAATAAAATCGTTTATTGGGCACAAAAGGCAATAAAATATAATACGATATTTGTCCAAAAAAAATGAATAAATAAATAAATATTGCATTAATGTTATTATACATTACATTCTTCAATTTATCAAAATGCTACAAAGCTTGTCCATCTTCCCTTCCATCTCCCTGTCCACATCTCTCCCCCTCATTGATGAAGCATCAACCTCTCAAAGCTTCTTGCTTTATCTCTTTCAGAAGAAGAAAATAGAAGCAGCAGCACCCAATTGTGGAAGAAGTTCAAATTAAATATATTAATTCTCACAGTTTAAACTAAAAATGCAAATGAAAACCATGAGAATGAATAATTAAAGAAGAAAATTTATATCACCAAAAGCTTCAAAGGCAAGGATAATGGTGAAAACGACCCAATTGTGGAAGAAGTCCCTCTCTCAAATGATCTTTTTCGATACTTAATCATCTACAGGCTTACCAGTAATCTCCACATGAGCATATTCCATTACTGAAATGGTGAAAACGATTGCAATCTCTAACAATAATGTCGCGTGACACTATTTTCGACATAAGTTTAATAGCAATATGGCAATCCCCACAAACACGAAGGTTCTTCGTAATTCGAATTGGTGTACCATGTTTCGTGTTTAAAATGGCAAAGACAACGGCCAATTTTTCACTATGAATAGCTAGATGACATTCTTTATCCTCAACCTCCACATCATGGAGAGCAGACTCAGTTTGAGGAATGTAACCTAACTCCTTCATTTTCCCTACTAATACATCCAATTCTTCATATATATTCTTTGCTTGTGGATGATATTGATCACCAGCAAGAAATGTATGAACTTGACCATTAAGTTCAACATTACTAATGCCAGGCACTTTCTTAATTCCTATCTTCTTCATTGCATATCGAACATTCATTACATCTTTCCACATACCCGCCTTTGCATAAATGTTTGATAACAAGACATAGTAGCCCGATTGCTTAGGGGCCAATTTGAAAAGACAATCAGCAGCTACAAGTCCAATATCCATCTTCGAATGCACTCGGCAAGCACTCAAGAGCGCACCCCAAACTCTTTCATTTGGTTCCATTGGCATCTGCTTGATGAAATTATATGCTTCTTTGACTTCACCAGCTCGGCCGAATAGATCTACCATGCAAGCAAAGTGTTCTATCCTAGGAACTATCCTGTATTGTTCCGTCATCACATGGAAGTAATGACGCCCTTGGTCCAACAATCCTGCATGACTACAAGCAGAGAGTACAGAAACAAAAGCAATGGAATCTGGATTTAGACCCGAGTCTAGCATTTTTGTAAAGAGTGCCACTGCATCATAGCCTTGACCACTTCTTCCATATGCAGACATCATTGATGTCCATGACACAACATCTCGCAATTTCATTTTATCAAATACATCCCTAGCTTCTTCTAAACATCCGCACTTAGCATACATGTCAAGTAATGCATTCTCGAGTAACAAATTCGGCCAAAGATTGTCCTCAATATATTTGTGGAGACGTCTTCCTAGAGATAGAGCTGAAAGGTCCCCGCAAGCTGGAAGAAGGCTCGCAATTGTAACTGCATCTGGTTTCATCCCACATTCCTCCATTTGCAAAAATAAACTAATGGCTTCGTTTGGCATAGAGTTATTCACATATACTGCTATCATCACGTTCCATGAGACCAAACTCTTCCTAGCCATCCTCTCAAACATGTTATGGATATACTGAACATTTTCCAATGATGTATAACACACAACAGGCAAAAGGCTAGCCATTGTACCAGCATCATGATTTAGCTTTAGAGAATCCATTTCCTTACAAATTTCCAATGCATCGTCAAATTGCCCACTTTGTGCATAACCTGCAACCATTGAATTCCAAGAAACCACATCTCTATTTGGCATTTGATCAAGAACTTTTCGAGCCTCCCTCAAACAACCACATTTACCATACATGGCTACCAAAGCATTACCAATAAATAAATTTGAGTCAAGACCAACTTTCACTATTGCATCATGAACTTGCAACCCAACCCTCAAATTATCCAATCCAGAACATGCCTTCAAAACACAAGGGAATGTGTAATGATCAGGATTAAAAGCACAACTTGACATGACTTGATAAATGGAAAGAGCTTCAACATACAAGTTGTTGTTCACATAACTTCGTATCATGACATTGAAAAAGACAACATTCTTTTCAAGAGAACTATCAAATATGCATCGGGAAACACTTGTTTCCCCATAAGCAGAGTAAGCTCTCATAAGCTTAATAGCAAGAGTTGGGTCAATTCGAAGATGTTCATTAACAACAATCTTGGAGTGGAGTTTCTTCAATGTTTTGATGTCAGGATACTGGTCCAATATTATCTCGCACACTTCTTTAGAAAAGACTTCAACTTTACAACGGTTAAAATATTTGTGGGTCGCAGAAACCAAGCCTCGAAACTTTTTGGAAGTTAAAATTTGTCGAGAACAAAAAATTATGGCCTTCATGGACAATATGTACAAACATAAAAGAACCTGAAAAATAGAGTTAGGACGTGTGAATTAATTAATAAATTTGATCATGCTAGTTTCTAATCTTAAACTATACCACATTTACAATAATCAAAGAGCTGTATTTTCAATGAAAAGATATTGTTTCTGATAAATTAATATCTGTAATCATGCATCAATGATTTTATTTTATTCTAAATATTCAACATTTCTCCTATTTGAAAGACTACATATCTTATGATTGAAATAGTGGAACATAAACATTATTTTATTCCATCTAAACTAAAATGGTATCAGAGCGGTGAATCTAACCTTAAGAAGAAACTCTAATTTTTCTCACTGCAAAGTTGCCCGCAGCTATCATTGCCATCGCCAGTACTCTGGCCGCCGTCTAAAATACCGCATCCTTCTTCCGGCGTGGTAGTTTACCCATTCTGACATGCTGCTCACTCGCACATCCGCAGCCACCTCCCGCACAATTCGTTGCGTCCCCAGGTTCAGAGGATCGGGTTTTTCATTCGCCGTCCGTCCGCGAACCATCGCCGTCAGTTCAGAAATCGTCCGTCGACTGTGTCTGGAGACTTTACCGTCCGACGCCGGTGAGTCTGAGGTCAATTACCGCAGCACGTTGCCGTCTCAGCTGTCGCAGCTAGGGGTTCGCACGCCGTCAGACTTCCTTGCTGTGGACTGAAAGTTTGTTCGACAATTTCTTCATCAAGGTGTATTTTCCTTTCAGACCTAAGGTTACGATCCGGTTCACAGTTCATCCGGTTCGGTTCACATATGGTTTACTGGATTCGGTGGTTCTTTCTTTGGTCTAGAACTCTAGTTTAGTCTAAATTCTCGCAGTTAGATTGTATTTTAGGGAAAATTAACTTGTTGCATTTGTTCTGTAATAGATAGTTTGAGGCACTAAATTGAGATATAATATCTAATGATATGATGTCTGTGGAGTTTATATGTCGGTGAAGTTCATATACCTATGTGTTTGAGTGTTTGTAGTGTTGAGTTCATATGTTAAGAGTATCTGATGTAGTTTTTTTTTTTTTTTTTTACATAGTTAATTTATTTTTATAATGATTATTTTTGTTTGAAAACTTTTTAATTTAATAATTATATATATATATTTTAATAAACCATATATTGTACTTTATTTTGTTATTTTTTAAAGACACATGTATTTTTAAGAGTTTTGGAAAATGGGGTTTATGATTTACTCCATTTCAATTTTTTTTTTAATTTAAGCAATTATTTTACAAATTTTTGCAAGTGACATTTCTAGTTAATTCATTTTTATTTTAACACTTTTGATTTAAAAAAAAAACTTTTTGAAATAAATACACTCATGTGTCGAACAATTTTTTCTCAAAAGTGTTTTTACATACAAATTGTATGATTTCTTATATGATAAAAATGATTTTATTAATGCTAAATTACTATAAAGAACGACTATAAAATACTATGAACTAATACAAAAATCAAGAATTCAACATTTTGATGGAACTTACGTACTTTTGTATCAACAAAGGTGTTTTTTTTTATAATTTTGTGTGTCAACATGAATATAGACATTTATTGATATTTTATATTTATTTTTAAATTAGTAATTATTTTTAATTTTTAAATTAAGGTTTTATTGATGGTTCTATGTCACAAGCGCCAACAAAACAAAATACTCGTGCTTCAACAAAACTCAACTTTGTAGTAGTCATAATTTAAAATAATAGTCGTCAGTGTTGGTGGAGTGGCTGTTGAAGTTGCCCGTCAACAGTGGTGGTTGGATTTCGCCGAAGGTAGTCGCCATAGTTGGTTGTTGGAGGTGGTCACTAGAGTTGGCCGTCGAAGATGGTTATCGAAATTGGTCGTCGAAGGTGGTCACTTGTGATGAAGAGTGCACTGTTGATGGACATGGTATAAAATGTTAGTAACATACAATGTTGTGCTCCCAAACGATGAGTTTGAGTTCATATCTCAATTCATCTCGTCTCATCTCGTCTCGTCTCCTCACCCCATATCCCCCCCCCCCCCCCCCCCCCCCGCCCCTCCTAAAGTTTCAATTGGGTCATTTTAGTCCTTCATTTTTATAAAATAAGTTTAAAAGGCCATTCTTCCTATTTTCTACCTTAACTAAATATTTTTTTTAATCTATATTAACTAAAAGAGACTTGAGAAAGAAACTTCGATTTTCTTTTTGTCCATTTTATTTGATTGCTATTGATATAGTTTATATAATTTAAGTTATAAAAATTAAGGTAACGTCTTGTAACCATTTCGTTTTTTGTTTTTATTTTTTAAAATTAAGTCTATAGACATTACTTCCACATTTAAATTTATTATTTTATTATCTACTTTTTACCAGTGGTGTAAAAAAACTAAGTAGAAATTTGAAAACTAACTTGCTTTTGTTTTTGAATTTAACCAAAAATTCAACTATTGTATTTAAGACGCAAATCAATGTAAGAAATGAGAAGAAAATAGATTACATTTTCAAAAACAAAATGATTACCAAACAAAATAGGTTTTTCTTTGAATTTTTTTCTCTCTTCTTTTTTTGTTAACGTTTTCACTGTAGGTATATCCTTGAGTGTCAGAGTCTTAGATAACTTGTGTGCAACCCAACCTTTCTTAATAGATTAATTGCCTAACACTACTAATACATTTGGTTGCCATAAAAACTTTAAGAAATTAGTTAGATTTTAGATAAGTAATCACCGTGACTTGGACACATTTCCTCTAAATTCATTACCATGATAGATCATCAAATCTTAAATTTTAAGAATGCAATGACGAACTTGACGATAGCTGAATATAAGTAACTCCTAAGGAAATGACTTAAACAACCTTGGCAAAAACTAACACCTCATAGACATATACAGACAAAACCTGTCTCAGCCACAAAATAGCATCAAAAGGGGACGAGGATTACCATTTGAGTCAAATAGCTTGAAACAAAAGACTAGCTTCTAATCCAAGTCAAATCACTGTACAAGCTTAGTGATCACCAACCAAACTTTGAATGATTCTAAGGTTTTTAACGTGCAAGGCACAAGCCCACACACTCAAGAAGGTTCATGGCACTCAACTTGGAGGAGACAAAGCTCACCTCTGTTTTCATTCAATTTCACAAACCTAGGTTACATACAAATGAACATACGTTAGCCTTTTTATTATGACCAACCAAGAAACCCTAAAATGCTTGAAACTAAAAACTAAGCATACTTAAATGTACCTAACATCTCAATTAATGTTTCGCTAGTGGAATTAAGTCGCTAAAGTTAAAAGTTTAACGAATTCAAGTTAAACTTAAGGTGGTCAATAAAATAACAATTCATAACTATTGCAAAGAGAAAAATTTTAAAAATATTTTAAAAAAGGGGTCTTCAAGCCCTTCAAAGTCATTTGAGTCTGAAATGATGAATGGTAAAGGATAAAAGATGATAAGAGTGTGACTTGTGGTATTAGCTTAATTAGAGAGATTGAGAGATATGGGTGGTAAATATCAATAAAATCAATCAACTAAGTCATTATATTATGGACTAAAAAGTAACAAGTTTCAATTTTATCCTAGGACCGGTTTTGGACACTAAGTTGATAATGATAATGTTGTGCGAATATTGTATGTGGGAATTAGCCTAACGCAAAGTGTTAAAGTATGTGGCTATGTGTTCAACATGTCAATTTTTGATCATGCAATGCGTTCTATTATTATGCGTTGGTCTTGTCAAGTTTTCCTATTCTTTTACCCAAGTATAAGTAAAGTAATAGGTATTCTCGGTGAGTCCGAGGTCGAACACAGGGATTATATTGATTTGGTTTTAATTGGATTGCATGCGTTACAGAGGTAACCAACAATTGTTTGAAATCGTGTTTTTAATCTAAAGAAAGCAGATGTTTGTACACTAGACTAACAATTGTGGAATATGGAAAGCATGCGACACAGCAAGTTCAGCTAAGATGTGTGTGAATGGATAAAGAAAAGGGTTCGGGTTGATTAACATCTAACGTCGGAAACGCACAGTAGTATTCTATTCATACTTGCGACTCTTCTCCCGGTTGTCAGCCGCTATGCGTTATATGTCTATAACGCATAGAAGAGTGTTAAGAACCAAGGTTGTCCCCGTAGACAGGTAACACTACTTGGCCCTTGTCAATTGAGTTCTACAATCACTTACCCTCTCGAGCAGTCTGATTATTACTACTTATATCGATTTGTCAGATAGATATAAGCATCGGATTAAGCTCGCAATTGACAAGATGAAATAGTTACATTGCGGTCCCTAGTTAGATGCTAACGCAACCCTAGACCCTTGAGTGATTAGTTACTCATGGCTTGAAAGTATAAAGTGGACAAATGAGAAAAGTGAATAGACATGGAAGATAATTGTATTGATGAAAATGAGATACAAATTTTGATAAGTTCAATTCCTTGATACAAATCTAAAATTCAAGCAAGAACAGTAAGAAAGAAAGCAAGGTAGGCGTCAATGTCTTGAGTCGCCCGGATGGAAGCGTGATGATTTGCTGTGAAGTGGTGCGGCAGATGGAAGACTCTTTTCTCTCGAGCTATTTGTCTTCGGTTGAAGTTTGAGAGAACTCTGCTGTCACTTATGGAGTCCTTCCGAGAATCAACAACCTTTCTACTCTCGCAGAGCTGCCCTTTTATAGACGATGAAATCGCAGTTAATGGCAGATTTGCTTGATTGGTGGCGAGATTGACACTGCGTCCATCTCGCCTGCTGGCGTGATTCTCGGGCCAATTAAGATCCACCACTTAAGCCGCAAATCATGTCTATCAATCATTCGTCAATCTCTCAAGATTCCGATCTGATTCTCAGTGCCTTGCCGTAATGGTTGTCTATGCGTCCATGCATAGTTTGGCCGATGTCAACGCATCGTAGGTTGCTAACGCGTAGTTATGCATTGAGTTGTTGTTAACGCGTCGTCAGGTTGTTTGCGTTCCGTTCAGACCATGCGTCCATGAAGAACAGATTGCTAACATGTTGTCCTGCGTTAAGAAGTCATCAACGCATCGTCTGCATTCCTGCGTTAAAACATGCGTTTTAGGCTCAACAAGTGGTAAAATCAATATCTTCATCAAAATTCAAGATTATAACGCAAATGAAGATTTATTAATGGAATTTATCATCAACTACCGCATGCTTCTCTTATTTAAACTCTATTTATCTATGAAAAAGTCTATAATAACTTGTATTTCTACAAGTTATCAGATAGTATGTGGAGTTAGTCTGTATTTGGAGTGCATGCTATTTTACTCTATGTTCAGGGTGCATATTATTTTAGTTTGAGCTTAGGTTTTTTCTACTATTTTTTTTTTTTATTATTATACAAGTAATGGTACCTTAAATATCATATTTGTAGATTTATATCTATACTATATTAAAAGGGACAATGAGGGAGAACTTTTAACTTTGGTCCTTGCCCTTAAATTTTTTGCCCTCAAAAGCACAACTTTTTTTTTTTTTTTTTTTATATAAGTATCTTTTGCACCTTTTTTTTTTCTCTTTCTAAATTTACATCAACTTTTTGTTATTTTCTTTTTTCACTTCTCTTCCAACAATTTCTATTTCATCCTCATATCTTTTCATTTTTTTAATGTATCTGTTTTTCTTTATGGTACCTCCTAATTTTTTTCCCTTTTTACACGCGCACATATTGAGGAGGAACTCATAGTACTAAAATAAGTGATATTTAAAATGCATAAATCATCATAAAATATTCTTTGGGGAATTCTTATCAAATAAATTATTATATTTAAAATTTATAAATCATTGTAAAAGATTCCATGGGAGATTTTTTTTAATCTTATTGTCTACTTTAATTTTATGAATGATTTTTTTTTCTATAAATACACATTTATCTTGCTTTAATCTTCGACGAGACCCACGAAACAAATTATATATTAGGGCATGTTTGCATTATTTATTAGGAAAAAATTATTTTGAAAAGCTATTTTCATTTCAACGCTTTATAAAAATTATTTAAAATAAAAACACTAATGTGCTTGGTTAAATTTTATCAAAGTGTTTTTATACACAAACTTGTTTGGTTGGCTATACATTATGTTTCTATTAAAATGTTAAATGACCACAAAAAAAGAATATTAAAACATTATAAACTGATCACATGAGTGATCGACAAAGTTGGTTATCGAACTTTGTTGCATAGGTGGTTGTCAAAGTTGGCAAGTAGTTGTCCGAGCTAGTCATCGCTGAAATTGGGCATTAGAGGTGGTGTTTGCTGGAGTTGGTTGCACAGAGTGATCATTAGATAGAGTCATTGGAAATATTGGAAGGAGGAAGGGAGAGTAAGTTATTTTAACTACTTAATTGTAAATAAAGGTACGTTAGAAAACTATAGTTTAAAATAACCTTTATCCACATTACCTTAACATACTTTCCAAACGTTGGATAGGATGTGCTATTATATCCTAATCAATTAACTTTAAATTGGTGTTCTAAATACTTAAATTTATATAGATTATTGCATTTTAAAAAGAAAAGATTAAAAAAAATAAAAAATATAAAAAAGTTAAAAACTAGTTTAACCCAACAATAATTAGAATGTGACTCTAAATAAAGAAAAGATCGATCCACCTTTTTACACCAATCGAGAATGTATTTTGCTTCGAAAGGGAAATAAACTTTGTACGGCCAGGGGTTTGGAGTTGGACTCTAATCTAACTCCGCCGGTTCGCTCTCTAATCCTCACCGCGATAGAATAGTCGCGAAGACAAAGCCCAAACGATGCTGCGTCTTCAATGGCTTTCTTCTTCCTTAGTTCCGTCATTCAACTCTGAACTCTCGCCGGAAACTGTTTCGAACTGCAAACTGGGTAGCCTCAACTCCTTTCGCCCTCTCCTCACTCTCACTACTACACGCAAACCTTCTCCAAAATGCCAATACTCCTGGAACACGCAGCAGCAGCAGCAGCAGTCGGCCTTCGAACCGGGCTCTCAAACCGATTCATTTGCCTCACAAACTCGCGCCGGAGGTACTTCCTTATCTTGTTTCCTTTCAATTTTATTTTTGGAAGGACTTCGTGTATCCTGTTGGTCTCAGTTGGTGAGAGGAGGGTTGATGCTATTTGGAAATTTTGGTTTATGTTGGAAGGAAAATGAAGTTTATAGCTCCGTTTGTGGCATTGAAAACATGCACCGACTTTGCTTGACCATGTATGGACTGAATTATTATGACCCTGTTCTCTTTTTGTTTATCTCCTGTTTCTCTATTTTGCCGGAGACCATAGGCTGGGATATTCGGACATGATTCGATTTCAAAGAGTTTCTCCTAATACAAGGGCCCCCCCTTTTTTTTTTTTTTTTTTTTTTTTTTTTTTTTTTTAATGTTCTTTGTTTATTTTGTGTTATTTGTTTTTGATTTCTCGGGTTCTGAAGTATTATGGTTTGGCTTGCTAGTAGCTGCTGCTGCATTGCCACCAAGGTTTTTTGTTGGTCATTCGATATACAAAGGAAAGGCTGCTCTTACAGTTGAGCCTAGGCCACCAGAGTTTACACCTCTAGATGTATGTTTGACTTGAATTCTGAGCTTTGTTATATAGTTCATGATATGCTGCTTTTCTTTGTTGTTAGTTTTCTAAAGTTATTAATCGTTTGAAATTTGTCAGTCAGGGGCTTTCAAAATATCCAGGGAAGGATTTGTGTTGCTTCAATTTGCTCCTGCAGCTGGTGTTCGTCAATATGATTGGAGCAGAAAACAGGTGTTCTAAAATGAGCTGATATCAACTCCTAAATTTGGCAGTTTCTGAATTAATGAGCTAAACTGAAATTCTAGGTTAATCTTGCTGACTACTATTCCACAGGTTCCATATTTGGCATCTTAGAGTTGTGGAAAAGTAGTATCATTTCCTTGATGGAGTAGATGGTATTGAAAATACCAAGGCATGTTTGGGGAGCTGTGTACAACAATCATTTTTCTGTTTTCTAAAATCAAACTATTTGTAAGAACAATAATTATATGATGTCTAGTAAAAGTTAAGATCATTATGCATTTGAAATCACTTGTTTTCTTATTATTATTTAAAAATTTTTTGAAATAAGAACTACTTGAGTTGTTTTCAAGAAAATGTTACTATGAGAATAAACTAAAGGAGACGCTGTGAAAAAGTTTTTGTGAAAACAATTCCCTAATGTGTTCTTTTTTTTGATATGTTTTTTTTGATACGTTACCAAATTAGAGTACACTTTGTTTTTGTATGTAGGTATTCTCATTATCAGTGACAGAATTGGGAAGTCTTGTTGCCCTTGGTCCACGAGAGTCTTGCGAATTCTTTCACGATCCCTATAAGGGAAAAAGGTACTACTTTTTTACTAGTAAAATTAAAGTTTATACCATCTGTTGTGCCATTTTCATGTTTATGCATTCTGCATCTTTTGGTTACCACTAAAGTTTATACCATCTGTTGTGCCATTTTCATGTTTATGCATTCTGCATCTTTTGGTTACCACTAAAGTTTATACCATTGTCTGCCCAAACATGCTTTTTTAAATCTCATAATTGCATGATTGTGTTGCATCGAACGTTGGAAACAATGATGTCTTAATCTTTTTAGTAACCAAATACCATTTCTTGCGTGTAGATGCTGACCATTTTCTCTTTAGTTGCCAAATAAAATGTTTTTTACGTCATAAGTTGTTGTAAACAAAGCTTGGCAGGTTTGAAAACATTGTATTTTATGATAACAAGAGACGACAAAATATTTGTTCTGCAGTGATGAAGGGAAAGTCAGAAAGATACTAAAAGTGGAGCCTCTTCCAGATGGTTCTGGCCATTTCTTCAATCTCAGTAAGTCTTGTATTGAAACCTTTATGATCCATTTGAGATTGAATGTAAATGCTGAATTCTGCTTCATGGATGTTCAGTTGAAGAGAGGGTACATGTTACCTCCAACGTAATTTAATCAGTTGGAAGCATTCATGTCTCATTTACTTATGTCATTCTATTTTCCAAACCCCTTGATATGATCACCAATGTTTTTTAACCCTTAAACTTCCGTTCATATCGTCAATTATGATGATGGTTTCTGATAGGATTAAAACATTTCCTATCAAATACACGTGCTCTAGTAGAGGGAAGAGAAATTAGTATATGATAAGTTAGTATGCATCACTCTTGAGAAGGTGCATCTTTAGTACAGATTGAGCTGTATGCGCTGGCTCGTTAGAATGAATATAACATTGATTTGCTTATATCTAGTCCAATGGATTTCTGGATTTCAATCGACCTGCTTTAATCTGATTCTTCATTAGACATCTGGAATAGTCTTAAGAACCCGATTTACCTTTTGGTTTGCTTATTTCAAAGTTCAATAAATAATCTACATATCTATTGCCATCTATCGTAATGGAATTTGATTATTACTTTTTTAAAGTTCTTTTTCTGGATAGCATTGATCCTGTGAACTGCATTGATGCTAGAGGAAGTCTTTTTCCCACTTACATTTTCTGTTCTATTTTGATGCACAAAGGCGTTCAGAACAAGCTAATCAACGTGGATGAGAGCATTTATATTCCTATCACCAAAGCAGAGTATACTGTACTTGTTGAGGCTTTCAAGGTATAGTTCTTTCTAGTTTACAAGCTGATTCTTTCTTCTCATTGTCGTTTGATTCAATTAAGACCCGTGATTGTGATCAAAGAAGTGAAAGACTCCATGTTTGATTTGGGTCACTCCGAAACTGCAAAAATTGAGAGAGATCTACTAAACTGACCAAATACCGAATTAGTCCGGTTGGCTTCAAAATTTCATATTGTCTGGTTCAGTTTTGTTAAGTTTAGAACGGAAGATCAGTCGGTTGATTCAGGTTCAGTCACTTTTTGTTTGTATGGTCCAGTTTCAGTTATGGTTCTATCGGCTTTCGGTTTAGTTAGATGGTTTGATATTCTAAAGTTGTTTATACCTCGGTTTTCTATATTCTTTTAAGCTGTAGGCTGGTTTGGCATCAGTATTGGCCAAAACCTGAGCCAAACTTACCTACTAGAACTTCTTTGTTTTTCTTATTCTTTTGCATCTACGAGTGTTCGAGTCAGTTTGTGCGCACCTCAACTAATCTCACGCTACAATCCACTTGATCGTACAACATGTGTCAAGAATTCATACCCTCCGAGCCCTATAAAGCAAACTCATACCCTCCAAACCCTTTGTTATATCCATGATCTTTTTTTAACCACTAGACCAATCTATGAAGGTCGTTTTTCCTCCCATTTGTGTGATTATAATAAGTGAATTGGATGTTAAGGTTGAGTTTTTGATACGGGTGAATTCATTACTCTGTAGTTTATCTTGCCGCACCTCATGGGTTGGCATACGATTGCAAACACCATCACGAGGCCTGAAGATAGCAGCCGAGTAAATAACGCCAATCCCAGATATGGAGGTGACTTTGAATGGAACAGATAGTCTCTACTTTTTCTTAGGCTGAAGATGATTGTTGTGCTTATTTCAGTTATCCTGATCAAACTACTTATCGGCTAATCACCTTTTTGAATCTATGGGTCGACGTTTTTTTTAATATATCTCTAAACCCTAGAATATATATAATTTTGTATATTAGTTTTAAATATTAGTCTGAAAGTTACTTATGAATATACATTATCAATGATATTTAACATTCGTTGGTTTTTCCAATTTTGACTAGATCTATTACTTATACCTTATCGAGGGGGGAAAATGCTATATTGATGAATTTTTTAACTTTCATTTTTAAACTGTGATAGTAGCATGCTTATTTGCTATTGATTCTATTGTTGATATACTAGATCAATTAAAAGTGGTATGTATATTTGACCATTGTTTATGCAAGCTTAGCTGGTCTATTATCAATAAATTATATCAAGAGATTAAAAATTGTAAAATAGTGAAATTAATACGAATAACAAAATAATTGAGAACAAATGATCATAAATTACTAATGGTAATGTATCACTGATATACCATTTTTATATAAATAAGCGAAATATAAACTATCACTTGCGGATATTCTAAAAGAATTGTTTATCAATGATAGATATAAAAATGGTTGATTAGTGATACATCTAATCTATAATAAATATAAAAATGGTTGATTGGTGATACATCTAATCTATAATGAACATAAAAATGATTTGTTAGTAATTGACTATTAAAATTCTCATAAACTAGGTTTAATTATTATTTTGGTCTCCGTATTTATGACTTTGGTTTGTTTTTTTGTCTATGTACTTTATTTGGATCCCTTAAATATGAAATAAAAATAAAATTAAAGATCAAAATAAACTAAAAATTAAAAATACAAGAACCAAAATGAATCTTCTAGAAGTATGGAAACTAAAATGAACCAAAGTTAAGATTATAGAGATTAAAATGAAACAGTAAGAAAAAAGAAAAAAAAAAAGGGGAGGGGATGAAAATAATAGTTAAACCTATATTATTTGTTTGTATAATATATTTGCAAATACAAACTAATTGTGACACCGATTACAATTATGATAAGAAAAGCCTCTTGTGGAACATAGGTGAATGTACATATCATGTTCATAATAATGCAATTGCAAATAGACCGCACGTACAAAATAAAGGCAGAATCCAATTCAGAAGCTGTCATCTGTTGAATCGCTTGAAAAACTTCTACACATGAAATGCTCCGCCAAACATGGAAACCTCAAGCTCAAAGAGCTCTTCAATGGTGGAAATGCATCCAAATTTCCCATCTTATTCTTCCCCTTTAAATTCCCACCTATTTCACTACACACTTGATTTACCATCCTCACAAAATCCCTCACTATCACAAATACACCTAGTGGATTTTCTCTACCCCCTGTTTCATAGTATTCATTCATCTTCTTCACAATTTCCAACACACTTTTTTGTTCTCTACTTGCTGTCTCAAGTTCTTCCTCTGCGGATTTGACAAATTCCATCATCTTCCGCTTATATTCACCTCCTTCCTTCGATAGAACCTTTCGCATCTCTGAAATTTGGATTAAGAGATTAGGGCAACTGGCAATGAAGGCTTCGTAGTCGATTGTGGATGCTTTCTTGACGTTGGAGAGCTCTGAGGTGAGTGATTCCACCGCTGATAATCCGAGTATTGTGTATTCGTTTTCTCTTTCCTTCTCCGATATGGGTGTTTTTGAATTTGTGTTTGAGAATCGTTTTTTCCCTTCGGATTTGATCACTTCTTCCACGACGAAGTGAAGCAATGTGGTTTTTCCGTCTGTGCTTTTTACATCTGAGAGTTTTAAGAGTGATTTGAGATTGAAAGCTTGTGCATCTCCTCTCGATGTTCCTGAATTCAATCGGTTTCCAGCTTTGAGAGTTGCTTCTAACAGTTTTGTAAATAGCCCTTTTTTCTTTAGCTCTTCGCAACCCATACCAAGTGTTTGTGAAAAGTCCTTGAGACGAATAAGTTCTGACTTGAAGTTTGATCTGAAAAGCATGGCGTTTAGACGAGTGAAGGCTGTTGGGACAGCCTTAAGAAGGTGGAAAATGAATGATTCTGCATCCGCAAGCTTTAAGGGGTCGCCATCAAATTCTAGAATTTGGGATTGTTGTTCTTGGTTCGGAGTGATCTTGACAAGCTTCTCGAGTGTGTCTGTATCAAGGCCCTCTCCCTCCATGAGAGCATCGAGAAGTTCTTGCCGAGATATGTTCATGGATTTAAGGATTATTGCAATGTCTCTCGACCTTCTGGAATCCAGGATTGAGATTTGAGCTCGCCCACCATTGTTGGGGCCTGATGATTTTGTTTGCTCATGATTGCCACTCTGCTTTGGTGGTGATTTCTTGTTCGTGACTACATACCCGAACAGAGCTTCCATTAGGTCGCCATTAAACCTGAAGAACAAAGATGAGATGAAAGTGAAAATATCAGAGAAGCTAATTCAAAATGGTATCTCTTCCAAATTCAATTATGATGATGGGTTTACCTGAAAGAACCGCCATCAATCTTGTCCCACACCATTGCATGATCTACATTTGTATTAACCTTATCCCAATGTAATGGCTTCAATCTAGTCTGATCATTCCCTCCTGAAGATGGTCCTGAATTGCCAACTGCCTTTGGTGGTGGCGGTGGTGGAGGTTTTCTTAGGGGCGCTGGTGGAGGAGGAGGCAGCCATGGCAATTTTTGTGAACTAGAGAGGGAGTGATCACGAGCCTCCATTTTTGTTGAAGACACGAGCAAAGGAATTTCTTGTAGTTTCTCCGGCTTCTTTCGTCCTTTTACAAAAGCCACTTCTTCATCTTCTTCATTTTTCTTCGACTTTCTCCTTGCAGGGTTTTTCCAATAGACCACATCCAGACCATTTTCTTCAAGAATGAACCCATTAAAGTTACCATTGAATCTTTTAAATTCTTTCTGACTCACCAAAGCCTGACCTTCCCGGGATTGTGAACTTGCGTTATCTTGTTCTTCCTTGTATTCTGCAAGAATGCATCTACGGATGTAAAAGAAGAAACACAGAGAAAGTAGGAGGGTAGCCGCTGCAGTTGAAACCGCCACCGTTGTAATGGTGGCTTTCTTGGACATGTGCTTCGGCTTCAGTTGCACCTGCACAGCTTCTTGTGGTGGTGGATGTGATGGCAGTGGTGGCGATGGCCGCCGAGAGATGGTTGAAAGACTGTCTGAAGTATTGTTGGTGAGTGGGACATGAAATGCCAATGGAAAAGGATAAGAAGTTTCAATATTCTGAGGGAAAATGGACTGAGAGCAACAAAGAGGAATGAAAATGAAACAAAGAATGGAGTTTCGAAGAAACGGCCATGGCCAAAGCATTGCAGCCATGGCGGATTTCCAAGAATTCTAGAGAGAACTGAAACTGAATTTGTGTTGTTTTTGTTAATTACAAAACGTTTGAGGTCCAATTAAGTTCTTAGTTTCTTCGTCAATGGTTGAAGAGGATTTGGTGCTAAGTCTCACAGTTCAGAAATTGAAGTTAAAGATAGAGGAGCAGTTATGGGTTTGGCCAACTTTAGGAAAAGGAAAAAGAAAACCATGGGGTTCTTTAAAAATTTAATTTAATTTTGTTCTCATGGGTCCTCAACCTATTCACAATGTTGTCAAAATGAGTTTAGGTAATTGGCATGGTCTTCAAAAGTTAGAGGTTTGAAGTTTTATCTTACAGGTATGGTATTATAATCACTCAACACAACATAACATATATCAAGGATCAAGAAGAAACTTTGAGTGCCCGTCTATCGAACAAACCAACTAACCTGATTTAAATATAAATACATAGGGAGCGTGTGCCCCCTTGCCTTTAGTGGGTCGGGTCCTTTCATAATCATAAAATAATAAATAATTGTTCATTTGCTTAAATTATTGTACATAACATATTAAGATTAAGCTGTTTTTTTTTAGTTGCAAAGATGTTATTGATCTAGTTAAGGCATTATGTCTTCATCTAAAAGATTTGTAGTTCAGATTCAGTGTCTAAAGATAATTAAAAAGAAAAAAAAAATTATAGATCTTATTAGTTAAAAGAAAAAACTTGGGTGCAATCGGGCTACACCCATCTTTTGTGCAACCCCACTAGCATCTAATAGAAATATGTCACATGATACATCTTTCTTTTTTCTTTGTATGTAGAAAAGAGGGGAGGATGAAACGTAATTATTGTTCTAATTAAAATTACATCTTCAAAACTTTGATTTGAGGTTAAATTTCATATTGTGAAATACAAAAACAACTCTTAGTGTTACCTTCGATAAAAATTTCTCAGTGTTGGTTCAATCAAAATGTTACAATCAAATTCAAATTATTATTATTATTTTATTTTTTTTGTTTTATTAATTAAGGTGGCAACTCAACCTCCATTTGAAATTTAAATATTTCTAATGGGTAATAATTCCAAGTACTCAAACTTCGTTGAGTTAAAAAAAATAGTTAGATTATAACAATTCAATTGTTACCGTCCTTATAGGAATTTTTTTAATTAATATTGTTACTATTAAAGTTATTTATAAAATATAGTTATTTCCAAACTTATTATAAAAATACTCATATTTTTGTGCAAAAAAAGAAGAGGTATTAAAAAGAATTTAAAAAGGTTTGTTTGAAATCTTAACCTCCTACATCAAATTTGTTTGTTGATTAAATGCTAGAAATTCTTAAATTTTACAATCTTTTACAAATAAGGTGTGATTTAAATTTAAACAATATTAATAAAAAAAAAAACATTTTTAACCACTCTCTATTTATTCTAAATTCATTTTTTTTAATCGGTCCTCTAATCTCCTAAATGGTTAAAAAAAATCTTAACCTTCTCCATCCTTTACAAAAATTAGGAAAGATGTATAATTTAAATTTAGACAATATTAATAAAAAAGATCGTTTTTAATAGGTCTCTATTTTTTCTAAATTGATCTTTTTTTTTCTTTTTATTCAGTCCTACTTGAAAAATATGAAGTTTGTCAATATTGTGTATCAATCAAAATAAATAAGATTCAATGGATATATAAATTTAATAATAAAAATAATCAAAAAACTATTAATGGTTGTGAAATTATTTTTATGATTAAATTTAAATCATTCCTCTTTTCTAAGAGTTGTAAAAGATGGAAAATGTTAAGATTTCCATTTTTTAGCATTTAATCGACAAACAAGATGGAGGAGGTTAAAATTTTTAGCATTTAATTGACAAATAGATTTTTTTTTTTCAATTTTGAAAAGACAAGGATCTATACCAAAAATATATCCTCGTCTTTTCAAAAGACGATGATATGCAAAACAACAATATCGAAGTACTATATTTTTATAAATAGTTTTATTAATAACAATATTAATAAAAAAATCCAAAACAATTAAAGATAATACTAAATTTTTTTTTAAGAAAAAGATTGCAAATTTTTAGGTGAAACTTTAGAACAAATTTATTTGAGTAATAAACTCCAACTTTAAACATAAAAAAACAAGAAAAATACTTGGATACCTCCAAGTATTACTCATAAATTAATGTTAGAATTCGAATGTAATTAGTAATGAAATATTAGATAATAGTAAATACAAAAAAATCAATATAAAATGAATATTTCAATGACAATCAAACAAATAGAAGGTAAAATACAAGGTTTAATAATAAAAAATTCCAACATGATTGAAAGTGTATCATGCATGACTATCAACGTCGACCCTAATGATACCAATAGGAGAATATATTGGATCAAACCATGTGTCCATCAAAATGAGGATACTCTAAAGCATGTAGATAATATAGGTTTTGAGTTTTGAGTCTTCATTGCTATCATGAAAAAGTTGTGGTGTTCATGTATAGATGTATATGTTATGTTCATCACTAGAACCATGAGATTAAAATATATGTCTTTTGTTGGTTTTTTTTTTTTTTACTTCAAAATTTATTGATTGAAGTTGGAAGTCTTGGACGATAAAAGAAACAATACTTACATCAATTCAAGTATGAGGTGAAATGTTGTGAACATTTAAATGAGGTAAAATATAAGTTTTTTGTGGTTTTTTTCTCCTTTCAAATGTTATTTCTTGAAAACAAAAGTATTTTACAATAGAAGAAGCAAAACTCATATCAATCTACGTTTGAAGTGAAATGCTGCAAAAATTCGATGTACAAAATTAAAATGAGGTTAAAATAGATGGACCTTTATGTAGTTTTCTTTCATTTTTTATTACTTTGGATGAAATCCACAATATGTCTATGATATATCTAGCTAGTATTACAATATTTTTGCATGTCTATGAAATTTCCACAATATTTCTATGTTTCTCAAGTCTTATATGTGATATATCTCTCAATCGATGTATCGACGATATACCTGCGATATGAGTGGTTTTTGGACGATTCTCTATTAAAACAATGTTACCTTCCCATATTTCTATTGGTACTATGATTTGGAAGATATATTGCCAGAGTATAACCTATATATCATGGTTTTTGCATCCTTCAAAGCAACTAAATTAGTACATAGATCAAGTTGCCTTACTTGACATGGACATCTCTAGGGACTAGGATCATAGATAGTAATTAATAAACAAAGGCGATTTCACAAAGAACTAATTAATGAAAACTCTATAAAAGTGAGACCACTCTTAACTATTTATAGTACGCAATCTAAAATTGAAATATTTGGAAGTTTGGTTGTCTTTATTATAATGGTAGATCATCTCATGCTATTATAAGAGTTAAAATTAGGGATAATCAGCCAAATCGCCAAAATCAAACCACTTTAGAAACCGAATCGAAACTACTTGCATGTGGTTCGATTCGGTTACATATAATTCATAAACCGATTTTATGCAGTTCAATTCGGTTTTAGTCTTGAAACCGAACCGAACTGCTTTATTTTTAAAAAAATAATATTTATTTTTTTCCCTTTTCTTCCTTTTGAATTTATGCGGTTTGGTTCGGTTTTAGCCATAAACTGAACCAAACCGAACCGCGAACACCCCTAGTTAAAATAATATTGTCAAAAACAACACAACTCAATTATTATAAAACATACAATAATGACCAACATGTCGGAGATTTGAATATTCCACTATGTTGAATTAAAAAAAGAAGAGATATTTATAGTTATTATCATAATAATAATATTATTATTATTTTAGATAAGTGTTTAACTTTGGTGATAACATTTGAAACCATAATTAGAATATTGGTAACAGAACGGTGGTATCTAGGACAAGAAATTATTTCCCAAAATTCCTTTTCTAATTAAAAATTTGGTACATTGAAAAGTCCAAAGCCAAACTAGAAAGCGAAGGCGCGTCGTTTTTCTGTTTGTTTCTTCCACGCAATCGCATCTCTCTCAACCCATTTCAAAACAATCCATTTCATAGTTCTTGTTCATCTTTTGATTTTCCGCTGTCCCAGAACCAGCGCATTTTCAATGTGAGTGTAACAACTTTCAACCCTTTCCCTTTACATTATTTCCTTTCAATTTTTGCTTTCAGTAGGGTTTTTTTGAAATTTTTCCTATGGTCAAGAATTAGAATTATGTTAGTCAAACAGTTTAGTTGATTTGAGTCATGGTTATGTTCCTTTTGAGTTTTGTACAAGTTTTTATTTTACGAGTTTACTTGTAGAACAATTCATGGTTGGGGGACGAATTGAAGTGAAATCTTGAAATGGATGCTATCCATATCCTTATAACTTTCTTTTTCCCATTATATGATGTATAAACCTATGTGTGGGATTCTTGATTATCCTTTTGGGAAATCATCTGGCGCTTACTTTTCTAAACCTCCCGACTTTATTCAGTTGCTTGACCAGTTCAAAGAAACTCAAAGCCGTTTACTTCTGCTTTTTGGCCTTATCTTCTAATATCTATCCATCAACGTTTTTGGTGGGACCAAATACTTGACAGATCCTCGCATCATAATACGAAGTCTTCATTGGAATCATTAGAAAAATTATTAAAAATATCCTTTAGTTCGACTTAATTTTTCCTAATTCAATCATTTCAACTCCTTGGAACTGCGGCAAGGGATGTTCCAGACCTAAATTTGATTTCACCGATCATTCTTTTCTGGACTTTAGCAGTGTTTTCGGTGAGCGTTGCTTTAATCTTCTGTACCGTTTCCTGTTGTTAACTGTGTTTGTTGACTTTTGTGCCATTTTTCATGTTTCAATTACCTAGGAAGTCCCTTCCATTGGAGAATGTTTTGCTCTTGATGGCAAAAGAAGCTCCTTGAATCTGTATGGATTGTTTATTCGTCTAATTCAATATTATGATAGTCGTTCATCTCCTTGCTTAATTGTGTGTTTTGCTTCCCTTTTTGTGTTAGATAGGCAAATTTTTTGGTTGTTTTATGTTTTAATTATGAAGCCATCTTATATGAACAGCCTCAGGAGGACGTTTTGATCTTTTAAAATCCAGAGGATAAAGGATAAATTGACCCTAAGAAGAGCTTCACCTCCTTCATAATCCTAAACTTCCTTTTTTTTTTTTTTTTTTTTTTTTTTTTTTTTTTCTGTTAAATTCATGGGACGGAGCTATGTATGAAACAGCCTCAGGAGGTTTTGATCTTTTAACATCCGGAGGATAAAGGATTGTTAGGAATTTTACCTTCACATATCACAAGAAATTGACCCAAAGAAGAGCTTCACCTCCTTCATAACTTTAAACTTCATCTCTCATTTTTGTTGTTGTTAAATTCACAGGAGGGTGTTCTTAGTAGCTCCATAGTTATAAGTTGCATAGACGTAGATTTGCAAGTGAATTCATTCTCTTGGATTTCGTTGAAGATCTTAGCTAGAATATGAGTTTTTTTTTTTTTTGGGGGGGGGGGGGGGGGGGGGGGGGGGGAGGGGGAGATACTGTGAAACAGATTATTTTGGATATTTGGTCTTTTGTATTCATGTTTCAAGAATAATAATAATAATAGTAATAAATACAGGTCAATGATAAAATCTCTATAGAGCTCAAGATGGGGAGGGGTTGCCGACCTTGAATCTTGGGGACCTTCAGTGGGGGTAATTAATCTTATGGGGTGAGAGGAAGTGACGGTTTTTCAATGTGCTGTAACGGCCTTCTTGTTGACTATGAATCTTATGGGGAGGGAGGTTGGGTAACAATTTTTTATGGGCAAAAGACTTATGGGCAGAGAGAGATTTTGATAGAGCGGAGAAGTATGGAAATGTTCCAAGAACTTCTTAGAAGGGTTATTTGAGTTTTTAGATTAAGTAACTATCATCTATACGGCCTTATTTGAACCAGATCTATTCTAGAGGTTGTACAACTGTGTCCTTGAGTTCTAAAACTAAACTTTCGTCTTCCTCATACTAGAAAAAGCAAGTAAAGTTGAGATTTTCGCACTGTAAGCCTAAACTTCAAGCCTGTATAAGATTGATTCACTTGTAAGAATTTGTTTACAGAAATGAGAATTTTTATACACATCTTTTTATTTTAAAAAAACAAACTAAAAAACGTATGAGGCGTGTTGCTGCACACCTTGCTTCTTTGAAGCAAGGCACTTAAGTTGCTTATTGCCTAAAGCTCCAATATTTGTTCCTTATACTTAAGGTTTTTGAAATGGCCTGCAAATTGAAGGTTAACTTAGATAGATCTTAAATTTTGGCATAGATATTGAGAGGGAAACGTTAAAGAACTTGGCTGACAATTTAGGATGGTCACAACATGAGTGAATGGAAGTGGGGTCTAAGTGGGAAAACAGAAGAAGATAAAATGCAAGTGAGACATTGAAGATGGAGAAACATATCATTATATAAAGGAGGAAAAAATAAAAATAGCATTGGTTCACCTGGTGTTGGCAGCCTTTCTGTCATATCTTATGGCCATATTACATCTTCTACTTGCGGAGCAAGGGGCCTTGGAGAATTGCAAGATACATTAGTGAGATGGAATATTTCAGCGTGTGTGGTGAAGGCAATGAGGCTCTCCAGGTTAAATGGATTTGGAGGTTTCCCAAGGGAAGAATAAACTTTACTGTTAAGTGGTCAGAGGCAAATATGAAAATGGCTAGGAGGGAAGAGTGATGAAAAATGGAAGTTTGTCCAGTTTATGGTGGTCAATTTCCATTGTCAGGCAATTAGTTGAGATGTTTTCAGCTTTGAGGTTAGGCTTTGGAACAGCAATCTCCTGGGAAAATCAGTGCTTTGAGAACTAGATTTTGAGAAATTTGTTTTACAGAATTTTCAGAATGGCAACAGGACAAGAAGGTTATTTAAAGGATTTCAGGATGAAGAATTAAATTCATGGAACTTGCCTACAGGATTTTGCTTGGAAGGCTGACAAATTCTTATTATATGCTCTTCCTGCTCGTGCAGCCAAAAACTAATTAAAATCCAGGGTTACTATCTGCTCTCGATCTTCAATATACATACTATGTAAGGTCTTAAATTTGATAATTTTAAGACTAGAGGCCTATTTCTTTCCCCTCTTTCCTCAGATCTTTCTCTGGATGAATCTGCACCACTTCAAAATGGATCTTATGCAAGAAAGTAAGCATGATTTGTTCCAATTTTCTCCAAAGCCATGTAATCTTCATTTTTTTAACTTGAAGATCTTAGTAGAAAGCCTTTTATTGTGTATGATTGGAATTGAGGAAGTTAATTTCTAATATTAATTACGTGCACGAAATCTCTAAGTTTGAATATGCAGTTTTTGGTGTTGGCTTATGTAATGGAAAGCTGTTTGGCTTTTGTGTTTTTAGAGTATTAAATAAGGTAATATCATTCATAAATTTTATATGTTGGAGGAATGTCACTCATCAATTTTGGAGTGCGTCTTTGTATGTCCTAAAAGTTTGGTTATTGAATTTTCTTTTGTTTCTCTCCACTTCTCAGCTTTAGGCCTTCTTTTAAGAATGTGTATCTGTATGGTAGGAAGAAGGGAAAAGGGGCTGAAGGAATTATGGTGTTATGCTTGGGTCCATGTCAGTTTCTGTTTGGGCTATTGGGTGAATTTTTTTGTTGGGGGGGGGGGGGGGGGGGGGGGGGACGAGCTAGCCTGGTAGTGAGTATTTGGGAGAGATTAGGAAGCTCTCAAATAATAAATTTTAAGATCAGACTCCATTTATTGCGTCCTGAGTGTCAAAAGAACTGTAATTATTTATTAACTTTTACACGTGGATGATTTTAGTTAAACTATAACCATATATTTTCTTGAAGAAGATACAAAATTCAAAATGATTTTTCTTTTTACTATTAGTTTGTTCTTTGTTTGATGATCTTGTACTTCTCTTGTTCAAATAGTTGATAATTCAAAATGGGTCAAGCCTTTGGTTGCATTCAAGTCGACCAGTCAACTGTAGCCATCAGAGAAACATTTGGGAAATTTGATCATGTGCTTCAACCTGGCTGCCATTGTCTACCATGGTGCTTTGGAAGCCAGGTAGCTGGTCATCTTTCTTTACGTGTTCAGCAGCTTGATGTCCGCTGTGAGACAAAGACAAAGGTCTGTTTCTGCAAAATATAAACAATTGGCTGTCTTCTTTTCTAGAAGAGGAAATAAGAAGCTACTTTAGCTAGAGATTCAGAGCAATCAATGTTTATAGGTTTACTATTCTTAATGTTAATTTATTGTCTGGAATTTTTCAGGATAATGTTTTTGTCACTGTCGTTGCCTCTATTCAATACCGAGCCCTAGCAGACAAGGCTTCGGATGCTTTTTATAAGCTTAGCAATACCAGAGAACAGATCCAAGCATATGTTTTTGATGGTATACTTTGAAGTTCTTTTGTTCAATACGTTAGTAGGAATTTTATTTCAAGTGGTTTTTATTGTGACGGTTCTCCTTTCCCCACCAACTATGTCTTGATGGGTGCTACTCCCAGGAAACATTTTCCTTTGGGTATAATGTCTGATTGATCAATGGAATGGAATAAATAATAATTCACTAGGGGAAGAAATTCTAAGTACCATAAATAATGTTTGAAGTGTAGTGGTTACAGCAAGCATCTTCAGTTTATTGCTGTTTCTTGTTAGGAAACTTTGATAGTCACACACACCAATCATCTTTATCATATGTTTTGTATTCTATTTTTAGCCATTTCTGAAATCTTAGAGACAAATTTTTGGAGTTGCTATGATTTCAAAAACGTTACCAAACTATGGTTGAGAAGATTTTGCACCCAGTTTGCTTTCAGCACTTCCCTTTTATTTTAAACTCTTTATTTAGAATTGACCCTAATTTGGTCATAAATTTGTTGGGCAGTAACTAAAGCAGATGTTGCATTGTTTTGTTGTTTTAGTTATTAGGGCAAGTGTTCCAAAGTTGGACCTAGATTCTACTTTTGAACAGAAGAACGATATTGCAAAGGCTGTTGAAGACGAGCTGGAGAAGGTACATTGTTTCTCTCTCTCTCTCTTCATGACCGAGAATCAACCAACTTGAGAATGTAAATCTTAAGGCCCTTTTGGATTGACTTGAGAAAAAAATGTTTTTTAAAAAACTCATTTTTATTTAAACTCTTTTGATAAAAACTGTTTAAAATACACGTCAAAAGTTATGTTGAATGGTTGCCGAACGCTCCAATTTTTTCCAAAATAACTTATAATTTAAATTAAACACTTGGAAAACGTATTCGAACACACCCTTAACATTTATATTATTTTGGTCATGTAGGCCATGTCAGCTTATGGATATGAGATAGTTCAAACTCTGATTGTGGACATTGAGCCAGATGAGCATGTAAAGAGAGCAATGAATGAAATAAATGCAGGTAATGAAATACTCTATTTAGTCATAGCTGCGAGACTGATTGGTTAATGCAGAAGCAAATCTTTGATATGTGGATCACTCACTTTATTGCATAAACAGCTGCGAGACTGAGAGTTGCTGCAAGCGAGAAAGCTGAGGCAGAGAAGATATTGCAGATTAAGAGAGCTGAAGGAGATGCCGAATCCAAGTATCTGGCTGGGCTCGGTATTGCACGGCAGCGTCAAGCAATTGTCGATGGGCTAAGAGACAGTGTGCTAGCATTTGCTGAAAACGTCCCTGGAACAACATCTAAGGATGTCATGGACATGGTTCTTGTGACTCAATACTTCGACACGATGAAGGAGATCGGAGCGTCATCGAAGTCTAATTCTGTTTTCATCCCACATGGACCTGGTGCAGTTAAAGATATTGCTTCACAGATCAGAGATGGTCTTCTCCAAGCAAGCCGAACTCAGTAGATGGGAAAAGATTGAAGACACTTATGAAGATGGCACATTAAGTATATAGAAGATGATATTTGTGTAATGGGTTTTTGGTTGTTTTGTTTTATTTGCAAATTTCTGTCCTATGTTTTGAGTGATACGTATAGTTTGATTTTAAATAAATAGGGATTAATTGTTTTAAATGACAAAATTGCTAGAAATATTTTCAAATATAGCAAAATGTTGTAATAGATGCAGATAAATATCTATAAGTGTCTATCACTAGATAGTGGTAGACACTAACAAATGTCTATCATTGACTTTAACTAGAGAGTGACATTTTGTTATATTTGTAAATATTTTGGTTCATTTTGTTAAATTTGAAAACAATTTTAAATGTTGCGTTAAAATATTTAGATTAATTTTGATGAAACTCCTGTTAGATGGATTATTTAAAAATGACTTAAAATTGATTAATAAAAAATCTTTAAAATATGAAGTAAGAAAAAATATTTATAATTCTAATCTTGTTTGACCAAACAAATTTGTAATTTTGAAATACGTTTTGTAATAGAACATTGGACTGAAGAGCCACATATACACTTCCGTGTTGAGTGATGGTGAAAAGCAAAGAGAAGGAAAAAAAAAAAAAAAACCTACCAATATATGAAACCTACAAAATGGGTATGAATTTCTATTCATAGTATTAGATTTTAGTGATATGTCTCATATCGTATTTTCATGTTTTCATGTGTTCGATATTGATATAAGAGGTGAATCAATACTTCCATAATATCATAGAAAAATATACGAAATACAAAAAATAAGTATCAAAATGCCATTAATATAGATATAATATAATAATAGATATGTTTAATTATTTGAAAATAATAAAATATTTATTGACTAATTTAAATTTATTTTTAAAATTTTTTGTTTTAATAATTTTTCTATAAATATCCATCGAAATTAATATTTTATCAATATTTCTGTAAAATTAGAACATCGATATTTTAAACTTTATTTCTATTAGTCTCCAATTTATAGAGGGTGTAATTAAACCACTTTACCCCTTCAAATTTCTCACTCTTTTCAAATATATGTATATATATATTTTTTTGTTATCTTTATTTTTTAAACTCATTTTAAATGTTAAAGAGTGTAACCAATGTTTAGACATAGCTTTGTTTGGTAATGTATTCATTGGGTTGTTTCTGCAATTGTTTTTTTTTTTTTTAAATTTTTTTTTCTGAAAACTTATTTGACCACAAATAAGGCTATATACTAAAATGTGTAAATTTGGTACAAAGTATGTGTGTGGCTGTCTAGTGTTGCAACGCTTGTTCTATGTGCATTTTGGTAATTTTTCCTCCTCTTTATCTTGATTGCTGAATTAAGGCTCTAAATACTTCGATTTAGCTCGATTTTTGTTTTAACACTCGATTGTATCCTACAAACACTTGAAACCTATAACATTATCAAATAAACATATTAAACACTAGATTAAGCCCGAATTAGACCGAGGGAGATAATACTTTCTTTATTTAACTTTTGAATTATCCCATACACTAAAGTTGAGATTTTGTTGATTGGATTTTCTATTAATTTTTTTAAAATAAAAAAATAAAATAAAATAAAACTACTCGACAATTTTAGCATTTTTTTTGACAATATCTGGAGTGAAACAACCGAACTTATAACCTTGAGGTTAGAGTACAAGTTTTATGTTAATTAAGCTATGCTATTTTAGTATTTTTAAGAGTTGGTTATACAATTTGGTGTTAAGTGTATTTTTGTCCATTTTCTCAACTTCAAAATCTATCATTTGGCCAATAAACAAAAGAGTCATTTGGTCTTTTTATTTTCTTTTTGAATGGTTATTTAAATTTAGCCATATACTTGGTTAGCCCTTTTAAAAAATATGAACTAGCTAAGAGTCAGTATCATCACCATTAATGTGGAAGGACTAGATAGACGGTGTCTTCAATGTTGTAATGAACCTCGCCTAGTACAATTAGGAGGCATGTGTGCTTCTCTACTGTATGTATATATGTATGGTTGGTTAGTTCATAATATAAGTCTCACTATCATATAAGATGTCAACTAAAAGAAAACATAATTCAACTGACATCTGTATGTGGTAGCGACCAAGAAGTTAATGGTTCGAATTCACCCGACCTTCTTTTGTATTAAAAAAAGTTAATAATCTCATAATTTAGATACACAATAAATCTGAAGACATTGTAGTATATGAGTATATCATCAGAAAGAGGTGCAATAATATGAAGACACGTTACAAATGCATTTAAAACATGACCCCTCCAAGTGAACAATAAATTACAAATTTTTAAACCAATTTATACTAAAGCAATAATATTTTACAAAATTTAATCGAAATTCATATTTGCCTTACCAAAAGCCTCTCCTTCGCTAAATTATGTATTACCTAGTAACATTTTGATTTTAACCCATGTATTTGGAGCTATATCTCAATCAACATTTACTAGATCAACACTAATTAACAACAATAAAGTCTTTGTGTGTGAAACCCATCATGCTATGTAAGCTGCAAGCTGAACACCATGTTGAAGAGATCTATGTAATGTAACTTCGGTTACGTGTTGCACACTTATGTGACAATTTGCAAATTGTCGCATTATTCTTTTAAGCAAATGATAATAAAAAAGAAGAAAACATATGAGTAATATTTTGTACACATAATATCAATTGTCATGACCATTTTTACAATAAGTAAGTAAAGTGGTCATGACATCATTATATGACTCTTAAATCATCTAAAATACAATAATATAAAAATTATTTAAGAAAAAAACAAATCAACGTGCATTGAAACAATCTTCTCTAAATTACCAACCACGTAAGGTTTGTAGAGATCAAATATGTATCTATATTAAAAATGGAGAAAGTGACGACAAAGAGATGAATATATGAATCTTGCGTGATGAGTTCATTTATTTGTTTTGGGTATGTGTCATCTATTTGTATATCATAAGATTTTGTTTAAACAAGAACAACACTTCAAGAGACATCATCTACACCAAATGCTATCGCCTTTTGAGAGATGACAATATCGTCAACTAATGAAGATATGACCTATATTTGTGCGAATAAAAATCACTATATTTTTCAAATAAGTTAGGAAAATATCACTAAAAAAAATATTAAAAAATTCAAATATTAAAACAACAAGCCTTAACAAGGGTAAAGTTAGTTTGATTAGAATAAAGGTTTTTTTCCTTTTCCTATTCAATTGTTTATTAGAAAAATAAGGATTTCATCTCAACACTAATAATTTATAATGAAAGAAGTAATTTATGTAATTTGTAAAATGATAGTATTAGACGACTTTAAATGTAGGAGCATTGATATGAGTCAACTCAACTGACATAAAATATGAATTTTGTTCTGTTAAACTAAAAAAAAAATTAAAAAAAAAAGTTATATTAGAAATTAATTAAATTCTTAAAACTTTTTATACCTTATTAATCCTTAAAAAATCAAACTTTGAAAAGTTTAATTAAATTAAAAAAAAAAAAAAGTTTAAAGCCCTATTAAAAGTTGTAATAGTGAAGATTGTTAACATGACACGTGACTAGCTAAATTTCATGATTAGGGAAGAAAAGAGTGAAGCCAAAAATGTAAGGAAATAGTGACAAAAGAACCAATTGGAAGTAGAAAAGACAGAGCAGTTGGAAAAACACCGACCGAATAATAATAATAATAATGTTCCAAAAGAGTTGGGGAATGCTCTAGAGATCAACCCATCATATTTTTCTAAACAAAACACGACCACATGGCTAATCCCCAAAACAAAACACACATAAAAACGGTGGTCAACTTTCACTCACATTCCCATGCTTCCTTTTACGGATTTCACTTTCATGCAATGAACCAAACCAACAGACTCATAACTGCCTTTGAAGAACAAAAATGAAAGATGTCACCTTTTATTTTCTACCCTTTCATTTTGTATTTTTATTATATCCTTCTCATAAATACCCTCTTGTTTTGTTCTGAATCTTACCACGTTCTTCCCCTGCCTTTTATGTCCCCCCCCCCAAAATATATGTCAATTCTCTCCCCTTTTCAAATCATGTATCTTTTTAAGCCAAATATATCAATTTATATCTCTAAACTTTGGAGATTGTGTCGATTCAAACTCTAAACTTTTGTCATTGTATCAATTAATTATACCTTCTTCTAGATTCCATTCTAGCAATATCATGTGCAACTTAGAATTTGAGCCAATTAAACTTCTAAATTTTCATAACCCAATCAATTTAGATCATTCACTATGATTACCTTTTAAAATCATTCATGCATTAATTCTAAAATAAATGTATACTTCTTCAAATGTCGGTTTTACAAAATGGACTATTAGAGTAAATGTATGTATGATTCTCAAAGGAAAATCATTCCTAAGACTCTAAATTGATTAATTTATTAAAATTTTGGAATTAAATTGATACAACTATGAGTTTCACACGAGGTTTTTTCATGAACGTAATGGAGGGAGCAAATGGATACATTTACAAAGATTTAGGGTTTAAATTAATACAATAATTAGTTCGAGAGTTAAATTGATATAATTATTAGTTTATGGTTTAAATTGATATAAATCCCTAAAGTTTCGGGTCATAAATTGATAGTTTCTCTATCGTTTTTAACATGCTCTCTCAAAAGGCCATGTACATTATAAAAATGGTGAGAGTTCCTATCTTTTCATGTGAGATCCTCAACATATATGACTTTATATGTGCAGAACAACTACTCGCTTGCACTAACCAACTTAGGGCATATAGGCGAGAGAGAATAAAGAAAAGTATATGGTTTAACCTAGAGGGAGAGGCTACATTCATTTTAAAGCTAAAAAAGATCTCGTTAAAAATTCACATGTCCACATCAAGTTTCTAACAAAAATGTGCAATGATGTAGACATTAATTGAAGGTTAAAATATGTCACGTACAGACAAAATATTACTATATTGAAAAAACGTGTCAATTCAAAATCGATAGCCAAAGCAATAAATATCATCATATCTTTAAAAAAAAAATGGAGGGAAGAAATTTGAGAGAATTTTTCCTAATATAATCAACAAAATTGAAAATTGCATAGAGTAGGGAAAGGAGCTCTCCGGCTAGGATTGAGCAGCAAATAAGACATTCTAAGCGAGTTGTTGAAGGGTTGGAGGGAAGGACAAAGATTTAATTAAAAATTATTGCAAAAATTAAATTAGAACTATTAAAGAATGCAAAAAAAAAAAAAAGAAAAAAAAAGATTTAATTGTCATATTATCATGCTATCTTAGAAGTGCCAACCAGAATCATTTTTAGACTATTTTGTCTAAATGCTAATTCCCATTTTCGTAATTATTACTTCTTTTAATATTTTTAATTTTGCCAGATTCACAGAGTTTTGTGTTTTTCCATATTTTTAAATATGTTAATGGCTAATTTTAGGCAAGGGCTCCAAGGTAGTCTTCAAATTATCCAATGACACATCCAATTTAATTGGCATGGTAGATTGGGCTTTTCTTGGTTTAAATGCTGTAGGCAGTATTCAGATTATTCTTAGAATGACCCATCATTAAACCCATTGGATTGAATTTGGAGTTTCCTTGGAGGGCTATGATTGGCTTGGAAAAGTTGGATGGTTAAACAAATGTGTGCTATTAGTGGGAAATACAAAAATTAGACCCATATAAACTCTTTTTAGCTATTGATGCTTTGCAAAATGAAACTCGGCACAGGATAGGTTTATGCAAAATAATGTATAGAAGTGTACACAATCTAGCAATAAGTAATAAGTAAATTATCAAATCCTTAGGGATTAGGCAAGATTTTCTTCAAATTTAATTTGGGTTTTAGTGAATTCAATTTGGCAAGTACTTGCGAAAAGGAGAACCGTTGCACAGTTATCTTTGACAACTTTCCTTGAAAGTGTTATTGTTAATTTCTTGTTTAGTTCAAAGAGAATTTATTTGTATTAAATTCTTGTTTAAATTACTTGTTAAGGAAATGTGTTTTAATTTGTTTAATTGTGCTCACATTAAGAAAAAGTTTCAATAGGATTAAATCTTGTTTACACACTTTAGGGTTGCAACGATCCTACAAAAAGTCTTCAAACCAATTAGAAAAATAATAATTTCGAGACATATTCAGTTTGATGAGTCTTTATTTCCTTTTGTAACAGGCTTTGGAACTCCCACAAACCTAGGCACAAACATGTCGTCATGGACTCTCTTCCCTTTATTCTGGGAGAAGGCTCGTCCCTATTACTTTAGTCTCTATTGAGACACTATGACGACCCATTCATCTAGTTTGTTGCCCTTTATTAGCCCTCTCCTTGACAGTCCAAGTCCAGTTCACTCAACATTCCATTCACCTTTACCTAGTCTAACTTTACCTAGTAGCCACACATGTCCCACTACTCCTCCTAATGTGGCATCCCGTTCCTCAATTCGAAACCTCCCACCTAAAATGTGTTCCCCTCAAACAGCAACCCACTCACTCTCAACCAAAGACTCGCTTCACTTCTCATCTCCTTCCTCTGACAAATCGTCGTCTGCTACTCTTTCCAGCCATCCGATGACTACTCGTGTCAAGGTTAGAATGTTCAAGCTTAAAGTTTGACCTTTTGTCCTTGCCATTGACTAGAGCCAAACAAAGCCATCTCCTATTGTCGATGCCTTTTGGAAAGTAGCCATAGATCTTGAGTTTCAAGCTCTCCTTCAAAATTAGACATGAGTTCTTGTTCCTTCTTCCTCCTAGCAGAATGTTGTTGGTTGTAAATGAGAGTTCTAAATCTCATGCAACTCATATGGTTCGATCCAACTTCACAAGGCTCGTGTTGTCGTTAAAGGGTTTCATCAAAGTCCCGTCATTGACTTCTTCGAAACGTTTAGTCTATTTGTCAAGGCTTTTACTTTTAAGTTGTTCTTTCGTTGGCTGTCTCGAACAACTGGGTGCTTCCTTAGTTGGATTTCAATAATGTCTTCCCCAATGGTGTTCTTGATGAAGATGTTTACATGGTTCAACCACGTGGATATGTTGATCACTTTTTTCCTCATAACTTTTGCAAACTAAAAAAGTCCATTTACGGCTTCAAACAGGCTCCCGTGCTTGAAATAATATGCTAAAATCGACCTTGACTAATTGGGGATTTATTAATAGTTGTTCTCCCTCCCTATTCATTTATTTTTAAGGTATGTCCATTGTTCTTCTTCTAGTGTATGTCGATGTTGTGAACGAATGATCCTGCCCTTGTCAAAAATTTGATTGTTGTTGTGGATCATAAATTTTCTCTCAAGGATCTAAGCTTAATGGACTACTTCTTCGGTATCCAAGTAACTCAAACCACTATGCTATAATTCTCAGTCAGCCCAAATATGTTGATGACTTGTTGCCTAAATTAAAGCTCACCTCCCTGAAATCTACTCCTACCCCGTCTTTTGTGGGAAAACACTATTCTATTTCTAGTGGTCCCATTTGTTTGTAGAAGCACTATTGGCATCTTGCAATATCTACCATTTCACGTCATGTATAATATATTGTTAATCATCTATGTCAGCTCTTAAAATAACCATCTGATATGCATTGGTAAGGGGTGAAGCGTGTTCTTCAATATCTCATCGACACAAAAATATATGGGCTTACTTATCCAACTATCCACTAATCTCAACATCACCACCTACTCTGATGCTAATTGTGCATCCAATATTGACAACAGAAAATTTGTAGCAGCTTACTGCGTTTATCTCAGTGGCACTCTTGTGTTTTGGTCTTCGAAGAAACAAATAGTTGTTGCTCTCGCTCAAGCACCAAGTCCGAATATCAAGCTTTGGAGTGCATAAGCAATCTACCCCATCATCTAATGGGATAATCTCTATCGCCTTAGCCACCAATATATGTAAATTTTTGCTATATTTTCATATAGTTTTGGAGTTTGCAATTTATGCTATTAGTTTAAATAATTTTGGTACATATGCAACTAACTCTTCTATTTATTTATTTATTCGAACCTTAAATCTACATTATTTTTAGAAAATATTTTTTTTATTATATTTAATGAAGGACGTGTATTAGAAAGTGTATCACTTCATAATTAATCCTCAATCAATTTCATCATTAATTTAAAAAGCCATATGACAAACAATTTGTGATTAATCTATAACTTTTCATTTAACAAAACCGTTGTAGTAGAAAAAAAGGTCTATACACTTTCACCATACATCCAAAGATCTAGAAGAAGCAATCACAATGGGGCCCTTAGCTCTAATAATTTTCCACTATGCAAGTACTCAGAAAATCTCAAAGCTATTTGTATAAATATATAGCTACAATCCTAAAATCCAGTTGAATATGTAATATTCAATTATTAGTACATTATTGCTCCTAACTTTATTTTATAACTTTCTCGTTTCATTAAATAGATGTACCTTTGTATTCTATTTACTCCTACGTTACTTAATTTACCTTTATTTATATTCACACGATTTAAATGACTATGAAAATGAGAGATTCGAATATGGTATTTCTTGATAAAAACTATATCTCTTACCTAGATTAACTATATTCAAATTAATAATTTAACTACAAGTTACCATATAGTTTGGTTCATATACTTTTAATATTTGGCTAAACTGATTTAAAAAAAAAAAAAACATTTACACTTTGAAAGTTAGATTTTTATAAAGTTAATTTGATATTTTTTACCCATTGAAAAGTTAAAATTATGGAAAATATTTAAGGAAATGAAATTAAAAGGGAGAGGGGAAAAAAAACCATATTGCAATGTATGCATTGAATTATTCATCCACTTATGTGTGACATAGTTGGACAAGTGGAAGAGAGAAGGTAGGTACAAATAATGAGGTGTGTGTTATGTATAATTTGTCAGCCACATTATGAAGACATTATTTATTTTTGTACCTTTTGCTGAAAAGTTAAAAGTTTGTAACTTCCAATCCAATTTGGCAATTTCTCCCATCTCAATTTACCTTTTATGTACTCATTCTTTCCCACTATCCTACTTTATTATTTGGAAGGATTAAAATTTTAAATGAATGTATTTAAAATATTGTGTTTGGATTGAATGGTTACAATTTATTAATAAACACTTTTAATTATAATGTATTAATTAAAAAATTAGAAATTTAACAAAGGTTAATTAAATAATTTATTTTAAAACTCTATGAAATCCTGCAAAATTCGAGCATTTAAAAAAAAAAATCTTTTAAAGTAAAAATTAGATTTAAAATCATTCTATTTCCTATAGTACCAAACAATGAAATTCTTTTAATTTAAAATTTATTATGAATTGAAAATCTCTCAAAATCATGAGATTTTAAACCGAGCATAAAAGTTTTTTTTCCTTTTATTTCTTCTCCTTCTTCTTCTTTAAAGGATGATGATTTAAATGTTTGGGTGAAAAAAATTTACTTTGCGTAAAATAGCATTTTAGTAAATTTATTTCATTTTAGTCTATATATTTTTAAATGTCTAAACTTAATCATCATACTTTTAATGAATCTCAAAATTAGTCTCTCTACGATCAGTTTGTTGTTAACTATTAAAAAAAAATAATCTCTATTAGCCCTTCACATAAAAATTTTAAAAAGAGATTCAAATTGTTACAAAATCAACAAGTAAAGGATACATAAAACGTTAAATAGACACATAAATTTACGTAGTTTATTAATATTGTGTTAGCTATATCCATGGGACAAAGAGAGAACAATTTTATTAGAGAGAATGTTATAGAATATAAAATAGTGTGATGCTTCTAGGATCATAGAGTTTATATAACGCACTTCTAAACCCCTGTATTTGATCTTTCGAAGCGCCATAGAATAAATTCAAGGCATTCTAACACAAATTATGTCTTATCTTTGAATGAACATTAGTAGGTTTAATTTAACTTAAATTTAAAAAAATATTAATTTGAAACTAACAAAAGAGTAATTTTTATCTTGTTCGTTATCTTGGTTTGCCTCTTTTTTTTTTTTTAGTGGACTTTCGTGTGTTGATTATTTGCCTCTATTAGAGAGGTTTATTACATCCCATGTGAAAAGATGGTTAACTAAGGCCTTGTCATATACTGGTCGGCTACAACTTATTTGGTTTGTTCTTCGAAGCTTTCAGGTTTATTAGGTTAGTGCGTTTGTTCTACCAGTAAAAGTTGTTCATGGCTTCAATTGATTACTTCATCCATATCTTTGGAGAGGAAAGGCAGACAATATTGGTGGGGCTAGGTTGCTTTGTTTGGATTGGTAAGTGTAGGGGGATGCTGAAAGGACCTTTAATGTATTTTTTTTATTTAGTCTAGAGTTATTACTCTCTTGTGATTTATTATCCATTTGTTAGAGATTGAGTGATTCGAGACCGTTTTGGAGTATTTTGGAAGAATCATGATCAAATTTGGAGTTAATCGAACCTAAATTGAGCAACAAGTCATAAAAATTGAAGTTCAAGCTAAAAATCCTGAAGTGATAACGTTGACACGTTGTATATCTAGCAAATCCATGTTATAGCATATGAACAAATATGTGCATGTGGCTCTTTTAGCCACTTTTGGAAATTTGGGTAGTGTCGAGATGCTATCCTTCTTGACACAATAGCTTTTTCTATAAATGCATTTCTTTGGTTTTTAGGTTAGTGGTCATTTTAGGTGAACAACCACTCGTTTTCTACACTTTTTCGCTCTATATCCATCTACGTAATTATATTTTATGGATTCTCAGTTGAATTTTAGATATAGCATGATGTTTGGCTAGGGTTCATGTTTCCAATTCAAGGATTCGTTCAAGTCCAATTGTAAAACTATGAAGCTTTAAACTTCATTGAAATATTTAGTATTTATCCAAGTATTCTTTTCTTCTTATTCTTATTTTCTATGAGTTTTCATTTATTAAATAGACATCTCAATTATATTGATTATTTGTATGTCTCCTATGCATAATTTTGGGATCTATAATTATCTTCAATTATTGTTTCCATGATTCACTACTACATTTTGACATTTGTTGATGCATAGATTTTTTTGTTTGGTTGATACTAGTGTCAGGAAGCCATCCATAAAACTTTCATTTACAATATAAAATTCGTTATTAATTTTCACATACATATATTGATGGTTATACAATATCAATAAATGTTTATATTTAAGTTGACACGCAAAAAGTTCAATAAAAACACTTTAGTTGACACAAAAGTATGTAAGATTGTACTTATGCTTGTTGTACAACTAAAAGTTCGTTGTAATGCTTTGTTATAATCAATAGACTTAGGAAAATTAAACTTATGTTGGCCTTTTCTTACGTGATTTTTACACCATGCATAACCACAAGTGTATAGTGTCATGTTTTCATATAGTGACTAAGTTCGAGTATCATGTATGGGATTGAAACATTAATTTAATCAAGTACCGCAACTACTTCTACCTCATTTTATCTAGAAAAATTAGACTTCAAAGACATTTTATTTAATTAACACTGCTCCAACTCCTAACTAAGTAGAGACAACAATTGGAGATAAATATTTTAAATAAGATTCATGCATGCTATGGAAAATTAATTGACTAAACTAAACATTTATCATTAACATGCAATTCCTTAGGTCAAAAAGGTAAAAATATTTAAAAAGCTCTATCAAGCTTATATAATTTTCAGGGTTAGAGTTAAAACCTAAAATGTCTGTATGATTTTTAAAAATAAGCAAGATATTAAACTCCTTGTGGTGTAGTGACACTACCACCTTTACCAGTCTTTTTCGATTCTCTACTGCTCTGCCTGATCTTCAATGTTCAAGCTCTTCACTAGTTACTCTTTTAATATCCATTTTGACCATGAATTCCTCCATTGTGCTTTAATTGCTCAAAAACCTAAAATTCAAATAAATAACATGCAAAATCTCAACTATTCATACAAAAACTAGCTAAATGTGGGGAATTATAATAATATAATAAAATTAATATTAATTAATTTAATTATATTATATTAAATCATATTTAATAAATATAATTAAATAAAATTAATTAATTAATTAATTAAATATCTCATATTTAATTTAAATTTGAATCATATTCAAATAACCTTCTCTCACATAACCTACAATTCTAACATGAATCTCATTTAATATTCATCTCTCTTATAATATAAAGTATAAATTTTGAATCTCATGAAAAATAGATTTTATATTATAATGTAACTATATATATATATATTATATTAATTATATCACATACAATTTATTCCCTTATTAATTCGCACATTTCAAATTAACCAAAAAGTTTGATTCTAATACTAATCATTTATGAGCTAGCAAGGAGATTTTATGGACCTATAGTTAGAAGCTCCAATATATGAGATTAATCAATTAAACTATTTAATTAGATTAATCAATACTCATTAATCGTAGGTCATTCAACTAAAGGCCCACAGTTGCACTCTTCACACTATAGATATATTTCTGTGTTCACGGAGTTTACTAATCAATAGTAAGTCGACCCTACAAATTATTCATAACTACAGTTGTGTCAAATTACCATTATACTCCTGTAGTTATATCTAACTCCTTAAGTACTATTGATCCCTTTAATGAACAAACTATTTATTGTCCAACTATAAACTAACCCCTCTCGGGCTAGTGAGAGGGCGAGGTCTCATTGTTCAAGACCCGAAATCAACCCTTAAGGGAGTAATTTATCTACTTACCCTAAACACGAAAAGGAGTGAATTCCATTTTATGAAAATATGTTCCCAGCTTCCTAATGAGACGGATCCCCAAAATGGTAGGCTTATTGAGTTGGTGATTTGGCCACTCTAATCCATACAAGTCAAATGATTGCCCTCATAGATAGGAGTTCATAACTCACTTAGGATTCAGGTCGAGTTACCTATAGTGACCCTATGAAATGTTAATTTTTACAATTAACGGCATTAGAAAGAGAAATTAAACATTTCGTAGTCCGACCTTATACAAATTATTTGCATAGGATATCCTCACTTACATGTCTCCACATGAACAATTAGGATCAAATCGTTTGTAATAGTTTACAACTCCTTATAACAATTACAAAGTAGTGTTACCAGAATGAAGTACCCAACCTTATTCCTATACTACAGACCTTTTTGGTTATTACTTAAACATGATCCAACCTTATATGTCGACCACATACATGTTTAAGTCTACATAAAATAACCATAGAATCTTAGTATATTGGATTGAGTTAATGCATAAAATAGATAAACTAACTTCTTATTTTATTTAATAAATAAAATGTATATACAATTTACAAAACTACAAGACCGTGTGTGTGTGCACATACAAAAAGTTTACCAAACATGTAAAAAATGGATGTTAATAGACATAAACATAGTCGATTAGTAATTTTTTTTTTTAATAAAAGAAATCTCAAACAGAGACATTAATGTATGGGTCTATTGAAAATATACATAAAAATTGTTCATCAACACAATTGACAAAAAAAAAAAAAAAAAAGAAATGTTTGATAAGTGATGAATATCTATTAATATGATTAACGAAGAAATAGTCTATAAGTGATAGACTAAAAAGGAAAAAAAAAAGGTTTGTCATTAATGTCTATTAATGATAGATGTATATCCATGATAGACCCTCAAAAGTTTTAAAAAGAGTGATATTTGCAAATTATTTATGTAATATATTTGCAAACATGGGAACCAATTTTGTTACCTATTACAATTATCCAAATAAAACGAAATAAAATAAAGGGATAACTCAATAAATGTTCCCGGGTCAAATGTAACACTAATGTTGAGCAATTAAAAAGATGTGTTAAACACATGGGGACCGAAATTAAAAAGAAAAAATAAATGTTAATATTGTATTTGTGTAAAAGGAAAATCCTAGATTTGAGTATTTGGTAAAGGTGTATTAGTTAGCACAAAGGGACAAAGAAAATTAGGTAGACTTGATATGCTGAATTAAGGAGTAGAAACGACACGGCGTCGTTCCACAAAATAGGGTTTGGATTTTGTGCACAGTTCACAAGACGACACGTGCGGTGTCGTGACACGAGGCATCGAAATCACTGCCATTAAAATACTTAAAAATAATATCAATTTTTCCTTTTTTTTTTTTTTTTTTTTTTAATCTTATTTTGACCGGTCAACATTGTGGTACTACTCCGCCACTCACCAATCCAAAACCTGAACCACAACTTTCAAACCCTATTATTTTCGATCTTACCCTTTCTTCCTCAAATTTCATGTGTTTTCCATGACCAAGTTCATAATGCTAAGTTTTCAAAAATATGATCAATTTATATGGTTCAAATCTGTAATTTACTGTTTTTTTTTTATTTTTTTTTATTTTTTATTTTTTTATTTTTTTACTTTGAGTAGCTAAGGACCGAGTAAAAATAGTTATTTGTTTAATGATGATCATGTGTCCATTATTATTTAATATTCAACTATAGTAATGGATTCAACTCTTCATTTAATAAATTATAAGTAAACTCTTATAAGTAAACTCGCATCAAATTTTAAAGATGGAAAAACTCACATATTAACTATCTAATCTTTCATTAAATACTTGAAATTTAGAATTAATTTTAGTTACAAATTATATTAGGGACGTTTTCAAAAATAAAAAAAAACTATTGAAAATAATTACAAATATACCAAAATTTTACATTTTATTTGTGATAGACCCAGATAGACATCTATCTCTTTACCAAATAGACACGAATATATGTCTATCTAGATCTATTACAGTCTATTATAGATAGAAATTAAAATTTTAATAGTTTAATAGTTTTTCTATTTATAATAATTTTTCCTTATATTATGAAAAATATTTATTTCCATAAATAACTTCCTACTTAATTTATGAATTAGTAAGGTATAACTAAAAAGAATACTATACGTAAACCTATTTAACTAGGTTAGATAATTTAACCTAACAATTGATGCAAAATGTCAACTATTTAATTAATAAGTTAGGGTATGTTTAGTAACTATTTGGTAATCTTTTGTTTTTAATTTTTGAAAATTAAGTCTATAATCATATCTTATTTACCTATAAATTTTCTTAAATTTGTTTTCTACCTTCTATTAGTGTTTTAAAAACCAAGCCAAATTTTAAAAACAAAAAAACAATAGTTTTTAAAAGTTTGTTTTTGTACATAAGAATTCAACAATTTTACTTAGAAAAATAAAACCTACTGTAGGAAATTTGAGAGAAACCAAACATAATTTTTAAAAATCAAAATTAAAAGCCAAATAGTTACCAAACGAGTTATTAATTTTACATAATTTTTTAATGAATTTAGGATACCCCTACATCAAAGTAACCTAACTAGGTTAGGTGGCTCATTCTTCACTATTACTAGAGGATCTTTTCATTATATATATGCTTTTAATTCTTAAAATGTATAGTATACATAATTTATTAGACATACCCAATCTAGTTACCAACATGAAGTATCTAGATAAACTTAAATATCGACAAAAGTTGACATGATACCTCTGCAAAGTTTTGAACATGACAATTTAATGTCATAGGGTATCAAGCAATTTATAACCGACATAGTCCCAAATTAGTTTTATTCCATATAATTAAATAATTAATAATAGAGATAGATTGTATGATGATCTTATACTATATATTGTCATAAAATCAATATAAAAGTGAATTATGATGATACAAATTAACTCTCCTAATTTGGTAATGTATTGGCTAGCTAGTCACTTCATTAGTGCTAGTGAAGATTGCTCCATGTGTCTCTGAAACTAGTATTCATGACATTTAGGCAAGGGAAGTAAACATATTAGGTCTTTATGGCTCCCTAGTCATTGTTTTTTAGGGAGGAGTTATTCTAAAACTTGCTTCTCTTTTTTGTAGGGCTTCTGAGATTTTGAACTAGTTCCATATCAAAAAAATTTTATTAATTGCTTTGGCCATCCTGACACAGGTGCAATCTACTTATTTTTGGAGGATAACAACTCTAACACATTAAATCCTATCTGATGGGTACGACAAATGGCCCATTCTTTGGAATATCGTTAGCCATTTTCTAATCGTGCAATTTTTGTTCCTTTTCAATGTTTTAGTCCTCTCTTGGACCTTGAGGATGCATGTCATTTGGTCAGCCCCATCCTATGGTTCCTTAAAATTGAATTTTTATGCAACAATCCTTAACAAGGATGTTGGTATTGGAGCCATTATTCGTGATTCTAATTGTGATGTTATGTTCTCTATGGAGAGCCATTTTCTTTTGTTCGATTCCGTTGAGCAAGCAAAAGCTATTGCCATGTATGAGGCTCTTGAAGCTAGCATAACCCCAATCAAAGCTGAAACTGATTCCCTAATCATCTGAAATGTCTTACCTGGGAAAACTAGATAAGCTAATAAGTTTTGAGCTTTTGTTGATTCTCTCCACGATCTGCAACAATGTCTCGTTCAATTCAAGATTTTCTCTCTGTCAACAATCAATGTAACTTTGCTGTTTATTCCTTAGCTTCCCATGCACGACATCTCAACTTTTACTTTTCTTTTTATATACTTAAGTCTTGAATTTTAGTTTGATGGAGTGAAGCTTTAATTTAAAATATTATGTCATATGACGATATAATCGTGCCTACTTATTTGTAAATAAGTGAATAAGTCTTGTATTATGTATCCAAGTTGTAATTAATGTAATGCACAATGAAAATCATTCGGAACTATAATAATGACTTAAACACTAACCATTTTAAGCTTTTATAATATAGAATATTATAGAACAAAAAGAAGTGTGAGAGTCCCAAGTGATATTAATCGAAAATCGATCATTCAAAAAAATCGCTCTATATATAGCAACTTCACATTTCTTCATATAAAAAATATCTGATTTGAATAACTTCTAAAAGATGTACTGCAAGCAACTAACAAACAATGTTTGTGTTTGAATTAAAACCACTTTTATTAAAATATAGTTTTTAACCCAAAAAAAAAAAAAAGTGTCACATAATAAATTAAATGAAATAAACACTTAAAATTATTTTAAATTGGCAAAACTACTAGAAATATTTACAAATATATAGTAAAATATCATTTTCTATCAATAATAGATAGTAGTAGACATTGATATACTAATAGACAGTGATAGATGATAGTAGTCTATCAGTGTTTATTAGTGATGATAGACATGACATTTTGCTATATTTGCAAATGTTTTGGCTTATTTTGCTATAATCGAAAAGAACACAATAAACATTAAATAATAAGAAGACTAATATTTTAGAAAGATTAACCAAATCTCAAGTTACAATATAGTGTAAACCCAAAGAAATGTTAAATATAGAGTAACTACAATGAATTACTTTTAAGACTAATAATTAAGTATATAACAATAATTTTCAAGAGCTAGATCTATATATATATATATATATATATATATATATATATATTGTATTATACCATATTTGTTAATACTTGAAGTTTGATTGCTATATTTGCAACTGTCATTTATATATAACCAAAGGTTAAAAACCGTCTAACCCATAATAATTTTCTACTTTTGGTAATTTTGACACCAGATTTTTGTTCCAAATCAAATGATCCACATAATGTTTTTACAAAGGGTATACATAAAAAACAACATATAGCACTACTCCAACCCAATAATATGACAATATATCTAAAAACTACTTGTAATTTATATATACATAAGAAACAGTCACAGACACACTTATAATTTAGAGTATATATATAAGTTAAAAATAATTAGAGATTGGAAAATGAAAAGCTAGAGAAGAAATTAAAAGAGTATTTATTTATTATTATTATTATTTTCCATTTTGAAAAGAAAAAGAAGGAAAATGATTTAAAAAGAAGAGAGAGATGTGAAGTTGGAAGGGGTAACATGGGTTTGCTGGGAAGAATGACACAAGAGGGCCTTTAAGTAGGCAGATACACAAGCACATTTTCCTTAACCCACTTGAAGTCTTGCCCCAATTTGGCGACAGCCTCAGAATTGACAGTATGGACGACGATCCACCTGCCTATTTCTTTCTCTCTCTAATCTAATCTAATCTACTCCCAATCTTAATATTAAATTTTTATTCACATCTTAAGTTTTTTTTTTTTTCTTTTTTCTTTTTTTGTCATCCGTTCATCCATTCGACACTAGTACAATAGTTTAGTCGATCAAAGCCATCATGAGTTAACTTAGTGGTAAGTAAAAAATTTTAGAAGGGGATGAGTTCAATTTATAGTATGACCACACCTACTACCTACAATTTAGTATTCTACAAATTTCTTTGACACTTAAATGTTGTAAGATCAGATATATTGTCTTGTGAGATTTGTCAAAGAAAAAGAAAACTGATAGATATCAAAATAAAAATAAAATAAAATAAAAAATAATCTAGTCTATCAATATTTACTTTTTCTTTTTGAAAAAGATACGACAATAAATTAGTAGATGTACGAGAGAATTCCAACAAGATTACCCCCTCTTACCATCCAGTGTGTTCAAAAATTTGATAAAACATTAATAGCAAGATTATATTAATGCTTTCGAGAAGCTTAAAAAAATTTTTGTAAAAAAAAAAAAAAAAACAAAACAAAAAAGGAAAGCATGCAATTAGTCTAAATTATTTCCAAAGAGTTGTGTTTATAATACAGGTCCTATTACCCTTCAAATCATTTCAAAGTGGTCAATAGAATCACACAATTTTAAAATTTAATATTCAATTATAAATTTGTAAAATATGTTTACTAATTAAACATAACTTTAAAAATTTATAAACTTGTTCGAGTAGACGAAATTTCAAAAATTAAAATGTCAGACATAGTTACTATTTATCCAAATGTAGAATTCGACATTTCATGTTGTGGACCCATGTCGAAAAAGAAACGAAGAGGTTTTTTCTCTTTATTTAAATTGCTCTTTCAATTGTTAATTGATTTTGAGATAAAATACCGTACATATTTATCTAATAATAATATAGACATTTAAAACTAATATACAATCCTTAAAAAAAAAGAGTAAGAAGAATTTGCCACATGGCAAATTATGATTGGACAATTTGGTAGAATGCACAAAGATAGGTGTAACTTAGGTTGCACTCAAGTATTTTTCTAATTTTAATAATATATAGGTTAATTCTAGGATGCACCTATATATCTTTATGTTTTCCCTTTTCATTACTCACACCAAAAAAGAATTAAAATATTTTTTTAAAAAAAATATGCTATATAACAAATTACAATTAGACAATTTGGTGGGATGCATAAAGATATTTTTATAGTGATAGTCTAATACACATAAAAATACAAAGGTTAAAGGCATGTTTTGTAGTGATTCTATAGAGGGTGATTGAAAATACTAGGACCTACGGAGTAAAGAGTTAATATGACATAAAATCAGTATTTTTGAGTCATCAAACTCGTTGAGTCAAACAAGGAGTGTTCCTCGACCCAAACATCCGGTAATTAAGTAGTTAAAATTATTACAAAACATGTTATTAAATGATATAGTATTAAATTTGTCTTAGTCTATGAATTTAAATTTGAGACGGTATAAAAGTAGGTGGTGGAAAAAAATGAGGTATGGTATAGAGAGGCGTAGAAAGTAAGAAAAGGAAGCCAAAATCGCCCACTGGTTTTTCCCATGCAGTTGTCCGTTTGAAGGGCAGCAAAAGAGGAAACCCTTCTCTCTATTATCTCTCTCTTTCTCTCTCTCTCTCTCTCTTATCTATCTCTTGTCTCCCTAAAACAGTATATATACACCTTCTCCCCATATCTCTCTCCCTTCATCCCCATAACCTCCTCGTTTTCTCTCTCCCTTTCGTCCCTAAAACTTAATTCCACCCTTTCCAAATTAAAATAAAATATTATAATTAAAATGTCTACCAGAAGATCCTCTCGCTCCAGAAACTCCTCAGGTGCTCCATTAATCTCTGAGGATCAGATCAGTGATCTTGTTTCCAAGTTGCAGCGCCTCATCCCCGAGCTTCGTAATCCCCGCACTTCCCACAAGGTATAATTTAATTATTAATATTTTTTTCTTTTTTTCTTTTTTCTTTTTTCTTTTTTAATTTTAATTTTATAAACACGACCATAATTAAATTTATAATATTTACAATAGCAGCAGCAGGACAAAGTCTTCCAATTAAACCTTATTAATTTCTCTCTCCCCACATGTCGGCTTGTGGGTCTCCTATTGTTCCCTCCTTCCACTGCCATTGCAGCTGTGATACTCCAACTTCAATTTATTCTTCATGCCCTTTCCTTCCATAAACTTTTCAATCACGCTCCCTCCCAGTTTTGAATAATTGTTTTGGATATAGGTTTCAAAATCTATCCGCTCTTCATACACTCACATTGTGACCGTCTCTCAAAATAAGTTTATCTCTCTTACCAATTTTAAATTTAGTTGAGATATTTTAGTGCACTTAGACTAGTTCAAATAATAAATTACTTTTTCACCCCTCGTAAAAATTGTAATGTTAATTTATTTGTGGGTGTAGGTGTCCGCTTCAAAAGTGTTACAAGAAACATGCAATTACATAAGGAATTTGCATAGAGAGGTGGATGATTTAAGTGAGCGATTGTCGCAACTTTTGGCAGCAACAGAAAACGACAGCGCTGAAGCTGCGATTATTAGGAGTTTATTCATGTAAAACCCTATAATTTATCTATAACAAATTTCCCTACCTGTTACCACGTCGTTTCCTTTCTTATTTTTCATTTTCTCTCTTGATATATATTTATATATATGTGTATGATAGTTAAATTATTTAGCTAGGGCTTCTTTGGCCGATGTATTAGGCCAAGTAAACAGAAGGGTGTTATATTTATATATATATAACACCTCTTTTGAGCAGAGTTTGTAGTACTTTGACTTTTATAATATTCTATGAACCAAAGTTCTTTCCTTTATATATATATATTTTTTTATTTTCATGTTTCCAAAAAGGATTACTTTTCAAATTATTCAAATGGTAGTTGTCATTCACGTGCAATGCACATGTTTTTGTGTGTTTGAAAATAATCATGGATAAGAGTGATGCTTATAAATTATTCAAGAAATATAAATAATATAAAGATTGGTTTTGAATTTAACTAATTAGGAGGAGGGAGGAGGGAGGAGGAGGAGGAAAATAAGGATAAAATTTCTTCTATATAAAACCATTTGAAAGTTTTTAAATTATATTTAATTTAAGGAAATAAAAATAATAAATGGAACTGTTTTAAAAAAGATTGTAATAAATGAATAAAAAAGGGCAAAATGGATGGAGCTAGTTTCTCCATCCATTATATATATCATTTTTATATGTAGTATAGGGTACGAATGTGGTGGAGCCAACAATAAAGGATAGGACAATGTTCCCCTAGTTGCTGTCTTAGATTAAAGAAAACATATAAAACTTTTAACAAATTTTGAAAAAAAAAAAAAAAAAAAAAAAAACTTCTTTTTGTCCTATCTTAAACCATTACACTTATATGTTGGTTTTGAGCTTAATTTCTATTTTGGTATTCAGATTTCGTAATGTTACATTTTGAATTTTATTTCCATTTGGTTCCTAATTAAATTTTAAAATTTATACTTTAATTTGAAGTTAATTTTTTTCACTAAATCCACACCTTTGGTCCGGAGTGTTAATGTCTATCAACTAATTTAAAAGAATCAAAGATTATAATTAATTAGTTTTCACTAATTTTTCATCATAAATAAAATTATTTAAAAATTTTATTTTACATTAAAGACAAAAGTGAGCATCAATAAAAACTCAAGTGTAAAAGTATAAATATTCAACTATGTAAGGACCAAAGGAATAATAAAATTAAAATTCTATAGTAAAAATGTAACACTTTTTGAAACTTTACTCTTCATTTAAAAAAAATTAAATTTAAAAGTTGTTTTACAAATTAAATAAGTTTAACTCAACAGTATCCAACTTTTTTTTTTTTTTTCTTGTATGAACTTCCTCCTCTCAATTATTGGTAAGGAAAAGGAAAAAAAATAAATTATTTGATTCTAACTAATCCTAGAAAAGATCCTTGTAAGTCATGCTGGGGCTCCATGTTTCCAACATACTAATATTAGAAAGAGAGAGAGAGAAAAGAAACTTTCAGTGAACTAATTGCTTTAATATCTCCAAATTATAATATGTAAATAACTAATAAAAATATGGTTAAATTTACAAGTTAATAGGCCAAGACAAAGATAACTGAACTGGGGTGTCCAAATCTGCCTACAACTTGAACAATTTAAACTAACCAACTCAAAATGTAAGAGTTGGATTTGGTTAGTTTTGTTCATGAGTTAGATTTGGTTCAAATTTTTTCTATTTTTGTTGAGTTGGATTGAGTCACAAGTTGGTTAGAAAAAATTTAAATTGACCCAACACAATGCCAATTTTACATATATTAATAAAAACTATATATATATATATATATTTTTTTTTTTTTTCTTTGTTTAAAGTTTAATTACTTTATATTAATTTATTTTTGAACTTTTAATATTTTTCTTTTAAAATTGTTATAATATTTGTATTTGTTTAAAGTTTGTAATAAATATTATAGATATTTAGTATTTAACATTTGAATTTTTATGAGATTTTAGTTATTAGTCATTTATTGTAGATAAATTTACATATTTTTAATTAAAAAGAAAAAAAAAATAATCTAACTCGAATTTTAAGGGTTGGGTTGGATTGGAATATTGGAGATTTTATTTGATTCTTTTGGGTTGCCAACCCCACGAACCTAAATTGGAAGTGTATGTTCACCACTTATTTGAAGCTTCAAAATTTAGAGACTCATTAAACACAAAATTTTAAGTTTATAGACCAATTAATTTGACGCAAATCTAAAAGTTTAGGCCCCATTTGGTAACCATTTGGTTTTTTATTTTTTGCTTTTAAAGTTAAGCCTACATAAATTACTTCCACCAATTTCTTCCTTTGTTTTCTACTTTTTACCCATAGTATAAAAAATAAAACCAGAATTTGAAAACTAAAAAAAGTAGCTTTTAAAAAAAATTCATTTTGGAATTTGACTAATAATTCAACTATTGTACTTAAAAAAAGATGTAAGTCACCATAACAAAGGGAGAAGAAATATGTTAATTAAAAAAAAAATACACAAAATAATTACCAAACACAATGTTATTAACTACCATTCTTCCATCTCAAAATTATAATCCATAATTTTGACAAGGAATCACATTTTAACGAGAGTTATATTTAGTAGATTTTAAATCTGCCAAATAATTTATTTTGGCTTTATAGATCACCAAACATTTCAATGGTAGAATTTGAGCGTCCATAGCTAAATCTAAGCTTATATATCTTATTTTTCATATTGGTTAAGAAATATTTTTAGTCCCTAAACTATTGTAAAAGTAACAATTTAGTCCTTGAATTTTAGTTTGTAACGATTTAATCCTTATACTTTCAAATTTGTAATAATTTAGTCCATAAACTTTAGTATGTAACAATATGGTCAATGTATTTTCAAATTTGTAATAATTTAGTCTCTAATATAAAAAAAAAATTAATCAAAATAATATTGCAATTTTTCTTATTTTATGATGTAGATTTTGTATTATATAAAAATATTGAGTTTCTAATTTGTTTATCGGTTTATTACGTAAAAAATCTCATTAAATTTTAACACTAATTTCTACAATAGGAACTAAATCATTACAAATGTTAAAGTACAATGAATAAATTATTACATAGTAAAGTATAGAGACTAAATTGTTACAAACCAAAATTTTAGGAACTAAATCGTTACTTTTATGAAGGTTTAAGGACTAAAAGTGATTTTTAAACTTTTTATATTTTAAACTCTTCTTCAATTATATATTTAGTTAAAAATCACTTTTGATCCCTATACTTTTATAGAAGTAACAATTTGGTCTCTAAACTTTAGTTTGTAACGATTGAGTTCATATATTTTCAATTTTGTAATAATTGAGTCCCTTAACTTTAGTATTTAACAACTTAGTCCTTGTACTTTCAAATCTGTAGCTATTTAGTCCCTAATATAAAAAAATCATCAAAATTAGATGTCAGCTTTTATTAATTTATGATGTATACTATGTATTTTGCAAATATCGAGTCTCTAATTAGTTTATCAGTTTATTTATGCAAGAATTTTATTAAATTTTTAACACTAACTTCTAAAATATGAACTAAATTGCTATAAATTTCAAAGTATAAGGATGAAATTGTTACAAAATTGAAAGTATAGAGACTAAATCGTTATAAATCAAAGTTCAAAGACTAAATTATTACTTTTATGAAAGTTTAGAAACTAAAATTAATTTTAAACTTAAAAGTTTTAATTGAATGAAAGTACAAGAATTAAAAGGGATGAAAACAAAATCGAAATTGACATTTTTGAAAATACATTAACCATAATTAAAAAAAAAATGTAAGTATATGGATCAAAATTTGGGAGTGATTTGAAAATCACTTTAAAATATATGTTTTTAATCACTCAAAATTATTTAAATATTAAATTTTAAACTTTTAAATGCAATTTTCATATCGTCAAAATTAGTTTGAAATGATTAAAAATATGTTTCATAATGATTTTGAAAATAGCAAAATTGATTTTAACCATTAATTAATTAAGATCACTCCCAAACATGCCTTTAAATATGTCTACATAATTACTAATTTTCTCTAAAATCACTAAAATGAACATAACTCAACTAGCATCAAGTACATATGATAACGAAGTCAAAAGTTCAATCCCCCAACTTACATATTGTAAAAAAAATAATAAAATAAAAATTTGCTTTACTTACCAGTAAAAGTAAAAAGTGGAGATTTCAACCTCTAAAATCAAAGATATATATTTTTAATGGGTTGAGTTATATATTGATGTTAGATTAATTAAAATAAGATTGAAAGGTGAGGAATGTGTTGGTGGATTTTAATTTAGAATAGATGTGTATAGATTATATATGATAAATACATTGCATTTGATTTGAAAAATTAAAATAATCTCACGGACTAGAGGAAGAAGACCCGACAGAATCCCTATGGATATCACTCACCAAATACATATAAAACGAAGCTTTTGAATCTCTTGCCTTATCCGTCAAGGCAATGCACTACCAATTGACTTATTTCACATAATCTCCTATATATGTTACCACAATAAACCTATCACTTTTATATCATTCTATAATATTTTTTTTTAACAAATTTTAATTTAATTTCTTATGTTTTAACCCTTTTTTTAGTGCAAGAGGAAAACAACAAAAACTTAAAGACAATGGGAATTGAAAATGAGAGCAAAATCTGCTCATAGAAGGTGATCTTCAAGCAACACAGCCAAAAGTTGAAATCTATGAGCATGGAAAGCTATTATGAGCAACAAAATTACTCTTACGGTTTATCTAAATAAAACTATGGATAAAGCGACAGAGATGGATTTTTTGTATAGCATCAACAAAAGTTTGAATCTCATTCATACATCCATAATTTTCAACCAAAGCCTAAATAACAATTTTTTATTTAATCGCATATGATTAGGTAAATGTCAAAGTAGTCGATAAAAAAATTGGCCATGGCGTAATACCAAGCGAGTTGGTAAAAATTTAATAAAGACATTTCTTTAAGATAGAAAATTTTCTAATTCTCTCTTCTAAGAAATATTTTTAAATTTCGGATTTCACTCTTAGATTATTTTATTCCTCTTCTAAATTTTTAGGAATTGTGTCATGTAACTACGTAAATTTATCGTTAGCGAATTAAATTTGTCATTCAAACCAACCGTCAATGAGTATTCAAATATGTATTAACACATAAGAGATGACTAATGACTAAATTGAAAGAGGAAAAAACTTCAACTATTAGGAATTGATATTAAAATATCAATTTAGTCCTTGTTACTTTGTCGTTCCATTCCATTTTAATTCTGGTAATTTTAGTTGTTCAAGTTTTTTTCGATAAATTTAATATTTCATAGTTATTATTTTTATTTTAATCAAAGTTGGTTAAATAATAATAGTCATAATAATTTTCATACATAGGTTGATAAATCTATTTATTTATATATTATTATTTGATTTTGTAAAAACAATGATAAATTAACAACAATGATTAAATTCAAAATGATATTTGTATAATAGTGTTTATGGAAAATTGGAATTGAGGACTAATAGTTAAGTTTATAGCAATATCTTTAAAAGAAATAACAAATATAGCATAAGTTATGAGTGATATAGTGTGTGACAAATAAACCCGAGGAGTTGGGACTTAGTTTTGTTTTAATTTGTATTATATCCACTAACATTTGAAGGGTTAAGTTTTGCATTTGTGTAGGGAGTAGAGAGGCCGCAATGTGATAGCAAAGAGTTTTGAAAAGATAATGTTTTAAAATAGCTAGAATTCCGAAAACCCTAAATTGAATCCCAAAGACATGGCGCGAAAATTGCGTATTTGTTTCCTATTTCCCAAGTTGACGCCATGAAACCGTCTCTGTCTTTTACTTTCTTTCTCTGAAAAGAAGGAGAAAGAAAGAAAGAAAGAAAGAAGCAAAGAATGAAGAAACTACAAAATCTGCCTTTTCGCAACTAAACCACCTTTGTTTCTGTTCTTCTCAAACTACGCAAAGGGTCTTAATCATCACCTCCTACAACTTTTATCATAAATATTCTATTACACTTTCATCTCTCTCTCTCTCTCTCTCACTTTTCCATCTTATTAATTCTTAAAAAAAAAAAAACCACTCTTTCATTATTCTTACAAATTATGATATTATATTGTTTACTTTATATATAAACTCGCTCTTTTGATTTTACTCGAGTAAAAGACTTTATACTAGTGGAGATGCTTGTCTATTTTTAATCTTTCTCTTTCTTAACAAACTCGAGACTTTATGAATTTTTTTTTTTTTTTCAAAATTTGATCTCAATCTTCTAAAATTAGTGTTAATTTCATTCCTTATCTCATTTGAATGTACACTTGCGATAAGCAATTTTAATAGTAAGTTTTTGGCATTGCTGAGAATGTTGGAGGTAAGGAAGGAAAATTAGGCTAGAGCTTAGAATGAAGAGAATTATGGAGAAACTTTCTTCTTTTAGTGTTTTGCATTTGGGCTCAATTAGAGTCTGCTTGATCTCTTGCTTGGTTACCTAGGCTTATCATGAGGAGTAGAGAACACCTCTATTTATAGGTGTCAAAAGAAGTTTGTAGAGACTCGTAGTTAATGACCTATGAAATAGTTCTCTCTAGAAAATTACATAACCTTTACATATTCTTAGAATGGATTGAAGGAATCTAATCTCGTAGTGAAAACGAGTGATCTCTTTGGTTTTGTTCTTGTTTGAAAATCACAATACAAGAAAGAATAAATTCACAATAATCATATTACAAACAGTAGGCTAAGCATGTTAAATTAATCACAAATTACCTTTGAAGAACTTTCTTCAATTCTTTTTCAAAATAGTGCTTTACTCGTTTTTCATTATATAGATCTTCCAGACGCCACCAAAAGAGATTTCTCTACCATTCTCTCGCAAGGGATCGATTTGTCGGAACCGCCTTTCGAAAGAGAGAAGAAAATTTTGTGTCATGGAGATCAAAATAAAACCCAAACAACCTTTTATATGTATTTTTGTAGATAGAGAGATGAGAGGAAGAGTGATGGTTTCTCTCTTCAAGAAGCAATCCACAAGAGAAAAACTCCCATCATTTTTATGATGTAATTGGATTAACTACCCATTTCACCCTTCTCCTACTTAATTATTTAAATTTATTTAATTAATTAATATATTTAATTAAATGTCTCATATTCAAATGTTTATTTCTCTTTTAACTTATAGTTTTAATATAAATCTAATTCATATTATTTTAATGTGAATCTAATTTACATTAATAATTATTTGAATCTTATTCAAATATAATAAATCGCCTTTTATTATATATAGTTTAATTTTGAATGTCATTCGAAAAGTAACTTTATATTATAATGTATATATATACATTATATTAGTTGTATCATATACAATTAATATTATTCCCTTAATTAATTTGAACAATTCAAATTTTTTCAAAACTTATTGGTTCTTGTTAATATAGCTAGAAATTAATCAACATTCATTAACTATAAGGCACCTCCATTACACTCTTATGAACGATAGAATATTATGCATCCATGGATTTAACCATTACAAATAAGTCGATCTTTGACGAGTTGTTCCTAATTACAGCTAGGTCAAATTGTTGTTTTACCCCTATAATTACCTCTTCCTTAAGTACCACCGCCTTCAGTGCTACTGTAAGTTAAGTGTCTCTTGAGCAAGTGAGAAGGCACGTATCCTGCTCCTTAAGTACCATTCTCTTTGGTGCTACCATAAGCTAAGTGTCTCTTGGGCAAGTGAGAAGCCACGTATCCTTTGTTCAAGACCTGGAATCAACCCTTAAAGGAATTATTCACCTACTTGTCCTAAAGGCGGAAAGGAGTGACTCTCACCCATACAAATCAAAGGGTGAACCCTCACAAGCTGGAGTTCATAACTCATTGAGAGATCAAGTTACATATGGTTATCTTATGAAATAGTAATCTCTTCAGGATTAATACTTTTGTAGTCCGTACCCCTATTCTCATGTTTTCACACGAGCATTTAAAATAACTCATTAATTACGAGATTTTAAGACATAAAATAATCAACTAATTTAGCAAGCTCATCCGTATCCACTGTACAAATCAACAGCCACACCAAGCACAATATCAGCACCACCAAACATCCAAAGTAACTCAAAGAAACCTAGAACCCCAATTGTATTTTAAAATGTTTTCAATATGTTTTTCTTTTTTAAAAAATTAAGTTTAACCTACTTTTAACATATTTTCATTTAAAGTGATTAAATCATATTCTCAACTATATATTTTCAGCTTAGTTATACAGAATTCAAAATATCTATAATCAATTGACATTCTTATTTTCTTCATGGAAATCACAGTAGAAAAAAAACATAAATTAAGAGTGCAAAACGTATAATTTAAATGTGGATCTTTCCAGTCAGAATTATCCAAATCTAAGTTTTAAAAACTTTACCACGCTTCAGAAACCCCAAATAAACTTGAGACTTTGGATTCTCAAGCTTCTAATTCCAAACTTGGACGCCAAATACCAAATACCTCTTTTTTAAGTGTATAATAATACCTCACAAATTGAGAGAGATGGGTGATAAAGCACTTAAGCCAGGAGAAAGAATGAAGCACTAATGACTTCTTATATACATAATAACTGAATGAAAAACCAATCATTAGTTCCAAAGCTTTCCAAAAGAAAAGGCATTCTTTTATTTACTACCGAAGTAAATACTAAAGCTTTTATTCATTCCTACAGACCCAATTGCTCTCTTTGGTTGATATTATTATTCCTATGGCCCAATGGAAGGCATTTCATTGGGGCTCCATTCCATTCATAATCTATAAACAAGAATGTGCAGCAGTCTTCCATAGTTTCAGGATCGTCCAAACTTCTGGACAAGACGATTCTCGATTTCGATTCTCTTCTTCATCAAAACAGCATATTTGGAAACCAGATCCTGATCTCCAGCCGCAACTGAGAGCTTGCAGGCCAGAGATGTCGTCTCTAACTTGTCCTTGTACATGATAGAGATGGGTACAAAACTCCCCTTCTTGTTGCACAACCAACCATGAGCAGCCCTCAATGCTGCCCCGAGTGAAGCCGAATCTGGAAAAAGAATGCAACAAAAGGGCCCACTGTTGAAGAGCCATACATAACACTAATATGCCAAATGGGAGTTTCAAATCACTTCCGGACTGATGAAAAGTATTTTGAAATCGTTAAAAGCATTTTTTGAAAATTTTCCTTTTTTGGTTATTTTGGTTCAAAAAAAATGAAAATTCTAACATTTCGTTAAGTTTGGTATAAAAGTAGTTTCCTATTTAAAACCACCTTTACCAAACTCCATCTTAAATTAAGTTTGAAACGACTTTGGAAAGTACGTTTTCTATAAACACAGTTGGGAGAAATGCTTAAAGTTTAAAGTATTTTTTAGAATGAATTTTGGACGACTTTTTTAAGGGTTAAAACAGCATTTTAACCAATTAAAGCATTTTTCAAAATTTACATACCATTTAGTTGGATAATCAACTAAAATCTGAAAATTCTAAAAACACAAGGAACTAATCATCCCAAATTCATTATAAATATTTTCAAAATTTTCAAAATCCTTTTTGATCATATTGAACGTCCTCCAAAACAGACTGAGTTGATTTTACCAGATAAAAAATGACATCATAGAGGTAATATATAATACAACATACCAGATCTTTTAACTGTATAGACATCACAGCCAAATATTGAAGCTATGGAAGAAAGGATGGTCTCATTTGCTGAAGCTCCTCCAGTTGCAATGATCCGATTTGGAGGTGAAGGCATCCCAAATCTTTCAGCATGAGCACGCATCGACACGATTTGGCCTTCAATCAATGCTCGTACCTGAAATATTAGTTTGTTTGTTATTTAACTTGGGTCATTTTAGTAAGACTTCAAGACAATTGAATTTGTGCAAACAAACAATGATTATTTCTCTTAGTAATCCTAACCTCTGAAGGAGGATCAAATTCCTCCACCTCATTTTCGCTCACTCCCTCTACAGTGTTACCGTTGAAATTTTCAAGGCTATACCGATGAAAACCGACTGAAACCAAAAGAAGTAATAACCTCATCAACTACAATTTTAGTTTTATGATCACATTAGAGTTTGTTGAACACATCCATATGCTGTTGCCTTAGCAATCAAAGTAAAAGTGTGAGCTATAAGGGGAGTCATACCTGGAAGGGGTGGAAGAATCTCATGTTCCTTATAGTAAAATCCAATCTTTCCACCTACAGTACAGCTCAAGATAAGGAAAAATAAATGAAACCACTAATATTACAAGTTAAAAAGGGGCTTGTCTTAAACCATTTAGAGGAGGTGTTTGCTGCAGAAATTTATTGAATGTATCCCAAGACTTCTCTGCATAGCGGTTGCGAACATCTGAAGAAATTGTTTTGATTAAATTTAATTAGAAGGTACAATCATACAAAACAACATACTATAAAGGCAAAGGAAATTGCACCACCTTCGCGTGTCAACGATCCATTCTTGTAAACCAACATTACCATGTAGCTCTCTGGGTCTACAGGATTTGGAAAAACATGCCCCTCCAACCTAGGTTGTGGATCACTAGTAATCCCAAATACCTAAATAATATGCACAAACTGTTTAAAAACTACAAGAATTGAGTAAGACTTGTAAAAGCTTTGATACATTAATAAGAGAGGGTGTGTTTGGAATACCTTCTAGTTTAAGTACGTCTTTTTTTTTAAACAAAAAAGAAGATCAACCATATTTATTATATAACTTTAAAAAAATTTAGAAGTGTTTTAAAGAAAAACATCTTTTGTTGCCATCCAAAAGTGATTTTAGAAATAAGAAATATGTTTTTTGCCCTTGCTACATATTTGAAGGATTTTCTATCAATAAAGTCAATTTTTAATGATCTACCTCTCATGTGTTTCTTCAAAAATTGTTATTGAATTAATGCAATTTTTTGGAAGTGGTTTTTATTTATTACAAATTAGAGAAGGGAAAAAAAAAAAAAAAAAAAAACTCTTGATCATCTAGAATCACTAAATAAGCTATACTATATAACTAATGACATGTATGATAGTGATTTTGAAATGATTAAAATCAACGTTTTCATATTCAAAATCACTCTAAAACACATGTATGATAGTGATTTTGAAATGATTAAAATCAACGTTTTCATATTCAAAATCACTCTAAAACATATATTTAATGATTAATCTCAATTGTGATGGTATAAAATTGTGTTTGAAAGTGTAAAATAAAATATTAAATTGATTTTGAATGATTAAAGACATGTTTTTCAAAATGACTTTGAAGATGAAAAAAGTGATTTTACTAGTTTTAAACTCACTCCCAAGCATGCCCTTATATTATTATTTTCTAAAGGTGCCATAGAAAAATTGATTTTGTTTAAAAGGCAGTTTTTGAAAAACAATTCCAAACACACTTTTAACATCCTCCCATTGACTTTTCTAGCTTGAAATAAAGTAGAGCACTTATTAGATTGGTGCCCTGCCAGTCAGCACCCAGTCCACATTGTGAATTTACTAAAACAATAGATTCTTGAACTCACAGTGTCACTTGTGCCAAGACTAATTGCAAGATCCCCAGGAGTATTAAGAGTTAGACCTGCATGTTCCCAAAATTAGGGGGAAAACAAAATAAAGTAGTTAAAAGAGAAAAATATGAAAGAAACATATACAAAATTTGGACTATAGTGGAAGAAACCATGGATGTTTTTTCCCCCAATAGTTGAGAGCCTTGAAATATGGAAAACCTAGCATCATAATAAGAATCCTTTGTGTTCCTTTTCACTTAAATAAGCTAAAGAGGAAATGGTTTAAATTGCACCAGAACAGCCATAAGTTCCAACAAGACATAACTTCGTTTACTAGTTCTAACCCAAACTAATAGCATCTAAATCTTGAAAGTAAATTGAACTGAGCATGAATTGGGGTAATTGGTAAACTACATAAAATAGAGGAATTAAGGCTCGTATATTCAGACGAAACCAGCACTACAAAGCAAGAATGCATATGATTCAACAGAAATCATTCATATCTTCTTGTATTAAGCAGAGCAAGACAATAGCCTGCACAACTGAAGGGAAGGAAAGTTGCCAAAGGAAAAGATGATGTTAAGCACCTGCAAGGCTGTTGGGATTGTCTCCTGACCACTGAATAACCAAGCAATTCTGATTAAAGTTATATCTACACCAAAATTTGTAAAATATTCAGCAGTTGAACTAACTAGCAACTACTTTAATAAAAGAAATCACTTTGATATGTGGTTCTACATTCCCAAAAGTGTTTTTGAGATGTCTCTAGTTCATGAAATAAAATTACTTTGCAAGCATATTATTCCCAAAATTTGACTTTTTCTAAAAGCATTTTATGTTACTTGAAATATTAAGATTTTGAAGGAGAGCACCCCGCACAAACACATAGCACAAGTAATATGGCAATTATGAGATGCAACCTTCATAAACATATGGGGAGAAATTCTAACATATTCATGTCATATTACTTTGTCATATGGGAAGAAATTAGCAAAAATACTAACATATGGGGTATAGCCTTGATTTTCAAAGTCTGGAATATTATAGGGCCAACTAAGCACATATAGATCCATGAAAATTAGTTTTTATTAAGAGAAGAAAGGTTCACAAAAAGGTGTCATAAAACTAATTAGTTTCACCTTTAAGCAATTAGCTTTGGCAAAGTAATGTGCTGGGGTATAGCCTACCCTCGTAACCATATGCTTGTGTATATAATATGCACATAAAATGAAGAAAATGACTGATGATTGGACAGAAAGTTTCATTGTGCTAATCCATTAACAGATACAGAGATCCATAGAACTCTCCTACGTTTATGTTGAAAGTAATCTAATAAGCATCTATGAAAAACTTTTGCACTGTATTGCATGTTAACATTTACTGAACAGGTGACATTATACGTACTACATTCCTATGTAAGACACATTAGATCCAAGATTAATAATAATAATAAAAAGGAATGTAACCATCTTCCTTTTTGCAGGTCTTAGAAAGAAGACTAACCTCTTAACAAAATATGGAGCAATATAACCAGCCACACCATAGGCAGGGGCTAGCTTCCCAAGTTTCTCCTCCAGACCAGGGGCAGTGGCCTAGGGTATTGGTGGAATTAAGAAGAAAATCAAGAAATAAGAATGTGAATAGGATTATTGAAATTTAAGATATGTCTTCAAGATTATGATAATCAAGAGAAACTAGCAGATTATATTAACTGCATAAACATAATTTCAACACATTGTACCTCTAATACTTTCTTAGACCAGACTCTTTCCTTAATATCCATCAAATTCATTCCTGCACCATCAGTTTCATCAATGGAGGCATAAGCTCCAATAAGAAGAGACGCCACAAAAGAACTAACAAGGGAAATCCTTTCAGTATTTCGATAAACTTCAGGCTGAGTTTCATATATCTTCTTGATCTGGGGTCCAGTATATCTTTCATAAGCTCGCGAGCCAGTAAGTCTAGACAATTCTAAAGCTCCCCCGACTGCTTCCTCAATCTCCCGACATTGAGCAGTAGTGCTGCTATCCATCCATATGGGTGATTCTTTAATGGAAAAGGCATCCACCAGCTGACCCACCAATGGCTTCTGAGGATCCAGTGAAGATAAGATTGTAGAACTTCCAGTTTTCCAGTAAACACTACCATGTTGTTGCCCACTGCCAGAGACTGCAGCAATTTTACGGAAATCCAATTTTGATTTCGATAGCTTTTGAAGCATGAGATCCAGAGCCTCCACCCACATGGATGTGGGGGAAACAATTCGACCATTGATAGAAGAATCACGGTAAACTCCATCTTGGGTTTTATAATGGGACAGTTCAGAATCAAAATGAACTAATTCTGAGGCAACAATGTTGAGATTGGAGTCTAACACAGTTGCTTTCAGAGACCTAACAGAAAAATCGGTTCAGTGAAAAAGATAAGAAGGGAAATGCAGATACATTAATGATTCAAACGTTCAGCAGGCAATCAATAGCACATCTCAACGTTAGGAAGAAGATGAAAACAATCAATCTGAATTGAAATTCATTACACGAAAAGTTTCCCTAATTGTTAAAAAATGCGTCAAATGAAAATTTCTAATTTCGACAAACTCAATAGCGAATGAGACGAAATCAGAATTGAATCCAGCAGTAGAAACAAAGAATCTCAATTGCAAGCAACTGGCGATAGAGAATAGAAAAAACTTACTGTGTAGAACTGTCGAATCCGAGAAAGTAAGAGTTATCGGGCAGAGATAAGTGCTCCATTGAAATCAAAAATTTTTAAATCAAGAGAATCGGAAAGGTTATGGAGCAGATTAAATCAGCTTTTAACAGTTCTTAATATAAATATATAAATATATAAATATATATATGTGAATTGTTTAGATATACAACTCAGAAACGAGAATTATTCCTACTTCAATGCAGAATCTTAATTTGGAAGTCAGATAAGGTCAAGACTTTTGGATAAACTCTATATTTAAACCAAACGAGAGATCCGTTGCTGATCTTTTTGCTTATTCAATTTAATTCATTCCCTTATTTTAAAAAATCCAGTCCCAAATAATTTTAAACTTAAAATTCAAATAAATAATAAAATTAAGGATTATTGTCGGATTTAGCAAAATCAACTAATAGATGTGTATTAGTCTATGTATTTAAAAATGAAATTACCCTAAAATGAATAATATTTGAGTTTTATTTTCTAAGTTAAAAAATTGTTTTTCAAGTAATGATTTAGTTTTGTATTTAATTTAGTTAAAATTTATGGTTAAATATAGATGTTTGGTGATTCCTATCTTTCACTTTTGGTTGTTTGGTCCAATGGAAACGTAAAAAATAAAAGTTCAAGCTAGATCCAAACCCAAGTCCAAGGGACTAAGTTATTGTTTGGGCTAGATCTAGCAAACTCAACCCTCAATAGCCAAGTTCATTGCCCAACCCTTGGGCCTACTTCTTTAAATCAAAGTTTGGGTCAAGTTTGGGTTGAGTTTGAGTAGAGCTATTAGGTTAGCTCATTGAATATTAATTATTTAATTATTTAAAAGTATATAGGTATAATTTAAACTTTTTTAATGAAATGTTATTTAAAATTTATTAAATTTATTTTATTATTTTTTTAAGAATGAAATTTATTTTATATTATCATTACTTTTTTCTAGATAAAATTATTGATATCATAAAGTTTTATTTAATAAAGTTATATTAGTTTTTAACCCTTCAAAAAAAATTATGTTAACTAAAAACTACAAAAAAAATATATATATATATTTGAAAATTTAACTTCATTAATATATAAAATATAATATATGACGAACTATAGATATACATGTTATTTGGGTTGGTTCAATGATAAGTTCATTGGTCGACTCGACTGACCAATCTAAATATAGCCCAAATGGGCGAGTCCATGAGCTAGCCTAATTATCAAAATTGTGATCCATATCCAATCCAATGAATAAATGGGTTGTGGCTTTGGGCCTATTGACAAAGTTGACCTATCTTTACATGGTTATTTTAGTTAAGTTTGAATACCTATTTAATTGTTGGATTTCATACTATCCAACATTTTTTCTTTTTTGCAAAGGTATTTTATTAATTTTTTTTTTTTTTTTTTTTGCCTATTTGGATTTATAGGTACATTGATAATTGCAATGGGTAGTAGCTAATAATTAAGTATGTATCAAATATTGCAAAATCTATGAATGATGGAGTCTAAAAGTATAATCAAAATTTTTCTATATTTGTAAATTATTTTTCATTACATTAAAGTATCTAAAATACATTGCTTTCAAGTATACAACTTTAGTTTAAAATCTTGAAATGTGAAGTGAGTTTCGGGAAAATAAAATGTATCGATAGATTAGTGGTTTTGATAATAACGGGATAAATTCGTTGAGGAAATAAAATTAGAAATTGAAAATAAAAATAAAAATGGTTGCTTAGATAATAGTAAAAACAATAAAATGAATTGTAGAGAGGTAAATGGCTAATGCCATTAGGAGCATAATGGATAGAAAAATTAAAGGAAATAAAAATGTCCATTTTGTTAACTATTTTTCTCAAATGAATCCTTTATTTGTTGATATTGAAGTGGTAATCATTTGTAATAATGTACATGTCTTCTAGCAAAAAGGATGTAGAGTGGTACATGAGTTGAATTGGGTGGGTTAGGAGTAGTTTTTGAACACTTAAGAAATTTGGGGTTGGTTGATGAGAGATCTTTACCATGCTCTATACTATACATCTTCATTATTATTGTCGTGATGACTTTTGATGCGATGTCAAAAGAGATCCATCAACGTTTGAGTTTGACAAAGTAGGAGTGGTACGTTTAATTGAATGCGATATTCTAGTTGGAGTTTTGGAGGATTCAAGTTCCTCCAATGCACCCAAAATTTCTACCATTCGAGGTCGGGACCGAGGTTCACTCCTGAGACATTGTGAAGCTAAATTTGCAGCTACATAAGCTCCCTTTTGAGAATATCGTCCTTCAAGTTTGGTGTCCATAATTCGGAATAACCTTCTTTTATCTCCCAAATATGGCTTTGCCCAGTCTACAACATTGTCCTCAGCACGTTGACCCGACAACAATTCGAGTAACACAACTCCGAAGCTATAAACATCGCTTTTTGATGTCAATCGACCTAGACAGAAGTGGATGTTGCAGTTTGAAAGGTTATTTGCCATGAATTTTTTTCAAAATACAGCATAAATCAGAAACCTCAATTGTATGTATAATGTAAAACCTATTATTCTGTGTGCACATTTTCTGACAAGTTCATCGTTTCTCCAATGTTTACTCGCTCTTTTTAGAATTGATTTAGAGATCAAGTAGATTCTTTCTTATCCCAATGGTAGTAGACGAACTCGAGGTAGTTGAATTATGCAAAGATTAGGTAATAAGCATATGCATATCTCTCAGCTTATGTAAATAAAAGAGAAAATCACCAACATTGTGCAGAACTACAGTATAGGGTATGTTACGAACCTGTAGCAATATATTCAGGTGCAGCATAGCCACGGGTCCCCATAACTTGCGTAGTTACATGAGTTCTATCTCCAGTTGGACCAGCCTTCGCCAAACCAAAATCAGAAAGCTTTGCATTAAATTCCTGCATTACCAACAGTGTTATAAGATTGTATAGCATTTGTGCAGAACTGATGTGGGTGATTTTCTCTACAAGAATCGCTTTCTTACCGCATCGAGTAGGATGTTCGATGCCTTGAAATCACGGTATATGACGGGCGATTCGGCTTCATGAAGAAAGGAAAGCCCTCTGGCTGCAGCTATGGCCACTTTGATCCTCAATGCCCAAGAAAGAGGTTGGGAACCCCCTGCCACAACAGAACTTGGCATGTGAGCTTGTTGAATTGCTTACATCTATTATAAGCCAAAATAAAATGGGAGCTTCACATGATATTCTATTCATATCAAATCCAAACTCATGAAAAGCACTTTAATAACTATAGAACTGTAATAAGAGAGAAAAGTTCATAAAAGAAGGGTCAAAAGTAATCACACTTCACGATGCGGAGGTGACCATTTTGAACACTTTGAGTACTAATTTAGTTCATATCAGAAAATCTTAAATCACAGAAAATCAATATCACATTGTCTGTCATTTGATACTTCCCCTCACCTGTGGATTTGAAATATGTAAAAGAAACAAAAGTGGAAATCAATATTAATTTAGAAAGAAATAATATTGCAGAGGTTTGAACATAGAACTTCTTAGACTACCTACCCTGATACCATCTCTTAAATTACCAATTGACCCAAAAGATTAAACTAATGGGTGAAAGTGAATTTAGTATCATTCGAAAAACATCCATGAACTGTTAACTATTTTAGAATGTGACAATTGATAATTATAGCATTTAAGAGATCGAGGCAAACATATTTCACAGAAGAATGTTCAAGAAACAGAGTCAATGGCATTGTATGAGATCAAGCAGAGTCAACTATATGGCGCGTCCATAGAACAGAAGCAAGGTAAAGGCCCTTTTTCCACTTTCTACATCTAATGTATACAGAACTTACTTCTGAAGAGATGATTCTCCAAGCTTCCCCTCGGCATAAACTCATATACCAATAACCGATTTTCGCCTTCCAAGCAATAGCCAATCAGCTTAACTAGATTTGGATGATGAAATTTGCCCAAATAATTAACTTCTGTCTGAATTTTATATGCAGTTAGTTGCAGGCACAAGCATATAACAGAAAAGGAACACATGAAAAAGTGAAAAAGGAAATAATATCAACTAGGCTACGCACCAACCACTCTTTGTGGCCTTGGGAAGCTTCAGGCTTAAGCTTCTTGACCGCAACAACCATTCCCAATCCCGGCCTCGCAGCGGCCCATGTGTTTTCATCAATCCATCCTTTGAAAACATAACCAAATCCCCCTTCACCTAGCAGGCTGTCAGGTCGAAAATTTCTAGTAGCATTCTTGAGCTCATTGAAAGAGAAAGGCTTCAAATTCGAAGATGACAATATTTCACCTTCTGTTTTTGGTGTGGGAAGACTCAATACATTGTTATTCCCATCCGCCAATGAGTTAGGAAGATTGGAAGGAACTAATGGATGACGTTTCTTGCTTGAACTTTGGGAGATTTCTGATCCATAAAGGAAAACAAGACAGTGTCAGCGATTCATTACTTATATCATATTTGAACGCATTAATATTAGAACGCCCTATGAATGAAGTTTTAAGATTAAATTACAACTTTGCACATCAAACTAAAGTTGTCTCTATTTATTTTCTGTATTTATAAAAGTATAAAATATCTCCAAATTTTTGAAGTGGGATCTTTTTTGACATTGTAGTTCCAAACTGTCACTAATAAATCTATGAACTTTTAATTATATATCTAATAGGTTTTTGGCATTCATTTTAAATTCAAAATAATTGTAAATTTTTTAAATTGTGTACTTTTGGACAATACTTTAAAAAAGTATTAATAAATCTCTAAGCTTTTAAATATATGTATCTGATAGGTCTCTCTTAATGACTTATTAGGAACCTATTAAAGTACAAGTACTTTTAAGCTAAATAGTCACTTAACCAAAAACTAAAATCTAAGGTCTCGTTTGGTAATCATTTTGTTTTTTGTTTTTGGTTTTTGAAATATAAGTATTTCCTCCTCATTTCTTATAATGATTTGCATCTTTCTTAAGTACAATGATTGAATTTTTAGCCAAATTCCAAAAACAAAAATAAGTTTCTAAAAGCTACTCTTTTTAGTTTTTAAATTTTAGCTTGGCTTTTTAAACTATTGGTATAAAGTAGATAACAAAAGAACAAATTTGAAGATGAAAGTAGTCTCTATAGGCTTAATTTCAAAAAACAAAAACAAAAAAACTAAATGATTACCAAACAAGGCCTAAATGATTATTATCTTGTTTGTTATCTCTTGAATAAGGATTTCAATTCTTGTTTTTACTTTTTTAAGGATATGTGATAAAAATGGTTGGATTTGTTTTAGTTCAATAGCTAGGGAGAGAGTGGGGATTTGACCACATAGTATGCGCGGAGCTATTCTCACTTTGGCAATAGTTAGATTTATCAGAATATATGAAACAAATTTCTAATTCAACTTTGACATACTTAAATTTTCAATTAATTAATCAAGGTTAGAAAGGTTATATTAGTAAACCCATTACTTTCTTCCTTTTTCCCATAAAGTTCCAAATAAAAAATATTAATTATACTGACTTTAATAAATTACATTTGACTCAAAATCTTTCTCTTTCCTAACAGAATAAAGAATTTGAAAAATTCAACCAATTTTATTAAGATTCACAATATCATCAAACCAGCAACCTCATCTCAAATTTGCTAAAACCAGAAACAAGAAGAAGAAACAGCAGAATCCACCAAAAAATCCCTAGTAATTAAACCAAGCACAAGATCGAAGCAATGAAAAATCCAAGGAAAACCCAGAAACCATAAGGCAAAAGGAGAGCAAAAACAAAGATTCATAGAGAGAAATGGAGAAAAGAGTGTTACCGGGAGTCCCTTGGGAGGTGTGGGCATTTTGAACTTTGGCAGAAGAAACTAAGCAGTTACCCATTGGAAGGGGATGGAAGAGATGGGGTGGGAAAGGAAAGGGAATTGGGAAATTAAAATGGAAGGGAAGGGAAGGGATGAGAGAAATGGGGAAAAAGTAAAAGAGAAAGGAAGAATATGAAGGCTTGAGTGAGTCTTGTTGGCTTGATGCAAGTCATTGCCTCCAATGTCAATTCACCACAAAATTCCACAATCTCAATACCTAACAATAAATATCTTGAAATTTCCACTTCGGTTCCGCTGTTTGCTTTTTCAAATACGTATCTCAAATTTTATCTTCTTTAAACTATTATTCATTTTGAATCCAATGTGTTTTAAAGGATGAAAAAGAATATATATACATATATATATATAATTCTTAACATCCAACTTGATAATTTTCTAAACTAAAAGATATAAATATATCTTTCATCTCCAAGTTCTTTATTTATTATCTACTTTCTACCAATGTTTTTAAAAACTAAATCGAGCAATAGAAGTTTATCTGTTTATCGCAGACAAATAGTAAAATTTTTTTATATTTGTAAATAGTTTGTCTCATTTTACTATATTTGAAAACATTCATTTTTAAACCTTCTTCATTTTGTCAGGAGCGTATGGAGATAACATTAGTTTATGAAAAATCTAGTATGATTTTTTCTACAAACATTAGACAATAAAATTGAGTCTTTTAAATCAACATTATTTTATGATATAAATCTCACACAAGTGTTAAAGCCATCTTGTTGTGTCCATATTTGTATTCTTCCATTATTTATTTAATTGCATGCCATGTTTGACTAAATCTTCTTTTTCTTTTGAGGAGTTTCTTCAAATTCCTTGCACGTGTTTGTGGTTGGCATTAATTTGTAAAAGAAGACAATTTCAACTTCCTTTTTCTTAACTTTATTAATATATATTGTATGCTATTTGGCAATGGCACTTTAGATTTCCATTTTACCCTTAATTTTTTCAAAATGCATATTTTGCCATTACAAATCACACTTTTTATTCCTAAATTGTTATCAAAATTGAAATTTTAAATCATACCACGCATCATTTATCATATAGATGTTCATACATCACGTATTCTCAAATATCTTTTTAGTATCTTTATCAATATTTATATCTTTTCATATCCAGTAAACAACTGTATAAAGTGGTCATTTACGATTGAAGACGTAATATATTTACTCTCTTTTTTTTTCTCCCTACTTTATACTTTTTCTCTTGTCTTATAACAACAATAACTGCACTTTTTTTTTTTTTTCGTGCATCCTTTCACACAAAAAAGAAACCTATTTGTAATATCTATAAAATTTCACAATATTTTAGAAGATACAACATGGCTTCAATTTTTTTTAAAAGAATACATTATTTATATATCACTATTAAAGTTATCGATAATTTATTTTTACTCAAACTCATTTAAAATTATAAATGAAAATAATTTACTTCATTTTATAACTTAATTACTTTTAAACTTTTTTTTAATTGCATTCAACCCATTTCATATTCATTATAATTAACTAAATAAAACCTATATATATAGTTCTAGTCATTATTGTCAATTGTTTACAATCTAAATAAACTAAAAGTATATTTATTTAAAAATTTATGTTCTAAAAATCTTTAACCGTGTGCATTGCATGTGTCATCTAACTATAAATAAAGGTTCAATTATGATTTTGGTCCCTAAAATAAGCACCACCTTGCAAATTATACAGTCACCCAACAAGAGTCAAATCACTATTGGAAAAATTGATAACCACCCTACAGGTACATAGCCAGGGATGTGTATGGCATAGGTCAAAGCAGTTGGTGGAATTGGCGACCACCTTGCATGCTATCACCCAAATAGGGGATGTGTCTAAGAGGACTCACCCAAATAGGAGATGTATCTAAGAGGAGTCAGATCGCTATTAGGGTCGTTAGTGACCAATTCGATCACAACAATAGCCAATTTTATTAAATTTGTGGCCAATTAGAAATTATTGTGTCTCTAAATTAAAATTTGGAAATAGATAAATGGCTAACCAAAATATCTTGCGTCTCCTTTCTCTAGTCACAATAATAGGTTTATCATTGAATTCAATTGTGATTAAGCCTAGGCCACAATCGATAAATTTGGCTAGAGCCCAATTAGGGTGAAAATTATAAAACTTGATTCAACCAAATAATTAAAGTTGTTTGGCTTCAAAGTCTAACTAAATTTAAACTCATGGTGGAAATTTGGGCCAAAGAAAAGATTGGGTCAAACCCTAACTTTAGCTTAAGCGCAAGCCCAAATTTCTGGACCTAAGCCTATGCAAGGCCCATGAAACTCTATAAATAGAGATCTTACCATACATTCTAGAAGGAGATTAAAAGAACCGAAGACTAAAGTCCTAAAGTTCTCAAACTATGAAGCTTTAAAGAACGAAGCACTCAAGCTCTCAAGCCTGAAAAATTGAAAATCGAAGCTCTTAAGCTCTCAAGATCGAAGCTTTCAATCTTTGAAGACCAAAGCTTTCAATCTTTAAAGTTCTAAAAACCAAAGTCTCAAGCTCTAAAGAACTGAAGATCAAATCTCTCAAGTTCTAAAGAACTTAACACCGAAGCTCCCAAGCTTTAAAAATCCAAAAACCAAGACTTAGAAAAATTAAACTTCCTTTTACCCTTCGAGAGAAAGCACTAAAGAAACATATACTAGAGATTGTACCTACTTTATTAAATCAATACAAATACAAAGTTCATTTAATCAATTAAATTTCTCTATGAATCTTGTTTAACAACTAATCCCCTCATAAATGAGCAAGAATAGAGAAGAGGCTAAGAAGAAGGAAACAAAGTATATCTAATGTATACAACATAATATATTTGAGATATATTTAAATTTTCTAGAAATAAATCAGGGTATATTTGATAAGTACATAAACAAGATAATTTATACAATATATCATCTTATATATCGAAGAATATATGCAATGTATATATAATATACATTTACATTTTCCAATAAATTACCAATATACTCAACATATACTTAAAATTTTAATAGAGAGGTCAATTTCAACTAGAAATATGAAAGGAAAAAAAAAACAAAATCTCCTAAAATAGAGGAAATATTAATTTAAAATATCCTACCTTAAATGAATATGAACCAAAATTAATAAATAAAAAAATTAAGTCAAAATGATGTTAATAAAAAAAATTAATTATTTCAAAAGATTTTAAATCATAATTGAAAGGTTACATTGGTCCAAAATTAAAGATAAAAACACTTATCGAAATAATTCAAAATTTATGACATTTATGAAACACGTGCGGATGTAAATTTTTTTTTTTTTTCAAATACCAAATTTAAAAAGTTTAAAACAAAAAAGAAACAAAAATACCAAGGCCTTGCATGTGAAGCAAAATACAACTACCAATCTCAGGACACATTGAATAATTTGTTTGGTTTGTGTTTTGATGTTAATATTGGTACTTGATTTCAATTTTGGTTCTAAAGCTTTAAAAACTTCAATTATAATGAAAATTTCTAACACAAAAGTTTCTTTGTAACAAAGGTTGGGAATGAACTTTAAACTTTTTACATAAACTCCACTCTCACCTAAATCGTTACACACAAAATTAGTCTCACAAAGTCAAAACACCAACTAAAAATATGTTTTAACCGAATAATTTCGACATCCGTAATCTACTAAGTGCTCAAACCATTTTCTAACCAAACAAAAATCTAAAGAAAACTACATGTCATTTACTAATCAATTTTTTCCTCTAATTCTGGTGTGCATTTGTAACCTCAACATGCGGAATATCTCATCTCCCCCCTTTTCTTGTATGACCTCCATTGATACGATCCTTTCATTTCTTATCTAGGGAAAAAAACTATAGGGGTTTGCCTAAGAATTTTTAAACGGCTCACTATTCAGCATTCAATCAGATACATGATATTACATAATTAGAAAGGGAGATCAGCTGATCCAAGCTCTTTATCACCTGAGGCAGAAAAGTTTTGAGACATCGTTCTCCCATGCCGTCTGTCGATGCTATGAAAGTCAATCAACGTCCATAGTTTGTTCATCTTTACTATTGACAGACCAGAGCTTTATGGTCCGATCATGTGAGACAGTTGCAATACACTGTCCATCTGTTATTGAACAAGAACAATATCAGGATATCACGGCAGATATGCAGAATCAAGTTCTAAAAAGTATTTCGAGCATACAATGTACAAACTTACTCAGAGCTTAGTGTCAAAGTTGTATCAAGAACCATTCACATCAAAACCAAAGAAAAATGGCTATACTCTTTTATGGATGACGTTCTTAAAGACAAGAAAATTTCAATCAAACACCTTCCAGTGTTTTCATTTTCACAAAAACAGTTCTGTATCCTTAATAATTTCCTAAAGCCTTATTTTTCTTTATTCGTTCTTATAGATGACATATTTGGGTTGAGTTGGTCTTAATTTGAAATTCACATAACATTAGGGGGACAGTTGGCCCACTGGGTGGGATTAATAAGTCTGGAGTTAATATGTTGGAGTTAAAAATTTTGTGTTTCAAATGTAAGTTGTGAAAAGTAGATTAAGAGAGGAAGAAAAACTTTATCAAATGGAAAGATGAAGTTCCTCAATAAATGTAAAAAGGAGAATTGTTTAACTGTACACGTTGGATCGAGTCAAACATTCATCATCTGGAAAAAATTGTTCAAAACCGTAGCAAACCAACAACCCCACCAAAAAAGGTGTTCTAGATCCTCAACCACCACTGCAAAGGATACAGCATAGTGGCTTTATCAAATGGGACGAATTTCCCATGGTGCAGTCCAACGTACTGACCCTACTATTAAGAATTTACCAAAAAAAATTTGACCTTCTTTAGAATTTTCACCTTCCAAAATGAGGAAAACACCCAACAAGTAGCCCAAGAAGAGACTGCCAAACGCGAAAAAAGAGCTACAAGAAAACCTCTTGAATGGTTGGGATCTAGAAACAAGAGGAATTTCTCCTCGGATGAACCAAAGACGAAGAGGAATTTCTCCTCAGAAGAAAGAAAGGAAGAAGAAGCTCAAGAGAGAGAATTAAGTTCCCTGAGACGAAAAACCAGAATCTATCCAACGACACCTCATAGAAGAAAGACAGTACAAATGAGGAAAGGAAACATAGAGCAGAGGTGTTTATCTCCCAAGCATGTATTCTCCCAAAAGTAGCTATTGGAACCCACACCCATACTACACTAAAATTAAGTTCCCTGAGAAGGAAAAATAAAAACGACCGAATGATACCTCATAGAAGCAGTACAGACGAAACACAGAGGAGAGGGGTCAATCCTCCAACCACCTGTGAGAGATAATACCATGGACTGCGTTCAAAGGCACTCTTTATGTTTAGTTCTCACAATGGTCCATTATTTGTAGGAGATACAAGGCCTTGAATCATTTGGTTTGGGACTGCCAGTTTGCTCACCACCCTTGGAGTTGTTAGCTGAGATTGTTTAGCGTTTGTTGGGCTTGGAATGGAGTTGGCAGGGCTCAACTAAAGGAGGTGCTTCTGGGTTCTTACACACGGAGAAGAGTAAACTTTTATGGTAGACTAGCTGGCTTTGAAGTTTTGTTAGGAATTTGGCTTGAAAGGAAAAATAGAATTTTTAGAGGTAAAAGATCAGGTGACAGAAGTTTGGGAGGTAGCTAGGTTTAATACCTCCTTATGGGTGTCAATCACTAGAGCTTTTTGTAATTACTACCTAGGTCTTGTCTTTTGAATTGGAGTCTATTTTTGTAGTTAGAGTCCAACTCCCTTTCTCTGTTGAGCTTTCTTTTCATGCCCGTATATATTCTTTCATTTTTCTCAATGAAAACAGGGTTCCTTACTAAAAAAATATACGAGAAAGATTCTACATAAAAAATAAAAATAAAAACCTTCCAATCTAAGTTTATGGAAAAAAAGTGGAGTATTGACAAAAGAACTTGTGTTGGTTACTCCAATTAGAGGCTGTGAATTGTACAAGATCACAAAAATAAACAATAGAATTGGACATACTTGAAAAGACTTGCATTCCTCCTTGACACTTGTTTCTGTATCTTCAGACCATATAGACTCAAAAAGAGACAAGATATAGCTTAGATTAACAAAAGACCCTTCCCCACAAAAATAAAAGAAGGCCGTGCCATCAAGAAACCAACAGTAAAACCATCATATCCCTTCCCATACCTTCCCCCACCTGAAACCCCTCAAGGAAGTTCCCCCTACCCCAGCAAGAAGAGGTAAGGACAACTTCAAAAGTAAAGTAAATGTAATGACTAAAGTTTTCTGGATTTTTTGAACTCATAGTGCAGATTTTCAGAAATTTTGTGGCCAGGTTTTTTCTCCATTTCCGGGAAGGGAGGGGGCATTCTCATAGGGGTCTAGATGAGGAGGTTTTGAAGGGAAGATTTCAGTGATATGAAATAACGATCCAAGAGCAAAGGATTGGGGTTTTGCAATCTGGAAATCCTGTAGACTGTAGGCAAGGCATACGTCATCAAACCCAACAAATTATCGTCCTCCAGTCAAATTATTTCAAGCACATTAGTTCATTATACCATGAAAAACATAGGAAAAAAAATGTACGTAACTGAAATGTGTGGAAGGCCATAAAATGATGCAAAATGGTGTACAGTAATAACCTAGGTGGTAATCAGTGTAAAAACAACAATAATAGTAATGACCTAGGAGTTGATAAATAACTGACCTGAAATTATATCCAAAGATGTAACTTTTGCTTCATGACCAGAGAGTGTCTTCACAGGCTTAAAATCTCGAGCAGACCAAATCTGCCAAAAATAATTATAGTAAATGAAACCTTAGACTGCAAGTGAGATGAAGCAACAATCAAATGAAAATATCAAGATTTGAGCAATATTATATCATCCTGACAGTGTTCAAGATTACCTTTGCTGTCATATCAAATGATGCAGTAACCAAGAAGTACCCTTCTTGGGGCTCATATTTCACCTGTGAAACTAGGTTTGAATGTGCAGGTATTATGTAAAGAGATTTTTTCTTCCTTAAATCCCATATCCTACAAGTGTTATCTTCGCCACCAGTAGCTAAATGATAACCATTGGGTGAAAAACTAACTCCAAGGACCTGGTTATAACATCATAGACATATGGAATCCATTGAAAAGCAAGGTATCAGTAAGGAGCAAATGAGTCAAATTTATTGAAAACAAATGTTCTACAGTCCCATAGAAAGTAAGGAGAGAGATTTACTGGCTTGACATGGCCTTCTAAGGCAAGAACACTTCTACCCGTTCGAAGATCCCAAACACGAGCAAGTGCATCAAGTCCACAAGATGATACCAAGGATCCATCATGGTGGAAAGCTATCCCATAGACACTTCTACTATGACCTTCTTGAAGAAGTAACTCTACACCAGTTTCAATGTCCCATAATCTCCACGTCTTGTCAAAGCTAGTCGTGCCCAAGTACTTGCCTGATGGGTGGAAGGCAATTCGTGCAAGGCGGTCCAAATGGCCCTCGAATGTTTTAAGGAGAGATCCTTCAGCAGACCACAACCTTGCAGTTCGGTCAGCAGACGCAGTTGCTAAACACTCACTCACTGGAGAAAACATTACATCAGTAACACGCTCTGTGTGTCCCTTAAAGTTGGAAACCTTCCTTACTTGAGGCATGCTCCACAATTTTGCAACTCCACTTAATGAACTACAGAAATAAAACAAGAAGAAAAATGCAAACCATCACATGCAAAGCCAGTAGAAGTATGCAGAAAAGTAAAATGAAAGCTAAATACAAAGCCTATAAAGCTTATCAAATATTGGAATCGAATATGGAAAAACCTTCACTTGTACATTATCTTTGGTTTCTTGTTCAGCTGAGGAATTGTAGCTGAGTAGGAAGATGATAGCTAATTTATAGCCACAACGATTTATTCCCTTTGTTTTTTCCTCCCCTTCTATCAGGAGGTGAAATGGGGGTGATATTGGAAAGGAGAAACTGGTATAGAAACTAAAAATTTTGAACTGCAAAAATGAGAAGGTTTACCTAGTGGCAAGGAATTTTCCATCAGATGAGAAAGAACAACCAGAAAGTGGTCGATCATCTCCTATCTCACTGCAGTCCAGGACCAAACTTCCAGCCTGCCTCAGAGCCCAATCCATTTCGGCTTCCACATCTTCATCTGGGTCATCCCTTTTCCTCTTTGCACGCTCAAGACGTGAAGCTGCTCTTAGGATGGAATACTTTGCAATATCAATTCTTGCATCCAAGAGAGCTTTGGACCCCTCGGTATAAAAGGGATACTGAAGCACTTCCTCCTCAGCCTCCTCAGTTCCACCAGTAGCTGCAGCCTCCTCTTCCTCATGAACTTTCATCAGCTTCTCTAATTGCCCTTCAGCATCCAAACGTGCCATTATTGACCGCAACCTGTCCCGTCTTTCCATTTCTCTTTCTCCAAAAAGGGTTATGGGTTCACCAAGACGACGAAGACGAGCTCGAACAGCCATGTCATTAGTAGGCACTGCTAGAGCAGAAGCACGACGCTTCATCAGAAATTCCTGCATGGCTTTTTCCTGACGCTCCCTTACCTGTCTGCTCTCTTCTGATACTTCATATTCTGCAGTTGAACCTGGAGCTGTTCGGGAAGGAGCCAATTCATCATGTTCCGAGTCTGAGTCACTTGTTCTCATCTCACCATTTTGTGTTACATGGGGTCTAAAGAGGGGAGGTCGGCTCGGAAGAGGAGCCAATGGACGGATAATTGGAGTGGGGATAGGAGCAATGGCAGGGACAATCGAAGGTGGAATAACTGATGTAGCTGCTGGTTGAATTGGTTCTGCTGGATTATCAAGATCCTCATTTTCACCACCAGGAAGGGTTTCAGGAGATTCCGCAGCAGTTGATGCAGGGTTTTGATCATCAACTTCCATGATAGCTCTCTCGGAAATGAAACTTCTAAACAAAACAAGCTTGTCCTAGATATTATGTTCCTCTTTTCATTCCTCCTCTACAATCAAGCTCCTAAAAATTAGTTAAGATAATACAAATGAGAAACAAAATCGAGCATAAATAGTAAAACGTGAATTTCATTGTTAACTAGAAACTTTCAAAAGTACAGGGGAAAAATACCAAACCATTCACGAAGAAACGGTAAGTACTATTCTGAGGCCGCACCGGCCCTATAACAGATTATCAAACTGGCATTAGAAGATAGATATAATTCACGAAAATAGAAATAAAATCCCTCTTTTCTACTCTGAACAGCACATTGCAATACACACTTTCTAGACTCTTATAGTTTCATAAAAACAAATTTCTCCCATCATGTTCGCAGTAGTAACACGAGTCGGGAAAAAGGATCATCACTAATACGGCACCAGAAAAGGCCAATCAAGAGAGAGAGATGAATGAAATAACTAAAGTTAACAGAGAGAGAGAAATAGAATGAGAAGTGAAGGGAGATTCAGATCTAGCAAAGGATGTGTACCGTCAAAACACCATTTCCAGCCGCCGGAGATGGTACAGACTTGCCCTCGTCAACAGGTGAAGTTTCAGTCCAATTTGGAATGACGGGGATGCCAGACGGACAGTAACCAACTGCTAGGAGGCGGCACGAGCGGGAAAAGAGACTACGGCGGCGGCGGCGGCCCGGAGCTGCTGAATGGAAGGGAACCGGCGTCAAGGAAAAAGATGGACTCCACGTGAGAGTGAGGGAAGATGAAAGGGGTGAGTAAGTATTACTTAGGTTTCCATTTCTCTATCTTTCTAAATTATTTTATTCTAATAATTGTGGTATTAATTTACCTTTTCTATTACGTTTTAGGAAAATTTTGTTGAAACTTATAACTATATTAATAAAATTTCTAATTTTTTATAAATAAATTAATTTAAACTCTGAGTGATAATTCTTTTTAGAATCATCATATATCTATTATAATTATCTATGTTGTAAAATCGACATTTGAATAAATTGTTTGAAAATTAAAAAAATAATAATATTAACATGACAAAAATAAGTTTGTGCTTGTTTTTTATTTTTTAAACTTTGATTGTTTCCTTACAATTCTATTACCATCGTTTTCATCATTTTAAACTAACAAGTTTTTTTTTAGTTACTTTGAAAATATTTCTAAAAATAGATTATAAAACAAAGAAATCAATTGTGAAAAAAATGTTTATATGTCTAATTTTCAAAAACCTAAAATTAAAGGTCAAATGGTTATTAAACGTGACTTTAATTTTTAGAATCCAAATCTAAGACTTCATTTCATAACTAGTTAGGCCTCGTTTGTTAACTATTTGGTTTTTGGTTTTTGGTTTTTGGTTTTGGAAAATAAGTCTACATCCTCATTTCCTACAATGATTTTGCATATTTCTTAAATGTAGTGGTTAAATTCATAGCCAAATTCCAAAAACAAAAACAAGTTTTCAAAGCTATGCTTTTTTTTTTTTTTTCAAATTTTGATTTGGTTTTTCTAAACAAATGAATAAATATGAAAGCGGAAACAATATTTATAGGCTTAATTTTCAAAAACAAAAACAAAAAACCAAATGATTACCAAACGGGACCTTAGTTTTCAATTTTTTGTTTGTTGATTTTCAAAAATTAAGTTTATAAAAGCTACTTTCACCATCACCTTTTAGAAATGTTTTAAAAACTCAAACCAAAATTTGAAAACCAAACAAAAAATAGTTTTAAAAAGCTCATTTATGTTTTAAGTTGATTGATAATTCAAATGTTCAGTTAAGAAAATGAAAATTAGGATAAAAAAGTGGTAAGAATACAAACAAAATTAAATTAAATGTTATTAAATAATGACTACACAATCAGTTGTATCTTTTAAATCTTTAAAAATTAATTTGTATATCTTAGAAAGCATTTAGGACTCTTTGGTAACAATCATGTCTATAAAATCTATGTTTGTTCTCTCAATTTGTTTCTTAAAGTTTTCACATATCTTAAATAAATACTTCAGTTCTTAATCAAATTCTAAAAAGAAAAACTACTTTTACGATAAAAAAAAAAAAAAAAAACTTATGACTTTAAAGATCAATATTTTTTTTTAAGAGAAAAAATAGAAGAGATTTGCCACATTTTGTTACCGAATGGGGAATCTCTTCAACAAGATCAAGATGAGTGAGATAACTAAGCATGGAACAACTAAAGAGTGGCCACGTAATTGCAATATCGTTTAACATGCTATAATGTTTTTCTAGTATAATACACTAAGGAGGCTCACTTTTTGGTTGCTTAACATATAATTAAGTCAAGCTCGCTTTTATTGCTATGCTAAACTATCCAATGTTATCGTGTCCATTCAGTTCAAGAACTTCAGAATATGTCTAATAAAAATATCATACCATTCAACTTTCAATTTTTCATTGTTTTCTTTGACATTTATTTGTTTTAAATTCTATCTATTAAACATAAAAATTCAAATAGATATTTCATGGAGTCCATTAAACACTTTATGAAAATTCGAAACCAAATAAACACAAATCTAGACGAAACTTCTAAACACTAAATTAGCAATTTAACATTCTTTTTTTCTTACTCTCTTTTCGATTTCATCCTCACTAATTCTCCTTTTCTCTCTTACATCTAACTTCTCTTTTCGTCGGATTCAGCTATAACCAATCACGAACCATTGTGGTCAATTGGCATCCCAAAAAACCTTTAAAACACCATCGGCCATACCAATTTACGACATTAGCCTTAACCCAAAACTAATGCCAACCAACTAATCATCCCCCCGTTAGGTGGTTTTGTATGAAGTATAGTTAAACGGCCTCTGAAGTAAAATACTTCAATTGAATTTAAAAACACCGCAAAGTTCACATCATCGGCAAAAGAAAACTGATTGTTGATGTCAATTTTCACAACCCAAGACCTCCAATGTTCCAGTTGGAGCAGGGAAAAATTGAAAATGTGAAAAAGAAAGTGTCTACGCTATGTAAAAGCTTATTACCCTCCACAATAATCTCCAAGGAGGAACAGATTTCCTAAGGCTTGAGAGCCAAGGCCAGTCCGATCTTTGCACTCTTTTCGATAGCCCGTGTATCGACTTCTCCTGAAATGGTGAACAAGGATTTTGGGCGCCATTCGTGCTGGATTAGACCGCTTGCCCTACCGTAGTTGTTCACCCGAGCCTTCACTGAAGTCAGGGGGTCAAGAGCATGCTGTGTGCCTATAGTGAGAGTATTCTCGTTGCTTGAAAAGCTGTGCGACAGCTCCGCACCAACAGCTGTGTTGCTCAAGGGGCTAACCAGGTGGTAGTAGGAGGCCGTGAGGGCATCACCTTTGTCGTTCCTGTAAATTGTCAACACAGATTGCCTATCATATGTATGGTCTTGGTTATGACAGAAAGGCTTTAAGTTGTATTGGTTTTTTTTGCTATGGCCTTTTTCTATGGCACATGCCACATGCAAAGTGGTTTTAACCAATAATTAAAAAATAAAAAAATAAAAACAGAAAACGTCGTTCTGAAGTGAAAGATTTCCAAATTAAGAGTTGATCTTTTCAAGAGAGCATAAATCTTCTGAGAGAGAATGTAAAGAGCTCTCTCCTTTCTTGATAAAAAAAGAGTAAAAGTGCTCCATTTTTGTTATTCTGCTGAAAGAATATCATTTTGAGAATGAACATAAAAATAACTGTTGGAAAGGAATTTAGGGACTGGAGTCTTCTTCAGGTTGGCTCCTTTGTGTGTGTTTTTGTACGTGTATTTTCCCATTTTCGTCTCAATGAAAGTCAAATTCTCATTACTAAACAAAGGTATAAAAAAAAAGAAGTAAAAGGAAAGAGCTTGCTTTCTTACAGGGTAAGGGCCGCAATAAGGTCAGAGTGAGTGTAACTCAAGCCTGCATTCAATTTAGTAATGTTTCCTGAAGCAGTGTCGAATGACAAATCTGTCCCAAGTGAGAGTTTGTCATTTCCAACAACGCCAGAGAAGTTAACAATGGGGCTGGCAGTCAGACCAATGCCAGTGCTTATTCCAGCATATTCATGTTGATATTGGAGTTCAACCTGAAGAAGTGATCACAAATCAGATACAAGAATATCAATCTGTGCCCATACGGATGTAAATTGCTTAATAATTAATGCTACATGATAGTCTATATTTTAATATATAGTCTAATATGCAGTATACACATTCAAAAGTGAAAGTAAAATACACACAAATTATTACATGCTCAACATAGTTGAAAAAATAAACCAATTTAACTAATTCTTTCAATAAAATTATATAATAATAGGGGAAAGAATGCTTGCAAGAAATTCCAATAAATTTTCCACAATAGCCGCTCCGTCCACATCCCATCCTATGAAGATTTTCTCAGAAGATGGGAAGTTCATTCTGGGGCAAGGATGAGGGATGGAGAAGCCATCACCGTCTCTACCCATAATTAGCAAACTACAGAAGATCATCAATTTGTTTTGTCCTAGTAACATTACATAATTTAAGAAGGAAATTGATTACTACCTTGCCAGATCTCTGGTCAGGAACACGAAAGCTAAAAATTGTCTTCAACCCTGGAGCAGGTTCATCAATGGTAACAGTAGTGTGAACCTACAGCTCAAGCAAAAATAAACATTTAGCTTTAAGACTTTCACATCAGCAGCTGCACAAGCTAGTTTTTCTGACACAATACGAAGGAAACTATTTACATCCGAACACTTCTGAGCATCTCATTATACAAACTTATTCAGTGAAACTATATTTTCAAAACATATGCAAACCTTATCAAATGTTTTACTGATTTAGACTTACATTGGAGTTGGTGTCAACTTTTACATCAGTTGTGATGTTGTTGTTCTTTAGCTGAGTGCTTACATCTGCCAAAAATATCTCACCTTTCTTAACTCCAGTTGAACTGATAGCCTAAAAAGTGAATCAAAGAGAAAGTTTAGTAATAACAGAAGAGAAATACAAAGACGAAAGATGCAACATACTGCATCATTTAGGGGTCAGAGAATCAAATGATAGTCTCATAACAGATTCATAAAAGTCAGTTATACATTATGTCCTAAAATAGATTATGGCACTTACCATATCTGCCTATCATTTTACTTTACACATGAAAACAAAAACAATTTAAAGAATCTCTAAATATAATGAAAAATTAAAGAAATTAGAGCTTTGTGTAAGAGATTGTTTAGACAAACGAGAGCTTTCAATGTATCAAAATTTTTATGGTTAGCTAAAAGGGGCTTTTCCTTGGGAGTGCTCGTGAAAAAAACTTGCATTCGGCTGAAGTAATTTAAGAAAATGGTGCACCTTATTTAACGCAATCGCAAATGTCAATTATAAAATATTAAACCATAAAATACAACGAAAAAGAGAACGTACATTGCTAAGGCTTTTAATATTTTCAGTTCTTTCTTCAATGACCTCTAACAAAAACTACGTAACACGAATCCAAGAATGCTCCCGCTCTTAATTCCTCTGCCTTAGCACTCAGTAAAGAGAAATTAAAAACAAGATCGACATCCGGTTTGAAAATGACAATACTGACAGAAATAAATTCTTGAATCTTCGAAACAAAGATTAGGCCCTTCCGACCTACCTACCAAGCACGACGAATATTAATAACATAGAAAGAAGCGAGGTCAGTCGGTCCGTCGGTCAGTGAGTCGGTTAATTTTCCATTTCAAACGTTTCTCAAGAACCAGACACAAACGATACACAAAGGAATTACAGCATAAAGAAGGAACAACAATTTGTTAATTGCAATGAACAACGCTGCCAAAGCAACAAAATCCGATTGAAAATCTAATGCAAAATAAAAAATCAGAAACTCACAACTCCACCGGAAGTGTAAGTAGTGACGGTGAATTTATGGTCGCTCTGGTAATCCTTGTAGAGAAGATCTGCGGAAAAGAGAAATCATTTCAAGGAGTTCAAGAACAAGAAATGCATAGAGAAAAAAGAAGAAGAAAAGAGAATGAAGAAGAAACGAAGGAACCTCTAGCTTTTTTGCCGATGTCGGAGTAGAGACCTGGACCTTTCCCCATGGCTTTTCCGAGAAGACGAGATTGAAGAGCTTTGGCGGAGAGGGAGAAACCAAGAAATCGTGGTGAAGTCTGGCCCTTGAAATATAATGACCAAATAAAATAAAAACCAACGCCGAAGGAAGAAAAGGAGAGAGTTTATTTGAACCGTTGGATCTTGCATTCGGTGTCACGCGGATTGGTGGCCGTCGATTTGTGGTCTAATGAGGCCTCGAGAATCGGGACATCTGGCACGCATATTCGTTGTTCCAAACCCTTCGTTTCGATTTCAATTTCCGAATTTATATTACGAAAATTATTATAAATACAAAAAAAACATTCACTATTTATAAATATAACAAAATTTTACTTTTTATTGATCGTGATAGATTTAGGTAGGGGTATTCATTCAAACTGCAGAAACCTAACGAATAATGCATAGAAATCGAATTCTGTGATTTGGTTCGGATTTTTTAAATGTAAAATCATTTTTTAGATTCGATTCAGTTTAGGCCATGAAACCGAATCCAAAACCGAACCGAATTATATATATTTTATTATATTATTAAGATATAGGTTAAAAAACACTTTTGATCCCTAAAAAGTAAAGAAATGAAGCAAGAGTGAGAGCGAGATCACACATGTCATTTTATCATAAACATCCTCTATCTCTCTTGCTCACTCTTGTTTGCTCTCGCTCACTCTCTCTTTCTCTTGCTCTCGCTTATTTTGAATTCTAAAATGAAAAGAGAACGAAAAAAACAAATAAACCATAAAACCGAACCGAACCAAATCGCATTGCATATATGCGGTTCAGTTCGGTTGCTGTATAAAAGAATTTCAAAATTTGCTGTTTGGTTCGGTTTGAGCCTCAAACCAAACCATGAACACCCCTAGACCTAAATAGATATTTATCAGTGTCTATCTAATAAAGTGATAGATGTCTATTTGAATATATGCAGATAGATTGCTGTATTTGTAATTATTTTTTTAACATTTTTGGTATTTTTAAAAACATCCCTTAATATTATAGATTTATTTCGATTTTCCATTTATTAAACTAGTTTAGCTCATAAATCACTATTATTTAGGAGAAATAAAGAGAAATTTATGATAATGCAATTAAATTTTGTTCGATTTAATATATATTTATTCAATTATATTTAAAAATACTTCTAGTTTCAGCCATTCTTCTTCTTAAAAAATGTTATTACAATGTCAGAGCGGTCATAGTTTCAGCCAGTCTCCTTTCAGGCAACTACGAAAAGGATATAACTATACAAGTCGGAAATAATTCTAAAATAGTTAAAAGAAACTTTTTGTTATTTTTAAAATCATTTCAAAATATGTTTTTAATCATTCGAAAATAATTTTGACTATATAAAAGTTGTATTTAATAGGGTAATGTTAAATATTAAACTAATTTGAGTAATCTAAGACGTGTTCCGAAGTGATTTTAAAACATGACAAAAATGATTTTAACAATTTCAAAATCACTCTCAAACATGCACTAAAGTATGAAGAGAAACTCCTAGAAAATATTATGTATAAATATTTATAGGAGATAAAGATTCGAGAAGGATTAGCTGTTATAGGATAATAAAAATATTTAGAAAGTGTTTAGGACAACAAATAGATTTGTTAAATCATAAAACTCACGAAGTGTTGAAATTAATGTTTTTTTTTATTGAGTTTTAAGAACTTGGAACAAACATGACTTTAATGATTTCATATTCGGCAATCCGACCACGTAACAAGAATACAATTACATCCATTTGCAATCCCAATGGTCCATTATTACAAAATAGGAAAGATATAAAGAATGTTTTTCTTTTTATTATTATTTCTCAAATGTTTTTTAAGTCTATTGTTTTTACTTTTAAAAGCAATTCCATATATATCAACGTAACACAAAATAATGGTAAATTTAGTACAATTTAAAATTATGGATAAACATGATAAAATTTTAACTTCTATTACTAATTGAGGTCTAAAACTAATCGAATCTATCAATGATATATGTCTATGACTAATAGATCTATCAAATATATTAAATTACTGATTTACTCAAAAACTTAAACTAGTGGGTAAAGGCAAATTTAAAATATCTTCTAACAAAATAGAGATCACTAACTAAGGTATATCAATGATAAATCTATCACTGACGAAGATCTCGCAACAATAAGTGTCTACCATTGATTGCTTGCATGCTTGTTTGCTATGATGTTAGTTATTTTAGTATATCATATCAATAAAATATAAATATAGTATATAAGACTCATATTGCTTTACTTCATTTACTATTAGATGATTTCTTGCATGTTCGTTTTTTTCAGGAATGTTATGGATGTGCATTAACAATAAAGTAGAAATACTATATTAATGATATTTAACTTTTGTTTTTTTTTTTTAATTTTTTTAATTTTTATTTTTATCTTTAATCATTTGTACGTTCATTTGTTTATTAAGTGTATCATTTGGAATACTCTATCAAGAATATTATAAATGATATATGAATAATATTTGTATGTGTATCTGCCATATTAGATCTATTATTTATATAACTAATTAATAGGGACACACATACGCACACCTGATTAATTAGGCCACACACAATATACCCCCTTGATAATAGACATATATGCATGTAGTGATAACATACGCATTTAGTGATAAACTCTTAAAATGGTCTAACGTCTATCTCAATAAGCTACAAAATAGTATATTAAGGATAGATTCGAAAATTTAGAAAAATTGTCATATTTGCAAATTATTTATTTGTGTGACATATTTGCAAATATGATAAGCAATTTTGCTATCCATTATTATCCATGTTTTTAATGTGCAGACAACAAATGAAAATTTCTGAAAGCTATAAAAATAGGTATCACCCACTAATGGTTCGGTAAAAGAGTTGTTTTTCTCAACCTAAATTATTTCAATTCTTAGAATGAGAATAGTTATATAACAAGTTTATTTTTTAAAGAAATTGAGAAATGAGAATAAAAAAAAAAAATTGGAATGATATCAAATTGAGTCTTTAATTGGAAATTTATGTTGGACGATTGAAATACTTTATTAAGAATATGTGGGTAATGTTTAATTTATCTCATGATTCCTACTCTACTTTTAGCACACATTTCATCCCATCCCAACATATATATAGTTCACTACACAAACACCTTTTTCTAAAGCATAAAGGTTCAATTGAATTAAATGAAAAAAAAAAATGCAGGACTTTAAAATAGTTAACAAATTAAAGTAAAGATATCTACTTTTTTGTTAAAAGATTATAGGTTTAAATTCCTATATCACATCAGAATAATAATTATCTACTTTAAGTTAAGTTAGTAGGCAGTTTTCCACTTTATCACTATTAAAAATTTGATAACTGTTTTTTCTTAAAAAAAAAAAAATATATATTTCCTCTCTCTAAGCTTGTTTATGAACTTGCATGAATTTGAAAGATTGAGCAAGAAGCCACTATGAAGCATTTGACTTGCATATTTTATTTTTATTCCTTGATGATTATATTCTCATTCCATTCTCCTTTTATAGAGTCTGGGACATTGAATAATTTTTTTTAACCGCATGCAAAAAGAGTATGGAATTAGTAAGTGCATTAAGATAAGTCAACTAAGTTGACACATCTGTAGCACCCTCATCGATCTAAAAGCGATGTATTTTTCGACTATTATTTATGAAAGAAATAAGAGTAAGCAGACCATTCGGCTAACGTCAATCAAGAAGTAGTGTTCTTAAACATTCAAATTTATTAATCACCAAGAGTGAACTTAAGCAATAAAGTCCCCTAACGTTGATCAAGATTGGATGTAAACAATAAAATCCCATAGTGTTATCATCATCATTACATTATTGCATGGAGATAGAAAATACTTATGAATTATGTACTTTGGATAAAAAAAAATATAATACTATATCTTTCAAAGTTTCAATAATACCTTTAAATTTTTAAAAAGATTAAAACATATCACTGTCATTAGTTTTAAATGAAAACGGTAAACACTTTGATTAAAAAATATACACTTAGCTTTGATAAAGGTTCCAATATGCCTTTAAACTTTAAAAAAGGTTAAAAATATAGCTAATGTTAGTATATGGACAAAAACTATTAGTGACACGTTTCAAAAGTACCTTATGAATTTTTAAAAATTGTATTATTAATATCTTAACTTAAAAAAAAGGTTTAACATGTTCTCACCGTTCGTATAGTTAATTTTTGTTCATGTAGTTACTCCCATTTGTCCTATATTTCTTACACCAACTTTGTTAGCAACCAAACAGAAAATTCAAAACTTCAAGCCATAATATAAAATCGTACAAAATCACACCAAAGTAGGTCTCAAATGAAAATTTTCCTTAAAAAATTCAACAAAATGATACATCGACAAATACAGACAGAGGCAACAAAAGAATATCATCTTCGATCATGGGAAACCTTTTTAATTGACCACAGTATATTGACTAATTTAACTAAAAAAAAAAATTAATAAAGTCTTCATCAAAACAAATTCGGTAATGCACATATTTTCTTCCTTTTTTCCTCCTCCTAATAATTGTCCTCAAAATTTTGACCAAAATTCTCAACGTTTGTATCTCTTTTTGTATATTAGACTTAAACAATGTATTAATAAACCCACCTAACCACTAAATTACAACCTTGTTAAACAATGTAAGCCCTAAGGCCTCCTGGCGGTTCCATTCATTCTCTTTCTTCTAGATAGCATTTATATCTTATTTGAAAGGGATAGCTTTATAGATTGTGGAATGGGAAGGAGGGGAGTAAGAGGAATTAGAAAAAAAGTTAAGGGTACTAACACAAATTTTAAAAGTTTAGAGATATTTAATTATCACAAGATAATAAAGGTTTTTTTTGTTCATATACTAATGGTAATGATGTTCTTTTAACCTTTTTTTAAAGTTTAAAGTTATTATTAAAACTTTTTGAAGTTCCTGAAGTGTTTTTGAAACAAAATAATAACAATTTCTTTTTTTTTTTTTTTTATCTAAAACTAATGGTAAGGGTAGTTTGGAATCTTTCTTTTATTTGAAAATTTTAGCGGTATTGTTAAAACTTGAAAGTTCATGAGTGGTTTTACAAACCATTACTTCACATGTACATGTACACACTTTTACTTGTATCAATCGAACTCTTAAATTTTCATAAATAAATCAATATGAACGGATAAATTTAAATTGATTTTAACTAATTGAATCCAGAGAAAAATGTTAAATACATTTATTTATTCCAAATAAACAATGTTTCGTATGAGGGACCACTCAAGGCAACTTGAGACATTAGGCTAAAATTTGAACTTGGGCTTTTAACTTTTTAACCAGACTTAAATTTAATACTTCTTGTGAATAAAAAGGGTCACATCCCCTTAGAAAATGGGTCTATTGTAGTGGTTTCTTTTTGTGCATTGCAACAATTAATAATCGCTGTAACATCTATATTAGCAATTTTATACAGTATTCGTCTTGTTAACTGCACGATGGTTACTTCTCCAAACGACAAAGGCGGGCTTGGCATAAACAGATTGGGAGATACAAATTTCTCCCTGCTTTGCAAATGGCTGTGGAGATTCCACGAAGAGGAAAACCCCCTTTGGAAGAGACTGACCCTTGCCAAACAAGCTTAACTTTGTGGGGGACATCCCAACAACAAGCAGATTTTGTAGCACAAAATCCCCTTGGACATTCATAATTAAAGGCTTCGACTGGTTCAAAACGCAACCAATCCTCGAAAATTAACAAAGGAGATAATATCTCTTTTTGGAAAGGAAAGTGGCATGAAAGGAGTCATTTGGCTTAAAACTTCCCTAGACTGTTTGCTCTGTCACAATTCCAAATGGTACTATTAGAGATGCTTGGAATGGTGAGAAGGTGGATTGGGATATACACCCTAGAAGACCCTTAAGGGATAGAGAGCAAATTACATGGAATGATCTCAAAGGAAGCTTCATTATACCAAATGATAGCAGAGGTAGGGATAGACCTATTTGGAAACGTGATTCCAATGGAGTTTTCAAAACATCAACTGTTAAAGAAGCTCTGTTCAATCAATCAAATAGACTGACTCCACCATTGGAAGCAGATAAATACAAGAAGATGTGGAAATCACATATTCCTAAAAAATGCAAATTCTTCCAATGGACTTTATCCCACAGAAGTATCAATACTATGGAGAATTTACAAAGAAAGCTTCCAAGTCATAGTCTAAACCTCAACTGGTGCATCCTTTGCCAGAAACACAATGAAAACATGGACCATATCTTCATCAGGTGCAACACTGTGTTCAATATATGGTCCAAGGTGGCTTTGGAAATCGACTGGCACAACAACCACAACTCAGTGGTCTCCCTGTGCAGAGAAATGTTTGAAAACAACTAAAATTCCATGAGCAGGATCATTACTTTCAACTTGATAGATTGTGGGAAGACATTCATACCCTTGCTGGATTGTGGTCTCACATAGCTCCCAAATTTAGGATTACAACCCCTCAACTATTGCTTTAAATCTCAATACCTTTTGTACAGATTAACTTTGCTTGGGCTTATCTCTAGCCCCTTAACAACTTTTGTAACCCCTTCGCTCTTATAGAATATCAATGAAAAGGGAGATGATGAGGGTGCTAAGAAGGTGTCCACTTCGTGGAGATGTTCGGGTGCACCCCCTAACCCACTGTATTCTCTTTCAAAATAATAATAATAATAATAATAATAATAATAATAATAATAATAATAATAATAATAATCACTGATAAAAGTGATGTTAAGAGGTTTATTGCAGTGGTTTTTGAAACGTGTTGGAATTAATTTTGTAAACCATTCCAATATCCAATTCAATAGCAATAATTATTTTTGGTTGATAAAAATATATTTCAATTTATGGCAACGTTTTCGATTGTTTATAACAAAGATTGGAAGCTACGTATTGCAACAATACTAAGTTTGCGAGCAATTGCAACATTTTTAAAAGATTTTTTGCAACAATTTTGTCCAACATTTCACAACACTTACTAATCATTATGTATAGATTTTTTTTTTTTTTTTTTTTTTTTTTTTTTTTTTTTTTTGTATCAATTACAATTATTCTAATTAATACTATATTGCAATAGTTCAAACTAACATTTGTAACACTTTTATTAATTGGTTTAAATACTGAACCAATTAAAAATTGGTCATCAAAGTATTTAAAACTTTTTTCTTTTAACAGTGATAACAAAAAGTGGTACTAAAAGAATAAGTCATAAAGTAATTAAAATTTCAAGACAAAGTAATAAAATATTATTCATTATATTAACCAAATACATTATCAAATTTGTACAAAATATGTCCAACATCCTTAAGAAAATGAAAATAAAAGACTAATCAAACTACTTCATTACAACAAGTCTTCACCAAGTGATTCCTTTGAACTCGATGTCGTATATCTTGGCGATTATTTCTTCGAATCCTATTAACAAATTAAAATAAAATATTATTATTACAAGATAGATGTAAAATCAACAAAATCAAGTTAAGTACCCAACAAAATAGTTACTCACAAATAGTGAGTAAGATAATTACTAATAAAAAAAATTTAGGAAACTCAATGCTTAAATTACCATGTTGTTTGCAAATGAACAAATACATCAAATTGAGGAGGAAAAGATCTAGTGATTGAGATAACACACCAAGTCCCTCTACATATGAGGCATATACTAACTAATTACACAAGGACTCAAAAGAGAATATATATATATATATATATATATATATATATATATATTTGTGTAAATGACCAACTGGATCACTACCATTTGAATTAATTTGTAAGGAAAAATCACATGCCAACAAGATATTTATAAGCAAACAACTTGTCTAAACATTGTATTTTGTCCCTCTCTCTGCAATTTAAAGATGAAGAAACATCATTAAAAAAAAGTTGCTGAATCTTGGTCAGGCACTCCAAAACTAATCTGAACCTCAAATAGAGAGTATGCAAAGATTAGAGACTAATCTTACAATATTGTAATGAAGTTCAAAAGGGTTCGTTGAAGACAACTTACTAAATCATACTAATGAGCTCCAACGATGTAGGTCGTCTCATCCGTTCCGAGTTTCGTGTCATGCCTTGTAGAAGGCCATCAAAAGTAGAACGATAAGCTGCTAATGGAGAACAGTGATTATGAGCACAAGAGTTTAGGAATATATATAGAGGAAAAAAGAAATTGTTGGTGATGAGGAATCACTAGATGCACCTGATTATCCCCAACAAGATAACTGAGTATGTCTACTTATTCACTTGATGAGCCAACTCCAATTAATTTTTCAAATTCCCTCATGGCATCAAGATTCGCATTAAAATCAAATATTGGCTCGATCTTGTCAAGAGCTTCTTTTGCAGCTTGTCTTTGTTGTTGTATAGAGCATATCTTTGGAGCAGCAACAACAACACGGTGACCAATATTAGAATTATTGGAAAAAAGTGTTTGTTGAGCTTTCAAAATGGTACCACTAAATTTGGCTTTTAGCATCTCTACTCGATCAGCCCTTGTGGGTGACAACACACTACTCTTTGTTGGTGGAGTTTTGAATTGGGTTACTTTGGAATCACAATTGGATTTCTTTGTTTGGGCAGTGATTGATGGTTTCAAAATTGTTCTAGTTTTGCATGAAACAACCTTGGGGTTTGAAGAACGACAAGCTATGGATCTTCGTTTTATCTGCATCATCTTCATCTTTTGAATGCTTCCTGTGAGAGAGAATATGAGAAGAAGATGAGAATCAATAAATAAAATCCATAAAACTCACATATTAAAGAAAATTAACGAGAACCATAGTATTTAACTCAAGGTTGATTAGTGCTATTTCTTGCTAAAATAGTTGATCTTAAGCTATATGTTAATTACTATAATTAAATTTATAAATAAAAAAATAAAAAAATAAAAAAATATATGTTTGTGTCTATTTGCTTCTCGAAATTTTAAAAAGAAATTTTTAAAAAAATTTAAAAAACATTCTAAACGGTAGATTTGAACTCATTTAACTGTTAATTGACTTAATAAACGGTATATCATCCCTGTTTCCACAAAGATCATCGATCCAAAATCTGGTGTTGCGAAGCCTGTGATTGTATCTGTGGATGCATGGGATACGGCCAAGCACAAACATGGAAGTTCTGGCCATTGGCCAATTAGCTGAAGCCAGCATTCAAGAAAGATGGCTGCACAACAGCAGGGAACTCTAGTCAAGTTAGTGACGGAGCTGCTGCAGTCCTCCTCATGAAAAGAAGCTTAGCTATCCAGAAAGGACTTCCAATTCTTGGTGTCTTTAGGAGTTTTTCAGTAGTTGGTGTGGATCCAGCAGTAATGGGCATTGGACCAGCTGCTGGTCTTACTCTCCAAGATATTGACCTTTTCGAAATTAATGAGGCATTTGCATCTCAGTATGTGTATTGCTGTAAGGAACTAAAGCTTGATACTGAAAAGGTGAATGTTAATGGCGGTGCAACGACTCTGGGCCATCCTTTGGGCGCAACTGGTGCTCGTTGTGTGGCGATGCTCTTGAGTGAAATGAAGCGTCGTGGAAGGGATAGCCGATTTGGGGTAATCTCCATGTGCATAGGTTCAGGGATGGGTGCTGCAGCTGTGTTTGAAAGAGGTGGCTATGTTGATGAGCTTCGCAAAGCAATTAGGCCAACCTTCCAATAAACTTAAAACCCCATCCCCATCCAAGATTTGCTTACTCTTTTTTGGTTGTCAATAATTAGGGTGTATAAGTGGCATGACAATGGACTTGTGGGTTCATTTGGTTTCTTAAAATGATGTAGAATGAGTTGGCAAATTGGTAGGTTAAAAAATTTACAAAGTAAACCAACATTATGAACTTCTAAAATTAAGGAAGAAGATAGTATATAAGAACAATACCTATGAACTCACAATTTAAACAAAATTAATAAACCAACATTATGAAACTCATGGATTATTTCTTGCTAAAATTGATGCTCTCATTAACTACATAGAAAAAAGACGAAAAAAAAAGGAAAAAAGAACTCCCTCTTTAAGTCTCGGGCTAGGGCAGATTATACATTTTGATATTTATTTGGTCTTAGAGGTTTCTAACATGACACTATTTTTCAAAGGGTTTGTAAACTACCTCTAAATAGCCCCAAAACTCATTTTACCTACATTTTGATTTGATAGGAGAGTTAAAGTGGAGGAAAGTTTTCAATATTACTGGAGTATGAAACTTTTTTCATCTATAATTAATTTGAGATCTACTGATATTAATTTAAAGATCAATAATATCTATGAAGGCAAATTTAATAGTGAGAACAAAACCCAATATAGTAATCTTATAATATTGAAAATTTTCTCTTAAAATGGTGTCATGTACTCGCTACATGTCATGTTTTAGTGATTGGAAAAATTATTAGGTTAAAATTAAAATACAGTTAAAAAGTAAGAAAAAGAAAAAGATGGAAATCTTTGACTTTCACAACGTGGCATGGTTCATTGGATCCTAAGGGCTGATGGAAATCTCTTTGGTAACTAACAAGCGATCCAAGATTTGCTAAAATTAAAGATTTCCTTTCCCTCTATCATTTTATACTTTCAAACTCAATTCTACATTTCTAAAAGAGACTTTGCAGTGGCTATACCTTCATCATAATTGACAAGCATGGATATATCGACGTCGGTCTAAGCCTAGAAAATTGGTGGACATAATGAAACCCATAATGGGCCTATGCCCTTGAAGCCCCTCACATTTGTATATACCAAATAGGAAAGGGGATATGTCTTATAGGTTACAATGGATGAGCCGAGACAACCCCAATCTACATAAGGTGTGAAGAAGCCCAAGGCTAATTGATAGTTTATAATTTAACTTGCTTTAAAACTTACATAGCTAAATGTAAACATGACATCATTTACAACATCGACACAAATAAATGCGAAAACTAATGCTAACACTATCCCAATGCTCAACCAATAATGTCCTTTCACTAGCCATGTACGCCCTTCCTATTACCTGGAAAAGGAATTGGAAAGGATTGAGTATTATAAATTCTCAGTAAGTCAGACATGAAATTTCCCACACGCACACCCAAAAACATGCAACATATACAATGTCGGACCTTTATCTTCCCATCATCTTATTTCACTATTTGTTTCTTTTCATGGCCACTTTAGACAATCATCTTATTTTCTCAGTTCAACAACTCTCTAATGGTTCATGTGCGAGCACATTGGAGAACCCAAACCTCGGCTGATTGTAGCTGGCACCCATTCCATGGCAACCCCTTAACTTAAATAAATGTGTAGTAATTTCCACACAACACTTTTCTGTGACAAACTTTGCATGCCATATGGCATATGTGACATTCACAGCCATACATGAGGTCCCATAACTCGTATACTGATCATCTCATGCATGCACATCTCAATTTCTTTTCATTATCACAAGCATTTCAAATTATTATTGTTCATTATCACATGTATGAACATCACTCAATATCATACACCATCAAAATCACCATACATGACAATCAAACATAGGAAATACGCATATCCAAACAAGCCCTAAGATTGTCAATATAGAAGGGCAATGAAAACTTGTTCCTCACAAAAAACACAATACATAAAATTGCCCAACCTATAAAAGAATTGAAAGTTCATACACAAAACTAAAAACACTCAATTGCTTGTTGTAAATTAAAGTACCCAAGAAAAAGCCAAAAAGGATTACCTGACAATTCTTGCCCAATCTTTCGAACTTGAAACCAAAAGAACCCAATTGGAGAGGTCAATCTAAAATCAACAGAGATCAAAATCAACCATTAGAGACCGTTTCATATCTTCTTAAAATCAACTTAAAAGGAAAAGGCTGATTTCTTACCCAATACTCCAAGAATGCAACAACCCAAGACGTGGGTTTTTGCCCACAGTACAAACCGGCGCCGGTGTTCGGTGTTTGACGTTCACAAAAGGAGGCCGCGGAGCAACGATCAGCGGTGGACGCGGCGATACTGAGAGAAAAAAATTCGACAGTGAGGGAGAAAGAGGGAAAGAGAAAAAAAAGGAGAAAAAGGCAGACCTACTCACTGTCGGCGCTCACTGCTCCGGCACAAGGGACGGCGAGGAGGCGGGGGACGGAGGATCAGAGAGAACGGAGATGGTGATCCGAAAGGGCGAGAGAACGGACGGCTTGTTCGTTGGTGTGCATGAGATTGGCGGTGAGCGGTACTAATTTAAGTCAATAGTTTATTTTGGTTTTTGGCGGGAACAATGCAATCAATAGTTTTTCTTTTAGCGGGAACAATGTACTTAAGAGTCAGAGTTCATTGGGTAACTATTTTATTTTTAGTTTTCTTCTATTTTTTATTTTGATTTACATTTTTTTAGGTAAAAAAAGAAATTTGAAGTTGAAAATAATATCTATAGACTTAATTTTTCTAAAAAAAAAACAAAATACAAAAGTACTAAACGTGACCTAAGCATATCAAACATTTATCAAATTTTATTTCATATGTCTTTTTTACAAGTATTTTTGTAATTATTGAACCAAATTTAATATATATATCTATATATTAATATATACAAGTAATTTTGAATAAAAATTAATTCTAAACTTTTAAAGTTTCAATAATATCCTTAAACTTTCAATAAGATTAGAAAAAAGGTTACTATTAGCGAACATTTCAAAAACATTGTATGAGCTTTCAAATGTTGCATTATTTATATTTAACTTAAAAAAAAATTTTTTAAATGGAGTACTGCAAAAAGCGTAAAATATGATAGATTGCTTTTATTTAAATCTTTTAATATATATATATATATATATATATATATATATATATATATATATATATATATATATATTAAAACGAGATAATAAGAAAATACTAATGTACCTATTCTTGTTTTTGTTATACAAAATTTCACTTTTTTAAAATCTAAAATCTTATAAAAACATGAGTTTTTTAATATACTCCATATAAATGTTTTTATGAGATGGTAAAAATATGACCAAATGCATTAATAAAACAAAATCAATTAACTACTACTATTAATTTCAATTAATTATTAAATATTAATATGTTATTTATACCTAAAAAATTTTAAGTAATACATTTGATGGTATCTTATTAGTTACTATAAAATTTTATTATTAGTTATTAATTTATAAATTTAATTACTATTTTTAGTATTTTCTAAAGAAATTACTATTTTTAGTAATTAAGTTAAATACCTAAATAAAGTTTAATTAATTTTTAATGTAAGAATATTAATTTACTTTGGTTTTACGTGATTAAATAATTAGTTCATTGCTTTCTTACCTCTAGTTTTTTTTTTTTTAAATTTTACCTAGAAATTAGTAAATCAAATACAAATATTTGAAAGAATACAAATATTCAACTTACCTATTTATTCAAGCACACAAACATTAATTATCCCCAAATTTTTGAATAGAAACATTTATATTCCATATAGATAATATCAATAATGTTTGCAATCCAAACGGGCGGTAAGGATTTTTGTTCATATATTAATAGTAAGAGTATTTTTTTTAAACTTTTTTTTTTAATGTCTAAGTATATTATTAAAACTTTTAAAATTTTATAGGTGTTTTTCAAACAAAGTACTAATGATTTTCCACCCAAAACTAATGGTAATGGTATTTTTTTTTTTTTTTTTAAGTTTAAGGATATTATTGAAACCTGAAAACTTATGTGTATTTTTAAAGCATAGTAAAAAGTTCAAAGGTATTTCTATAAGTTAGTCTTTTATCAATTAAAATTCTAAACTAATAATTCAATCAATTGATAGCTTACACTTTTATAAAGGTATCAATTTACACTATTCATCTCCTCCTACTTACAAACCATAGTTTAGGCATGTACACACTTTTAATTGTATCAATCAAACTGTAAAATAAAACGAAACTCAAACACGCCCAAATCAGAACACAATAGCCAACAGACTATATCAAGAGCTATAAATAACACAACGATATATAGTGGTTCGACCAATTTGGTCTACATCCACTTGAGAACCAACTTGGAGTAATTTTTTATTAAGAGCAAGTAAGTTTACAAATTATAGAAATATGCAAGCATCAACAATATGTAATTTATTCATTTAAGAAGAATGAAACCATGACTATTCCACCTATAGGCCGAGACCAATCGCTTGTGCAATCTATGCCAACTACCGACTTTACCGCCAACAAACATTCACTGTACCAAGAGATTACGTGCTGAACCATGCCTCTAAACCGAGACCCGAATGCCCGAAATTGGCTTCTAAAGCCGAGACCCAAACGCCAGAGAAAACTCTTTAAACCGGAGATCCACGCGGCTGAAACACTGCACTACCAAGATTAACCTCGCTGAAAAACTCATTGTTGAACTAGTATTCCCAACGGAGAACTCCAATGCCAACAATGACAGACCAGAATTCAGACCCATGACTTCTCTCTCCCTTTGTAGAATTTCTTCTCTCTGTCTCTAAGTGTGTTTTGCGGCTGTTTCCCTTCAAGAAGAAAAAATTTCCCTCATCTTTTCCATCTTCTCACATGATAGGTGTCCTAAAGAATAAAGATGATGATTATTTCAAAAATGTCATCAACCTTTATTTACAAAAGATGCCATTAGGCCTTTAATTTTCAATCCACTCCAATCAAAGCCCACTTAAATATCTTGACATATTTAATACAAACTTTTGGTCGAAACGAGCTTAACTTAGTGGTAATTGACATTTCATCTTAGAGTGGGAGGTTCGATCCCCTATCTCACATAACTCAAAGTTTTGAACCGACTTTAAATTGAATCTAGTGAAAATAATTCTATAAACATATTTGTTGATAGAACTCGAGACATATGTTATTGTTATTTTTCTTACACGGAATATCTTTGTCAAAATGTCTAACATCTTGTTGTATGTTATGTCAAGTATCTTATCTCAACTTTTATTGAGAATCTATCTCGAAATTTTATCCTTATTTATGAAAGCGAGCATTGTGGTGTAAAGTAGCTCTTGACCCACTTTCATTTCTGGTTGCGGGAAAGATCTTTTCTAAATGCGGCATCTTATATTTTGTTTTGGGTTCGTTTCTTAGGGTTATCCATTTTTGTTGCACATAACGAAGATGAGACGTTCTTGGAAGATGTGAAGAAAAATGTTTTTCCAATGTATTTCTACAACTTTGTCATCTAAACTAGACTGGTGTATTCATTCACTGTTCCTCATCGTGAGTAATAAGAAGTTATTAGAGCATAAGTTCTATTGTACTGAGGTGTTTGTCAAGCAACACTTGAAAAGCTTCTTGCAACGGTCGAGAGGGAGCTTGAAGCTTAGAGGGAGGCTATGTTAAACATTAAGGAGTAGGTTGTACGTGAGTCATTGTAGAACATGTTTTACAGATAAGTGATTTGTTGTAATTGCTAATTCATTCTTTGTTAATGAAGTAATTTATTTATATCGGGCACACTGGCTCCAGAGTAGATGACATTATTGCACTTAACTGTGTTGTCAATTTCTAGGTCTTTCTATCTCTAATTATGTTTTAATATGTAGTCCGATCCTATCATTTAGTTTTGTTACAATAATTTTGTGTGCAACTTGTGTTGTTCTATATTAAATTCATCTAGCTTTTTAACATCCAACTATAAAAAACTGTCACAGTGTGTCGGCCTTCTCAAGTAAATTTGTACGAGAGAGGGTAAGGGACAATTCAAGGCAACTTGAGATTGTTAGACATATTTTAAATAAAAATACGTATAATTAAAACATGAGCTATGTATGTGGATTAGTATTTTATCACATTAGGTTATTTTATTAGATTGGGCCTATTAATTAAAGACCCTATATTCCCAACTGAGTATGAACTTAATAGGTAGAAGCCTATTCCTAGATTGATTAGGGTTCAATGGGAACCCCAATTGAACTAGTATATAAAGATACCTTAGGGCAATGATCTCAACATACCAAAACAATCCAGAGAGAGATCCCACTAAGGGCATTCGGAGTTTTGGTTGAGGAAGATTATAGTCATCTAAAGCTATCCTATATGGTAATTATTTTTTGTCAATTTGACATGAATGATCCTTAATCTATTTAATATGGATTTAAAGTAATTATGGCGACAGAGATCTCATGCTGAAATTTGTTCAAGGGCTTTTAATTTCTTTTTAACAAAACTTAAATATAATACTTCTTGGGAATATAACGAAATGAACATAATTTTAATTAGCTTAGATCAAAAAGCAATCCAATCCTTCATTTGCACCAATTATTCTTTTAAATTTCTTCAGGTTGGTTCCTTTTCTTTATGTCAAATTCTTTTGTATAAATGAGAGCAATAATACATAATAAGAATACACTGATTTTTTTTATCCAAATTACACTCTAAGCTCGTAATCATCTCGTGAAATATATACTTTTTCTTAAACAGATTATTTTATTTTCAGAGTGTCAAACTGAGCAAACTAAATCCGAATAAATGAGAGAGTACATGATCAAGAGGATAATATAAAGGCAGCGATGGTGTTGGAAGGAGAAGCCGATGATGGAGATATATAAATTAGGCTTTCTCAATTAATATATTTATAGAGAGATTAAATATTCTGTGGTATAATCTTATACAAACTTATTCTAGGCTGGATACTACCCTTACGAATCACCACATGAATTATTTAGATGTAAACATTTGTAACAACTACAAAATAAGTTGTATCTATAGTATTAGAAGGATAAAGACACAATATCTATATCTATAGTATTATCAAAATTTAGAAAATAATTGCTGGGATTTAATTTGCAAATATACTAATGCTTTCTTTTGGCCTAGTTTATTTCACTAAAGTTATTTTCATTGAGGATTGTCTTTCAAACATTACGAATGAATTAACTAAAACACAACATATTTCTCTTTCCCAATAAGGATTCCACGGTTATTAACTATCTAATTAATTATCAAAAACAAATCTTTCATTTTTCTTTTTTGACTACGTGGAGTGGGAGAATCACACCTCTAATTGAAAGCACAAGTAGGCTCATTTTTGGCAAATCTTTCAATTTCTTAAAATATAAAATAAAGAGAAAAAACGTTTTTGGGTTTGATCTCAATCGAATCTCTAAGTTTCAAAATGTTACAATTTTATCTTTGAAGCTGGAACCCAATAGAAGAACCTTCAAAGATGAAGAAAAATCTCCTAGCCACCTTTGGGAAGATGTCATATACTTAAAAACACTTTGGAGCACTAAATCAAATCTTTTTTGTAACTACAATTTATCTTGTATACCTCTAAACTGGAAGGCTTTTCTCTAGCTTCCCAATCGATGCTTATCTTTTTGGACTCTTGCCTATGTCCATTCTCTATTATTATCAATATATTTTTGGATGGGGCGTGATGAGGGCACTAAGGAGGTGTCGACTTAGTTAAGATGCCCGGGGTGCGCCCATTGATCCCTCGACCTCTAGTGTTATTTCGAAAAAATCTTTGAAGTTCAATTTTGGTTCCAATTTGATCTCTAGGTTTCAAGATTTACACTTTATCCTTAATTTTTGTGAAGTGAAATTTTAAATAGTGACGAGAAAATAGTGAAACTTAATTAATTAAAATTTTTTAAAATAAATTAATAGACATATTGATCTCATTTCTTTGACTTTTCTTAAAAAATTAATAGAAATCAACATTTAACCTTAAAAGCGAGTATTTAGTAAAAGAACCAAGGTTGAAAATGTGAATATTGAAATTTAGGAATTGAATTGAAACAAAACTTAAACTTTAAAGTTAAATAGTAACATTTTGAAATTTAGAGACTAAACATTTTGAAATTTAAAAAACCAAATAGAAACGAGATGAAAAAGATATTTTTCCCTATTAAAAAAAAAAAATTGTAGTATGAATTTGATTGAATTTAGAACCCAACTCAAAGTTATTATGATATTAGTACCAATCTTGAATTTATATTTGCATTTAGGTTTCTCGAACTTAATATTGTTAACAAAATAATTGAAGTGGTCATCTTCCCCTAAAATAACTCCAAAGGGGAAGTGAATTTGTCGACAACCCAAGTTTGAAAAGGAGTAATTTTGTTTGGCTAAAATGAAAGGTAGTAAACAAAATCAACGGATTTAGTAATAGTAGTTTTAACGGTTAAGGTGAAAGTGGGAAGTGGTTAAAATCCTATTTTTATGGGGATTTTCTTAATTTAGACCTTAAAAATGGAGCGACTTAGAAACTTAGGCATCATAATTTAAGCTCAAGAATCCTTCCTCACCACCCTCAAGGCGGAACCATTTGCGTTTCGCCTACTGAAATCTTGTTCATTATTATATTATTGCTGGTGGTTTTGGCTTTGGCTTATTCTTAACTCACCACACCTTTCTGGTCAATACAAGAAGGTTTTTTTTTTTTTTTTTTTTTTTAGAAAAAAAAAAAATTTATGAAAAAAAAATAAAATAGAAAAGAAACAAAAAAACAACACAATGGTTGGCTTTAGAACCTTGTTTGTGTGTTCACTGTTGTTTTTTGTGGTAGCAAATGCGGATGTGGATGAGGATGAATACTGGCGGAATCGTGCCGCCGAAGCTCAAAAAATGGCCCAAGATGCCTACAATCCTGACCCCGAACTTGTTACTGATAACTTGAACGCCGCCGTCAGTCGGTAAGTTTCTGGAAATTAAATATGGTGTGTGGGTTTGATATCATGCCTGTTAGAAGAAGTTGACGTGGTTTGTTTTGGCAGGGCGATGTTGGGTCGCAACAGTACGAGAAGGAGTCTGAAGAGCAAATATAAAGGACCATGTTTGGCCACGAACCCCATTGACAGATGTTGGAGATGCGATCCAAATTGGGCCACCAACCGAAAGAAGCTAGCGGAATGTCCGTTGGGGTTCGGCCACAAAACCATTGGGGGAAAGAGAGGACCCATCTATGTGGTGACGGATGCATCGGACGACGACTTGATTAATCCTAAACCTGGAACCCTGCGCTATGGCGTGATCCAAAAAGGCCCACTTTGGATCATCTTCGGGCGAAGCATGATCATCAGGCTGAGTCAAGAGCTAATGATCTCGAGCGACAAGACCATCGACGCTCGTGGCGCCAATGTCCACATTGCCTACGGCGCTGGCCTCACCATTCAATTTGTCAACAATGTGATCATCCATAACCTTCACATCCACGACATTATCTCCAAATCAGGTGGAATGATTAGAGATTCTGTGGACCATTATGGGTTTAGAACACAAAGCGATGGCGATGGCATCTCCATCTTTGGGTCTACTAATGTTTGGATCGACCATATTTCCATGTCCAATTGTCAAGATGGTCTTATCGACGCCATCATGGGTTCCACTGCAATCACCATCTCCAATTGTCATTTCACTCACCACAATGAGGTAAGTAATTAATTAACAAGAAATGGAAACCCTTGTTCTTTTTTCTTGTTAATTTGTAAATATGGAGAGAGATGTGGTATGCAGGTGATGTTGTTCGGAGCCAGCGATAGCTACGCAGGTGACTCGGTTATGCAAATAACGATTGCATTCAACCACTTTGGGAGGGGATTGGTTCAAAGAATGCCAAGGTGCAGATGGGGTTTCTTCCATGTTGTTAACAATGACTACACCCACTGGCTTATGTATGCAATTGGTGGTAGCCAACACCCTACCATTGTTAGCCAAGGCAATCGTTTCATTGCTCCTCCAAACCCTAATGCCAAACAGGTAATTTCAAGGTAACAGTTAGAATGAGGGACTATGAGTAGGAGTGGCGTTGAAGTAATGGTGATTATAATATTGAAATGTAGGTAACAAAGAGAGAATATGCAATGGAGGCGGAGTGGAAGAAATGGTCATGGAGATCTGAAGGAGATTTGCTGATGAATGGAGCAGTGTTTATCCCATCAGGTGACCAAACCAAAGGGAAGAAGAAGGGTTTATCAAGATACGATATGATTTCCTTCAAGCCAGGAACATACGTCAGGAGACTTGCACGCTTCTCTGGCACACTTGCATGCGCCCCACGCAAACCATGCTAGCATTTTTTTTTTTTTTTATTTTTAATTTTTATTTTTAAAATTTCTTTTTCTTTTTCTTTTTTCATTTTTTCATTTTTCATTTTTCATTTTTCTTCTTTTGTGTTACATTTCTTTTAGAAATAAACAACTACAGAATTTTGAAAGGCTTTTTAAGCCTCTCCATAATCTCGCCACGCACCTCACTGTTTGTAGAAAGAAGGAAGACAAAATCTTTTGCCTTCTCAAGTCCTTTCTCTTGTGTTTTCCTTTTACAGTTTGCTTCTTTGGTTCTTTTCACAGCTTGTTGGCGAATATGGAATATCAAATGAAAATCAATCCAAATAAATATTTTTCTAAATTTGTTTTAATATTATAAATATGAATCCTCCTCCTCTCTTGTTGCTTTAATATATTACCTTTTCAATTTTAAACCATCATTTTCATTACATAAATTAAAGATTGAATTACAAATGGTGTGTATAATATATATCAATTAACTTGTATTATCTCTTTTAGGCTATCAAATTCTCACTTGTTATAACTAGATAATTAAATAAAGAGAAAATAAAAAAAACTTTTGGTCTCTAAGTTTTGGGTTTAATTTCTATTTGATTCCTATGTTTTAAAATCTAACACTTTTGTTCTTGAGATTTCAATAATGCTCAATTTTAGTCCTTGAGATAACATAACTTTAAGATGAACTATTGCTTTCAATTGGAAGTCTTTCCTCTAGCCTCTCCTTTGTATCTCTTTTGGACTTTTGCCTCTCCCTTGTACATTCTTTCTTTTGTGAATGAGATATTATTTTTGGGTATGATGAAGGTGCTAATGATGTGTCAATCTAGTTGAGATATCAGGATGCACTCACTGATCTCTCTTGCTTTGTAAATATTTTTTTTTTTAAAAAAAGGATTGTGATGGAATTAATTTTAAACCAAAGTATGTTAATGATGTGGTTATTATAACGTTGATAGAGCTCTCAGATTTCCCCCCTTCGACTGACCGATGAGTGAGGCGTGAAGAAGCCGAATTGGATCCAGACTCTTTTTTATTGTCTTTTATTTTTATTTTTATTTTAAACTAATTATGATTAAAACAGTCACATCATCGATATATTTTGGTTTAAGAAACTTCATAGAAGATGCCAACTTCATTTCCAGAAATTCAAAATGAATCAGGTATCAGTCAACACTCTGATTGTATGTAGTATTGAAAGGGCCTTTACTGATTTTTTCAACAAAATTTATACCAATACAGAAGGTAATTCTTGGATGATTGATATATCACTTGCTGCAATTCTTACCAAACCATTTGAAGAGTTCGAAGTGAAGTGCTTGATTGTATTAAAGCCTTGGGTTGTAATAAAACACTGGGGTCGGATTGCTTTACTATCGAATTCATTAAAAAGTTTTGGGACAATTTTAAGCCTGATATTATGAATTTGTTCCATGATTTTTTTTTTTTTCCCCCTTTAGAAGAGTATCATCGATAAGGTCATCAATGCTACTTACATTGCATTAATTCCAAAGAAACCAACTGTCTCAGATTTCAGACCCATCAGTCTTACCACCAATATTTACAAGATCCTTGCCAAAGTATTAGCTGAGCTACTCAAACAGGTTCTTTCACACACCATTGCCCCTAATCAGTCTGCTTTCATCAAGGGGCGTCAAATCATTGATCCCATTCTCATTGCCAATAAAATTGTGGATATGTGGAGATGTAGCAAACCAAGTGGGTTCATTCTAAAGCTTGACATTGAAAAAGCTTTTGATAAGCTTAACTGGGATTTCTTACTTTTGATGTTGAGATTGAAAGAATTCCATGAAGAATGGGTCAATTGGATTTTTGCGTGCATTTCATATGTGAGCTATTCTGTTCTAATAAATGGGAAGCCTAGGGGATACATACAGGCCAAGAGGGGTATTCGACAGGGAGATACTCTCTCTCTTTTCCTCTTTGTCATTGCGTATTATTGAAGATGCTCAAGCCAAAGGTATCATCAGAGGATATAAGTCTAATTGTAACACAGTACGTGCACATATCACATCTCTTGTTTTCAGATGATATCCTTTTATTCTCTACTGATGATTTATCCTCCTTAAAGAATCTCAGGCTCATTCTTATGGTGTTTGAGAAAGCTTCTGGTTTGAAGATAAATTTACAAAAATCTACCTTAACAGGCATAAATGTTGATCCTAACTCGGTTGAGGTTGGTGCTTCAATATGGGGTTGTCCCACCACTATGCTACCTTTTGACTATATGGGTACGCCTCTGGGAGGTAATCCTAGATCCCCAATCATTAATAGCATTGAGAGGAAATTTGATTCATGGAAATATTCATATTTATCAAAGGGGGAAGACTTGCTCTCATCCAAGCAGTGCTTTCAGTAATCTACCAACTTATTATCTTTCTCTATACAAAGCCCCCATTGCTATATGTAACTTGATTGAGAGGAAAATGAGATCCTTCTATGGGAAGGTATTGATAAGGAAGGAGGCTCACACCTTGTTCGATGGGAAGTTGATAACTCGGTTGAAGGAGAAGGGTGGTCTTGGCATCGATAAAGTCCGAATTACAAACCAAGTTCTCTCCTTGGAGAATGGATTTGGCGATACCACAATGAACCTACACAATTATGGAGAATGTTGATTGATTGCAAATATGTGAAAACGAATCCTCTATCAATTTGTTATAGATGTAAATTCATGAGTGCTCGTTCCCATTGGTTTCAGATAATTAAGATGGAAGTTGTTGTCTTTAGGAATATGAAATGGTCTAAAAACATTATTTTGGTTACATCTATGGAATCACAGTGATCAAATTACCCCCCAACTTAATAAAAGTTTTAAAAGTACACTCAAAATAGGAATCTTTTTGAACTTTGAACATAAATTGAGACTTAGAATTGTATGATAGTAAGCTAAAATGATGTGGTGTTCTAAATTTTGATTTTATTTTATTGACACACCATTTCGTATCTAAACTTTTGTCCAAATTTTAAAAGACTTAATTTCTATTCAAAGAGTATTTTTGAAATGTTTATGAAAGTTTAAGGGTAATATTGAAACTTTTGAAAATACATTGAATATTTTTGAAATAAATGGCAAAGTTCAAGAGCATCTTTTATAATTTAACCTACATAAAATTATCAAAATACCCTCATTAATCCTTTACCAACTCACTTCTTCCAGTTTTCACGATGGTTGCCGCCAGATACCACCACCCTCTTGTCACCCACCCTCCAGTTACCAACTTTAGCAAAAGCCATCACCAGCAACCACCATCGGTGACCAATTCCTCTTGACCAACTTCAACAAAACAACACCATTAACCAATTTTGACGACCACCTCCGACAACCAACTTCAATTACTAATTCCAGCGGCCATCTCAAGATGACCCCTGACCACCACCTTCGGTAATGACTTTTTGTTATACACTTTTTTTAATAGTAAATCCAAATAGACCTTTAGTCCAATTGTTAATATTATTTCATACCTCAAAAATTCATATTACAAATTGTAAAAAAAAAAAAAAAAAAAAAAAAAAAAAAAAAAAAAATTCTTGAACGCATATACTTTGAGTTTATTGCTTAAGATAACTTTGACAGGTCAAACATTTACTTAAAGTCGCTAATAAAGGTAAGGGTTTTAATTTCTACCTAGAAAGTCTTAATAGGAAGCCTAAATTCTTTAAAAATTTTAAACTTCCTATTATTTTCAATGACATAATTGGCTTATTTTTTACCCTAATATTAGGTTCAATTTATTAACATCCCCTATCTACATTTCTTTACACAAAAAATAGGAGGGAAGGAAAAATTGCCCTTTCCTCTCCCTCTATTACTCATCTTCCAACGACCATGGCGAAGACTAAATGCTTGCAGACAACTAGAGCATGCATCGCAATGAAGAGAGGTATCCTCTATTGACTAGGAGAAACAAAACAGATTTAGGACAGATCGAACAATAATCTGTAGACGTCATCTATCTTAGTTATGCCTTAATTTATCATGTGTTAGCATTATTATTATATAATATGAAGCATATATCGCAAAATAACTAAATATACATGTGTAAATATATGACAAAGTCCGTAAAATATATATCTTAATATAGGGGATATGTTACATAACTAACCTAAAATCTGCCCTACAAATTTCTTGAAATTATAATAAAAATGTTAATTTAGTTCAAAATTATAGCTAAAATTTTTTAATGAAATAATTCAAAATTTAGGATATGAATGAAATTTATGGTGTAGAAAAGTTTTTTTTTTATTTTTTATTTTTTGGGTGAAAATCTCTTATTTTTAACTTATCAAACTAATATTTGATACTCGTATTTCTCGTGGTAACCATAAATAAGTTAAATAATTGTGGGTAGTTTTTTAATTTTAGACATTTAAATATAAACTTTAAAGTTGACATTTTTACGTGTTCATTGGTTTTTCTCCATCCCCTTTGGGAGTAAAACAATTAAAAGGATTAAAAGGTATTTGTTGAGAGTGGGATTTGAACCCACGCCCTTTCGGACCAGAACCTTAATCTGGCGCCTTAGACCAACTCGGCCATCTCAACTTTTGATCAAGAAAGTTGTAGAAAATAAATAACAATACATTCGGTTTTTTTTTTTTTAAAGAAATTTTCAACATAAATTCACGTTGCATCATATTCGTTTCTATACTTGTAAGCCTATTCTACTTTAATCCTCTATAATTTTAATAATCTTAAAATTAGTATTAACTGTTAGCTTATTTTAGGTCTATTTAATACTATTTGGTTTTCTAGTTTGATTTTTGAAGATTCAATTTACAAACACTATTTTCACTTATTAAAAAAGATTAGGTTTTTTCTTTTTTCTTTTTTTTTTTTTAATTTTTTTAATACACTTATACCAATGTTTTAAAAAATCAAACCAAAATTTGAAGACTAAAAGAAAATAGTTTTTGTTTTTAAAATTTTACTTATTTTTTTTTAAGAAATGTGAAAATCATACTATATAATTAAGGAGAAAACGAACATAAATTTAAAAAACAAAAAACTTAAAGTAAAATCATTACCAAACGGTGCCTTAATATTTTTTAGAAATGGTTTATTTGTCTTTCCGCTATAATTATTGGAAACATATTCACATATTATTTATTTCGCAATGGAAATTATTATTATTAAGTTATCAAGTTTGATGTAAGAATTCTACTTCAAACAACTAATAACGACTAATTTTAAAATTGATTGAAAATAAAGAAATTAAAGTTGGATATTTTAAAGTATAGAGACTAAAATTGAATAAGACCCAAAATATAGAGATGAAAATATCTTAACCCTATGAAACAACTAATAACCCTCTCTCGGCTCTCCCTGCGATGGTCTGGAGAACAACATAAAAGAAAAATCAAAATCAAAACAAAACCCAGGACCGTAAGTATCACATTCCTCTACCTTTCCTTAATTCCTCAAGCACATCCTCTTGAACCAACCTGAAAAATTGTGAGGGACTAATTTGATCCCTATTCTGATGGCTTATGAATATTGAAACAGCTATTGTTGAGTGAATTTCGAGGATTTTCAATTTGGATGGGGGATTTGATAAAGGGGTTTGATTTGGAGGTCTTTCGGATGGTCTTGGTGGCTTCAAAGGCAAATTTAAGGTCGTTATGGGGTAGGATGAAAGACAATAACTCAAGAAGAAGGAGAAAGGGACGGTGACAGTAAAAATGAAAATGATAAACCCATCTAATCTAAAACTATAATATAATATTAATAAAATTATCCAAAATCATTTAAAATTTTTGTTATTTGACCCAATTTAATTTAAAACTATTTTCCAAATCTTAGAGACTAAAATATAATTTTTGAAATCACACAAACCAAATAGATGCTAACCTCAAGACTTAGAAACCAATTACCTCCAGTGCGACTAACTTCGAGGATCACTCTAACGATCAACTCCAGCGAAGACTATTTCAAACCCCTAATTTCAATGACAATCACCTGGGCCAATTAGCTTCGACAACTCTCTTCACTAGCCAATTATGACATTCTCCTCCAGTGACCACCTATGCGACCAACTCTAGTGATCACTCCATAGCATTTATTAGTCTTCTTTTATAGTAATCTAAAATTAATAGAAACACTTTGAGTATAAGTTTAAAAATGCCCGTGAAATAATTTTATAAGAATATGTGTATTTGGCCTCTAAATTTTAAAAATATATTTATTTTAGCTCTTAAGTTCTTAAAAATAGATTTAAAAAATGTCCATAAAAGTAATGTTTTTACTGTTTAAAAGAATTATATACTACTGGTGCAGTATAAAAGCTGACGCGTGTAAGCTTTGAGAGTGCAGTTCATTCATACATTTGTATTTTCTAGTAATTGATCTCCAAAATCGTTGAATCAATAAAGATTGTGTTCATCCACTATAGTGGAAGTATTAAATTGTTGTGTCTTCTTTTCTTTCTTTTCCTTCATTGCTCTGTTTCTATCATTTCCCTTTATACGTTCTTTGCTTAGCACTCATGAAGCTGATTCATTATCTGATAAGTAGAGACATTTTCGGTTTACAAAGAAGCATAAAAAAGGTCTATAAACACAAACCTTTATATTTTGAAATTCAAATTTGATGTCAATGACTTCGACTCATGATTGTCCTTCCAGTATATTTTGTCCTCATTGGTCATATACTTTCTAATAAAATTTTCAAGAGGTCAACTAATATAGTATTGTTCCAAACCAAATATATGCTCAACTTTAAAGTTCTTATGATTGAGCTTCCAAAAAAAAAAAAAAAAAGTTATCGACAGTAACTTTTAATTCGTTTAAGTCTTTTTTAAAAAATTTAAATATTCCATGTTGATTCTAAAACTTCAAACAAAATGAACCATTACTAACAAAATGAATGATAAACATAGATTAAAAGAAATCAAAGAATGAACACCGAGAATAATAGTGGTTTGACATATTGTCTCTACATCCACTTTGAATTAGAGAGCCAATACCATACATTATCATTGACGAGAGAGAGAGAGATTATAGAGAAGCTTCACTTACACTCACTTTACCTTAACTCTAAGATAAATTCAATATTGGATGCACAAAAATACCATGAGTTAAATAAATGGGTATGACAACCATGAATTAGAAAACAACCAGAGTTAGCAAAGTCACTTAATCACAGTTCAATGATCACCATATGACGACCATGAATTTGAAAACAACCAAAGTTAGCGAAGCCACTTAATCACAGTTCAATGATCACCATATGACGATCACGAATATAGAAAACAACCAGAGTTTGCCAAGTTACTTAATAACAGTTTAATGATCACCATAAGAGTCCAAGAAAAATAGTGATGTAAAATGAGCTGATCGCTTGTAGAAACCAGCTCTTTGAAACCTTAAAAATAAGCCTTTGAAGGTCCCAATGCATGTTTATCTCGAAATATTCCTTTAAATCTCATTACAACGTACAAATTGATAACAAAGAGTGGTCGCAATTAAATGATGGCAATTCATGTGGCATAAAGCATTTAATGGGTTATGAGTTTCCATGGACAGTAATGTTGGGTTGAAGCAATCTACTACATGATGAGATTTCTATCGCAAGAAGCAGCCTACTACATGGTGGGATTTCTGAAGATTTCCTGTGTGCGTATGAATTAACAATCATATCAAGGTGCACCACGTGGCCTGCTCTAACTGTTGGGGACAACTTTTGTTGGGATGTTCCTCAGGTGCGTGAAGTGGTCTCCAAATATATAGATCACTAGCTAAGATGTGTTAGGACTAATGCATGCAATCGCTTAGAAGCGAATAGAGGAAATGAAAGTTAACACATTGAGTTAGTACAAAGGATATTAAACTAATTTGATGTTCTGCTTCATACTGGAAGGATGAGGCAATAGATTTTTTTGGCTTAGGGTTACATGTAAGGGCTAGAGACGTGCTAGTTAGCGCTTTTAGAATGTAAAAGCATAGAGAGTAAAAAAAGTCAAGAATGTGTTTCCATCCTTTGAACTTTAAATATCACTATGCTGTTACATGAAAAGCAATCACCCAATGCATCAATGTCTTCTTTAATGGTTCCTTCTCTTGCACAACCTGTATGGAATTTATTTGATAATTCTGTTCAAACTCCTGGTGATTCGACCTTAGAGTACTCCAAATACTACTTGCTATTACATCGATCTACACTTGGGTTAATATAATAGGTGAATTGACTCTGTGTTAAAAAGAGTACTTTCTCAACTTATTTTTGCAAATCTTGAACCAAACACAAACAATTTTCTCACAATGCTACGAATTGTCATGAGTTATCCAGAATAACAATTCACCATCTTTAATATATGCAAATTGAACTCATAAACTCTAGGAGTAAGCAAGTTTGAATCATAGCTAGCCAACACTAAGTTTTAGTAGATCACGATGATAAAAAAAAAATAAAAAATAAAAATATTTCACCATTGAGTACCTTCGTGAGCAATATGTGCTTGATTGTGAGTCATGTAAACCTTAATTAGTTCGGTCATGGAAGGTAGGATTTTCTAACAAAGACAAGGAATATATTTTCATGTTGCAGTTGGCTGAAAGCATTTAACAAACAAGCTAAGACCCTTCAACCACAAACCATATTTAACCGAATAAGAGAGCTATATGGTTAGCCTCAATTGATGAGAGAACAACAATAGACTGCAATACTGATTTCCAACTGATGAATAAAAACATAACTAATTACGAACTCCTTCTATATGAATCAACAGAATAACCAAAGTCTACAAAGCCAACCAAAAAATAAAAATCTTCAACTGAAGCTGAATAAGGCAGATCAAGATTAGAATTAATACCCATTTGGAAGCCTCCCAATAAGTTTAATTTGCTTCAATTACTCATGAAATCACCACTTATAACAACTCATTGAGTGTGCTAGATCCAGTTTCTAACAAATCATTCTATACATCATATTTCCAACCAAACTTGTATTGGACATGTATTTTCAACAAAACTTGTATATGGACCAAAATAAATAAAATTTAAGTTTTCTGACTAAAATTAGACATTTTAAAATTTTAAAGATAAAAATATATATATAGAAGGTTTTTTTTTTTTTAAGGTAATAAAAGTTAAAAGTTAAATCAACTCAAACTTGACTCTATAATTATACTTAAAAGCATGATATAAAATTTCCACCTAATTGTAAAATGGTTTAAAATCAATCTAGAATATGCCTCCAACATACAAATCCCAAAATAACCAATAAGATGAGTAGGAAAGTTCCCAATGTTATTTAAAATTTTGGAATAAACACAACGTTTTTGGATTATGGTAAATGTAATAAACTTTGGTACTTTCTTACAACTCAATGTAATTAACTTTGTCTCCTTTCAAAATCAATTAATTGTGCTCCATTATGTTTGAGATAGTTATGGTTAATCATTAAATTCTGACATTCTTACTATCATCATTCATCAACATGGAGACAAAGTTAACATTTTCGAATATTTTCCGATAATTTATTATTTATCATTTTTTAGACGCTCTTTGTTGTCGTTATATATTAAAGAAATGAAATCTAGCCTAAGATATTCTGGATGCGACAACTTTAATTAACGATATGCAACAATAACAATATTATATTTTGTCGTGAGATCAAAAGTGAATTTATGGATTTCATACATAATTATTATTTTTAAAAACTGTTTTATTGCTTGGCAATACGAAAAAGAACGTAGAAATAGTTATTATTATTATTATTATTATTATTATTATTAAAATCCAAAACAAAATTGTTCTTTTATATATATATATATATATGTATATATATAAAGGTGATTCGTCACACAGAACACAATCATTTCGTAGAAGATTCTAGAAATTACAAAGATAGCAAATAAAATGCAAAAATAAACTATGAGAGTAACATACAGAGATCGGTAACCTAGTTTAGTAATTCCCCTAAGTGTGAGACCGCTTCTCACCAAACTGTTATTTTTCCACTTGAAATAAAGACCACTTCACGAGAACTCTTTCTCAATCAATGATGCCTTGGGGCAGGAGAATCCCTTCTTAATCAATGATGCTTTAAGCTCCCCTTAAGACCAAGAAACTCTTATCAAGATTGATTTAAACTTCAAGACAGATGATACATCAAGCCACAAGTCATTGTTTAAACTTCTTTGCTTCATAAACTCTTGAATCAACAAAAAAAAAAACTTTTATTGTTCGGCCACCACACAAAGCACCAAAACTCTAACTCAATAAAAAAGAGCAGGAATCCTAGTAAGACAATAACTTGCTCTTAAATAGGCACATCGGGAGAGGAAAAAATATCCCATTCAAAGACTGCATAACATAGAAAAGGAAAATATCCAAAAGACAATAATGGGGTAAGATATTCTAAATAAGGAAAAAATAATCTTACAGAATCAACAATCCGAGAGACATCCGATGTGACATTTTATGAGACAACTAGCAAAATAGTGCAATGACAAATCCCAAACACTCGTAAACAAAAGTAGAAAATTCAAAACATCAAAAGAGCAAAAATTAGCCTTCAAAGCCTTGGTCTTTAGATCTTCCAAAGATTAGTTGTAGTCTTTAGAGCTTTAAAGTCTTTAATCTTCTTCTCTTCTTCTCTCTCTAGAAACAATGGATAAATTCTCTATTTATAATGTTTCTCATAGGCCTTACATGGACTTGAACCTAATAACTTCTGGTCGGCTTCGGCTTAGTTACTTTTGGGCATAAAGATTGAACTTAGACTTGAGTCAACAATTTTCTTTGGCCCCATTTTCTGCCATGAGTATGAATGATTGGACCTTATGCCTGAGCAACTCAATTTACTTGACCCCAATTTAATTAACAATTTTAGGTCAAATTGGGCTACTAGCCAAATTATCAATCATGGTCAAGGCTTAATCACAATTGAATTTAATAAAATCTATCGTTGTAATCAGATGATCAGATAGGAAATATGTGACTTTTTTTAATTCGTCATCTATTGTCTCCAAATTTCAATTTATGAGCACATATAAATTCTTATTTGACTATAAATTTAATAAATTAGGGTTTTAATTGTGAATACTAGCGAAGCTTGATTAGCTGAAAATTTTCAGCCAACAATATTATATGATAATAATTTTATATTTTGTTATTTTAAAGCAAAGTTTTTCGAACATAATAGTATTTTATTGTTTGATTTGTTATTATTTTAACCATTGGTATTCCTTTCCCCATAGCTTTTATCATAAAGACTTTGCATCCTAATTTTTATTGCATTTATTTATGTATATCTAAAATGCATAATAGCTAATATCAATACAACTTTTAGTAGTAGCTTTTCTTTTTTTAAAAAAAGAAAAAGAAATTCACGAAATATGTATTTATGTATTTGTATAAAATGCATAAATAGCTAACTTTTAGTAGGGTCTTTTTTTTTATTTTCTTTTAATAGCTAATATCAACACCTTAATGCAAAATTTTAAATAAAAATTTCATTATTTTATTATGGACATCTTGCAAATTTGACAAAATAAGTTTAAAAAATTAGGTCCATAGCCTAGACTTATTACTTTTGCAAAAATAGAAAAAACAGCCCAACCCACGTGATACACCTAATACATTTGATACTCCTGATACACTATTGATAGACATTTGATACATTACTGATATATATTTGATACGCTTGATACACTTAATACACTATTGATAGACACTTGATACATTTGATAGATACTTGATACATTTGATACATTTGATACATTTGATATACTATTGATATACAATTGAAAATAACTAGTTATTTAAGTGTTTTAAAAAAAATCATAAAAATAAATTTTTTTGAAAAATACTTTTTTCTCTAGTTATTCCAAACACAACCAAATTGTCAATGTGAGTATACTAGTACTATTAGTGAGTTTTAGGTTGAATCTCCCTGGCTTATTGTACATTTGTACTTAAAAATGAAAGAAATAAACTCATTTTAAAAAAAAAACTACAAAAGGGATAAAAAAAATGTAGCAAATACAAAAATTAAAGTGAGTAATAACTCATATTGCTACAAACAAAAAATACAAAAAGTATACAAATCAATGAAAAAAATACACAACTGATATATTTTAAATGTGATATATTAGTTGACTGATATACCAAAAGAAAGATATAGGGCATCTTTTTTTAGTTCAATAATAGAATAGAAGATTCAAATTTTTGACCTCTTCGTCAATAATACATAGTTTTATGTTCGCGTTTACCTATACTCATCCCAACACCAAACTCATAGTTTTTTTTTTTTTTTTTTTTTTTTTTTTTTTTTTTTTTCTTTTCTTTTGAAACGGCGAGCCACTTGCTGTGTGTGAATATAAAATAATTGAAGTTGAAAGTTGAGTGGAATCTACGAAAGGAGAAAGAGATTGAAGAGAAAGTTTGAAATATGCTTTGAATTTAATAAAATCATGAAAAAGAAAAAGGGAAATAAACTGTATTAAGATCAATTTGCATCAATATACCTTATTCCACAGCAATAATTTGTCTTTACCTTTCTTCAGTTTTATTAAATACAAATTCTATCATATGGTTGAATTGATATAAACTTTGTAAAATAGCTCGAGACTAGAACTTCATTTTGTAATATATATATATATATATATATATTGACTTCTTTTCATTTTTAACTTTACTTTCTTAAGTCTTAGATTTTAATATATTAATTCTTTTATTATATTTGGACTAAATTATATAAAATGTATTTTAACAAATTCTATAGAACGTTAATTTCAATTTTGCCTTCTAAGAGATATATATATATATTTCCTTCCAAATCTAACCTTCTGGTTTTTCTTAATTTAAAAACCTCCCTAATATATTTTTATTTAATTAAAATTTAAAATAAAAGAAAAATAATAGAATTACTTCTTGACCGAAGACTCATATTTTATATCATTTGAGTCATGCTCATATTGACAAATAAGTCATTCATGTTTCAATCTTAAGATTTTAATCTCAAACTTTTACTTTAGTTAGATATTTTTGATAAAAAGAAAGAGTTTGGTTAAATTTTAAAATTTGGTCCCTATGATTTAATAATGATTTAAAGAGATCAATTATAATAATTAATAATAGTTATTTTTTGTCATTTTTTTTGAAGTAGTTTAATTATAATTTCATATCATATATGGACATGCAGGAAGACAATGAAGAATTTGAAAAAATTATTTGTATTCTAGCTTGAGCTATATAGTATTATTATTCAACATACATTTACAAGAGACCTTGCATGAATAAATAGGTAGTAGGTAGTATGTGGTTAAATGAAATTTTGAATAGGAATGAAAGTCGTTATTAGTATAAATATTAGGTGTAAATAGATTCCATTATATAGCCAAGTTTAGTGGCTAATGGCCACGTGTCTCCTAAAGACACCTCTTTAGTGGCTATGAAGTTCCACCACCTAGTTGTCAAATTGCCTATAAATAGAAGTTTTTGGTAGATATTGAAAAACACATATTGGAGAGAAAATAAGTGAAAAGATTGGAGAAATTAGAGAAATCTTATTTTCCATAAAATCCCACATTCATTTCTTTATTTTAATTTATATTATTTTATTATTTTAATATTATAATTTTTCGATTTTTGTGCTCCCGTTTTATGTCATTTTACTCCTCAATTTTACAACCGTTATCATAATATTTTTTGAATGAAAGGAGACGTATTTATCCAATTATGTGTTGATTTAGAAATGAATTATCGCTTAAAAGGTTCTAAAGATTATGTGCAAATAAAATGTTGGTGATGCGCACTTTTAGTGTTTACCGCAAGTGTACGGGTCAAGTTATAATATAAAACGGTTAAGTCCGAGTATCGTTCCACTAGAGATCCAATTGGGAAGGTTTAAGTTACTTAACTATTCTAGAATTGAATCAATTTTATTTGAGGATTGAAATTCAATTTTTGTGTATTAGGGAAAAATAAAAATCAAGCAAAGAAAGTATCAAAGGGAGAATTGCAAGAGTCAAAGAGAGTTCTAGGGATTCGAATCCTTGTTTATTTCATCATGCAAAATTATAGATTTCATGGATTTTATTGTAATTCTTATGCCTAAGTCTAGAAACTTAATTCCAAGTTATCTTCTCTCAAAGACAACTCTTTCTCATGCAACTTGATTGATTGTTAATCTCTTAAAACCAATACACAATTACATGGCATTAAAACTAGTATTTAGCAACTTTCATTAACCTAACTACTCTCGTGATAGATTAACAACGATTCATTGTTATAGATCAAATTAAACATATAATCTCTCGATCATACATCTAACCTAACATGTGAAGGTGGCCAATCTTCAAGAATTAAACACAATAACAATGAAAAGCATAATTTATTTGAATAAAACCATGAGTCTACAAAATTAACATGAATTCACAAACAATTCATCAAAACCCTAAAACTAAAGAGTTTAGCCACTCATAGCTTGAAGCAACATGTTTGAGCAAAAATAATCAAAGGAAGAGTGTAAAGAATAGGGAAACTCTACTGAAAAGAGGTTCTTGATTGAGGCAGCACCGTCACGAACTCCTTGGCTCTCGCGTCGGACTTCGAAAGGCACCAAAACTATCTCAAACTCTTTTCCTCTTCTTTGCGGCTAACTCACTCTTTGAACTCTCGCTTAATTCTCACCTTTTTGGATCTTTTCTTTAGGTCTGCAACTTTCTTGATTTTCTTGATATTTCTCCCCCCTTTTGGTTGCTGAAAAACCCCTAAATTTATAGGGTTTGGCCGCCAAAAATTTAACCTAAAATACAAACTTTTCGTTTAATTAACGCTGGCGCCGCTGCGCTAGCGTTGCGACCAAAAATAAGTTGCTCTCGGGTTTTAGCATCGCGGCAGCACCGTCCCAGCGCCGCGACGCTGTCTTGCGTTCATCAAGGATGCGTCGAGGCAGAGACATCTTGGCGCCGCGATGCTACTCTGCGTCCATGCTGATGCGTTTATGCTTCAGCGCCGCCGCAACGCATCATGCGTTTCAACAAGGATGCGTTTTTCAGCTCTTTTTCGCCGTATTCTTGCTCGGTTTTGATCTTTTAGTCGTTTCTTCTAATTTTCCTCGTTTTAACCTGAAAATCACTAGCAAACAAGTGAAATCTAATATAAAACTCCCTTAATTTGAGAGAATAATAAGCACTTTTCAAATGCTTATCAGTTGAGCATTTTTTTATACATATTTGGACATGGCATAGGCAATAGGTTAGTAGAAGAAAAATTTATTGCGACATCCCAAATTTTCAAGTAATATTTAAAAATAATAATTATCTTGAATTATTTGGTTAATCGTTTGAATTTTGAAGCTTAATTGGATTATGTTGAGAAAATAATTCAATTCAAAATAATCGTGATAAAAGATTTGGATTTAATTCAATTAGTGAAAAATTAAGTTTATTTGTGGGAGATTTGAAAGTTGGATTTAACTTTAATATTTGGAATTGGGTGAGATTTAAGGATTAGGTTAATTTAAGAAAAATGAGGATAATTTGACATTGAATTTAAGTTGAGGAATTGATTTGTTAGGGGATATTTTGGTTAAATAAATTATTAAGCGGTGGTTGAAAAATTATATTAAATAAATTACTGTTTTGTCTTGGGAAAGAAAAAAGGGAAAGTGAAATTTAAATATATACATTTAGGATTTTAGAAAAAGTAAAGGAAAAGTGAATTTAAAGAGAATTTAAGTATATATAAATAAATAAAGTCAATCTCTAATTTCAGTGGGTTTTGGTCCGCCGTTTGCAAGTCGCCACCCCAGTTGCTCTATCTCCCCGTTCAAAATTGGGTTAGATCCCAACTTCTGGAAAGTATTTGAGTTTTCTTGTAATTTCGTGATTATCCATTGTTGTTGGTTTTGATTGTTGTTCCCATTGAGTTTGAGTTTTAAATTCAAGTTTCGAAATACGGAAGCAAGCTGTCCAAGCGAGTTAAAGAGTCGATTTTGGTTCAACCCATTATTTGAAGTTTGGAAGAAAATTGTGATTTAGTCGCACTTTGGATTTTAATTCAAGGATTTTGTGAGAATTGGCTACAAGGTTAGCTCCTTAATCTCATGTAAGAAATCTTAGTAGTCAATTTAGTCATTAAAATGTGTTGTTAGCTTCTTTGGGTCATCTATGGGTTATTTTGTTTGCATGTAATTATGACTGTGAGGACATATGAGCATGATGATGTTTGTATGAGAGGTTATGAATTTATGTATTTTACCAGTTATCCATGTTAGTAATAATAACCCTCCTATGTTGGTTGTGTGTTCACCAGAGGTTTTGTGTTCTTTCGAAATCACCAAAGGTTTTGAGTTCCTTCATGATCAACAAAGATTTTGTTTTTCTTCGGGATACCCTAGAGGTAAGTGTCTCCTATGGGATTCACTAGAGTTTTGTGGACACAATTTGCCAACAGTGGGACATGTCTAACTAATTTCTCAGATAAGTGAAGTGTGAAACGTTGAAGTATGCATATCCCACTAGCATGTTGCATCTATTAAGCATAAATCCATAGTCTGACCTCGGTAGTGGGGTTACTTACGGAGTATTTTATATACCCACCCTTTTTTTCATGATTTTTTTCTAGGTAAGGGAAAGGACACCTCAAATAATGAAAGAAAACTTTGACGGTGTTATTGGGACTAGACTAATGATTCTGCACGAGTTTTCATGTTTTCCTTTCGTTTTAATATTTGAGATTTGTTATTAAAATTAAAACTATGTTTTCCTTTATGTATTTCCTCATGTCAAATTTCCTATTTTAATACATTAATGTTTTAGGGGTACCCCAATTAAAGCTTTTGATTTAAACGACGACAAATTTATTTACCTTCATGACGTATCCTCAATTTTTAGTAAAATTATATTAAAAAAAAGTCGTTTGAGATGTATAAATGCATATAATGATGACCTAGTTTAAGTCTTAAAAAGTGGAGTGGTTACATTTCAATATTAGGGTGAAATTGTTAGTAGATACTTTTAGTAAAATCTTAGACATTGTATTTCCCAGGTAACATTTAAACGTTAATTTGTTTCATATAACAATAAATTTTTCTGAAAAACACAAGGATCAATAATTCTTTTAAAAGCTACCATAATTTCACGGAGCCAACTTTTTTATAACGTTCCAAAATTAAAATAGAAAAGCTTTCTTTCATTTTATTATTATTATTATTATATATTCTTTTTTTGGTAAAGAAATAGAAAGGTTAAAAAGTTGAAAAGTTGAAAATTTTCTCAAACGTCCTTTGTTTTTATTTGTTTTCTCAGTACAGCTCCCTTGTTTCAAACTTTCAATAGTTCAAAATCTCAATAAATGTTGCAGCCATTATTATATATATTTCCAAATTAAAATCATAACTTTTTTTAATATTTTATTATGGTACATATATAAGGCCCAGGAATGATTATTTTATTTCCTACCAATAATGAACACAAATACATTATTTTATTTGCTAAAAAAAACAGTATTTTATTTAGAGTAACATTTTAGAGATGCACTATTTTGTGCATTCCACTCCCAGATGTACACAAAAATAATTCAAAAATATTTTGATTTTTTAAAATTAAGCTTATTATCTCTTTTATAATGATTTGTACTCTTCTTAAGTACAATAATAATTAAATTTTTAGCTAAATTTTAAAAATAAAAATAAATTTTTAAAAGCTAGTTTCTTTTTAGTTTTCAAAAATTGATTTTGTTTTTTAAACCATTGGTAAAAGAAAGATAACAAATGAAGAAATTTGGAGGTGAAAGTAGTCTTTATAACTTAGAAGCTTAATGGAACCTTAAAAAGTAGTTTTTGTTTTTTGAGTTTAACTAAGAATTCAAAGGAGGCAAATCATTATAAAAAATAATAAAAAAAAGATAAAATAGGGTCAATTTTTGTCAATTAATAAAAAAAAAGAAATAATTGCCAAATAAAACCAAAGTTTTTTATATATCGAGTTTCTTTTCCCTTCAATGTTATATTTACATTAAAATTGTGAAACCAATAGCAGTTATATTTTTTTTATAAAAAATTACTGCTTAAGAATCAAATCAATATGATGAATACTTTGGGAAAAAGGCGTACTAGTAATTAAATTAAAATATTTACTACTAATATAACTAATATAAATTCTTACTATTAATTTTAAAGTTTTAGATTTAATCTCTTCTCCTGTTGGAAAAAAATTTCTAATAATATAAGAATTTGATCCTATTAAAAAGAATGGTTGGGAAATAACTTATAATTGATTTGGCATTAGTTGAAATCTACACTATATATTAACCACACATGATCAAATTGACGTTTCTGATAACTATTTTCATACATAAATATATCATAAGCACATTCAACTAATGTCCATTATGACATGCATGATAAATGACACGTAAAATCAAATATCAACTAACATTATGTTAAAATCGTGTTTCGAAATAATTTTAAACGTAATAAAAGTGATTTTAATAATCACTCTCAAACATATTCTATGTTTAAATGGTTAATAAACCAAATATCTATATCTATATATATTTATTGCACAAGAATAACAGCAAGATAATGTAAAATTAGGGTTAAGCTAAAAATGAATTGATTAAAAAGATTATTATTTAATTTTAAATTATTTAAGCTCACAAATAATAGGGTTTTCAAGTTGTGGGTGGTCATAATTAAATTGACTAAGAGCAAATATACTTAAATATTATATTAATGAGACAGTATTAAATAATGTCACCCCTTTAATTAATTGATAACCAAAACAATAGTATTAAATAATGTCGTCTTGTAAAATAAGTTTCATCGTAACTTTTTTAATTTACCCACACTTTCACCTTATGCTTTTTTTTCTTAAAAAAAAAATAATAATAATAAAATAAAGCCAAATTTTGGAAAGAAAAATTAGAAAAATAAACTAGTTTTTGAAAATTAATTTTTGTTTTTAGAATTTTACTAATAATCTAAACTTTATAAATTTGGGGAAAAAAAAAAGTAAAAACAAATATTTTAATGAAAATGACAAAGCCTTAATTATTTAGTTTTGACAACACATATATGAATGATCTAACAGAAATGCAAGTTATGTGATTAAGACCCATTTAAATAAGGTTTGGATTTATGTCTTTAGAGGCTGTTGGGTCAATTGTGATGAGTTGGCTCAAACTCTCTAGTAGCTTGACAACAAAGTTACTATGATGTTGGCACTTTAAACTCTTGTAATTGTGATGAAGCTGCAAACCATGGCATGTAGGTTGTAGTTTTTGTCTCCTTGGAGCATTTCTCCCATGCATTTGATTATAGTTGGATGAAATTAAAGTTTCATTGACACTACTAAGCATATTGTCAAATTGTTGGGGAACTTTCTGATCACATAGTTTTAGAATCTTTTGAATTGCATAAACTTGAAAGGTGATGAGATGGAGGACTTGTGCTACTTGTTGATGTTGAAATCTCTACTTTCAATATAGACCACTTGCAAGAGAGGAGAATCATTTGAGTGTTCAAGTACTAATATTGGTATCAAAATATTGAGCTACTTATGGGGATGGATTTAGACATAACTATATAAAAGATCCAATTCTAAAGTTTAAAATGTTTTTTTCTTTTTTTCACTTTTTAAAATTTAAGAATTTTGATCTCATCTTTCACCTCACCTTGATTTCTTTCTTCTTCTTCTTCTCTCTTTTTTCATACGGACTTCATCTTCATTTTGCTTTTCTTCTCCAACGAGACCACACAACCAACTTCGGCAAGACCACACAATCAATTCTAGGGAGACCTTGCTACCAACTTCAGTGAGTCCACAAAACCATCTTAGGGAGACTTCTTCTTCATCTCTACATTTTTTTTTTTGTTTGGGTTGCAAAGCAAGACCAAAGAGCAAGACCAAACACCGAGGGGCGAGACCGTGAGGGAAAAAGGGAGAGAGAATAGTGATTTGTGAGAGTAAGGAAAGGGAGCAAGAGAATGAGAGAGCAAGAGGCCCAATCCATGTGTTCGAGGTTTCGATTTGGAAATTTTATCTAAATATGATGTCAACATATGGTCAAAATTTGTCTTGATTTTTAAAACCATTGGTAGAAAGTATATAACAAATCAAAAAAATTTAGGAGTGAAAAAAGTGTTTTAAGCTTAATTTTCAATAAAAAAAAAAAACAAAAAAACAAATGGTTACCAAATGGGGACATAAACTTTCAAAACTTGTTTTTATTTTTGAAATTTGACTAACAATTCAACTATTTTACATAAGAAATATGAAAAACATGGTAAGAAATTGAGAGAAAATAAGCTTAATTTTCAAAAATTAAAAACAAAAAATCAGATGATATTACCATATAGGACTTTGGTTTTTCAAAATTAAGTTTTTGCTTATAGTTATATGCTTTTTACCAATGTTTAAAAAACCAAACCAGGTTAATTTTGAAAACTAGAAAAAAAATAATTTTTAAAAACTTGTTTTTATTTAAGAAAGATGAAAACCATTGTAAGAAATTGACAGTAAATATGTTTAATTTTCAAATATCAAATGGTTGTCAAATAGATTTTTTATTTTTGGTTTTTGGTTGTTGAACATTAAGTCTATAAGACACTTTTGTGCCTCTAGATCTTTTTCTTTGTTATATCTACTTTCTACCAATGCAATTTCAAGAACCAAGCTAGGTTTAGAGTTTTTTTTTTTTTTTTTTTTTTTTTTTTTTTTTTTTTAAAAAAAAAAAGGTTTTTAGAAAACCTAATTATTTTTAGAATTTAGTTAAGAATTCGACTATTTTACTTCAGAAAAGAAGAAAACGAAATCAAATGGTGTAAACTTTATTTGGTTAATTGAAGCATAAATCTTTTTCAAATCTAACTTTAGAAATTAAAATTAAAGGGCTCCTTTCAATTATAGCAAAAGATGAATAAAAATCAACTAATATTTTAGAATGTCAAAGTAAATTTAGTTGAGCGATAATTCACTTACACTTTTAAAATTGGAGGTTGAGCAATTCATCTCCACAGTTGTTCTATTAAAAAATAATAAATAAAAAAAATAAAATTATAAACTCAAAGATGTCCAATGTATATGACATAGATGCTTTTTCTTCCGTCCCTACCACAATGTACTACCATATATTTTAAATATCTTACTCTCTTAACAGATATTTCTTCATTATCATGTTAATGGAATGCCAAACGTATAAACAGAAAGCAATATATATGTGTTGGTGTGAGAACTACCGTTACACTCATCTTCATGTATTTCTAAGAAAAGTTAAAAGAAATATATATATAAACTTTGATTGAATAATTGGGTGAACAACATAACATAAAAATGGGTGCAATCCAAAATGTACATGGATAAGTATATTTTTGTGTAGATTTGTGGTCACCATCAGGCTTCATGTGGCATTGTTTGTTGAGTCACAACAAGAGTTACACTACACATAATTTTTTCATATTCAATTTCACAAATTGTCTTAAAACATTTTTCTAAGGCTTCTTAAAAAATTATTAATTTTGGTGTTTTAATAAACTTTTAAACCTCTAAGACTAAGACAGTAGTGAAAGCGGACAAGTCGAGCTCAATTCAGGCGATGGTCGCATTTTGGAACACGTGTAATGAAATATAATTAGAGAATAAGCTCATTTTGTTATAAATGCTACTTGTTTTAATGAATAGAGAAAACAGAGAAATAAATACGTACATACCATATATAATGTATATGGAGAGGAGATAAAGTTTTATATATATTATGCATTTGCATGATGAAGCAATCACTAACTTTGCATTCAATACTCAACTTCTCATAGTCAACAACACATGCAAAAGAATCCAAAACAACATTAATGAAGGTAATAAAGGGATTTTTTTAAAAATAAAAAATTGGTCGAAAATAATTATAAATATACTCAGATTTTACTTTTTTATAATTCATATACACATCTATTACTCTATCAGATAGATAGAGTATAGAGAGTGAAATTTTATTATATTTAAAAATAGTTTGATTTTTTTTATTTATAATAATATTCCTAAAATAAATAACTTTCTTCGAAATATTTTAACTTTATATGTACTATGTTTAACAAATAAATTAACATAATTTCGATATTTTGTTTCATTTTACTCCTACATAATTTTATTACAAGAATTCTTTGGCTAGTGATATATTAGTGGTTTGATTATAGAGTTAAATGTTAATATGAATAATGTACCATGGAAAGAATCTTCGAAAATGGTTTAATTAATAAGTTAAAATATTATTATATACGAATCAGGTTAGAAGTTGAAATCTTTGCTGATAAATTAAAAATATTGAAAAATAAATAATTTTAAATCACATCAAAATTGTTGGATGTTATATGGAAAGGTCATAGAAATGAGTGTCGAACTAATCTATCTACAATTTTAGTTTTTATCTTTTATTTTACCTTCACAAAATGAAAGCCTAGTTTGATAATTGCTTTTTTTTTTTTTTTTTTTTTTTTTTTTTTTTAAATTAAGCTTGTAAACCATAATTTTTATTATTGGTTTAATTGTTTTGTACTCAATTTCAAAATTTCAAAATTCAAGTCAAATTTTAAAAATTAAAAAAAAGAAAAAAAAAAATATATATATATATATATATATATATAATTGAAATTTGATATCAATATAAAGAAAAACATAGTCTTTACAAAAGATAAAAAAAAAAAAATAATCATCAAACGAACTTAATCACTTTAGTTATAATTTGATATTAAATATAATATTTATTCTCTGTGAAAATAATTTTAGTAGAATGAAAAAAAAAGAGAGGTAGAGAAATTAAAGACTACTAAAATAGTAGAGCTTGACTGACATACTGTTTGTACTATATATCAATCTTTAAGTTAAAAGTTGAATTTTCCATTTTACATATTGTAAACGGAAAAAAAAAGGAAAAAGAAAATAGTAAAAATGTTACTTTGATTAAGATTCTTTGGAAGACTCAAGGTTGTAATAATGAATCATAACAAATCCAACAAATTACCTTTTAAAGCATTTTATTCATGAATAATAATGTCAACACAAACTTCATCCCTAACAAATTCAAGTAACAGCTCCTATAAAAACAAGTTGAGAGAACATACTTTGCATCTCGTTTATGCCTTAAAACAAGTTTCCATAACGTCTCAAAATTTTGAAATTGAAGATTTCAGTCATGATTCTTCTTCTTCTTAATTTTGCAGGTAAGTTAGCCATGAAAAATTACTTTCAAGCTAAGTATGCTTTGCAAATACCTTAATCACGGAAACTAGTTTTATAATTTATATAAATTAAACGCATTGAGTAAAAAATTTTAACTTATTGTCTCATTATCGTTTTAAATATGAAAATGAGAGGATAAGTTAAAAAAAAAAAAAAAAAAAAAAAAAAAAAAAAAAAAAAAAAAAAAAAAACTTATTAAAAAACACAAGTACAACAAAGAGTATATATTTCAAAGAAGTTAAAAAAAAAAAAAAAAGCATATTACACTAATAAGTTATTAGTAATAATAACGTAAAATTATGCTTGAAAAGAAATATATGGTTAAAGCTAATTTTGTCGGGTAGCAAAGTAAAAAGAATAATTCAGATTTGTTAAAGGAAGAGCGTTTCCTCCCTTAAACCATTCTCTCTCGTCCTTAGAATATTCTCTATCTATCTCTCTGTTTTTCCCTCTCACTCACTCTTCATATATTTGTTTAAGTCTATAAATATGAGTTCCCCCACCCCCATAAGTTCAATTTAAAAAGAAAAAGAAAAAGAAAAAGAAAAAATGGTAGGTTTTAATTTCCGTAAATTCCAATTATGAAAGTCATGGTAGGGTTGAAATAATTGTTGAATTGGTTTGGAATATATCTATATATATATATATGTAGGAAGTTGTGAAAGAGGAGAGCGATGGGAGCAGATGGGAAGGGTATGTGGATTGGCGGAGGAGAGCAGCGGTGAGAGGGCGGCACGGGGGAATGATGGCGGCGGGATTCGTGTTAGGTTGGTGATGTATATAATATATAATTGAGAAATATTATTTTGTAAAGTGGTAGGTGTTATATATATATATATATATATATTGTTATTGTTATTGTTATTGTTATTGTTATTGTAGGAGTTGAAGTGCTGGAGAATTTGGCGTTTTTGGCAAATGCAAGTAACTTGGTGATGTACTTAAGGAAGTATATGAAATTTTCACCGGCCAAATCGGCGAACCATGTTACTACTTTTATGGGGACGGCCTTTCTTCTTGCACTTCTCGGTGGATTCTTATCCGATGCCTTTTTCACCACTTATTACGTCTTCCTCTTCTCCTCTTTCCTTCAGTTTCTGGTTCGTATATCAATTACTTTTTTTTTTCTTTTTTTTTTTTTTTTTTTATAACTTTACTAACCTAAAATCATTACTACACCTATTACTCTTCATAACCTAAATTTTCAAAAATCAAATATCTTACCATCTACTCCAGTTTTCATATTACCTCTTACTTATTTTCCCTTTTAATTTTCAATTTTGTTTTAAACTTTCTTTTTGTTCAATTTTAGTCTTCCTACTTCAATAAATCTTTAAATTTTGTCCCTCCAAATTAATCTTTTATCGAAATCCGTTAAATAATAATATTCATCCTCATGCAAATGTAAAAAAATATAATATGTAAATATATTTTTAAAATTTATTGTAAAATTGCTAATAGATAAAATACAAAAACTAAACCAGTGTTTTAACTTAATTTTTTTCTTGGAATTTGACTCGAACTCAAACATATGCTAAATAAATGGTGAGAATCAAACCAACACATTCTTATTTTATTTATTTATTTGTCTATCTTTTTCTCTAACTTACTTCCGTTTATTTTTAAAATTTATTCTCTGCCATGATTTATTGAGAACCATGTGATCGGCCACGAAAATTTTTGGAATATAATTATTATTAATTCCAATTTTTAGGTCTTTCAAAGTCGGTTTTGTTGAAAATAGTTATTTCTGGGTTTGAAAATTGAACATTAAAACATCAATGCTTTTTCTTTTTTCTTTTTTTTCTGAGTTTTGTTTTGTTTGATTGAGTTGAAAAATGAAAGGAACAGAATGGGAATATGTCCCACAACCAAAACAACGTAGGCATCCGTTTTTTTCTCAAGATAATGACACAAATCCCAACAATAAACAAAAAAAAAAAAGTGTTAATTTCCTATATAGTAAGGTTACCATCATGCTATGTCAAGATGTATATAAATACGTCATACCTGGAATTTTATATATAATTAAAATATAGGTACTTTTAGTCAAAAACATAAATATACCTAAACGTTAAAATATTTCTAGCTACATTCTTAAACAGTTGTAGATTTAAATTATTTCACCCACAGTTGACGTAATATTAAAAAAATGCATGGTAATTTTGAGACTTTGCAACTATATTATAATAATTATATAAAAAAACTAAATTTTAACGATCAAGACTAAAATTATAATTTAAATTTGAAAAAAGATATACTAAGCTGATAGAAAAATTGTAAATGAAATAAGATGGAGAGTATACACCATATGGAATTAAATTAGTGACTACTCTTTAAGTTATATAATTTTGATGGGACAAAATGATAAAACATAGTAGTAAAATCTAAGAAATAAAAAATATACATATATTCTCAGACATTAGCCGAAATAAGAAACTAAGTTAGGATTCAATAAAAAGAAATGATCCATAATAGGAAAATCCAAGTTGGAATTCCATTTTAAAAAAAGTACTAATAGAAATAAGACAAACACATTGGGAATAAAATTAAAAGCAAAATATGTATATTGAGAAGTTTTACAAGTCTCAATTTTATTGAAATACTTGACAATATTTTTTAATAAATTAAAATTTGATATTATTAATAGTATGCCCACATTAATATTATTTTTGTTTAAATATAATAAAGCGTAGATTCATCTTTATATTAATTTAATATATTGAGCACATTCTAGAGGTTAAATTATGTATATAAAGTGTGGTTGAGGTCTTATCAAAAAAAAAAAAAGTAGTGTGGTTGAGGATAAATCATTTTTATATTTAATGAAATATTCTTTAAAATACTTTTCCTCCATTATTTCGATAAAAAAAACATTTGAAAATTACTTTCTCACAAAGTATATCGAATGCTTTTGTCTTTTTGAAAAACAAATTTTATGTTATTGCCAAACATTATGATTTTTTTTTTTTCAAGAAAAGTGCTTTTCAACATGATATATATAAGTTCTTCTTAGCCCATGTCAAAAGCTACCTTAAACACACATTATTCAAAAGTTATGTTGTAACTTTTTCTTAAGAGAAAAAAAAAAAAAAAAAAAAAACGTCAACTAAATTCATACTCAACGAGTTGATCAAATTGAATGAGAAATAATACTATAAATCTTTACATATGTTTAACGTTGTTTGGGAATGAGAATAAAATCCTATTGTCATATATAAAGATCAGACATTAATAAGTATATAAGTAAAAGATAAAATATTCAATAGTATGAAACATACTTATTGTGTGATGGAAACATAGATCTAAAGATTAAAATTTTTTTTCTTTTATATATATATACACAAGATCTAAAATTTAATAACATTTTATAGGTTATTTAGTCATTTAAATTTTTAGGACTATGTTTAGTTCCTAAGCCTTCAAAATTACGAATTTAGTCTGTGAACTTTTCAATTTTTAAATTTCAATGACCTACTCGACACAAATTTGAAAGTTTAGATCAATTATTCTTGAAACTTTTTTGAATTAACTGTAGAACCTTAATAGACACATTTTTTAAAGTTTAGAAATATATTTAACAATATAAACTTTAAAAACCAATTGTAATTTAACCTATTTTATACATAAATGGATCAAATTATGTGTTACGAAATGTGAAGATAAAGCATAAGTTGAAGTATTTGAAACTTCCCATCCATTTATTATACTAAGAAAAGGCGTTAGGGAAATAGTTATGGTTTGAAAATGATAATAAATGTAGCATACCACAATAACTTCACAAATTGCATGACGCATATACTTATGGAAGAAAATGATAAAATATCTTAGGTTTGAAAATAATAAGAAAATGATTATAAAAAAAAGGTTTTGATGTTGCTTTGTTTTAGTAAAGTGTGAGATAGAAGGGCCCCACATTGGGGTGAATGCAATGTCATCCATTGAGTGTGTGTGTTACGACATTGGAACTCATCCCTTTGCGTCAAACCAAATAAAGCTTTTTTTTTTTTTTTTTTTTTTTCTTTTTTTTTTTTTTTTTTTTTTTTTTCTTTTTATCTCGTTTTCACCTCCACAAAACCAACTTCTCAACTTGTCGTTTTCAAATTCTTTATAATTATTTTATTGGAAAAGGAACCATACATATGTTGTCTCTTTAATTACTTCCTCCCCATGAAAAGCTCTTTTTGTCAAGACATTAAAAAAATAAAAAATAAAAAATAAAAAATAAAAAATAAAAAATAAAAAATGGAGAAAGGGTAGAATAATGAATAATGTGAGGGGTTGGGTACTCATATGACATAACAAAATGCTCACACATGCTAACATGAAAGCATATATTCACAATAGAGGAAGCTCCTTCATGCATCTCTCCTCCTATCAAAATTATTCCTTCTTTTCTTTTTTTTTTTTTAATAATTATAATTTATCATGTGTCAACTTGTGATTATACATTTGCATCTAATAATTAATAAGAACAAATTTATGCCTTTTTCTTTTTCTCAAGAAAAAAGATGTTGCAAATAAGTAACAATGTGGTTGACCATTTTTGTACGACAACAAAATAGTTGAAATATATAATTAATACTTGTTGGAGAAATATGTAGGTTTTATTTAAGGGCAGTGATTAGTCATGCATTTTTTTTCTTTTTTCTTTTTTACTTATGGTTTGGTTTCATACCTTAATTCATATACATATCTCTTTAGTGTGTGTGTATGCTGATTGGTGTTGTTAATATACAAATGGAATTTGGACAAGGGGTTGGTGATGTTGACAGTGCAAGCGAAGGTGAGTTCATCATGCGATGAGGGGAACTCGAAGGGATGCAAGGAAGTAGGGGGGAGAGAGGCGGCGGTGCTGTTCATGGGGCTGTATCTGGTGGCGTTGGGGGTTGGCGGCATAAAGGGGTCGTTACCGGCACACGGGGCGGAGCAGTTCGACGAAGGCAGCCCACAAGGGAGGAAGAGGAGGTCAAGTTTCTTCAACTACTTTGTCTTCAGTCTCTCATGTGGAGCTCTTATTGCAGTGACTTTCGTGGTTTGGGTTGAAGACAATTTGGGGTGGCAATGGGGATTTGGAATCTCAACTATCAGCATCTTTCTATCTATTCCTTTGTTCCTTGCTGGTTCCCCTTTTTATCGTAACAAAATCCCCACTGGTAGCCCTCTTACCACCATTCTCAAGGTATGTTTCTATCAATGGCAATGGTGTTTTATCCATTTTTTTAAAATATATATTAAAAGTATTTGATTTTGAATGATGAATGATGGGTTTAGGTATTAGTAGCAGCGACATTGAACCGTGAGAGCAGCAAGAAAACATCAACAAACGCAGTGGCAAGCCTAGCAAGAAGCCCATCCACCTCAACCCCAAAGCTGATTAACAAGGAGCTAACACAAAACAATACAACTTGTCCAACCCAAAGCCTCAAATTCCTAAACAAAGCAGTACAAAACCCAGCCTTCCACCCATCACTAAAATGCACAACCCAACAACTAGAAGACGTAAAAATAGTCTTAAAAGTCCTCCCCATCTTCGCTTGCACCATCATCCTCAACTCATGCTTAGCTCAACTCTCCACTTTCTCCATCGAACAAGCCTCTACAATGAACACCAAAATCGCCTCTCTCAAACTCCCACCAGCCTCTCTCCCAATCTTCCCTGTCCTCTTCATCATCGTCCTTGCCCCGCTCTACGACCACCTCATCCTCCCCTTTGCTCGAACCCTTACTCGCACCGAGGCCGGCATCACCCACCTCCAACGCATCGGCATCGGCCTCCTTCTCTCCATCCTCGCCATGGCCATTGCTGCCCTCGTCGAGACCAAGCGTAAGGGCGTGGCTGATGCTCACCCAGATGCCCACCCGCTGCCCATTACCTTCCTTTGGATTGCCTTTCAGTACTTGTTTTTGGGGTCTGCGGATTTGTTCACATTGGCGGGTTTGTTGGAGTTTTTCTTCACGGAGGCTCCTGCTACAATGCGGTCGTTGGCTACTGCCTTATCTTGGGCCTCCTTGGCTGTTGGGTACTATCTAAGTTCCGTCATTGTATCGGTTGTGAACCGTGTGACTGCCAAAGCTTCCCACACGCCTTGGCTGTCTGGCCACAACATCAATCATTATCGTCTTTCTAACTTCTATTGGCTCATGTGTGCGCTTAGTGCCTTCAATTTCTTGCACTACCTTTTCTGGGCACTTAAGTATAAATATCGATCAACTCAAGGGAACAAATGATATCCAAATTTTCCTGCCTTTATAAACATATGTTATTCTATCATGTCAAATATACCTTTTTACTCTTCTAAATATTATATATATACATATACGTTTTTCGTTACAAAAATTATTATAATTTGAAAAAAATATATATATCAAATTATTTTTAAATATAGCAAAATTTTAATTTCTATTCAATCGTTTTTCTATTTTTGAAGACATTTTTTTTTTTTATTTATTCTTTTTTGTTTGATCTAGTGATGATTTGATGAGAATTATTGGTGTGCATCTGCGGAATGCACTGCATCCTTTTAAATGTTGATTCTACAAAGTATACTTTGGTTATCTAAAGAATTACGAGTGTTTTATTCTCACAGTTTTGTTTCGTTTTGTAGGTTTGGGGTGTTATGCATATTTAAGAGAATATTATTCTCTTTTTAATATTACCTGTTTTTATTTTGAGCTGATTGATTTTACAAGGAGTGGAAAACGAAGAGAGTTGAAGAGGAATTGTAGAAGTCCCAAAATTAACGACCTCGAAAATAGCTATCTAAAAGAATACATTGGAGTTGATGAAAAACTTTACATATTTCAATGGAATTTAAAGAGTGCCACAAAATCATTTCATTGGAAAAAGCACAACTTCCCATTCACTTAACTTCACTTTAACCATAATATGCTGCAAAGTGGCCAGCAGGAATTGAATCCATTTCATGTACCACATTTTTATGGACACATGTTTATTTATTTCTTTTTCATTGAATCTCAAATTTTTACCTAACAAATCCATTTTCCTTTTTTTTTTTTTTTTTTTTTTTCCTTACAAATTTATTAACAATTTCAACCTAGAAAGACTCTAGTAGACGATTAATATAATTTTTTTCAAAGTGTTAAAAACTTTTAAGTAAAAAAAAATTAAGACAATTAAACATTAAATGAAATTTTATAATATCAATACTTTTATCTAAAAATAATAATAAATATAAAGTAAATTGAATAAAAACACAATTCTAATCATTTTTAATAACATTTTATTTAGAAAATCTAAAATAATTAAATAATTAGCATTTGCAGATCAAAACTTTAATCCAAAGAGTCAAGCTCAAACGTTGAGTCATGAGTTTGACTATTGAAAATTTGAGTCGGCTTGATCCAAACTCAACACAGTACCTTACGCTTGGATCGAACTTGGGCCTTAATTTTTTTAAACTAGATTGGGCCAAATTAGGCGAATGATGATGGAGGGCTTCACCTTATTGTCTCTCCAATTCTTCTCCTTTAAACCTCCCTAACATATTTTTATTTTTTATTCCCTTACCTATTTCCTTTTAAAAAATAAACTTCCCTTCCAGATAATAATTATTATTTATTCACCTAACATTCATAAATACAACAATAAGAAACCAGAATCAAAGCACACTAGAAACATCCATCACATTGATAAGACGGACCCATGAGCTAAAATCTTCAATATCCATATTTTCCCTCGAAATTAGGATCTTGCTGAATTGCAGTAATTTCCTATAGCTTCTCCGGACCATTCCAAGGTTAGCCAGGACTTCTTCATCACCCAACAGATTGCTAATAATATGTTCAATCAGTTTGCAACCATATACAAATGGAGTTTTCAATGATTAGAGCTAATCTAAAATGTTGGAAATTTATTATATGAAATATAAATAAATGCGGAATAAATTAAATTATACTAAAATTAATTTAATTTATATGAATTTCCATGTTTAAAATCACTCTAAACCACATCTTTAATCACTCAAAATTAATTCAATTTTTAACTTTACACTTTTAAGTACAATTAAAATATATTTTTTTTAATATCACGAGAGTGATTTGAATGTTTTTAAAATCACTCCCAAACATTTTAAACTACTTTTTTTTAGAGTGTGATAATCAATGCAATAAAATCAGACAACTACAAGGGAAAATCAAGAGATACAACCAAAGAAAACCACTTAGGATAAGGATAAGGCGTAGAGAGGATTGAAAACTTCGATACTCCAGTGTTTTATGCACAACACAGTGCGCCAACACATTATGACTAAAATAAATATGAGAGAAAGAGACAACTCCCATCTCACTACTCCTAACTTTAGCTTCCTCAATAAAGAATGAAACTTTTGAAAGATCAATAGCAACATCATTCAGTAGGTTGATTACCTCCAGACAGTCAAACTCAACTAAAATATTCGATATAGAGATGGAACACAAATTTTGAAGACAAAAGCATATCGCCATAGCTTTAAGGAGCTTCATCTCCTAACATTTGGGGAACAAAACTTCACGATGCACATGACCTAAAGAGTCACATAGCACCCAACCCAGCTCCTCGAAATTAGAAGCTGGATTCCAAGTCGCATCAGTATTCAAACAACGTGCCCCAAACATTGATGCTGCTCTGCTACCCTTACTTTGCCAACACTAGTTTGTACTATATAATCTTTTTTATATTTTCTTTCTAATTATTAATATTAGAGCAATTATTTAATTAGTATTTTCTTTCCACTAATGAGTGTTAAATGTATATATATTTTGATGGTGACCTGATTGGTGCGTACCCTGCAACTATATGGCGCCTATACTCCAACATTTTGCTTCGGATTAATACCTTAATACCAAAGTTAAAATTACATAAATTTAATTTGAAGAAAAATATATATATGCATGTTATTTGAATAATTTAAGATAAAACCATCGACATTCATTGGTTTCTTATGTTAATTATGCCTTTATTACTATGGCGTTGGAGTTTCTAGAATCTTGACAATTTATATTATCATTCCAATTTAGAGTTTGTTTATTGAATTTACATTTTAGGTTTTTGATACTAAAAGGAATTAAATTTTGAGACTATTTAAAACTGTGAAAGGAATTCAATTATGAGTATTCAAAGTTAGGAACGAAAGTCAATTAGAGGTGAATCGAGAAATATTTATTTTTATGAATATAACTTAAGAACCTCTCAATTCAAATCTTTCAAAATTTTGTCATAATACTCCCTTAATTAAAAAGACAAAAATCATGCTTATTTTTATTTAAATGATGGATAGATAACTTAGATCATGATGTTGTTGTTGTTATTATTATTTATAATTCACGTAATATTGTTCACTAGTTTTTTAGAATGTATTTTTGGCCCCACTTCTCATATTACGACTGATTGATTGCATTTACGGAGGAGTAAACGTGACCTTAAATCTTTAAGTTTCAGTTTCTATTCTAATAACTCAGTTAACATATATAACAATGATAGGAGTGCCATATAAAGTTATCGTTGTGGGTTGGCATTGGGTGGAAACATTGGGGGTGAGAAGTGCCCCAACCTTCTTAGTAATTAAAAAGGAAGAGGTTATAGATAAAGTGGATGGCCCATGGAAGGATGCGCTCAAGGAAGCAATTGAGAAACACATCAATTAGTTTTAATAATATCTAAATGTGACAATCCATATAATAAAATAACTTTCTTATATTATAAATATTAAAGAAAATTAGATGTCCATTATATAAATATGCTTAGTGGCAAAAGGCCATGTGTCTACTAAAGACACATCTTTGTGGCCATGAAATGCCACTACCTACTTGCCAAATTGCCTATAAATAGAGACTTTTTATGGATATTGTAATACACACATTGGAGAGAAAATAAGAAAAAGGATTGGTGTTGAGAAATTTCATAAAATTCCAATTTCTTTATTTTAGTTTATTTTAAGTTTATTTTATTTAGTTGTTTTAATTACTTTTATATTATTTAATTATTTTATTATTTTAATATTATAATTCTCGGTTTTCGTGCTCCGTTTTTCCGTCATTTTGCTCCTCAATTTTACAACACGTTATCAGCACGAGCTCTTGTCGTTTTCCTGTTGAAGGTAGGTTCTGAAGGTATGCCATTTTCTCTTTATTATAATTAGTAAATTAAACTTTGTTTTGCATGTTTAATATATATATTAAATTGCTAATATAAATATAATTCTTTGTGATAGTGTTATCATGGCAAATCTTACAAAAATAGAATTTGCAGCCCTTGACATCAATGGAAATAATTATTTTTCATGGGTGCTTGATGCTGAAATACATCTCGACGCCATGAACTTGGGAGAAACAATTAAGGAAGGAAATGCAACATCCATTCAGGAAAAAGCAAAAGCTATGATCTTCCTTCGCCATCATCTTCACGAGGGATTGAAGATGGAATATTTAACAATAAAAGATCCATGTATCTTGTGGAATAATTTAAAACAGAGATATGATCATCAGAAAACAGTCATTCTTCCTAAAACTCGTTATGAATGGATGCATTTGAGGCTCCAAGATTTCAAATCAGTAAGTGATTACAACTCCGCGTTATTTAAAATCAGTTCAAAATTATTATTGTGCGGAGAGAAAATTACTGATGCGGATATGTTGGAGAAGACATTTTCTACATTCCATGCCTCGAATATGCTCCTGCAGCAGCAATATCGAGAGAAAGGTTTTAAACAATATTTTGAATTAATTTCATGTCTTCTCGTGGCTGAACAAAATAATGAGCTATTAATGAAGAACCATGAATCTCGACCAACTGGAACAACACCATTCCCTGAAGTGAATGCTGTAAATTTTAATAATCGTGGTCGAGGTCGTGGTCGTGGTCGTGGTCGTGGTCGGGACCGTGGCAGAGGAAGAAATAGTTATTATTTTCGTGGTGGTCATTCTAATCATCCAAATTTCAAAAGAACCACCCGAAATGATGATCATAAAGGAAAAGCTCCACAAGGTAAAAATTCAAAAGATGATGAGCATAAATGCTTCCGATGCGGGATGGCTGGATACTGGTCTCGTGTTTGTCGTACATCAAAACACCTAGTTGATCTCTATCAAGCTTCCCTGAAGGAAAAAGGGAAAAATGTGGAAGCAATTTTTGCTTCCCAGGATAATGATATATTTGACCAATCCAATATGACAAATTTGGATGTGGCGGACTTCTTTGAATCTCCTAAAGAGAAAGTCAGCACAAATGATGGCACAGCAAATGTTTCTTTTGATTTTGAGAATATGTAGAATTGTTTTATCTATCTTTCATTTTTTTTAGTTGAACCTTGTATTACAAGTTTTGTTTTCTTATTGTAATTATCTTGTTTAAATGAAGAATCATGGACAATTTTCATATATTGAGTGACTCAAAAATGAGAAATGAAGATCTATGTCTAGCAGACTGTGCAACTACACATACAATACTTACAAATAAAAAATATTTTTCCATCTGGAAGCAAAAGTCAATACAATATCAGGCTCCGCAAACCTGATTGAAGGATTTGGAGAAGCAAATATTATTTTTCCTAGAGGAACAAAATTTACAATTAACAATGCATTGTTCTCTAGTCAATCAAAGAGAAATCTATTAAGTTTTAAAGATATACGTTGCAATGATTATCATATCGAGACTGATAGGATAAATGAGATATAATATCTTTATATCATATCTTCTGTCTCACATGAAAAACGTATATTGGAAAAGTTGCCTGCTTTATCTTCTGGATTATATTATACTCATATACGAGTCATTGAAGCATATGCAACAATGAATCTGAAGTTCATGAATCCAGATATATTTACAATTTGGCATGACCGGTTGGGTCATCCAGGATCTATAATAATGAGAAGAATCATTGAAAATTCAAATGAACATCCATTAAAGAACCAGAAGATTCTTCAATCTAGTGAATTATTATGTAATGCTTGCTCTCAAGGCAAATTAATAATTAGACCATCACCAGCTAAAGTAGGAACCGAATCACCTACATTTTTTGAACGAATTCATGGTGATATATGTGGACCCATTAACTCACCAAGTGGACCATTTAAATACTTTATGGTATTAATAGACGCATCCAGTAGATGGTCACACGTGTCCTTATTATCAAGTCGAAACCTTGCATTTGCAAGATTACTTGCTCAAATTATTAAGTTAAGAGCACAATTTTCTGATTATACAATTAAGACCATCCGTCTTGATAATGCTGGTGAATTTACATCCCAAACTTTCGATAATTATTGTATGTCAATTGGGATACATATTGAACATCCTGTAGCTCATGTTCATACACAAAATGGTTTAGCAGAATCATTTATAAAACGTTTGCAATTAATTGCTAGACCATTACTTATGAGAGCTAAGCTTCCTACATCTGTATGGGGACATGCTATTTTGCATGCTGCGTCACTTGCACGCATTAGACCAGTAGCTTATCATAAATACTCACCATTACAATTAGCTTATGGCCAGGAGCCAAATATTTCCCATCTAAGAATTTTTGGATGTGCAGTATATGTTCCAATTGCTCCACCACAACGTACTAAGATGGGTCCTCAAAGGAGGTTAGGAATTTACGTTGGATATGATTCCCCATCAATTATTAAATATCTTGAACCCTTGACGGGTGATGTATTTACTGCACGATTTGCTGATTGTCATTTTAATGAGACAAATTTTCCAACATTAGGGAGAGGAATTAAGAAGTTGGAAAAGGAAATTGCATGGAATGCATCATTATTATCTCATTTAGATCTTCGTACAAATCAATGTGAACTTGAAGTTTAGAAAATAATTCATTTGCAAAATATAGCAAATCAATTACCAGATGCCTTTATAGATGCAAGGAAAGTAACTAAATCGCATATACCTATTGCAAATGTTCCGTCGAAAATTGATATCCCAACACAGCAAGTTGTCACTAATGAATCTGGAACACGCCAGAAGCGTGGTAGACCAGTGGGTTCCAAAGATAAAAATCCTCGAAAAAGAAAAATAAACGATAATAAAAAAGGCTTGGTTGTGGATGTAAATATCCACGAAGAAACCCTAGACATGACTAATAATACAATTAGTGAAGAAGGTGAAATACCTAAAGATAATAATGAAATTTTAATTAATTATGTCATGACAGGGAAAAGATGGAACCGAACTCATGTAATTATTGATAACATTTTTGCATATAATGTTGCACTTGATATTATATCTGAAAATGAAGATCCTGAACCAAAATCTGTTGAAGAATGTCGACATAGAAATGATTGGCTTCGCTGGAAATAAGCAATCGAGGCAGAATTAAACTCACTTTCAAAACGCCAAGTTTTTGGACCAGTAGTCCGGACACCAGAAGGTGTCAAACCCGTGGGATACAAATGGGTATTTGTGAGAAAAAAGAAATGAAAATAATGAGATCACGAGATATAAAGCAAGATTAGTTGCACAAGGTTTTTCCCAAAGACCTGGTATTGATTATGAGGTGACATATTCTCCAGTGGTGGATGCAATTACATTAAGATATTTAATTGGTCTGACTGTGTATGAAAATTTGGACATGCATCTTATGGATGTTGTCACAGCATATTTATATGGATCTCTTGATAATAACATTTATATGAGAATCCCAGAAGGATTTAAGATACCTGAAATATATAAAGCAAGTTCTCGAGAACTATATTCAATAAAATTACAGAGATCACTATATGGATTAAAACAATCAGGACGAATGTGGTATAATCGCCTGAGTAAATATTTGTTGAAAGAAGGATATCAAAATAATCCAATATGTCCATGTGTTTTTATAAAGAAATCACAATCAGGATTTGCTATTATATCTGTATATGTTGATGACCTAAATATAATTGGAACTCCTGAAGAGTTTTCAAAGGCAATAGAATATCTTAAGAAAGAATTTGAGATGAAAGATCTCGGAAAAACAAAATTTTGCCTTGGATTGCAAATTGAGCATTTAGCCGACGGGATTTTTGTTCATCAGTCAACCTATACAGGAAAAATTTAAAAAAGATTTTATATGGATAAAGCACATCCATTAAACATTCTAATGGAAGTTCGTTCACTAGATGTGAAGAAAGATATATTTCGACCTCGAGATAATAATGAAGAACTTCTTGTTCCTGAAGTACCATATCTTAGTGCGATTGGTGCACTTATGTATCTTGCTAATAATACAAGACCAGATATTGCATTTTCAGTAAATTTATTAGCTAGATATAGTTCTTCTCCAACAAAAAGACATTGGAATGGAATTAAGCATATACTCCGTTATCTTCGAAGAACGATTGATGTGGGTTTGTTTTATTCATATAAATCAAATTTTGACTTAATTGGTTATGCAGATTCTGGATATTTATCTGATCCACATAAAGCAAGATCTCAAACAGGTTATTTATTCACTTGTGGAGGAACTGCTATATCTTGGCGATCAGTGAAACAGACCAGAACAGCTACTTCCTCAAATCATGCTGAAATTCTTGCAATCCATGAAACTAGTAGAGAATGTCTATGGCTAAGATCAATGACTAAACATGTGGCTTGTCTTCTAGTAAAAATACTTCCATGAAACTAGTAGAGAATGTGTATGGCTAAGATCAATGACTAAACATGTGGCTTGTCTTCTAGTAAAAATACTCCAACAACATTATACGAAGACAACACAGCATGTATAGCCCAAATCAAAGGAGGATATATTAAATGGCGACATCACTGTACAACAAATTTGTTCGAAGGATAACTTGGCAGACTTATTTACAAAATCATTACCAACCGCAACTTTTGAAAAATTGGTGCAAAACATTGGAATGCGGCGATTCAGAGATCTCAAATGATGTTCCTATGAGGGGAGCAAATGTATTATATTCTTTTAGAAGTATTAGATTATATAAAATATGTACTCTTTTTCCTTCACTAGGATTTTTTTTTTTCCCATTGGGTTTTTTCCTGGTAAGGTTTTAACGAGACATATTTTATATATATAATGGGCATCTAAGGGGGAGTATTATAAATATTAAAGAAAATTAGATGTCCATTATATAAATATGCTTAATGGCAAAAGGCTATGTGTCTACTAATCCTTTGTGGCCATGAAATGCCACTACCTACTTGCCAAATTGCTTATAAATAGAGGCTTTTTATGGATATTGTAATACACACATTGGAGAGAAAATAAGAAAAAGGATTGGTGTTGAGAAATTTCATAAAATTCCAATTTCTTTATTTTAGTTTATTTTAAGTTTATTTAATTTAGTTGTTTTAATTACTTTTATATTATTTAATTATTTTATTATTTTAATATTATAATTCTTAATTTTCGTGCTCCGTTTTTCCGTCATTTTGCTCCTTAATTTTACAACATCTTATACTTTCTATATATCTTTCTTTTGTTCTGATCTTTTTATTCAATTAGCATTGTTGATTTTTTTTTAGAAAAAAAAATTATGAGTGAGCGAAGAAAAGCATCTTGTACTCTAAATTTAATCGATCAGATAATAAATCTTAATAAATGAGACGAAAAAAAGTAAAAATAAGAAAAGAACACCTTTTTGTTATTAAGTTTTCTGTGCATATTGGGCTTCTAAATGTGGACTATGACTTGTGGTGTTGGACTCAGTGATTTGTTTTATTGGGCTCAAGTCATTTGAATCTTGTGATCTTGAGTTTTATCATTGGGTTCGCGTAATTCATCGCCTAATTCTACCCTAAATAATTAATTATTTCTACCAATTTTTGAAGTAGTGGTAGCACGAATCGAACACAGGTACCAAAGAATTTCTCGATTAAATGGTTTGCAACCTCAAGAAAACTAACGGGGGGATTGAGATTGATTTTTGTTGCCAAAAAATAAATTGTAGTAAATGTAAATAAAATAATTGTGATAATCAATGATCATGGAACTCCGGTTTCAACTAATTGTTTTCACTTAACCTAATTAAGTAAAAAAGCTAATTAATCAACTTTATAATCTATTTAGTCCGTATTGAATTGAAAAAAAAAGCATGCAGATCCAATTTGACCTAATTGCAGTGTGATCTAGGGCAAAGTCAATGTGAATATTTAAAAGAAAAATGTCTTGATTAAATATTTTAACGTTTTCTTTCTAGGTTAATTAGAGTAATATTCACTAGTATGGACAACAGTTCACAAGCTAACATAACTCCTTTGTTACTTTTGAATTAAAATATGATTACCTGTCACATATCGTGATCAACTAATCAACTCATAACTATCGACTTAATACTTGCAACAAGTTCTTTAGACCAATGCAAAATAATAAATCATAATCTATTAGTTCATAATAGAAATCAACAAATCAACAGAAATCGAATTCAAATCCTCCCAAGTTACATGAAAGGGGAAAATCCTAAGAACTCAAGCTAGAAAAGGTTACCTTAACCCATAATATTCATGATACACATAAAAGAATCGTGTTGATACATGAACAAACCAAAAAGTAGATGAAAAAGAGAGAAATCGTGGTGCAAATTGGCTGGAATCAAAGCTCGAAACCCTAGGCGGTAGAAAGTTCTATTTATAAAAATTGTGTGGGCCTTACGGCGCTAGGATGCAGCGTCGAGGCCCTGACATAAATTCTTCGTGCATCAGGTTCAGAGCGTCACGATGATCTAAGGCAGCATCACGGCGCTATGTGCTTTGCATGAAATCAAGGCATTCTGCCTTACAAATGTTGCGACGTCGTGCAAACAGGGGCAAAATGATCTTTCTTTACTTCTTCCTTCCCGGTTGATGCAATTAAGTTTTGTTTTTGACCCATTTTAGCTCCATTTCGTCACTAACACTCAACTCTATCTCATAGGTGCTTGAAACCTACAAATTAACCAAATAAACAAGTAAAATCCAAGAAAAACCTTGAATTAAGGGGAGTAAGATAGCACATTTTCGGTGCTATCATCATTCGTTCTCAATTTACTTGGGAGAGATTTTAGCATAGTTTTAGAGTGGTTTGGTGAGTATATCAACAGGTTGGGTTTGACTTGTTACATATCGTGTAATTAATGTTCCAAGGGCAACTTTTTCATGAACAAAATGCATGGTAGTCCAATTCAATGTGATTTGTTCTAGCATGGAACACTGGATTGATAGACATTTGCAGAGCACTCATGTTGACATTAAATAGTTCAAGAGCTTTGTGTAAAGGAATGTCAATGTCATGAAGCAAGAACGTGATCGAAGTGAGTTCCACTATAGCATTAGCCATAGATCTATACTCTACTCTATGTTGGGATCCTGAGAAGGTTGGTTGCTTCTTGGATGACTCGGTAGGTTGTCATCCCTGTCCTTTTACAACCTCCTCTGGTGACAATTCTTGTGACCACTTCTACTACCTTCGACAACCAACTCTAGCGACCACCATCGGTTGCCAACTCCAACGGCCACCTCCGACAACCACCACCACCACCACTACCTCCAACAACAAACTTCGACAACCACCACCAACGACCACCTCTGACAACCAACTTTAGTGACACACAACCACTTCCAACGACCACCTCTGACAATCGATCCTAATGGCTACCAGAGACCCCTCTGGCAACAAACTCCAACAATAACCATCTCTGACGGCTAACTCCAATGACCAACTATATCTATTTATCTACAATAACCAACTTCTAACAATTAACTCTAATGACCAATTAGTACAAAAACTCAGCCAATATAAAAGTGTTTTTAAATTATAAGTTCATAATGTTGCAACATTTAAATTTCAAATGACTAAAAAAAATTCAATTTTAAAATAATATATAAATATAGATAATATAAACTTTAAAATTCAAATTTGAAATAATATATAGAGATAATATTATAAAATTTAAAATAATATATGAATATGCATATTCAAAAAGTTTAAATTAAGAATTAAAATAATATATAAATGGAAATTTAAATTCAAATATAAATAGGATATATATATAAAGTTAAGAAATAACCAACGAAGCAAACTGCGGTTTTGCTTTCAGGAATGACTGAATAAATACAAAACTTGGAGATACCATTCTTAATACAAATTCAGTGCAAATCTTAGAAACGTTTTTCAAATCTTGAAATAAATTATCAAATAAGTCTACTTTTTTTAATAAAAAATATATAATAAAATAAAAACAGGAAATAAGAAAAAAAAAAAAAAAAAAGGAGTTTGATGTGGCGATTCATATAATAAAACTTTTGGTAAAACATCGAGAGTAGTGATTGAATCTCTGACCTTTAATAGAGATAATTAATATATACCAATTATCTTGAAACTCTTACTCAATTACAACAACAAAATAGGTGGGAGTCTCCTTGAAATAACTAAAAGTACTCTTGTAATTTCCCATGGGAGAAGATTTTTAGTGAGAATTATTTTCATTCTACTTGAGGAGAATTTAGAATTACCACCCTGCATTGCATACTTATCTTGCCTCTACCTTTACAAGGTATTCTGGGTTAAGCTTGGAGGGGAGTTATATTGGGTAGGATGAAGCCAGACTCAAAGAAATATGTGGATGAGTGTGCGATTTGTCCAAGGATGGACAATAAATGTGTTGATGCCAAAATTCAGACAAAGTAGACAAAGTAAACGCACCTGACATTCACATAATAGTAAATTTCTAAGAAGACACACACATCGATGTTGTGCTTGCCACATAAGCTCTGATGCTTAAGTCAAGAGCGAATAAGTGCAACAATAGGGTTTTAGAGTAACTTTGGGATAATTCTTATCTCAACATACTAAGGGGCATGCTCCATTTAGTGATTGATCAAGAGTTGAGACTAACCCCTTCCCTTAGGCCCATTTTGGTTTTAGGATGATGCTTTGAGTTGGGGAATACACGAGACATGCCACATTAGTTATTTTTCTTGGCTTGGCCTCAACAACACGTTGATTTGAACCTTAACTCAAGCTAACTCTCTTCCTAAACCCATACTTCTTGCCCGAATCTTATTATTTTCTTGGCTTAGTTGTTTCTTTTATGTCAGATATACTGTTTGGTCCAAAATGATCTATAGTAACAAAATGCTTACTGAAAATTTTTAAAGGTTGGCAGAACCACGCAACATGGAACTATTGGTAGGTTCCAAGGGCCCCTTGGCCTCTTGGAGCATAAAACTATATGGATGAACATAGACGATTTTTGACCCCTATTTGCAGAGTAAAACCTTGAGGATAAGGTTAATGTGAACCCAGGATATTGCACAGGTAACAATTTAGGCATATTTTGAGGAGATTGTTAGTGAACTTGGGAGAGGAATACTGAGACCGAGAGAGGAGTGAATTGTGTGATGTAGAGTTAGGGCTATATAACCTGAATTAGGGTATTTGATTGTTTTTTTATGCTTAGTACTAAGGAAAGAGAGATTAGCAACTTCTTGAATTGGCGTTGTGTTTGTGTATGGCTTTTGGACATTTCTTCTTTAATAGCACAGTACCATGACATATTTTTTCAACTTCGAAACATCAACTACTCATTGATGTAACTCTTACAAAAACGATGCTTGAATTCGGTGCACATGCTAGGGGGAGGTTAGATTATTCAATATCATATTAGTATGTATATATCTAAGATTAGCAACAATAATTTAAATTGAGAATATATAACAACTTTTAGAGGTGTGGAATTCCTACTTCCACATCACATTTAAACCTCCAAATGCCCTTCCTTTGTAGCAATTTGGTTTCAAGCGTTTGCTGTTTGCTGCTGTTTGGAAGTACTTTCAAAGATCTTATCAGCATTTCCTACTTCAAACCCATCCCTTCTGTGGTGCTCTTTCACCTGTACAAGTTTGTAAGGATCAAAATCTAAGACCATACAAGTTAGGCATATAATGTCTTTTCCCCATTCTTCTCAACTTTTAAAAGTTGAACGATCAAAATAAGATTTAAACTTGTGTATGCAATCTTTTGATTACCTCTGCTAGTGGAAGATGTTTATACTGAGGCAGTACCAAACGCTCGGCAAACTCGATATAAGAGCAGGGGACTGAAGCAGTAATGCCATCAGAAAATTCAAAAGAAATGGAATCAGCAAGGGTTGAACTTTGCAGTAGAAAACCATCCGGACTTACTGAAAACGAAATGATCAAGTATATTAGCTTCAGAGCTCACTATTTAGCAAACTGTTAACAATATATTAACAATAGATCATCAAAGGATAAATATGAGGTAAGAAGAGTAGCCGTGTCATGTACCTTTCAAAACACCACCTTCATTATTCAGTTTGTAACCATTCTCTTCGATGAACTGATTGAGGCTTTTGATATTTTTCAGATAAGATTTCAGGCGATGGGTCGAAATAGTCACATGATTAAGTGCATAACCATTCACGAGAGTCCAAGCAGCATATTCACTCTCCCTATGTATTCAAGATGATAAAAAGATAAGCTATTCAGAGCCTCAAACCATGCATTTCACAACTACTTTCAGCCACAAAAGAACTAGCAACTCCATATTTGGCACAGTAATGATGAGATTTTTGTACCAGTTGAAATGCATTTGACCCAGATTTTAAAAACAATGATGAATAACTTTTTGCTAATGTAACAAGCGCAAGGGAGTGAAGCAAGCAAGCGTATACATCCTTATTTTCAAAATATGGGTCAAACGGCATTTCAGCAATGCAATTTGGGTCATCCGAACAAAAGTCATTATTAATAATATCGTGAATTAAATCTTATAACATAAATTTCAGAGGCGATGGAGAATAGGAACCTCGCTAATTGCACAAACTCTGAATGCGAAGGCTTTTCCCATGTCAAGGAACCCAGAGCACTGGCCAGAGCAGCATGCTTCTTCCCATTGTAAGAACTTTCAGTATATTTTCTAATTATTTCCTGAATGCATTAGGAAAAACAATAGGAAGTTGTAATCCAAGTCAAGATTTTATTACATATAGCAACATTTCTTCAAATTATATTAGTATTTAAAGAATAAAGGTGTTAGGACTCAACTCTATTATTTCCCATCAACTTAAAGGGACAATAAACAAAATGCATCCTATTCCTACCTTATGACAACATTGCTAAATATATATACACTACACTTACTCCAAGACCCAAGATTGAAATTGTTGTCCTAATTTTGAAATGAAAAAAAAAAAAAAAAAACATATAGAAGCAAATATGCAAATTCCTGTATGTCAAGAAATTGGTAAAACACACCTGAGTTTGTTGACTCATCTGATCCACAAGAAGTTGTGATATGAACACTCTTGGCAGAGGTCCATTGACTCCATTACCATCATAAACAGCATTAGAAATGGAGGGAGGTGAAAACCAAAATGCTTTTAACTTTTTTGCTGGGAATGATAATTCTTCTCTTTGAGTATACCCAAAATCCAGAAAGAATCTTGCTAATGAATCAATCCCATGCCCGTTCATCTAATTCATCACAGAATACAAACACAATTTCAACATTAAGAAAACCATAGAATTGGTTGTTGACTCAACTAATATCCAGCAGCCTTTTTATTTTATTGGCTCAACTTACTGTAGTGATTTTAAAATCATCAAAATCACTGTTGTCATTTCTAAAATCACTCTAAACCATGCTTTTAATCACTCAAAAACAATTTAATATAAAATTTTAGGTTTTGTATCATTGAAATTAGTTTTAAAGAATCAATAACATGTTTGGATTTTGAAAAATGACAAAAGCAATTTTAATCGAGTCACCCCAAATATGCCCTTAATTAGTTTGACAATAAGCAGTAGGTTTGCTGAAATTGTAAGATGATCATAATTTTAGAAAATTGAAAAAAGGAAGCATGATCATGCTTTTGGGTTTACTTGATTTATCAATCCCAAAAATGGAGAATGAAATTGAAAGTAGAAAGAAAATACCCCAAAAGTCCTAAATGCAATATGATCATAGCAAATTGTATCATTATGAACCGATCGAACAAGCTCCAAAATGGCTTTTGCAGTGGGATTACGACTCAAATAAACAGCCTCCATGCTCGCCAAAACATTCCTAAGAAAGGATTCAGCTCCCTACCAATATGCATCAAAACCAATAACTATCAATTCTTCAAAATTATTAGCTGGATGCAGAACAAAAACAAAACAAGGAAACTAAATTAACCTCAACCCTCGATCCTTGTGGTGCAATGGGAGCAGCGGTGGACATGGTGGAGAACAATCGCTTGGCCGCAGATTTGGGCACCGAAGAAGATTTTCCAACGAGGGAAATGAAATTCTTGGAAATGGGTAGTGAAGAAGAAGAAAAAGAAGAAGGTTGAAATGATTTTGTTCTGGCCGCATAGGAAGAAAGAGAAGACATGGGTTTGGTAGGGATGGATGGATGAAGAAAGAGATTGTGAGGAGATTTTTGAGGCTGATGCAGAATCTTCTTAGTTCGAAAAAGGAGAAATGCGAGATTGATTGATAATGGGATTTTGATCTGCTAGTTGCCAGTTTTCCTGCTTCTTTACGGAAATGTTCTAAAAGGATTAGAACGAAGAAACTAGAAAGCTTGGTTATTTAAGTTACGAACTAAACTAAACAATGACTTGTTCTATTTGAGTTTTGCTATTTTTTTTTTTTTTTTTTAATTTGACTTAATCCGAAATTCAGCCCAAAAATCTTATCTGTAATGGAATAATATATGGGAAAAAGCAATGGCAGCAAAATAATAATAATCTAAGATTACAAGGGATGATTTGTTTATAGGAAATCAAGAGACTTACGGAATACGACATTTGAATTATTGCATTTGTTATGTCATAACGTATTATGCCATATATCTAGAGATTTAAAGATGCTCTTAAGGGGACATCTCGAAAATTTTATGTCATTTTATCATTCTTTTTTAGTTGCATTTTAGAATTAAAATAGAGGAACAATAGTAAAAATAACGAAAAAAAAAAATACATTAAAAAACTGTAAATTTAGCAATGATTTTTTTAAAATTTACAAATATAAGGGAAAAAAATTAGATTTGATTTTCATTTTTATTATTCCAAATTTACCATCTGTAGTATATCAACATGTTTATCAATCAACTGATATATTTATACAATCGATATAACCAATTTACCAATTATTATACTGAACTTATTAGACAATAAGTGCTCATGCATTTGCTATTATTTGTTGACTTAATTTGAATCTTTATACAATTTGTTTAAAGTATTATTTTTTTTTTATGGTACATCTTCATTAACTTATGATGATTCTATTTGTCTTGATTACAATCATTTTGAATGTATATTGAAAAATTATTGGTACATTAATGTTATACATTTGAAATAATTGAATTTTGAACACTTGTTATCTATTATTGATATATTGAAACAAACGTGTTTTTATAAAATATTGATATACTAGTGGTACACTAATATTATACTTGAACTAATTTTGAATTGACATTGATATGCTATTATCCAATGTTATACTTGAATTTTAATTTAAAATGAATGCAACACCAAAGTTTTACTTGAAATGGATTTAAAATTGGTATAGATGCACTACTAATACACTACTGATATACTTGAAATGAATGTTAAATGACTAGTAATATACAAATGATACACCATAGTTAAATTTTAAATGAATTTTGCATGAGTGCTGATAAACTATTGATATATAAATGTAATACTTAGTATTGCATTTTGAGTGAATGATGATGTACTACTAATACACTAATAATATACTTGAAATTTATTTTGAATTAGTTCTGATATAATATTGAAATATCAATGATATTAATTGTCTATATATAAAAGTATGTCATTTTGATAGATATACTTCATATTTGGTATGTCAACAATATCGTTCATGGTGGAAACCCTCCACTACGTGGAAGTTATTTTTAATTAATAATATAACTATAATATTAAATAAAATTAATATTAGTTTAATTATAACATATTAAATCATATTTAATAAATATAATTAAATAAAATTAATTAATTAATTAATTATCTCATATTTAATTTAAATTTGAATCATATTCAAATAGCTTTTTCTCACATAACCTATAATTTTAATATGAATCACATTCACATTAATTTTAACCTACAGTTTTTATATGAACCTCATTCATATAATTTTAACATATAGTTTTTATATGAATCTCATTCATATAATTAATATTTAAATCTTATTTAAATATTCATCTCTCTTATAACATAAAGTATAAATTTTGAACCTCATTCAAAATAAACTTTATATTATAATGTATCTATATACATTATACTAATTATATCACATACAATTAACTCCGTTATTAATTTGAACAATTCAATTAAACCAAAATATTTGATTCTTATACAAAGCCTTAATGAGAACAAGGAGACCTTATGGACCTATAGTTAGAAGCTCCAGTGATATGAGATTAATCAATTAAACTCTTTAATTAGATTAATTAATATTCATTAACTGTAGGTCACTCCACTAAAGACTTACAGCTCCACTCTTCGCACTATATATATATATATATTTCTGTGCCTACGAAATTAATTAATCAAAAGTAAGTCGACCCTTCACAAATAACTAATCCTACAGCTAGGTCAAATTACCGTTTTACCCTTGCAGTTATATTTAACTCCTTAAGTACCACCGATCCCTCTAATGAACAAACTATAAACTAACCCCTCTCAGGCTAGTGAGAGGGTAAGGTCTCATTGTTCAAGACCTGGAATCAACCCTTAAAGGAGTAATTTATTTACTTACTCTAAACACAGGAAGGAGTGAATTCTATCTTGTGAAGATATGTTCCCAGCTCCCTATTCAGACAAATCCCTAAAATAGTAGGCAAATTGAGTCGGTGATCTGGCCACTCGATTGTCACTCTCACCCATACAGATCAAAGGATTGTCCTCATAGACCAAAGTTCATAACTCACTTAGGATTAAGGTCGAGTCACCTATAGTCATCCTATGAAATGTTAACTTCTTCAATTAACAACATTAGAAAGAGAAATTAAATATTTCGCAGTACAATCTTGTACAAACTCTTTGCATAAGATACCCCACTCACATGTCTCCACATGAACGATTAGGATGAAATCGTTTGTAACAGTTTATAACTTTTTGTAACAATTACAAAGTGGGTCGTATCCATAGTGTTACTAGAATAAAGCACCAAGCTTTATTCCTATGTTACAGATCACCTTTTGGTTATTCTTAAACATGATCCAACATACATGCAAAAGATAAATAAAATAAATTCTTATTTTATTTAATAAATAAAATGTAATTATAATTTAAAAAATACGAGATCCCAAGAGATTTTGTTGATGGAGTATCTATATTTAGAATTAGTGGCTAGTCTTGTGAATTTAAATTAGTAGGGTTTCGTTGTTGTTGGTTTTATGTTGTCAATTGAGTTATTTTTTAGCATGCATGTAGCAGTGATATTTATAGTGAGAGTGATTTAATAAAAATACATACTACCCCAATTCTCTTCTTTCTCTCTAATAAGAACAACATCCAATTTCAAATAGCAATACTTCTGGAAATCTTACAATTTAGTATACTGCACCAATATGCAATGCAATCTGCTCTTCATTTTGCCCTCCATTTTTTTAGGTATATTCACATTTTGTCCTCAACTTCTAAACTATGGATCAAAACAGACCTTTTTGGTGAAGCATCTGTTCTGAATAACTACTATATAAAAGGTAGGTATGAACTATTGCTTTTGAAATGTATAGTTTGATGAAGAATAATTCATCTATATTTATGAGTTCTATAATTATGAAGCTGCAAGATAGAAAGGTAAAAGAATCCAGGAAGAGGTCTAGGAGCCTGGATCAGTTGCAAGAGATACAACCACACTTGCGGCGTAGAGGTTTGTGATAGTATCAATCTATCTGTTTCGCTGTTTTTGCTCGCCAGAATATGAAAATTTCTTCTAAGAAATTCGTTTTATTTTGATAGTCTATTTCTAAGGTTTCTTAAAATTAATTTTTAATTCATTTTCCAACTAATCAAAGGTAATTAACATGTTCCACGTTAGCACATGATGATGTAACAACCATCCGAGACTATTTAGGAGCATTATGCAAACATAGGGATTAAATTGCTTATTTTGAGACTTTAGGTACCAAATAGATATAAACCTCAACTTTAGGGACCAAAAGTGTATTTTGTCTATAAATGTTTCATTCCACTTAAAATGTGATATATTGTTGAGTTTATGTTATAAGTTTAATCGGTATGTTTATTAATTCATGAGGATGTTTTCCTTTAGAAAAGAAAAACATTCTAAAAACAAACAAGTATTTTGTTGTAATATTCTCCTTTTATTTTTTATAATTTTTGCCTAAATGAATTCAAATTAAGAGTTTTATTTTTGTAATGAATTTTCACTTCAATATGGTGGTATATTTTACATTTTAAGAATGTTTAAATCTTGAAAACAAGTTTATGTATATATACAATTCTAATATTGAAGATATCATCTTTGTCTACAATAACTTATTAGAAAATACATTTAAATACAACTCAAAAAACTATTTAGAGTTTTTCCTCCGATGTTATAAATGTTTAAGTTTTTTCCAAACAAAACAATATTTTGTATCTAAACCATTGCTCCTTGTTCCATTCTTTTAATTTTAATAACATATAGTAGGACTATTTTAAAGAATAATATTATTTTAAAAAAATAAAAAAATAGGGTGGTTTAGAAACTAATGACAAAAATAGGGTGGTTTGGAAAATAATTTGAAAATTGGGGTGGTGAAATCGTGTACCCGGTACACAATTTCAGTCAAATTCCTACATGGCGGTCTTGTGGCGGTCGTTTTGGAAGTAAGTCGTGGACTGGGTCCATGAGTGTTGACCAAACTCGTGGACTGGGTCCACGATTCCCACCAAACTTGTTAAATAAACCAAATTCATTACAATGTTAAATAAACGAAATACATTACAATGTTAAATAAACCAAATTCATTACAATGTTAAATAAACGAAATACATTACAATGTTTAATAAATGAAATACATTACAATGTTAAATAAACGTAATACATTACAATGTTTAATAAACGAAATACATTACAATGTTAAATAAACGAAATTCATTACAATGTTAAATAAACGAAATACATTGCTTGCTAAACTATGAATGACTCAAAGATGAAGCTCCTAAATTACGGAGTGGACAGGTACGCTTGTTATGCCCTAATCCCTTGCATATCCCACATCGAACTTTCGTGCCTGCCTCGCGCCAATCCATCTCATTATGAATTCGCGAAGTTTTGGGTCTACCATGCTCCCTTAATAAGTTTGCGTTAGGATGCACTTCCGTAAATGATAACTCTGGCCAATAGTCAGGGTGTTGTATTGGATGGAAGCGACATTCATAGCATAACTTTAAATGAGACAATTTATAGTATTCATCAATTAGATGCACGTATGACAAACGCATGTAATTACAAATTGCAATTACATGAGAGCATGGAATCTTGAACGACTACCACTTGTTACAAGAACAAGTCCCCTCTTTCAAGCACACTACTTGTATGTTTTGGCCTTTGTAGGGAGAAACCATACTGATGCCAGTTCGAACTTCAAAACTTTGTGTTTCCCTGTCAACTGACGTCACTGCATATGCAGTTGCTCGTTTCTCCCACCTTTTAAGCTTTCTCATGGCATATTCTGTGTACATGTCCCCAAGATCGAGTGCTTCACTTATTTCTTGTCTACGGCGTTCAAAGTATAAGATTGTCCGATAAAATGTTAACAACCTAACAATCGATGTGATCGGTAACATTCTAGCTCCTTTAAATACCCCATTCAAACATTCAGTTGCAATGGTTGTCATCCACCCAAAGCGATGCCCATTATAGTGTGATTGCGTCCATTTATTTAAATCGATATCAGAAAAATATTCAAGACATTCAGGGTTCAATTTCTTTAACTCTTTCATGTTTCGAATGAACTTACGTCTTTGGTGTTGATTTCCAGCCCTAAACACCAAATCTTTAAGTTGCTTTGATTTGTATTTCGAATTGAAATTACTCGCAACATGACGTAAACAATAACGATGATATGGTTTAGGTTCAGCCCAACCAATTTCCTTGTTGTTAATTGCTGCAATGATCCCTCTGTGTCTATCCGAAATTAAGCAAATCCCTTCTCGGTCAGTAACATACTCGCGCAATGCCCACAAAAACCATGACCCTAGATGTATTTTCCCCTTCAACAATAGCAAATGCAAGAGGGAATATATGCCCATTCGAGTCAATAGACAAAGCAGTGAGCAATTTCCCTTTATACTTGCCGTAAAGATGGGCTCCATCTATTTGAATTAAAGGCCTACAGTACTTAAACCCTTCAATTGCAGGACCGAATGCCAAAAAAACACGACCAAATATAGTTTTACTAGGCACATCAGAAGGGAGAAAATGTCAATCTACTCGTGTACCAGGATTGTAATGCACAGCAGCACTCAACCAATACGGAAGTTCTGAATATGATTTCTCCCAATCGCCGAAGACTGCAACCAAAGCTTTTTTCTTAGCTTCCCACACACGTCTGTATTTGACGTTATATCCGTACTGTTTTTAAGTGCTTCTTGTAGTACCGCCACAGGCACACTAGGATCAGCTCTAACTAAATTTTGAATTTCAATGCTCATGAAATTAGAATCAAGTTGTGAATTATCTTGTGTCACTTCTGTGTATAAACAAGTATGGTTCTCTCCAAGTTTAGTAATTTCAAACATCCCATGGATTTTGCGTCGACAAGCACGCAACCTCCACCTACAACCTTCATCCCATTGCTTGCATCGCACATACCAAATATTTTGGTTCGATTCTACCACAGATATTTGGTAGTATTCAGTCACACAATATTTTTTTTACTGCCATTTGTAGGTCTTCTTTCGTATCAAATATCATTCCTTTTTGTATTATACTAGAGTTATCTGGACATTTTCCCCTTTCCTCCAAGGTTGATCATTGTTCACAAACTGAATCAGTAATTTCCCATTCTATCTGTGTAAATATCTTCGACTGAACCAACTCATTTTCATTTTCTATATTTCCTTCTTCTCCAAACAATTCATCAATTTCTACATCAATGTCACTATCCGCACAATTTCCAGCTTCAATAATAACTAAATCTTCTGGACAAAACAACATATTTAAATTCGTTTACAACTGTAAAGGTTAAAAAGAAAAATTAGTCCAAATCTACCCAAAATTATAAACTCGTGGACCCGGTCCACGAGTTTACTACCCAATATAACTAATTTTCGACCACATTATTTACCAATAATTATTCTTACAACAATAAATGCCGAATAACATTCAACACTCAAACCTAAATTTTTTAAATTTATTCATGCATGCAAAACGTCTACATATACAAATTTATTCATTCATGCAAAACAAAACATATATAACTATTACATATTTATAAGGTAATTAGAAAGGAAAATGTATATGCATACGTATATGGCGGCGGCGGCGGCGGGGCAGTAGCGGCTGCGGCGGCAGCAGCGATGGCACTGGTGGCGGCGGCGGCAGTGGCGGCGGCGACTAAACGAAAAGGGAATGGTTTGAGAAGAAGAAGAGAAATGACAGCGACAATGACAAACAAGAAGTGAAAAGAGTGAAAGGAGAGAAATGAGGGGAGAAATGAAGAGTGAAAGGAGAGATATGAGGAGAGAAATGAAGAGTTAAAGGAGAGAAATGAAGAAGAAGAAGCTGTCGGCCGGTGTTATAGAGGAGGGGACTCGTGGACCGGGTCCACGATTACCGAAATCGTGGACCCCGTCCACGAGTTCGGTCAATGCATGCTGCATGCAGGCTGACACCGTCAGCCGCATGCAGATCGTCGCAGGGTAATCGTGTTCCCGGTACACGATTTCCACTGAAATCGTGGACCGGGTCCACAATTTCACAACCCTAATTTTGGTATTTCTTTCCCCCCACCCTATTTTTGGAATTATTTTTTAAAAAAACATTATTTTAAAAAAAAAATTCCATATAATACAATTGTTTACTAATTACTCATTTTAATAAAACATGTAAACATTATTTAATTAGAAAAACAACATAAAACTTATTTGATAACGTTTTGTGAACTTTAATTTCTTTTTTTTTTTCAGTTTTGAAGAAGAAGGGAAAAAAACCTAAGTGTTGACATTGAATCTAAATTAAGGCTTTCATTTTTAGTATTGAATATAAATAGGTGTTTTATTTTATTCAATATATTTATTATTTTGTATCTAAATTACTTTTAGATAACGCATAATATTTTAAACAAAGTAGGACCATATTTGCATAAAAACAAAATAATAATAAATAAAATTTTTAAACTAGTAAAATTTTATACCATTAATATTAAAGAAACAATGTATATATTTATCTTTCCTAGTACAAACTTAAATAATTTACAAAGTTAATATCTAATTCAGCATTCTATCATTCTTTTTCTCCCCACCAAATATTAATCAATTTCAAAAGAATCAAAAAAGAAATAAAGAAGAAGAAAGAAAAAAAGAAAAATTATAAAAAGAAAAAACAAAACAATGTGGACAATATTCTATTATTCTACCACATTATAAATTTAAGTTTATAACTTTTATTTCAAGTACATTATGTATATTGTTTTTTTTATAAAAAAAAATACATTATATATATTATTCAAATACTTATTTCATCACACTACTTTTTTCTCATTACTAAATTTATGTTAAATACTTATTTTTCAAATTAAATAAACTATGTACTCATTTACCATAAAAATTTAATTTCTAACAAATTTTAACCATGGGCACTCCACGTGCCTTCTAACTAATATATTAAAAGGTCACAATTTTTTAAATAAGAAATGGACTATTATACCCTTACCCAAATCTTGCATTAACAAATATATCATCTTGAATTAATCATTATAATTATTAAATTAGATATGAAACTTTTTTTTGTTTTTAAACCAGAAAAACCAAAAGAAACTACAACATAACTAAATAAATTAGATATGAAACTTTAATTCACTTAATAACATTAAATTAGTTGAAATCTTAAACAAATATTTATTTACGAAGCTTAAGTAGAGTTTTATTATATTATCAAACTTGAGAAGTTAATCTCATTTTTATTAAATAAAAAATAAAAAATAAAAATCGTGGAATCTCAAAAGTTGAAGTAAAACAACCCTGGAATCACATTTTATTAGATATACAAATCGACTCACAAATTTTTGAAGAAAAATTCTAAAAAGAAGTCAATTCCTCAAATATGGGTATGGAAACAATGGAAGCTTAGAAATGTTATAAAATTATGAAACACGCATTAGTTTTGACAAAATACTAACACATGTGAAAAGTTCAAAGAAGTGATGGGGTATGAAAACTATAAAAGTAATCTATAACTTTCATTTCTAATCATCTTTATTCGAAGCATTTTAAGTTTTGCATACTTGCTCCATTGTGTAAGTGTGGTATAATGCATTGAGAAAATGCTCAAAGATCGAATGAGAGATTTTTGTGTGATTGTAACAATTTTTTTTTCATATATTGGAATTTTTCTAATCCGTGGTTCTTTCTCCGATTTGGAATTTTCCCACTTTTATTTTATTTCTTGTGTTCCCAATTTTATTTATTTTATTTTTGCTTATTCCTTTGGTAACAAAATCTCTCAATCTAATATTGAGATGTTCAGATAATGTTAAGACAACGAAAAAAAGTTGAAAATATATTTAAGAATGATGGATCCCACAAAACTACTCTATTTCGTGTTGTCGTTCTCATACTATTGGTGTTTGTAGGTTGGATTAAGTTGGGTTGAAAGATCTTTTAGACCTAATCCAATCATTTGGGTTATAAATTTCTTTTAACTCAAATAACCTTCATTAAAAAATAACTCAACCTAATCCAACCATAAAAACATTTGGTTTGAGTTATTCATGTCATGCATTTAAATTTTTATTCTAAAAATAAAGTAAAATGTTAATATGTATAAATTTGATTTAATTATTTTCATATATTGAATTAAGATTAAAAATTCAATTTCAATTTATATAATGAAAATTTTCTTTCCAAAGTGTTAAAAAAAACTATTTTTAGGAGTTGTTGGGGAATAAATTATCCAAAAAATTAAATAAATTAAATGAAACAAAAAATAAATATATGTATATATAATTAGGGATGACAAAAAAACCTGCAGGGCGCCGGTTTGATCAGGGATGGGGGTCAAATCGGAGACATTTCCCCGGGTACTCGTCCGGGCCCCGACCCCAACCCCGTCGTGTTTAATCCTCGACCCCACCCTAGTTTTATATATATATGTAAAGATGACTGTCATCTCGCTCTCACTCTTGTAAGTCTCGCTCTTGCTCAGTATCGCCTCTCTCAGTTTCGCTCTCACTCTCTCTTAGACCTCAGTATCGCTAGCTCTCGCTCTCTCTCTCAATCTCGCACTCTCGCTCTCTCTCAATTCTTGGAGAGAATGGGGCCCTCGCGAGGACCTGTCTCCTTGACAGGGAATCCCTGCTCCCATCCCCACCTAAAATATTCCCCCATCGGGTCGGGGACAGGGACCCCCCAGCCCCGTTGCCATCCTTGTATATAATTATATCATAAGTGAAAAAAATATATATACATTTTAAAGTTAATAATAAGTTCATATTAGTTTGAGTTATTTTAGGTGGACTCATTAATCAACCCAACCCATAAAAATTGCATTTATTGAACCCAACCCAATCCAAAGTGCACAGGTTGATTGAGTTGACCAGGTTTTTTGGGTCATTGGATATTTTGAACATCCCTATCTTATACTAGGATAGTAGGAGAAATTTTTCATAATACCTAATCTATTCATTGCTTCCCACCAAAATAGTATTTAAGAATTATATAGATCTATAAAATCAATGAACAATAAATTATATGCTTAGGTAGTTCTAGAAAAATTTGTGCTCTCTCCCTTTTCACAATCTCCTTGTGTCACTCATTGCCCACTTGGTTCCCATCTCTTATAATCATAGTATTAAATTTTCATGGACATGTTAATATTTTCATCAACACATTTTCATGTTTTCATGACTTTGACATTGACATAAGGGTGAATTGTTATTTCCATTATATTATAAAAAAAAATCTACAAAACATAAAAAAACAAACAACAAATTAAAATATGTTATATAAAATTAAAGCCTCAATAATAACATGTTAAATTTTGAATGAAAGTAGGCATGTAGCATGGTTAGGATATCCACGAGATTGCATGAAAGTTATTCTACAACACATTCTAACTTCATTTCTTCTTCTTATTATTTATTATTTACTAGAAAGCAAAGTCCATAACAAAGGTTTGAATTAGGACATCTTGGATCTTCTTCTTAGATATTATTTTAAATCATCATTTGATCCAAAAGTTTAAATTAATGGATGAAAACAAATTTAATAACATATCATCTAAACGATGTTATAATTTTTTGATTGGTTGCTCTACCTCTAACTTCCTGTATCTTTATTTGTTTATTTATTTATTTTATTTCCTATATTTTTATCTTTAAATGATCGATATGAATTTTCTTTATTTTTACTTGTAAGAAAAAAAAAATCTTTATTTTCAAATAATACAATCACCCCAGAGGGTCTCAAAAAAAAAAAAAAAAAACTCAGGTGCAAATTGCGATCCAGCGATTACAAATTAAATAATAATTGTCATGAAAAATGGGAGGAAAATAATAATAATAATAATAATAAATATCATGGAAGAAAAAGAAATCATAAAATAATGTCAAGGCGAAATTTAGTACAACACCACGTGAAATTCTCGGAAATAATTATAATACTCTCCTTCTACAAAAACACAATAGTTTATTTTTCATAGTACAATTCTACATAGCAGAATCCAACAGAAATAAATTTACGAATACTGCCATTGCTGTTGTCTATTTAATAATGAATTCAATCACTGCTGGCTCCTCAGCTCCTGCTTCTTCCCCATATTTTTATTTACACTCACTATACAATAATACTATATATATATTAAAGAAAAAAAAAACCCAAGAATCCCAACAAGAATCATATCTCTGTTCTTCATTCAATTGTAGTCTTGAGGATTTGTGTCCTGCTCCGGCCTGACCCCTGTTTGAATGAATCAACTCATCAACCAATCACCCTTTCCTCTTTATATATCAAATCAATCCTTGTTTCTCAAACTCACTTCCCACTGTTTCAAAGAAAAGACAGAGAAAGGTTAAAGCAATTATGAAACAACAACATGCACTAATTGACTGAACCGGGGAAGAACTGATTCATAGTAGATATTATATTCTCACATGTGGAAGATTTCAGAACCAGAACAACTTTCAAAGTTCCATTGTTGGGAGGAAGTTGCAAGCGAATTGGAAACAGCTTTCCATTCAGAGGATTACGAGTACACACAATTACACCTTCAATTCCCATCTCTTCTTCCAGTCTACGAGTCAATTCCTCCACTCCTTTCCCATTGAAATTCAAGTAATATCTCTCTGAATCTTCATCTTCTCCATTTTCATCAGCCACCTGGTAAAATATCCTCCTCCCTTCCGATTTAGGAGGTGAATTTGACCCTCCAGAAACATTCGACTGAAAATTCGGGACAAATTTCATTAAAAATTGGGGCAAAATTAGGGTTTCGTGAAATTGACGGTGGTGATTTAGTAACATACCTCAGCGATTGAAGGACGTGCAGATTCTAATGAAACCGATGACGAAACTGAATCCAATTCGAGAGGTGAATCCGGGTCGGGTTCGTTTGGGGGATGATCTAGGGTTTTGTGAACCGAAGATTGAGTTTCGATTTCAACAACATCAACATCCCACAGGATCCAATCCTGAGTAGCGGCTCGATGCGGCACATCATGAGTAACCGAGTTCCGCCAGGGCGGAACACCGCCGTTGCCTCTCAAGAAATTACCGTACCGCGTTTTGAGACGGAGGAAGGAGCCTTCCTTAATGGGCTCCCATTCCAGCGATGATTCCAACCGGTCAGGACGAGCTTGCAGAACCTTGCGGCCAGTCATTCCAAGCAAGAACGGCTGGTTGGACGCCATTAAGTACTTCCCGTAACAGCTTCTGAGGCGGATAACAGAGTTGGAGAAGGAAACGAACTCGACGGTCCATTTAACATTCTTGGAAGAACCATTCCGATCCTGAGTGACGGATTCCTCGTCTTCATCGGCGGATAAATACTTCTTGTGGTGGCTCCGGAGTCTGATGGTCTTGGCGTTGCGGAACAAATCCATAGCAGAGGAATTATGAATCTGTAAGGAATTGAGAAAGTATATTATGCGATTCAATAAGAAAGAAAGGGCATTTTATGGGTTGGAAAAGCAAAATTGAAGAGTGAGAGAAGATTCTTGGTAAGTGATTGTGGGGAGATGAGAGGAAAGTGGGAAGAATGGATAAACACGGATTGAATTTTCATTGCTGTTGCTTTCAAACTTTGTTCATAATTCGTCCTGAGAAACTCTTGTTCACAACTGCATTTGAATTTTAATGGTAAAATTGTTTTTGTTTTAAAAGTTAATTTTTATTTTATTTATTTATTTATTATTTTTTATTTTTACCTTTTTCTGTTTTGGCGGATATGGAAATAAATTTGGGTTTCTCGTCGAAAGAGTTTCAACCAATCCAGCTGGCTTCGTTAACACACAAGAATTCAATGGTTTAGGATACCATCATTTCCCCGTTTTGTTTCTTTTGTTTTGTTTATTCCTTCCACTATCTATCATTATCAAATTATTTCTCATTATCATTTTTCTTGGTAACAGGGTATCAGTAATTGGATATTCAACGATTTTTTTTAATTAAAAAAATATAAAATTTAAACTCTTAAACTTACACAATTCTTAAAATTGGGTTCCTAAAATCGTAAATATGTAGGAATTTAACCCCTACATACTTAATTTGAAAATTTGAACTTTCTATTTAATTACTTAATACTAGTATCAATCACTTCTAGAATTATCTAATCTAATATAATAAATTAAGTAGCATATTTATTCATTTTCTCTTTAAAAATTTGACATATAATAGTGCCATTTAGTAGATATTATCTAGACGGCATAAGAGATGGATACAATCTACTATATTAATATGCTTTTTAATGGATGGTCAATTATGACAAAAAGAAAGTCATTTTGTTGAAGGTTGAATTATTAATTAAAGTGGTGTTAAATATTATAAAGAAAAAATAGTGGAAAATAGCATACTTATGTATAATTTCGAATAACAATGTTAAAGAATCACATAGTAAGACAGTATTAAAATATTGATAAAATGGCATGATTGGTTTACTGTATTTTAATCTAGGAACAGTGTAAAATAATCATTAAAAAAATTCATCAAGCTTACACAAACCAATACTCAAGTGTAAGTTAAGTTGCACATAAATCTGTGTTTTCCTTTTCTTATGTACGCAACATATGTTTTGGAGTAGAAAATTAAAAGGTTAAAAATTTATGTATATTTGCAATTTTTTTTTGTTTATTATTATTATTATTTTAAAGTACATGGATGGATGGATCAAAACTCAAATTTCAAAGTAAGTATTATGAGTTCATGTCAATTGAAGCGTGTTCATGTTGGCTCCTACTATTTCTTTTGAAAATAAAACATTTATATTTCTCATTAAATGAGAGGATAAAACCTCTATTTATAATTAATGGATTAGAGTGGAAAATTAATAATACTTTTTTTATTTTTATCATAAGCTGTGACAAATTATTTTTATTTATTTTGGAAAGAAAAAAAAAATTGTGGTCAGTGCGGTCCAAAAGGTTGTTGGGAAAGCATACCTGTGTCTTGGAAGAGTTATGATGGGGCAAGGGGGTAGGGCTAGGAGGATCGGACCCAAAGCCCTGATCCGACGCAAAGCTCGACAAACACTCCAAATGGTTCATATTGAAAGACCCATCAAATCCCGACCCCTCCAAATCCACACCCTCCACGTCCCACAATATCCACTTCCCAGTAGCCGAAGTATGAGGGTGATCGTGAGTCACCGAGTTTCTCCACGGCGGCGTCCCACCATTTCCCCTCAAGTACGTCCCACACCAGCTCCTCAGCTTCACCTGAAACCCTTCCCTCACCGGTTCCCACTTCACCATCCACTCCGACGCCTTCTCTGCCCCCACCTGCACCACCTTGTTCCCGGTAACCCCCAGTAGGAACGGCAGATCCGAAGCGCTCATGTAGCGCCCATGGACCAGGCTCTTCAGTCGGATGCCTCCATCCATTGCTTCCACCACCCATATGGCTTTAGGGGAGGTGCGGTTGCGGGTCTGGCGGATGGTTTGGTTGTCCTGGTCCGCCACTAGGTACTTGTCGTTGTGGGCTCGGAGTCTCACGGCCTTGGCTTTGCTGAACAGCTCCATGAAATTGGGGAAAACGAATATGGAGATTGGAGTGGATGGTCTTATATAGATTATGTTGGTATTGGGTGTATGGATCCTGTGAAATTTCTGCTTCCGCGTTCTAATTAATGTGTTTTCCGGAAAGACTTGCCAACGGAGAAGATGCGTGCGAAGGACCCAATGGAAGACCTTTTCTTGTTTTCGATGCAAAATTTGAGAGATTGCTTCGTTGACTAAATTATATATATTTGAGAAACTTCTTGGCTTCTCTTTATCTTTGGACCTACAAATAGTAGCCATTCACAAAATGTCCAATTTTTTCTTTTTTTCTCCTCAACTTAGGTACATCTGTTGATCTATCAAAGTCCACTCCTGGGTCTCAAAATATATAAATAAAAAGTCGCCCAATAATTGAGTTAGATGTATGAATATTAAGTATAGTGTAGGACGATATACCTAAATCTTTGTTACAAAATATTAATACTACCCTAAACTTGGCAAGTTTTGTCGTGCAAATTTTGTTATTTGCTTGTTTGATAAACTTGGCAACTGTGATTTTCTCTACTGGTTCTTCAGGATTGCAAGTCAATACTACCCTAATTTGCACGACAAAACTTGCCAAGTTTAGGATAGTATAATATAATTTAGTCATTGTAATTTCAAATCTTTATTAATTTAGTCTTCAAACTTTAATGTGAAACAATTTAGTCTCATATACCTCAAAATTTATAGCAATTTTACTTTATTGTAAAAACATTTCATCAAAATTAAGTGTTATGTTTTTGTTTATTATGTAAAAACTTAGGTTTTTTTGTTGTTTATAAACAAATATGGTTCTTGATTGGTTTATTAATCAACACAAAGACATATCTAATTACATCTTATCAATATTTTTGGCGATAAAATGAAAGTGTTACAATTTAGCGGCGCCTGTGTAGGTTGGGTTGGGCCTAGGCGACATATGCACCTAGTCATGGTCTACGCTCTAATATTCACATTCCCCTTCTTCCTACCCGCACGGATCTCAAAAAATGTAATATATATAGTTTTGATATTATTTTAAAACTTCTCACCCATATTTTGACTAGTCAAACCTACGTGTAATACACGTGGTTTAAAATTTATAAATATATATAATAAATTATATATATATATATATTTTGTTAAACTTAAATGGAAAATATATAAAATGTATAAAACATAATTTTATAGAGTGAATTATAAAACGTTTAACTGAAATAATTTTTGGTAATATTAGATATGAAGTTTAAAAATAATTAAAGCAAAATGAAGTAAGATATTTCCATTTATAATTTTAAATAGTCTTGAGTAAAAATAAATCATCAATAACTTTAATAGCAATATACACTCGAGATAATGTTTAACATGAAACTAAGTGGTATCTATTAAAACATTGAGGAATTTTATAGATTTGACATGTGTTATTTTTTGGTTTTGTATTTGTTAAAAGATGTGTATAAATGGATCTAAATCTAAATTTAGTAATTCTTTATTAATAAAAATTTAAAAAGAGAGAAGAAAAATAAAGGATATAAGAATAGGATAGGATAGGATTGTTGAAAATCTAATGGCAAAAGAGGAATTAAATAAATAAAAAAAAAGCATGAAAGGTTAAAATATATATATATATATGTTTTAATAATGTTGTTGATGATGCAAGCTAAATGTCAAGCAACCCTTATTTCAATCCAAATCCTTAACAAGCCAAACCTATGCACGTAATTCCCAAATTTAGCGTTTCTTTTTCTTTTTTGTTATTAAAATTATACCGAAATTTCAATTAAAATGATAAGATATTTCAATTGGAAAAAAAGAAAAAACCCAAAGGTTTAAACACTTATTTGATCCCTATAATATCTAACTTTTAACTAGTTGTTTATCGTTTTCTTTTTTCCTTGGGTATAAAAAAAATACATACTTACTTGTTACTAATTTCGAAAATAAACATATGACATATGTCATGTGTTAAGTAATAGTTAAATTATTGGTAGAAAACTAATGATTAGAATTAAAACAATTTTTCGTAATAAGTTTAAAATAAGAACAAATCTATATGAAAGTTGAGGCATAAAAATAAAATAAAAATACGAAAGTTTAAAAAAAAAAAATTGAAATCAAAATATAAGTATATAGTCCAGTCAACCCAAATTAATCACAATTATTCTTTATAAAGAGTGAATTTTAGAAGACTCTTAGAATAGAAAGCAATTTTTAAAACTATTTTGAGAAACAATTGTAGACTGCTTAAAAAAGATTATTTGTATGACACAAAATTTACTTAATCTTCTTTTAAATAATTCTTATAAAAACAGTTTCTTAAAAATCATTCCAAAACATTTTATCATAATGTTTGAACTAAAATAACCAAAGCTAAAATAACATAGTTTAATCGTCATTAAGTATGTACTACCGATTTCAAACTAAATAACTAATTATTTTATTACAAATGAAATTATTTGGATAGAAGTAGTTATTTTTAAATTATAACGTAACAATTTCCTAGTAGGAATTTTAATTTTTAAATGGATCCACCAAGGTGGAGATTTCAACCTCTAACTTCCTATAATAGAGATTAATTTTTTATTTTATTTTATTTTATTTTATTTTATTTTATTTTAAAGATGAATCAAAATAAGATTTGGGATTAATGATATCTCTTCATATTTGCAAGAAATAAAACACAATTGTTCCCCACAACTTTTTTCTATAAGAAACTGGGCGCTTAAATATGATGCCATTACAAAATAATTTATATTGTGTATACTAAATATTTTGGTATATCATAAATTAATTTGATGAACTTTTTGCATAACAAAATCATGGAGCAATATTAAGAGTACGAGAAGAACAAATAGAAGGGTTTTGCTTCCCAGAAATGGTGGGCTTAACATTCAAACATTGAGATATGATTGGACCTTCACTTCCACTGTACGTCAGGTCAATGTCAGCTAGCTCTACATCTTCACAAGGAACTTCAGAACTACAGACGAGTTTGACTGCGAGCGCATTACTTGAAATACCTCTAATGTTCTTGAAACTAACTTTACTAATCTTGACTTTTGATGGACTCTGAAAAACATGAAAATAGAACATATAGTTTCATCATTTTAGTTTAAATATTTATAAATTCAATGAAAGAAAATAAAATGTTCCACAACTTTTGTACCTTTTTATTACATAGGTTGTATGGACAATACTCTTGATCTATGAGAACTGGGTTGCTGACATTGACCATTACTATATCTTCATAATGCATATCAGAAGCAGTTCCAGCAGCAGGAGAAGCAGGCCATGTTTTGATTCTAAGACCATTTGATGTATTTATCAATGTACAGTTCTTAACTATGATTCCCTTTACTGGTTCTTCAACATTGTACTTTCCAAGGCTTCCTACACTAATACCATGTCCAGGTCCACATGTCACATTAATAATTGTTACTTGCTTACTTCCATCCCCAAGTGAGATACAATCATCTCCAGTACCAATGTTCGTATTGATGACATTAATCCCAACAGATCGACCAATGTGAATTCCATCAGTATTAATACTATTTCCTGGTGCATCTATGGTAAAATGCTGGAAGGTGAGGTTCTTACAACCCAATACATTGACATGAAAGTTCTTGCTATCTTTAGATGTTATATCACTCACTATCGAATTTGTGATAAAGCTTAGCTTCAAACTCTGCATATTTTCAACAAAATAATAATAATACTTTAACTAATATATAGGATGGGAGTACAAAAAAATATTTATTAGATGATTAAAGTGTGCTTACCATGGGAATTCTATCGCACTTTGGATTTTTACCACAATCATTATTTTCCCAAGCTACTTTCCCTTGCCCGTCCAAAACTCCACCACCTGTCAATGTAAAGTAGTCGATATATTTGAAACTAACCCATCCTTCTCCAGTTAGATCTGGTGGTGCTTGCAATGTTCCTTGAAGTTGAACTTCAATAGGACTTTTGCAAGGGCCAACCAGCTCAATTGCACTTAGCTTGTAAGCTGCTTTAGGAATAATTATTTTGCTTTGACTTGTTGATGCACAAGCTTCCTTCCATGCACTTGTTAGAGCCTATTTAATTTTCAAAATATATATTAAAAAATAAATTATGTCACTAGATGTTCCTCCTTTCGATGGATGATATTAAAAAAAGAAAAAATTGAGTTTACCTTAGATATATCAACATTAGGCTTAGCACCATACTTTGTCACATCGAAAACACCGTCGTTGGATTGGGTTTGGCCTCTGGAGACAAAAAATAATATAAAAAATAATAGAGCCACAAAGTTGAAGGTTGTACACATCTTGTTGTTCTTCTATGTATATTATCTTTTCTTTCCAACCTTTTGGATTGTTTGTTTTTTTTGGAAGAAAATATTTTTGTATGTTGTAATTGCAATCAAAGTATTTATATTGAAAGGGAGAAATCCAACAGCACTCAAATTCCCCTATAATTAGATTTCTCCCCCACTCCAAAATCAAGAATAACTAAGTACATACTAATTTCTCAACCCATTTGTTTCTAAAAGCCAACTCTACCTAATCAAATCAAAGGTTGTTCCACAAATTTTCCTCTTGGGTGAAAATGGTTTCGTGGAAGCCAACTAAACAAAACAAGTGCTGTTTTTAAAGCTCCATAATTTTAGAAAATTTTCTTTTTTAACTAAATATATAAATTAATATTTTATTTTGTGTTATTTAATTAAAGTTTTAAAATTAGTAGTTAGAAACGGGTCTATATCAAAAATCAATAACATATATAAAACTATAGCTAATTTAACCTTAAAAGTAAAGTGCAAAGATGAACTACTTAACAATAAATACATATCTATAACTTATATAAAAGTACGAATAAGAAATAATTTTTTTTTAAAACAATTTTACCCTAATATATTTTTATAATATAGCTATATATTAGCCTTAGAAGTAAAATCACACATGAACCACTTAGAAATAAATACAATTTTAAAGTTTTTTTTTTAAAAAAAAAAAAACTACATTTGAAAGGCTAAAGCATATTAAAAGTGTCACACACAACACAAAAAGAAATCCAGTTCTTTCTCTCTATCTCATGTAAGGAATTTATTTATTTATTTATTTATTTTGGGTGAAACTTAATTAAAAGACATTAAGACCCACAAACTCATGTAAATAAATAAAAAGCCTTCAACATTCTTCATACTTTTGACATTTTTTTTTTGGTTTATAGATGTGTACAGATTTTTTATTTGCTTGAAACTTTTGATCTTCAAATTTATAACTACGTATAGACTTTTCATTTGCTTGCTATATCACTATAGATATGAATATTTCTAGGTTAAACCCAAATAACATTCATCATTTTTTCTTCCTTCTTTATTCAAATTACTACTTTGTTTTCTCTATTTGCTCTATTTTCTTGGTTGTCTTCACGTAGATGTATTTTTTTTCAATGGTCAATTGGCCAAACTCAAACTTTGTGCATGAGTTAATGGTTTGGATGTTGAAGTATGAGGTAAAGTTGTCAATTCCTCTCTCGTGGTCATTAACGTTGTCCGACGTTGAAGTATAATGTCTTGTGAAATTTGTTGTCCGTAGTTTTAGACTATTTGAAGTGATTGATTAAATTGAATTTCATTGTGAAGATGATTAAATTGAATTTTTAGTAAAAATATCCACTAATATCATATTGATATAGCAATGAGAAATATACATGTTGATACATTGAGAATATATATGTTGATACACCAATAAGTTATAACTAGATTAATAAAAAATGAAAATCATATATATATATTATTGCAATTGCCCTAAAATAAACTGAATGAGAAAAATTAGAAGCTGGGATTGATTTGGGCTTAATTTGTAAATCAAGAATGGGCTAATAGGCTCAAATAGGCCCAATTCGTTTATCTTGTCCTCTCTTTTCAGGATCATGTTTATTCCTTTTTTTTATTTTTTATTTTTTTTTATCCTTTCTTTTTCTCATTTATTTTTATGTTATTTCCATATTTTAATTGATTCTTTTTAAGAAAAATTTACTTAGACATAGTATAATACTATGCTCATCTTAGTTTACTCTTAAGATAAATTAAAACCTATTATACGAATCCAAACCATTGATTTATTATTAGTTATTATTCGTAAACTTAATTTGATTATTTATTCATTTGTTTTAAAGTATTGTTTTTTTAGTCCATCATCGTCAATTTATAATGTTTAAATTCATCATGTTAGTAACCATTTGGATGTATGCTAATAAACGATTGATGCACCAGTGTTATACTTGAAATTGAATTTTGAGCGAGTGGATATCTATTAAAGATATACTGAATTAAACAAATGTATTTTTAAGAAAATATACTAACGATACACCAACGTTATACTTGAAATGAATTTTGAATTGACGTTGATATATATACTACTAATGCCAATGTTATACTTGAAATAAATTTAGAATTCATATTTAATATACTATTGATACACCAATGATATATTTGAATTGAATTTTTAATGTTTACTAATATACTAATGATACACCACACTATTAAATTTTAAAATGAATATTGCATGAGTGCTGATAAAGTAATGTTATACCAATGTAATACTTAGTATTGCATTTCAAACAAATGATTAATTTTGAACTAGATATAAATTTTTAATAATATACTTTATATTTGGTATATCAACTATTCAACAATATCATTGATATACTTTCATTAATTTGGTTCACCAGTCTACTCATATACTAAATATGAAGTATATAACTTCTACAATTGATATACTAAATTAAATATAACTTACATGTCATTAAAATAATATTAAAAATTAAAAAAATATAACAAATTAATTAATATACATAATTAATGCAATTAAGAGATATACCATCAAAATGAGATTAAAAAAAAAATTGAAAATATAAGAAGGCACGCCGAAACCTAAATTACACCATCGAAAATCAACTAATGAGATGAAAACTTTATAATAAAGAAAAAACACTCTTTTCCAACAAGACGACTAAAATCATGGATATATCAATTACACATGCTTTTTATAAAATACATGAGTTGATTGATATGTGGAAGATAAAGTATATGACAAAGAAAGTGGAAACCAAACCCTAGCTGCACACCAAAAATTCCAAAACTTATCCCACGCTACACAACCCCACTAAAGTAATATGTATATATATATATATATATATATATATTTATATAGAACAAAAAACAAAATATATACACTACACTACAATTATCCCACCATTCCTCTCACTTCTCACATCACTCTCTTCCCAAAACACATGGAGGACCTCCTCTTCTCTTCTCCTCATGCCTTGTTAGTTCTCACAATATTCTTCTTCCTCTTTCCCCCCATAACCTCCCAAACTTGCCAAAAGACCTGTGGCGACATACCGCTCCGATACCCTTTCGGTAGCGGTAGCGGGTGCGGCGACCCCCGCTTCCACCCTTCCGTCACTTGCAACGACCATCAACAGCTAATCTTCACAACCCACACTGGCTGCTACCCCATCTCCAACATAGACTACACCAACCAAGTCCTCTACATCTCCGACCCCACCATGTCGACTTGCGCTTGCAACCAACCGAGCAAGGGGTTCGGTCTCGACTGGGACGCCCCTTTCAGCTTCCACGGCGACACCATCTTCGCCCTACTCGACTGCGCAAGCTCCTCTCCTGTTTACGCCCCGAACGGGATGTTCAACGACCGAAACAACTCGTCTCGAGTGTCGCTTTGCGACAGCCGAGGATTGCCTATTTGTGGATTCTTGTATGGGTGTAAGCCGATTGTGAGCCTCAATATTCCAATCTCTGGGTGCTGTGTTTACACGCCTGTGAATTTTGGGCCTTCTTTTGAGATGGATTTGGAGAAGCTTAAATGTGGTTCTTATTCAGGGTTTTATAGCTTTAATGGGAGAGAATCTGATGCTGAGAGCTGGAAATATGGAATTGCTCTTAAGTATAAGTTTGCTATTGATAATGTTTATCCAAGTTGGTGTTCCAGCTGTGAACAAAGTGGTGGGATTTGTGGGTATTCAGGCCCTGTTGATTCTTTTATATGCAATTGTCCTCCTGGATTCAATACCACTACTAATTGTTTCTTTGGAGCTTCTTACAATGGCGCTTCAAACTTTCTTCCAAATCGACTATCATGTAAGTTTAATTTTATTACAACTTCCTTAATCATCTTATTACCACTGTTCTTTCCCATGTTTTTCTTTATGTTCCCAATTAAGTTAACCTACTTTTTAAATGGTTTCTAAGGTCATATTGAAAAGTTTTCTGCTCCTGTATTACGCAAACATTTTGTTTTTGATTTAATTTCATTATAGAAACATTTGAATTTTTAGCCAAATTTTAAAAACAATGTCTTTTTTTTTGTGAAAAATCAAAACATATAAAGGAAATAGTTAGGAAACAAACATAAATTTCAGAAATAGAAATCTGAAAATGAAGGTTTCGTTTGATAACCATTCCATTTTTTTTTGTTTTTACTTCTTGAAAATTAATTAAGCCTATTACTACTCTTTTCACCTCTAAGTTTTTTTGTTTTTATTTAATTTTTACCAATGTTTTAAAATTAAGACAAGTTTTGAAAATTAAAAAAAGTTATTTTGTATTTTAAAATTGATTAAAAATTTAACTCTTTTACTTAAAAAAAAAGAAGATAGAAAAAATAATGAAAGAAATTGAGAGAAAATGGACTTAATTTTTAAAAATCAAATAGTTAAAAAAAAAATTGTTATCAAATTCAACTTAAATTAAATGATAATTTAAATTTTTATTTCTGTTTTTCAGGCGTTCGAATGCACAATTTTCTGACTTAAATGTGTTTGGATTAATTAATTTCTTTATTTTTAGTTTTTATTTTTTCCAAAAACCTTAGGTATTCCACTAACTATTAAAAACCTCTTTAGAATTATTGAAGTTGTTTTAAAATGGAAAAATGGTTTGATCATAACTTTAAAGTTTATTCTCCAACAAAAGTGATTGACAGGAAATAACTCTAGAATCACTTTATTATAAATTATAACCAAAAACACACAAAGAATTTTAATTAAAACACTTTCTAAAATGTATTTTCGAGAAAAATATTATTGTAGAAAGTGTTTGAATTAGAAACTCAGCCTTATTACTAGATAACAAATTTTATTTTATAAAAGTGGAGCTGTAATCATAAAAGAAGAACAGCGTAATAGAAGTGCTATATTTTTTTAAAACTATTTTTTGTTTCAAGGAAGTGGTTGACAATAATATTAAAGTCAGAAAAAGTTCAAAAGAAGGAGATAAAAGGGTGGCCATAAATATATTTTAATGATACCGGAACAATTCAACACACATACTTAAAGGCATAATTTCTTTTCTCTTCAAACATATTAAAAGAATTTAAAATCTTCATTTTTTAATTTTTAATTAATTTAACTAAAGGGTCAATTTTAATTAAAAAAATTGAAATGGTTAAGGTCCATCACTTTTCACAATTTTAAAATCACGTAATCTAAAAACTAATTTGGAGTAATTTACTAGATAAGTTTTGAAATGATTTTGAACCTATAAAGATTACTTCCACCTCCAAATTTCTTTCTTTTATATCTACTTTTTGTCAATGGTTTAAAAAAAATTAAACTAAATTTTGAAAATTAAAAAAGTAATTTTTAAAAATTTGTTTTTGTTTTTTGAATTTGCATAAGAGTTCAACCATTGTATTTAAGAAAGATGTAAAGCATGGAAAGAAATGAGAGGAAATAAACTTAATTTTCAAAAACCAAAAACAAAAACGAAATGGTCATCAAACGAGGTCTTAGTTTTTAGTTTTTTTCTTTTTGAAAATTAAGCTTATAAGCACCTCTCCCATTTTACACTTTCTTGTTCTATTATCTAATTGTTGTCAATGTTTTCAAAACCAATTCAAGTTTTGAAAACTAAAACAAATAGTTTTGTTTTCAAAATTTGACAAATAATTCAACTCTTTTGATTAAGAAAAGTACAAATTATTGTAAAAGATTGTGAGAAAGTACATTTAATTTTTAAAAACAAAACCCTAAAAATCAAATAGTTAACAAAGGAGTTAAAAAAACTTAAAATTTAAATAGATATGAACACTCTATTTTAAGGATATATAATAGAAAACTAAAAACAGCATATTCTTCTTTGATCTTTGTACAGGGATTTGGTTGATTATTTTCTCAAGCTGGCTATTGGTTAGGTCTTCCAAATTTTAGCAACTTCAAGGCTTTAGAATTTTATTGTCAATAGAATGATCACCCGTGAAGAAGTTGGTGGGTAAAATAAGAATATCAAAAATGTATTAAAAATGCTTATATATATATATATATATATATATATATATATATATATATATATTGACTTCGAAGTTTGATTATTTTAGCAATATTTCATAATTGTTCTTTGGGTTTCTAAATAAGATCGAATTTGGTTCGTCAAAAGCTCTAAATTAAAGTAGAACTTAATTAAGTTTTATTATTTTATTAATGAATGAGACATTAAAAATAAGAAAAATAATAAGGTGATGGAATCAGGTTCCTCTTTTTCTTGAGGATAATGATTCTATAAAATCCACTATGTTGGGAATCGTTTCATTTTCTCATACTTTATTGGGCATATTCCCGAAAGTAATAACACAAAGACTTCTAAAAAGTTTTATTCTTCTTCATAACCTTTGCATTATTGAAGCTCTTTAATAGTAAGCCAACTTTGGTTAGGTGCTTTTCATATATATACACTAGTTAAAAATATGGGTTTCTTTATTCTAATGTGTGTATCAAGGAAATAATTTTAGATGTGATGCATGAGGAAACAATTATACGTACTTATATATGTTATATACTGATTAAAGAAAATATCGATAATATGTAGTCAATTCAATTCTTTATGACAAAAGATTGATTTATACATATATATATTAAGATTGGTATATATATAAATCAATTTAGGAAAGTGACTATGTAATATCAATTATTGTTGTTATGTTACAATACAGAGAGACGATGCCTCCTAAAGGGTGGTCACTTAGAAAAAAAATTAGTTTCTATTGTCATTACCTATTCTCGGTAATGTATGATTTGTTACGTAGTTTCTAAAAAAAATAGTTTACAAATGAAGTTTAGGCTCGAGATCTTTTGTGACGTTGAAAAGATATAGAGAGAGTATGTGATATCCTTCCCCACTCAAAAAAATGATTGTCAAAAGGAATATTTATTAATATTTTAAAAGAGTCATACTTACTCCACACATTATCCATGTTTGGTTGAAAATTCTTCACTCTAACACTCAAAGCATTGGGTTGAAATCTGTTTGCATCAACCATTAATAAAAGGACTCTCGCATATATGGCAAAATGAGCCTAAGATATTGCAAATATAACAAAACATAAAACTTATTGCAAGTATAGCAAAATTTAGCTCCAACTCCTAGAAAATGTCCAAAAAGCCCATTGAATTTATCAGTGGTGGCTACTATCAGCGATAGCTACTATCAGTGATATAAATTTATCAGTGGTTTATCATTGATAAGTTATTATCAGTGAGAGCAACTATCGCTGGTAGTAATTATCATCATTCATAGCATTGATACCTACCTACATCATTGCTATTATTGATATCACCAATATTTAACCTAAATTTTATCACTAATATCACTAATATAGGAATACCATTGATATCTACTTAACTTTTATCACCAATATCATTTACACATGAATATCATTGATATCTACCAAACTTCTATCACCAATGTCATTGATACACGGATATCACTAATATCTACCTAAGTTTTATCACTAATCTCACTAATGCACGAATATCACTGATATCTACCCAAATTTTATCACTGATATCTACCTACCTTTTATCACTGATATCACTAATACACGAATATCAATGATGTCTACATAAATTATTTCACTGATTATGGAAATCATTGATATCTATCTAAGTCATATCACCAATATCATTAATATCTATCTAAGTCATATCATCAATAGCATTAATATCTACCTAAGTCATATTACTGATTTATGGATATATGAACGATATCTACCTAAGTTATATAATTGATATTAAAAGCTAGAATTACCAAATTCATATTTATTTACCTTTAAATAGGACTTTAGTGAATTCTTTTTTAACCTTTAAAGACATGAATGACAAATTCTTAGATTAATGATAGAATTCTTTGAGTGGCTAATTTACAAGTATATCAATGACTATCACTGATAGATTTATAATTTTATGTCATAATAATAGAATACTAATAGATGTTATAAGTTTTAGACTTTTAGTTTGATTTTGAGTATTTACTAATAAATTATCATACAATAATTGATAAAAATCTATAAAATCATAGACTTCTATCACTCATCAAAGTAGTCTGTTAGTGATAGAAGTCTATCATTAATAAACTATAATTGACTTAGTCTACCAGCGATATCATAGAATATCAATTATAGAAGTTTATTACTAATAGATTTCATATTTTTAAAGTCTAATAAAAAGAAAAAAAATGATGAGCCCGTTTGATGACAATCTCATTTATTATTTTTTGGGAAATAAACTTATTTGATAACTATTTTCGATTTTCATTTCTAAATTTTAAGAAATATTTCTAAAAAGGGTTCAAAATTGAGAAAAAAAATTCTTTTAAATCCATTTTTATCTGTTATTTATATTTAAGTTAATTAAACTTGAAAATTAACTCGCTGGTGTTAAGCCACTTGTAAAAGTAATTGAACACTCTTAAATTTTGGGTTCACAATAAAATCAATTGAGAAGACAAGAAGAGATGGTGGGAGATGGGAAGAAAAAAAAAATTTAATATGAAGAAGAGAATTTGAACAAACGAAAGCAACTTCAAACAAATGGAAGAAAATGAAATAAAAAATGAAAAATAAATAAATAAATAAATAAATAAAGGGAAGTGTGCTAACAAGGGCAAACTTGGAAATTTGAAGAAATTTAAAAGTTGACCCGTTCCTATCTACTATATTTGTGAATATTTTTAAATGTGTTGTATTCTTAGTTTTTTTTTTTTTTTTTTTTTTTCATTTTACTATCTATTATAAATTTACTTAATAAAGGTAGTATTCGGAGTTAAGAAAGAAAATTCATTATCGTTTGATCTATACTTAAATTAAACAAATTAACAGAAATTTTAAGATATAACAATATTTCAACTATAAATTTCATAGATGTTAATTTTGAAGAAAATTTTCAATGTTAACATGGCTCAAATTCCTACCGATTTTTTATTCCAAATTTACCTTTTAGGTTATTGGTTTTTATATTTTAATGATATACTTGGATTTAATTTTTTCCATGTTTAGATATTTATTAACTTTATAAGATTTTAGTATTTGACTACAATATATAATAGATAGTTTTTTTTTCCTCACTCATCTTTTTGTCGTGTTATTTTTTATATTATTTCTCTAACTTCCTGATTTACGTATATATATTTTTGTATAATATATTTTTTTGCACTATTGATTAAGTAAGAGTGAGATATTGAATGTTTAATCGTATAATTTATATAATTTTTGTACTATGTTGGTTGAAACTTTAATTTTGAACAATTTTATCTTATAACCTTCTTCTTATATATATATATATATATATATATATATTAATCCAACATATATGCTATGTTTATATATAATCAAACATATATACCAAGTTTTTTTTTTCTAATTTAGATTATATAACTCAATATTATAAAGTATACCCCACATTTATAAAATATAAACATGAAATGAAACAAGAATATACCTCATATTATTAAATATATCTCACATTCATGAAATATAAACCTGAAATGAAATAAGAATATATCTCGTATTATTAAATATATCTCACATTTATAAATTATAAATATGGAATGAAATAGTAATGGACATCTTATATTAGTTAATATACCATACATTTATGGAATATGAAATGAAAATTATTTTAGACAACAAAATTGCTGAAAATATTTATAATTAATAGCAAAATATACAGTCTATATGCGTAGACCGCAATAGATCATGATAGATTACTATCTGTGTCAATCGTGATACAAACAATAGTCTATCGCGGTCTATCGCATATAGACAATAAAATTTTGTTTTAAGAAGAAGTATTGCATTTTCTAAAAAGTTATTTCAAACAAAATTTTGATTTCATAGATTTTTTTTTTCTTTAATTAAAAAAAGTAATAATTATCTTTCTAAAAGTTTTCCTCCCGTGTTTTTTTTAAGTAAATAAACTAGTTAATTTTATAAATAATCCTTTATTTAGAAATAATAATAATAATAAAGAGTTTGGAAAAGATTTTTCATAAATGTTTTAAATTAATAAACCAAACATTGAAAAAAAAAAGACTTTTCTACTCTAAAAATTAAGGGATTTAAGAGGTTCATTTCTTAATATTATTGAGTTGATTCGATGAATTTGTTTTAAAAACCAAATTAAATTAGGGACTCAAATGCAACCTAAGTCAATAATTGTCCAATAACTCTCAAATTTCAAGAAAAAGAACTTCTAATGTCTGTTTCATTTGAAGCCTCACCAATTTCCTATTAGATACAGGTTTTATAAATCATTAAATGTATTTAAAAGATATATAAGATATAAGTTTATTTTAATCAAGCACTCTACCTAGTTTACTAATATTTGTGTCTTTCTACTTCTATTTTGTTTTTTAGTTTGCCTTCTTGACATTGTGTATGACTTGTGTTATTCCAATTAAGATTCATTTATTTTTGAACAGTTCTCGAAATCTCATTCAAATTTTATAAATGAAAAAGAAATTAAAAACCAATATTTTCTCTGTTGAATTGGCTAGGATTTCAAATATAATTTTTGAAAACAATACTTATAATTGTTACGAAATCAAGTCTCGGATTAAAAAAACATATCTGAGATAGTATGCATATTGTCTGTATGTATTTAAATTTTTATTATTACCATCATAATTATTGTTTTGGTTTGGTAATGTTGTATGTATATAGTGTGTTTTATTTTAAATGACATTTATTTATTGTTTATAAATTAGTTTTGAAAACATAAAACTAATAAGCCATAAGAAACTCAACAACCCCATAACGAATTCAGCCGATCCTTCTCTCTCTCTCTGAATTCAACCAAGCTTCCATCTCATTTGGATCTTTCCTCATCCTTCATCTTCTTCCATTAATGGCATCAACCCAGTTTCAATCATAAAATCATTCTTCTTTTCCCTCCTAATTTTCCTTCCATTTTTTATTCCCCCATTAACAAAACCATGGATTCTTCAGCCTATTCCTCGTTTGCAAGAGGATCATTCTCATCAAGCATAGGAGACTCTTCAGAACTGGAAGCAAATCTCCCACTCAAAGACAGATTGAAGGGCTTCAAATCCTCTAAGTATGACATTGATTCCTATGTCACCTCCAAATGCCAAACCATGACAGAGAAGGAAATTAAGGTTTTATGCTCTTACCTTATTGAGCTCAAGAAGGCTTCTGCAGAGGAAATGCGAAAAAGTGTTTATGCCAATTATGGAGCTTTCATTCGGTGATCAATTCCAATCCCCTTTTTTCCCCTTGTAATTTTGTATCTCAATTCTACTCTGCTTTTTCTATGTGCTTTCTCAACTTCTCTGTTCTTGTTGGTTTTATCATCATCCTTATCCACAGTACATCTCGAGAGATTTCAGATCTTGAAGGCGAACTTCTTTTACTAAGAAATCATTTATCCACTCAAGCAGCTCTCATTCATGGTTTAGCCGAAGGAACCAGCATTGAATCTCTTTCCGGAGATATTGAAGATTCAACTCTAGACCATTCTTCCAATGAGACCAGTGAACACCCCAACACAGATGAATGGTTGGTTGAGGTTTTAGACAACCTTGAAGTTCTCTTGGTTGAGAAACGAATGGACGAAGCTCTCGCCGCATTAGACGAGGGCGAACAGATTGCCGAAGACTCAAATCGTCGGAGGGCGTTAAGCACGCCTGCACTCTCCACATTACAAACTGCCATTCGAAACCAACGACAGAAACTAGCTTGTCTCCTTGAGCAAACAATTTCCCAACCTTCCACACGCGGCGTGGAGCTTCGGTCTGCTGCTCAAGCTCTGAAAAAGCTTGGGGACGGCTCCCGTGCGCATATGTTGCTGCTGAGCTCCCATCAGCAGAAGCTGCAGCGAAGCCTGCAGAGTTTTCGGTCATCGAGTAACTCAGGAGGCGGGATATACACGGCAGCAATCTCGCAGTTTGTGTTCTCGACGATTGCTCAAGCAGCGAGTGATTCGTTGGCTGTGTTTGGGGAAGAGCCAGCATATGCTTCGGAGTTGGTGACTTGGTCTGTGAGACAAACGGATGGATTTGCTGTGTTTTTGAAAAGGTATGTGATAGCTTCATCGGCTGCAGTGGGGAGTGTGAGGATTGCAGCTGAGTGTGTACAGATATGTATGGGACATTGCTCTCTTTTGGAAGCTCGTGGGTTGGCACTTACGCCAGTGTTATTCAGACATTTTAGGCCTTTTATTGAGAATGCCATAACAGCTAATTTGAGGAGAATTGAACAGACAAGTGCTGCCTTAGCTGCAGCAGATGATTGGTTGCTTGCTTATTCCCCTGTTGCTTCTCGACTTTTTCCAAGGTCCTCTTCAACTTCTTCACTTGCTACTGTTGTCTCACAGCCTAAGCTTTCAAGAAGTGCACATAGATTCAACACAATGGTTCAGGTAATGATTTTGTGTTCATGCCACTTTGAGATTCATATTATACAAACTCTTATGGACACTTATACGTAATGAGGTATTGATACACCATAATTTCATAACTCGGTGTTAAATAACTCACTTTCACCAACTTCTAGTGTACGTTATCGAAGAACTTCTAGAGTAAATTATCGAAGAACTTCATCTTTCCTTCTTTCTCTTCTTTGCACATTTAAGTTGGTACTCTCTTTCCAACTTAAGTTAGCTCTAGTCAATTGAAGCATATAGATCCGCAATGGCTTTCTTGAGCTTCCATACCAAGTTACGATTTCTAGGAAAAGTACAACGTGAATCTATAGTTTCTATATTTCATTGGGATACCAATTGTTTTGATGCCTTTATTGGAAAGCCTCCAGATGATGTGCAAAAAGAAAAATTGCTTTCTAGGTTGGGATTTGAAATCAGTTATGATTTGAAATCTTGTTTTTCTTTAAAAAAAATCCGCCCAAAAAGGTCAGAAAACTTGTCTACAATTTTACCCCACCAAGCCAACCCTTCATATACCTCTATAGTTTCTTTCTTATTGAGCAAACTCTTTCTTCATACGCCCAAATTCATAAGCTCTAAGAACATTAGATTTTTAGGATTGCCACCAATTCTAGCTCTTAAGATGAAAAGGTATATATATATTTCAATTTAACCAACCGATGAAGTGGGAGGAGGGAAAAAAAAAAAAAAAAAAAAAAAAAAAAACTACAAGTTTATCATGATGTTAAATTAGTAATAAAGCAGTACACAAAAATGAATCAGTTTCAAAGTTTAGAACTCACCTTTAGAATGTTGTACTTGAAGAATGATATATGATTTCAGGAATTTGTAGAGGATATGGGATCGATTGAAAGCCTGCAATTGGATGCACTAACCTTGGAAGGAGTTCTTCAAGTATTCAACTCATACATCAATTTGCTCATAACAGCTCTCCCAAGTTCAGTGGAAAACGAGATGAATCTGGAAGGATCAGCGACGAAGATCGTACGGCTGGCCGAGACCGAAGCTCAACAAATAGCGCTATTGGCGAACGCCTCGTTGCTGGCCGATGAGTTGATTCCTCGAGCGGCGACGAAGCTTTTTCCACAAAACAGAACCGAAACGCCAAGAAAAACAGCGGAGAGGCAGAGCCGAGTGCCGGAGCAGAGAGAGTGGAAGAGAAGACTGCAGCGATCGGTGGATCGGCTGCGGGACAGCTTCTGCCGGCAGCATGCCCTAGAATTGATATTCACGGAAGAAGGAGATACGCGGGTGAATGCACAAATGTATCTGTCCATGGATGGGAATGGAAATCCGGAAGAGCCGGAGTGGTTTCCATCGCAGATATTTCAGGTGATTTCTCTGATTTTGATGGAAGAAACAAGAAAGGTTAGGTGTTTGAGTGTGAATGTGTGATGGGTTTTGGTTGTTTTTCAGGCGCTTTTCGCGAAATTGACACGGATTGCAAGCATGGCGACGGAGATGTTCATGGGGCGTGAGAGATTTGCCACAGTTCTTCTTATGAGACTCACTGAAACAGTGATTTTGTGGCTTTCTGAAGATCAAGCCTTCTGGGAAGAGGTTGAAGAAGGGCCTCGCCCTTTGGGCCCCTTCGGCCTTCAGCAAGTAAGTTCAATCTTATTAGATGCAGTATAACAATTACACTGTTTTTCTTCATAGCCATTTTCATATTCAAAAACTTGAGAATCCAAAGTTCAAGGAGTGTCTATTGGTTTTAAGATGTAACTGATTATATGTTCCGTTTTGATGTGGATGTAGTTCTACTTAGATATGGAGTTCGTCATACTTTTCTCATCACAAGGCCGATATCTATCTCGGAATTTGCATCAAGTCATCAAGAACATCATAGCAAGAGCCATCGACTCCTTGGCTTCTACGGGTACAGATCCTTACAGGTACATCTCATCTTTTTTTCTCCTCACATCATCTAGTTATATCCATTTATGATGAGTTATATTAAGAAACCTTTTCCTTTTGTGTGGGCAGTGCTTTGCCGGAGGACGATTGGTTCGCTGAAGTTGCTCAAATTGCGATCAAAATGCTCACCGGAAAAGCCAACTTCGGTAATGTTGATCGGGAAGCCACCAGCCCCACGGCTTCGGTTTCTGCAAAATCAATATCTTCTGTTCATTCTCATGGAAGTAACTAACTACAAGAACGGTTTCTACTTCATTGTTTTTATTACATTCACATATTATCAAGTTTTGAAGAGGATTACCATGTGGATTGATTCATGAAAGTTTGTATTTTGTTTCAATGTGATGAATATTTTTACTTACTATCAAATTTAATTAATTAATTGAGGGGGTTTATGATTGGCTTTACATTTGAGTAAATCAAATGGGGAATACTATGAGCTAGCAATTTTCCCTTACGTTGGAAAATCTATCTATTAAATGTTTATTCAAGATCCTAAATTGAAAAATCATTTTACCTTAAATAAATTGTTTCAATGATGTTTCTACGATTTCCTAAATTGAAATTATCATGTAATAATAGCTCTCGCTAGGTATTTAAGAAAGTCAAATTATAATAGCAAAATATAACAATCTATCGCTATCGCCGTCTCAGTAAAATTGTGCTATATTTATTAAATATACAAAATTACTAATTCTGTCTAAAACACTATCAAATAATTGATTACATGCTGAAGCACACTTAATTAAAAAAAATGTCCATTTTTCTATCTATTTGCTATTGGCTAACTGATATTTTATTTTTGAATATTCAATTTTAAGTTAAATGACAAAATAAGACCTACATCAAGCTTTTCAAATTACAAATTTAGTTCTCAGACTTGAATTTTTTAAATTCACAGATTCGCTGAACAAAATTGAAAGTCTAATAATTAGGTAACAACGACAAAATAAACTCATTCCTCAAGGCTTAGAGAGAGAATTCTTTTCCCACTAAGAAAATTAATCACTTAGACTTCCATTTTTAAGACTTTTGCTTGTTTATTCACTATTTATTCAGTATATGTATTCAAAATGTTAGTTAAATTTCAAAAACAAAAACAAAGGTAAGCACAATGTTTTAAAACAAAAAGCAAAAAACCAAATAACTATAAAATATGAGGAATTAAAATCTCCACAGGGACAACCTCCTTGACCTGCCCTACCACCATCCTTAACCCTACAAAGTTAAACTACATGATTCAAATACATGCCCATGTTAATTCCCTCACTCAAGATATATTATCCATTTGTTAAAACCAAGATAAAGGCAAACTTTGTTTCCTGTAAAATAAAAATAAACACAAACAAAAAGGGTTATATGTCAAAGCTCAATGAAAGAGCAAATCAATCATTTTAAATGTGGACCAAAGCAATTATTGAGGAAGCAGAAATAACCAAAATAGAAAAACAATCAGACACAAAGGTAGAATTTAAACCTAAAAAGGAAACTAGATTAGAAACACCTTCAAAAATTAAGAAATTACTACAACTATACAATAGTAGTGCTTTCAGAGTAAGCCTGAAATAAGAGTCAAATCAAGTTATGAGTAAACTAGATTATATTTCAACAAAAGTTCAAAGTAGATTGAAATTTGACAATGAGAGAAACAACTTGGTACTATACAAAATCATCACCCACTGCCAATTCCCATCATTCAACTTCAACATAGAATGCAATCTTTTACCTGGTTGATGTTTGAAATGGTCCTTTCTTTTCTCTTTTTGCCTACGTACTTGCCTTGTGTGCAGCAGCAAGCTCAACAGTTATGATGAAGCTTGACTTACCTGCTTCTCTCATATATCTTACATCTCCATTCATCAGCTTCACTAGTTTTCTACTGATGAGTAGACTAAAACCCTCCTCCGAAGCGTCCTCCTCACTACCAAACATCTCATTCAGCAATGATTCAGGTATACCGCCTCCAGCATACATTATCCTAATCCGAAACAAATACTTTAGCTTTAACGAGTAATTATCAAATGCTTATAGCTACGAAGTGAGTTTATAATATTGTGTGTGTGTGTGTGAAAAACCATACTTCAGCAGAATAGGTCAACAAAATTATACGAAACAAAGAATAGCTAGGGAGCAAGCAATTCACTAATATAACTAGCATAACTTAACATTTCAAATCTTATATCTCAGTTTGGTCTAAGATTTTAAACCTTGAACGTTCAATATATCAATTTAGCCGCTAAACTTTTAAGAAAAGCAATCATTATGGTCCATAAACCCAAAATGTTGCGTAAACTTCTAAAAAGTATTCATTCTGATTGTTGCTAAATAATTTTCCCCACCCAAAATCCATCTCGACCCATATAGGCAGCCACCTCAACAATGAAAAGCTACGTAGTTTTAAAACATGTCTAGATCAACACATTACTGCACATGCATAAATTAATATTATCAATATGTAAACAATACATGGCAAAATATTGGTGAGATTCAAAATGATCATTCCTTTTTAAAGGTTTGGGGACCGAAATAGACCTTTTGAAAGTGAAATAATCCTGAAAGTTAGGATCCAAACATATTCTACCTATCTTGCAATGAAAGGTAGTACCTGAACTCTAAATGCACCAGATGAACCGACTTTCCTAATTGATCTTTGGTCAAGTTGGTTGAAATTGTTAGCTGGCCTCCTGCTGGCGCATAACTAACTGATAGCAATAGAAAGTCTGCCAAGACTTGTTGAAGCCTCAAACTATCACCATATAAGGTCTCGGACATGGCCTCTTCTAGAGTTTCATTGACTATCTGGATACCCTTTCCTTTGCTCTTTATCATAACTTGACTGATTGATACCGTCAATACTTCATGCAATGTAAACTCGACCATTTCCAAATCAATAAACCTGTGTCCCCAAAAAAGATTAATAAATATATCAATAAACCGTCATACACAAAGATGAGAAGAATTATGTTTCGAAATGCAAAATTTTAGAAATAGAAATAAATACAGTTTCTCAAACAATGACATGAATCCATTCTCCTAAGAGCTACCCATAATTGTAACAAGTCATGCAAATATACCAACCTACATATACATTCAAATGGCCAATCTTTTTACATAGTTTAAAAGTAATTTCGAACCTTTACCACAAAGTTGATGAAACCACTAATAAGCCATAAGGACCATCTTAATAAAAATGACATTTAAGCCACATGAAGTATAAAACTAGACTGTTGGAAAGTAATGAGTAACAAAATTCCGGTGAAATCAACAAAATACTTTGAAAGAGAAAGTACAAATATATCAAAACCTTAAACCACCATACCCGTCAATAATTTTATCAAGGTCAGACTCTTCGAGAACCTTGGAGATCTGCTTTTGACAGTGTACGCTAGTATGCAGAATTTCCTTTTGTTCTATTCCCAACTCAGTCCGTTCCAATAATCTTCTTGAAAAGATTATCCCAGAAAGAGGATTTTGTATCTGCCTTTTTATGTATCCCAATGCTCTCAATCTCTTCAATGCAGTCTGCTCACATAATCGTTGGATATTTAGTGCTTGTTGCAACTCATGACTAGCGAGCTGCAAAAAGCAAAAAACTCCTGTAACCACCCCATCCTTATCCAAGATCTTATTCACACATAGAAGACATTCCACGTACATCCCATTCCGAGCAAAGAAGCCAAAAGAAACCTTTTCCGGATCTTGACCACTCATGGCATTGTTCAAAACCACCCCAAGATTAACAAAAGCTTCTTGATTCTTTAAACGACAACATGATTTGTGAGCGCCAAAAACCTCTCCCAAAAGCATCTTATCAATTACTTCTTCACGCAACCACCCAGTTAATTTTGTCATTGCAGGATTCCACTCTGAGCACCATCCAAATTCATCTGAACCAAATATTGGAGGGATTAATGGATTGGGATTTTGTACGATAGCTTTGTAATCACCTTCTAATCGAGTGAACTTGTCCATAACCATCTTCTGACCAGTGATATCTTGTGCTACAAAACACACCCCCACAACATTCTCACGCAGGTCCCTACTTGCACAAGCATTTACAACTAGCCTGATGGAGCCAACCTCAATATGAGAACCATGTGTCTTGATCTCAAATTGAACATTTTGCTCTTCTTGTCCTGTTGCGAAAGGGGGGCAAAAGGTAGGGTTAAAAAAAAAGTCACATTGTACCTCACATCATGAACTTGCAAAACATTAAAGTAATGCATTAAGTAATTATCTTGTTTGTCTATGTATCTATAAAGTGTGTCTGCTCTTGAACTTCTCTTCTCTTCTCTATATGGTGGGTAGTGTAGGAGGAAGAAGATCTCTGTTCTTTTCCCTTTTTTTGATGAAAACAAAATATATATATATATTTATCAAGAAAAAGAACTATTATAAAAAAAACTTGAGGGCACGACCAAGACGGAAGCAGATGAACTGTGTTGTTAAATCAATAAATCTAGATTTAATTGATTAATTTTTTTATTTAAAAAAAGAAAAAGAAAAAGAAAAGCTAAATAAAATATATATATAACCACATCAGCAACAGAGGAGAACCTTAAAAAGAAAATCCATCAACGTCATTAGCCATTTTTATATGACGTTTACTCGGAAATGTGCAGATATCAGACTAGTCTGCTTCCTAATAGTAAGAACTGTCTTTTAAAAATTTAAAAGTCATAATCTCACATTTTAAAATATATGGATCATATAAAACTAAAAAGATAATTCACCACCACATTTTTTTATCCCTCCCAGTCATTATACTATATTATAATCCTTAGGTCAGTATACAAATGGTTGAAGAGTTCAAAGCAATAATACCTTGCAATGCCAAGAACAACATCTTCTTGACAACTTCTACAGAAGAATCTTCCACTAACGTAAGCAAATGCTTGCCAATAGCTTTATCCACAGGAAGTCCAGTCAATTCAGCAATTTTTGTATTCCACCCATTAATTGACCCATCTACATCAACTGCTAAAATTGGCACAGTAGCTGTCTCAATTAACCTGACCATCTCACTTGTTACTGATTCCAATTCTTGCCTCCCTTCAATTTTTAGGTCACCAAGTGTCATTTGAATTGATTTTCGATTTATTTCAGCTGTATCTGTATCTTTGAAAGTATTTCTAAGGATAAGTTGTAAAGAGTGGATTGCATCCATTTCGTAGTCCTTCCAAGGCAAACTTCTTGTCTTGACTACTTCAAGGAAAGCCTTGAAAGATGATCTTGGATGCATTTTTCTGCCATCATCCTTTTCACCATGTTCATGCTTTGCTCCACCCCACCGAATCTCTGAAGCAGTGTGAGATCGAAACCAAAAAATCATATCATTAGTAGTTATCCTCACGGCAGCCATCCCACACACTTCATCACCTAAAGCAAGAGCTCCAGGATATCCTGCATCATACAAGCTGTCAGTACTCAACCCTGTTGAATCCATATGATATTCGGAAAGCCACGACGCAATGTCCCGCAACTGGAAGTCACTAGGTGTCATTCCCAATCGCCAAATTTTGTTCTTATATAACAAGGCAGCCCCATCAGATTTGACAAGATCCATTATGTTAGGACTCCTTGACACAATACCTAAAGGAGCATCCCGCATTAGCATATCGCACAAGAGTGTCTGTGTACGAAGAATATTTTTTTCTATAATTTGATTTTCCAACTCCAATTCCTTGTTCACGTGAATGGCAAATACTTGAGCTAGAAACTCACAAGCATACCTAAGAGGAAAAGGAACAAATCTGGGACTTGTATTATGACATACTACCAACCCCCATAATCTCTTTCTCTTTTGTTGCTGCAAAGCAGGGCCCTCACCATCTTCATCCCCTTCATTAACCACAACTGCCATAACCAAAGAGGCAATAGAGTTCATGTTTTCCATATACTGTAAGTGGCAACTGTGTGGGGCCCTTAATGTTGAACCGCATAAAGTTAGATCAAACTGTAATTTCTCATCTTGGAGTACTTTTAAATGTTTTGCACGACAATCCACAATCATGCGGACCTTGTTTTTCATGAACAAAAAACGTGCAGCCTGAGGAATGTCAGTGGCTGGATAATGCAAACCAAGATATGGCTCAAGGCCAGGCTTTGTGACTTCAGAGATCACTTCCCCGTGATCATCATCATGGAACTTATAAGCCATGACTCTATCATAACCTGTTAGTTCAAAAACTTCTTGGACCATTGTGTCACAAAGCCTAGCCATGCACCCACTAGGCAAAGACTGCAATCTAGTAATTGCTTTGGCAGCAAGTTTATATGATTGTAGGGCTCCAGCTGCTGTCACTGGAACTTCATAAGGCTTTACAGGCTCAAAGTCAATGATTAAGCTTCCAGTAACACGATGCACAATTGCATAGAAGGGTTTTCCGGAAGTCTTGCAATGCACTAGGATAGGATTAAGAAGCGTAACCTCCCCAAAGCCCAAGGCCTTCAACAGTGCAGAAGCACTTGGTGCAGTGAAAATAGTCCTTATATCAGTCCCTATGCCAAGAACAGGGTAATCCCCCATGCTTGGGACAGCATGACTCACCATGGTCAACATTTCAGGGGCATTTTCACTATACGCAATAACCTTGAATGTTTTGTCATCTAAGGCCAACAAGCAACCAAATGGTTGAATAAGCTTGCCTTTCTGTATATGATGGAGATAAGCTGTTGTAACTTTGTCTGACCTAGGTTGGTGATCTCCACTAACGTCGGTAGAGACACGCACTGAACTTGAGTAGTCGAAAGAATTCCCAGATTCCTCAAAATCAGCTTGGAGCTTCGCATCCACAGATGTTTGAGCAATAATTCTGGTGCTATGCCTTGACCGCCCAGAGTTGCTAGAAGACTGGCTAGGTCTAGAGGAAGACATGTTTTTCCAACCTGAAATAAGGGGAAAACAAAGCAAAAATTGAGGACCATGTAGGACAACAATTCTAAAGTGAACTGCAATCATGGGCTTAAGGGAGTATGAGTATAACTACATGTTCTCGTTTCCACCAATATTCAAAGTATATTTTGAGGTTTAAGCCTAACAAAATAAAAACTTCTAATTTAGGCGTCAACTTCACATATTTAAACAAGAAACTTTTGGTATAGCAGCACCCCATAGTTGTTTCCAGTCTTAGGTGATTCAAAATAGCAACTCAATTGAAAAGAAGGAATAAGAAAAAAGAGAAGTAAGAACCCCCATTACCCTTAAAAAAGGAAATAAGGAATGGGAGAAAATAAAGAATGCATGATCTTAGCAGAGTCACAAACTTGAATTAATAAGTTCCAGTAATCTCAGCAAGAATTACTGTTGTATTTATTGCCAAAGGTCAGCTAGAACTACATTTTCTTTCCTTTTCAGGCTAAGGTCGGCTAGAAGAACTGTTAGTTTTCTTCAGACTAAGGTCGTATAGAACCTTTTTCATTCTTTTTTGGGTCAAGGTCAAAAGGAACGTTCCCAAATTCAATTCACATTCGGTACAAGGTCAAAGCAACAGAGTTAAAGATTCAATTGCAGTCATCATTGGAACAGTTACAAGAAAGAAAGAAAAAAAAAAAAAACAAACAAACAACGCAAGTAGACAAAGTTAAGCTCGGTATCTATGATGTTAACATCTCTATTCACCGACTAAACTCAGGAGTTCCATCACAGTCAACAAATTCCGTACCTCAAAACTCAGAAACACCACCGCCAGTTCAAAATCACAAACTCAATCCATTTCCCCAAAAAGGAAAGAAAAAAAAACGACCAAACAGTTAATCATTTCCAAAAGAGCAATTCACAAATCAGAAAGAACAAAACTACTTACCTGAATCCCCACTCACATAAAGAAGACAGAGAAGAACAATAACAAACAAAGAGAGAAGAAAAGACGAATCAAACAGAATAGAAACAGTAGCTACACAAACCAAACATTCCAGTAAGAAACTGAAAAAGAAAAGAACACCGAGGAAAGAACTAACGAACCCGAAGCAAAAGGATTTTCCGGTGGGGCAAGGGCGGTGCCGGTGAATCAGAGGAGGAAAGAGAGGGAAGTGTAAAGCATGGTGGAAGGGAATTTAGAGTGAGAAATGGGATTGAGGAGAGAGAAACGAGGCGTAGATTCGAAGTTGGAACTTGGAAGTGGCAGTAAGGAATGGGGTAAAAAGTCGAGAATACCCTGACGGTGATGGAAAAAGAAAAAGGTCCGGCGTGGATCGCCATAAGGACGAACCGGGTGGGGGAGCAGAGTGGGCCATCCGGTTCGTTCTGACACCACCGAAAAAACCGATTCAAATATCCTCGATTTGGGGTTCGTTCGATCCTATCCTATCCAATAATTGCCTTTTTTTTTCTAATTTTTTATTCCAATTATAAATTTATAATAAATAATAAAGATCCTATCCTCTTATCCGTTCAACTAAATTTCGCTATCATTCTTGTACTTTCGTTGTAACTTTGCCATATATTGTATTTTCAGGACTTACTCGAATTACCTAACAACTTGTTTGTAATTCTGTAAATGATGTTCTTTTACTGGTGAATCAGTTCATTTTGGTAAGTTTCTTTTGCTTGAGTGGATGAAAATGAATTCGTGTTTGGTTTTAAATTATTATTTGATTCTCAACGTAACAATAGCTTAATTAACATAAATTTTATATTATCATCGTAAGTTCACAAATTTAATTGATCTAACAAAGTAACTATTTTAGTATTCAACAATATTAATTGGTTGGGGTAGTTCCATTTGGTAAGCTCATGTATGGTAATATTTAGTTTAAAATTTTGCTACATTAAAAATTAAAAAAAAAAAAAAAAAAAAAAAAAAAAAAAGCATCCATGAACTTTGTATCTCGTATCAATAATATACCTGAACTTTAAAAAGTATGAATACTCTTACCTTTTAAGGTTTGGATGAAAAATGTTCTTCTCTCCAAAATCTCTACTTGTTTTACCCCCTTAGTTTGATTGCAACACTTATTTTAGCTCTTTTAACATTAGTTGAAAGGAGTGATTTGTGTTAGAATCAAATGTTAATCTCACTAATAGTTGTGTCGTAGAATGATCACTATCTGAAAAGCATGATCTCAGTGCTAATCATCTCATGTTGGTTGCTCTCCAATGTTAACACAACACCCTTAATAGATCAACACTAGACAAAAAGAATTGAAATCAAGAAAACTGCAATTTTGCTTAAAACAGCAAGCAAAAACAGAGGAGCAAAGGAGGACGAAGATGAATTACGTGTATGGTTCTAAACTGATCAACTTTAGATCCACAAATTAAGGGGAAAACATTATCAATTTTAGATTTGTAACATTAAAAAACTATAACATTTTGGTCTCCATAACTTGGACACAAAACTAATAAAATTTATTTCTAAATGCATGGACACAATGATTCGAACCCGTCCACCTGGACAGAAAGACGACGACAGCCCGAACACATGGGATCAAAATTGGACTAATTGAGAGACGAAATGATGAAGAAAAAATCCCTAGGGAGGTCAAAGTTGACCTAAGGCACGATGAGAGATAAAATATATAGAAAACGTTGTCCAAGAACTGTTGCTTAACATTGTAAACTTGAGAGCACCAAATAAGGTAGCGTCACGATGCTACGCTCAAGCATTGTGATGCTCCAAACATGTATTACATGTAGCGTGGGTCGAGGCTCCAGGGCACTAAAGGCCACATTGGGTAGCATCGCAGCTCTACCTCAATTTCTAGACTAAATAGTGCAACTCGCTTAGGGTTTTGGGAGTTCTGCAAAGGCTAAGAAAGGGTTGTACATAGGAGTTCTAGAGGGTTAATGTCAAGGGTGGATCGAAGTGAAATTTAGACCTTGACATTTGATACAGTACCGAGAACGAAGCGGATCAACGAATAATTTTCTTGATAAGTACAAGTACAAAAAATGAACCAAAACTAAAAGTACGTGGACCAAAATAGTACTTAAACCTTAATAGTAATTAAACATATCAATAATTATAGATAGATAACAAATATAAATATTATTAATATACTTTTTTGAGACAAATACATTTTTTGTCCCTATGTTTTGTGTCTAGTTTCCATTTGGTCCCTAGAGATTTTAAAATCACATTTAGTTATTAAAATCACATGTAGGTTTTGAAACATTGGGATCAAATTGAAACAAAACTCAAATTTGAATGGCAAAAATTGTGACATTTTGAAATCTAGGGACTAAATATTGAAACAAAAATTAAAACTTAAGAATTAAAAGTGTAACATTTTGAAATTTAGGGACTAAATATTGAAACCAAACTTAAAACTTGACTAAATTAAATGTGTAACATTTAAAACCTAGAAACCAAATAAAAACTAAACCTAAAACCCTACGGACCAAAAAGGTATTCCCCCTACTTTTTCTTTTTATTTTTCTTCTTTTTTTTTTAATTTATTGTATGATATATTAACGATTCACCTAATAACACATGGATATGGAAAAAAAATTACCAATAAAAGATCAAAGTTCAATACTACATATTGATCTTTTCTATTGACATAATGAATCAATAATAGACTTCATAACACATGAATATCAAACAATCATGGATGAAAAAAAATTTTCAAATACCACTTATATATTATTTTTAATTGTATTGAAATAATGATGTACTAGTGACAGATTTAATGACATAATATATATGCAAATAATCAAAGATAGAATAAACAAACACTAAATATCATTGATAAAATATTTCTATTTTATTGCTAAGTTATATCCGTAATCTCTACTATGCAATTCCATCCCAACAACCTCTCTCAAATTGAAAAAGAATGTATATATAGAACCACTTTAGAGAAAATTAAATGGTCTCATATAGAATGTTTTTCTTCCACTAAGAGTCGTCAAAAACATAATGTTATTAGCTATTTTTATTTTGTTGAATGATGTTAAATTCTTAATTTGAAAACTCAATTAATATCTTCAAATTAATTAATATGAGATATTAGTAATCCTATTTTAAGATAATTGTTTTAAATGATAAAACGGTTAGAAATACTTTTAAAAATAGCAAAATGTGACTATCTAGCAGTGATAGATACTGGTAGAGATCACTAATAAATAGTGATAGACGATAGTATTCTATCAATGTGTATCACTATTTATCGTGACATTTTTTTATATTTTAACTCATTTTTCTATATTTGAAAAAAAAATTCTAATTTGTTTGAAAAAGAATATTGGTTATAATTTATAAATGATAAATGCATGGTCTTTTCTATGATATGATCGTCTTTGTGTAGATGGGAAAAAAATTCAAAATATAAAAAGGGAAACATAGAAAGAGCAAAAGGGGTTGGATGGACAAAGTAATACAAAGACCCATATCCCTCTCATGAATTATTGGTGTTTTGAAGGGTCCATAGTCCATATAGAGAGCAAAATATATAATGCCAAGTTCATTCCCAGTCCAGCTGGCAGGCTGTGTGATCAATTGTGTTTGATACAGAAGCAAACTGCAAAGTGTCATTCTTACTAATTTAATTATTTAGGAGTGTTCATAACTCCCCTTTCAATATTATTGCTTCACTTTGTGGACCATCATTTGTTGTTTAGGGAGTCAATTTATGTTACATAACACAACTTTGCTTTTTAAAATTACCACATTATTCATCTTAAATTTCAAAAATAGAAAACTAATAACAAAATCTTTAGCTTTATTTAGGAACTATGAATGCTCAAATAATAATAAAAATTTTATTCATATTTTTCAATAATTTTAAGTTTGAATTTTCAAAAAGTTTGATTTTTTTGAAATATTATTGTTAAAATTAAAAAAAAAAAAAAAGAGAGAGAGAGAGAGAGAGAGAGAGAATTGAGGTGGAAATAAGTGTATAATAAGAATATTTGAAAAAAATAAGAAAATATTTTGAACATTATTTTTTATATTATTACTATTATATTATAAAATGGAAAAAAGTATATTATATGATATGCGTTTTGAACCGAAAATCTTCAATATAATAGTCAAATCTAAAGACCAGTTGACCGCATCACATATTTAATTAAATGAAAAGAATAATTTTGAAAAAGTGGCAAAATGCTGAAAAAAAAAAAGTCAATCCACCATTGATCAAACCTGCGAAGATAGAGAACAGACACCAGTCACTCTCATCATTAGGTCAGCCCAACCCAACTTTAAAAGTGAAAGTCTAAGTCTAAGGACATAAGATATTGTTTGGGTTTAGATTGGGTCAGTCCAACCTTCAATGGCCAAGCCCGTAGTTCAACTCTTGCGCTTGGTTTTTTAGATCAAAGCTTAGGTGATAGAGTTTGAATTAGCCCATTGAATACCTTATTGAATATTAATTATTTAATTATTTAAAAACATATATCTATGTTTTAGATTATCTAAATGAAATGTTATTAAAATTTATTAGAGCGGTGTTTTTATTAAATTTATTTTATATTTTTATTATTTTTTAAAATAAAGTAATGAGTTATTTTTAAATATAACAAGTCAAACTATTTACAAAAATTAAAAAATTTTACTGTTTATGAGCGATAGATCACAATGAACAATAAAAAAATTTTATATTCGTAAATAGTTTGATATTAAATTAATATTTATCCTATATTTTATCTCCGTTATATTAGAACTTGATTGTAGCCGTTTTTTATTTTATTCTATCATTCATCTTTCCATTAGTTTGAATTTTTCTAAGTGCCTATTAAAGAGCTCATCAACATCATCTAGTTCTAGCCGGGGACACTGCCCTACCTACTTCTCTTCACGATTAATTATGATGAATCCTTTATGCAACCCTACCCTCATGTAGCTTCTCTAAGATCAAAGAGAACTAGAACCTGATTTTTCATACTCTTTCCATTTAATGTGTTGTTGCAAATGTAAAGTTTTCATAACATTAAAATAAGTCAATTATAAGTTTAAATTTTTGCACAATTTTCAATTCTCAAAAGTATTGAATTGCTAAAAGAAAGAAGACCTCGCAGCCTGAGGTCAAGACACAAACAAAATACCATAACAATAAGGTAACAAACAAAAACGAAAACCAACCAAACACACACACACAAAAAAAAAAAAAAAACAAACAAACACGCACACACAAACAACTCAAGAAAAAAGGTCACAATGAATAGATGCAGTTTGGGATCCACGAGAAGCCCCAAGCCACTTAGAACAATAGATAAAAACCTCAGATCGAATAGACAAACTAATCACCTGGGGAGGGTGTAATATAGCACCATGGACATGCATATTACGCCATTGTCAAACATGATAAATAACAGCATACCAAGCAACTTTCCAAACTTAACGCTCTATCCTAAAGTTGTCATGGTCCAAACATTCTTGACAATAAAAAAAATGACAATATTATCTTTTTCGTGACAATGCGAAAATACATATTAATTTTTTTGACATTATTTCACTATCATCAGTACCCATATTGGGACAGAAATAAGCCAATTTTGAATAAATTAGGGGATGTTTAGGCCTCCAATTTCAAATGGGTGGACTAGGCTACTATAGCTCACCGCATGTTTGGGGCACCAATTATAATAGTTGGTATTTCCAACTATTATAACTTACAATTAACTACAATGTTACTATTTCAAATCTATATTCACTACAATATTTGCTATTTTCTATTCATCATCTTTTTCCTTCTTTAGAACAATGTTTACTATTTCCTATCCAAACTAAAATAGTTTGCACCCGAAACACAAAACTATTATAATTTTCAGATTATTTTAATCCACAAGCTATAATAACTAATTTAACAACTAATACACCCTCTTAATGTTAATGATAACTTGTCATAGTACACTTGACAATAACAATTTATTATTTTCAATAATGATTTATTGTTGACAGTGTTACTAAAAAAAAAGCATTTTTTAAAAAAATAACATGGATACTTATATCTTGATCTACAATACAACCAACTAAAATCAACTATTAGTTGCCACAGTTTTTAAATGTCATGGATTCGCACGTGTTTGTGGTAGTGATAGTTAATATTAAATACCTAAATAAAGAAATTTCTTGTAATTAATTAGAGTCCACAAAAAGAAAGAGGCAAGAGGAAATGAGAAGCAAAAACAGGGATGAAATTAAAGGAGAAATGGAAATGAAATTTGAAAATCCCAACCTCATCATCATCATTATCACAACAAACAATGACAGTAGGCAATTAACCATTTTTAGCAAACACACTCACATGACATCCAAAAATACCTTTGGTAATATATATTATCTGGGATAGCAATAGCACCAAAATCCTCATAGCTTATGCATTTTTCACATGCAATAAAATAAATATGTATTCTTTTTTATTTATTTATTTATTTATTTTTATTTTATTGCTTTCTATTTGATTTGACACACTCATATTAAACTAAAAACAATGTGTGTTTTTATCCCCACGTGATGGATAAACATTTTTAGGAAAATGGGGATATGTCTTTCCATTGGAATTGTTTGCCTAACTAAATTTGGTGTATTAAATGGGCAAGAAAAATTTATACTTTGGTATCCCATTCTTCTTCCATATGCTTTTAATACATTAATTTCTTTGCTTCTATCCTCTCTCAGTTCTTTGGACTAAACTGCAGAAAATGGCCAATGGAATAACAACAGAGTTTACTCTTTTGACTACCTTTGGAATGCCCATCTTTTTTTTTTAGGTTGAATACAAAATTTAAGTTTTCAAAGTTTTGTGTTCTTTTTTTTTTTTTTTTTCCGTCTAACACACCTTTTAATTTCTAATTTTGTATCTATTAAATCTTCAAACTTTTAATTCCATGTCTAATTATGTCCTTGAGTGATGACTTGTTTGATATTATTTAAAATTCACGAATATACTCGACATAAAATTGTAAGTTTTGGGATCTTGTTACCTATGAAATTCAATTTTAAATTTCATATATTAGTTAATTTTTGAAATTTTTATAGGATACAAGATACAATGTAAAAAGAAAGGTTATCGGAAGCTAAAGAATGAAAAAGAAAACAAAAGAATAACTTGAGAGATAATTACCCATAATTTTCTGGATAAAGAAAAATATCCCCAAGGAACTAGCAATCGCAAAGACATCCTGAAGGACAATTCAAGATACAATCTAACAAACATCTCATGGGACAACTCCTACAACATTCTTAAAAAATATAGCCAATACCAAATCTTTGACACAATGTTTTTAAACTTATTAAACATTTTTTTAAAGTTAACTATTAAACATACCATTAAAACTTGAGAGACTTTTTAAATCCTTTTCAAAATTTAGAAACTCATTCGAACATAAATTGTAAATTCATGGACTGAAGGTGTAACTTAGCCCTTAGCTTACATAGAATGGACCACATAATAAATGAGTAATTAATTCAACCATTAAAAAATGTATTTAAATTTTCTTTTTGCTTCTAAACCTTTTTAATTTATTTGGTCTAGGTTTCTAGTTTTGAAATTTTGAATTCTTTTTTCAGATAATGAATTTTTGTAAGATTTCACTCTATAATTATCTACGCTCTATTTTGTAACTATTTTGTTTTTTGTTTTTGTTGTTTAAAATTAAGTATCTATAGACACTATTTTTACTTTCAACTTTATTTATTTGTTACCTACCTTTAACTAATGGTTTAAAAAACCAAGTCAAACTTTGAAAACTAAAAAACAAAAAAAAAGGAGTAATTTTTAAAAATTTGTTTTTTTTTTGGAATTTGGAAAATAATTCAATTATTGTACTTAATAGAGATGCAAATCAATATAAGAAATGGGGAGGAAATAGACTTAATTTACAAAAACAAAAACAAAAAACGATTTTTAGCCAAATTCCAAAAACAAAACAAGTTTTTAAAAGATATTTTTTTTAGTTCTCAAATTTTGGCTAGTTTTAAAAAATAATTGTTAAAAAGTAAATAGCAAATGAAGAAATTTGGAAATGGAAGTAGTATCTAGACTCTATAGGCTTAATTTTTAAAAACAAAAACAAAAAACCAAATAATTACCAAACATCGCCTAAATTGTTAACAAACGGAGCCTTATTAGAAAGATTTTTAGTTTAGTAGCATTTTACCCCCTAAATTTTCAAAGTTAAGTATTTAACCGCCCAAAGTTTGGGAAAATTGTTTATATGGTCCACGTCATCAGTTTTTATAGTAATTAATGGAAAGCTATTGTAACCATTTTTTTAAATATATATATATAGTAAATATAGCCATTTTTTTAAATATATATATATAGTAAATATAGTAAAATAAATCCAACTATTTATAAATATTGACAAATTTCATTGAAATAGACTAAAATACATTTTTAAAATTTTTATATATTTATAAATAGTTTGATATTTTTTTTATATTTATAATAATCCCCTTTCGTTTCCTGTTCTTTCTCCCTCCTCCCATCCGTGGTCATCATTTTTGTCGTCACTTCTCTCTTTTTTTTCTTCTTCTTTTTCCTTTTGAACGATGTCAGATTATTTTATTTATTTATTTATAAGAGAGGAGAGGAGAGGGGAAGAGAAAGAATATATATGTGTGTGTGTATATATATAAAGGAGGTAGTGGCAGCCGATCACCATGAATAGGAGGAGGAAGACAACACGTAGAGAGAGGGAAAAAAAAGAAAGAAAGATATTTAAAATATTGTCATCAGCTGGATTTTTAAACTCTAAATTTGAGGGACTTTAAATGCAATTTAAAAATAAATAAATAAAAAGTTTAAATATTCTTTAAGATGATTTGAGCATTTCGATAATTGATTTTTTATATCTTTTATTTGTTTATTCATAAACATTATTAAATTTAAATTTTTTAAACTTATTCTAGTTTAATGTTTAAATTGGTTAATTGTAAGTGAGTTAACCCATTTAATTTTATTAAAAAAAAATGATTACGTTTACAAGTTTATTGATCCTCTGTTGACATTAAAAAGAAATAATAATAATGACTAATATATACTAACTAGACTTCATTGAATCTATTTTCAAATAAGTTGAATTTTGTTTTTAATTTTGATCATATATTCAAACTCATTAATCTTAAATACCAATGTGTGGTAATAATGGTATTAAAGGTGGCATTAACATCAATCTACATCAACCTGGAATCAAAATTGTGGTTGTATTTAGGTTAACTCTAATTTAAAATCAGGAAAAAAATTGTTAATCCATCATTTATATATTCATGTGTAATAATATATAACAATAAATTAATTTATTTTTCCTGGTCTTCATAAAATTCAAATAATTTTCCAATACAATTATATTTAAAAATTTAATAATAACATAGAGGACAAAATTTGGAAGTCCAAATCATATGAAAAATACAGCCCCTCTTTGTTAGCATAACAACCTTCAAGGGGTCAATCAATCACCACCAATACACACAGTCCATCTCTCATTATTTTCATATAGGTGGTGGCCACATTATCCCTTAAATCCAAACCCTATAATTCAAACAATGACTTGATCTCACAATAGACTACTACACCCACTATATCCTTACCATCTCTCCCACAATTGAAGTTGTTAAGGAGACAATTAAATTGATCTAAATTAAAATATATAATTTATGTTTGGTATATAAGTTTTTGTTTATATCCAAATTACAGACCTTGCTTGCTGTCCACATTATCCCTAATTATATCTACTAAACCACTTTTTACCATTACACTCCCTCCCACAGTTTTTGTTTATCTCTCCCACTATATAATTGCTTCATTCCTATATTTTTTGGAGATGGCAGTTGATCAATAGTATTGATGGAGTAAAGGTTGCTTGATCATATGTTTGTATTTCATGTTGTGAAAGTGGTCTAGGTATCCATTAGATTCTTATTTGAAATCTTTTTGTTATGAATTCGTTGTAGCTTATCATGATTCGTTCTGTATTGTTGTGGGTCGCCTAGGTGGAGCTTATAATATGTGTGGTCAAAGTATATCTGAAAATGTCCTTAGTGTTCGAGACAATTTGTGACCCTTGGTACATTTTTCTATTGGAAAAAGGCAACATTGTTGGGTTTGTTTGACCCTTGGTTAGAAATGGGCTTATTCTTCAATATGGTTATTTTCGACGTGAATAGTTACCTTCATGCTAAGGTTGATGATTTCCTCCGACCTTGACGGAACTTTGGACTAACCTCATAACTCTATAGAGCTAATTTATCTATTTCAACAAGTACAATTGATTGTGCCTGAGGTTGGAAGGGATGATCGTGTGACATGGCTCTCTTGTCATTTTGGAGTGTTTTCAGTCGCTAGTGCTTGGGAATTCTTACATCATAGGCATCATACATGGTGCGTTGGTATAACCTTTTTTGGGTTTGGAGGATATATTTCCTTACATTCTTTCGTTGCTTAGCTTGTTGTTCAAAATCGATTATAGATGTGTGATCGTATTAGAAGGTGGTATTTTGATATCCTTGGTATATGTGCTCTGTTCAATGTTGGAGCTAAGTCTAGGGTCCATTTATTCTTTTATTTCCCTTTTAATCAAGGTATTTGGGTGACATGCATTTGTTGAAAAGGGTGTTCCCATGTGATTTCTCATTGAGATACACACGCTCATTTGCATTTTTCACTTTAGTACAAGTATTTAATTGAGACGTAAAATTTGAAGAGCTGCTTGGTTTGTTGTTTATCATATTTGGCACAAGCGTAATCTTTGTGTCCATGGAGTTACGCCTTGTGTCTTATTAGGTAAATAGTTAGGTTGTGTTGTCTCATTTTTTTTCTTTTTTTCTAATTGGCTTCAGGCTTCTATTGAGGGGGCTCAAGATGACTCTTCTCCTTGGGACTTTATTCCTTGAGTTTTGAGTTTGTTTTTTCTTTCTATATGTTGGGTTGGTTTTTGTCCTTATTTTCTATTGTTAGCTCTTTTGGGTGTGTTGTAATTATGTGTTGGCCCGAGTATGAGGTCCTTTCTCTTTATTAGGATTGAATACTTTTGAGAAAAAAAAAATTACAGATTATTAATTTTGCAAATCTCAAACAATTAGGTTAAATAAATTAAACTCTTAAAATTTAAATTTACAAAACTGGTTTGAATCAAACAATCTCAAAGAAAGTATTTGGCTCATGAGTTAAACTTTTAAAATTTGTTAAGAAACTAAAGCTATACTTGGTAGGGTTAGAGTTTGATTATCTCAAACAAGTGATTAGTAAATTATATACACACAAACTACAAACTTCGGTTCTTTTATTATAAGAGACGTCAATTGACATGTTCGACAAATTTTTGGAGTCTTCTAACATATTTATGACATGAAACAACTTGAAGCATAGATCTAGTTCTATAACAAACAATTTATAATCACATCAAAAGTTAGAACTTTCCTATTTTTCCTTTGTATATAATCCAAACACAAATTACACAAATTTCACAAATATATGTTTATTTAAATGATAAGCCATCACACCTCTAAACGTCTAGTTAGAACACATCTAATTAAGTAAGCTATTAGATATGATGCATTCTCCGGATCCTTACTCAGTATAAATTTCTAATATCTATTCTCACACTATCTTTATAAGAAAAGAAATACACATCTCAAATAATTAAAATACATATAATCTCTAAACAGTGAAGTTTCAAATTTACAATTTTAATACAATATTGAGGAGAAATAAAAATCTTATCCTATCACATCTTAAATCTAAGATTCCCACATCATTTGAGGTGGACCCCAGTCGGGGACGATTTTTGCCACGTCAGCCAAAGAAGACCAAGATTAACAATTATTAGGTGTGTTGTAGTAGTACATTGTACAAGGACGTGGTAGTAAGCTAAGGTACAACTTACAAGTAAGGCCATTTGAAGAAAAATAATAATAATAATAATGATAAATAAATAAAGGTTAAAATGATTTATAATTTAGAATTTGTTTAATTTTAGTTATTATACTTTTAATAAATCTTAAATTTAGTTCCTATTACTAGTTTGATGTAAATTCTTTATTACTTTTTATTTTTTTATTAGCTTTTTCATTATGAATTTTGAGAAAATATTCTCATATAGTATTTTTTTCATGAAAATTATTATGATTATTTAATCAATTTCGATAAAATTTAATTTGGAAGGACTAAATTTAAAATTGATTGAAAATGAATAGACTAAAATTGAACAAATTACAAAATATAGGAATTAAAATATTATCTTAACCATAAATAAATAAAAAAAATAAAAGTAAGGCATGAAAATGGGGGAGGCGGCCGGTCCGGCCCATGGAAGCCGTGTAGGGCCGGTCTGAATTTGGGTCGTTGAAAAAAGAGTAAGCAAATCGGAGGGTGGAGAATGGTCTTTGAGACGGACGGAAGGTAGAAGTTGGAGGATGGATTCTCCGAGAAAACCTCACAAGGATATGACTTCTCTTCCAACTCTCGAGGCTTCTGCCACTGCTCAGCTCAGCTCAGAGAAAAAAAATATATATTTAAAATAAATTACTTTTTAAACTTTTTCAAGTATCGAATCAAAAGATTGTAAAACTTTTACTTTTTATTACTTTTTTCTTTAATTTCCATTCATTTCACTCTTTTTTTAACCTTTGAAATTGTTAAATATTTATAAAGAGATTTATTACAATATGATCCGTCTCCCTAAAGTTGATGTTCTTGTCTGGTGAATACGAATTTGTACTCGTAAATTTTGAGGAGTTTATGTTAAAATTTAAAAATAATAATTATATTAATTTAAAATTCTAAATTTTCTATTAAACTACCAAAATAATGTTGGGTTCTATCTCAAAATAGATTAACTATAAGAAAAGTAGTTCATATATCCAATAAATATTGTGAGGTTCGTTGATTTTTCCAGTGTGGATCTTCAACATTCTCACAATGTCTATAAAATAGATGAGAAACTACTCTTATTATTAATTGATTTTAGGATGAAAGTTTATGTTATATAATATGGAAAGAGAGTATGAAACAGAAATTTGCATGTTCCAAAAAAATTTGGGATGTGTTCTACAAATGGTAAACTCAATGAGATATTGAAAAAATCAAAGGATCTCACAAAATCTATAAGATAGATGAGCTACTCCTACTTTATTAATTATTTTTAGATGAATCTCATGTTATCTAATAAAAACAACATAAAAAAATAGAGAAAGGTAAAAGGAAATATGAAAAATCGTTCCAATTTTATAAAAATTTCTATTATGTATTTGATTTCCATATTTTTCTTCAATTTAGTGTTAATTATGCATTTAAAAAAGTTCTATACATATATAAAAGTTATAAATTAACAAATTCACCATGATATTCTAATAAGGTATAAATTGAATTTCTCCTTACAATTATTTCAGTGTCCATTTTTCTTACAAGTTTTAGAGGGTGAGGAGCATAACTATAAATCTTAAAATAGTAAGTTTGGTTTTTGTGGAGATTGAGTGATTCAATGTTGTTTTATAGCGTTTCAACCCCAAAGATGTGTGGCTAAGTTCACATCGTCAATTTGGAGGTTTGTCGTGCTTAACAATGTAGCATTGTGAGTTTATATTGAATTTTTGCTGTCATATTTATTTTGGTATTGATCTTTTAAGCTTTGTTTAATTATGAGCATGCTTGTTTCTATTGAATTAACGCTTCAATGAAATTAGTTTTGTTCATCCTGCTAAATGCATGTCACAAATTCGTAATTGTTGTGTCGTATGCAATCAAGTAGCATCTAGACTGCCTCATTTGTGTGCGTGCGTATTTATTTAGTTTTTTTTTTTTCTAAATGTTGATAGCTTGCGTAATAAGTCTTTAACTTAAAAAAAGTTCTAATTAAATTAGATTTTTAGTTTAATTGGTGCCTCTCGATTAATGGGTAGAACTTAATACAATTGACTGAATAGTATAAAACGTTTCTTATCTCCAACCATTTATATAATTTAGGAATTAATTTGACATTGAAATGATTAGTTTTCTTTAAGGGATTCTTGAAGGTTGTTGACTTTTCTAGTTTAGTCAATCAAGTCTTAAACAAAGAATTCGGTTAAATCTTTAGTTTCAATGATCAACCTTAAATACTAGCTCGACATACTTTGTATTGGTGTTGGTAAGATAATTCATTAACAAATTTTTAGTTTTCCGTATTTTTAATTTAAATTGCACAAATAACATTCAAACAGTTCCATTGCATAAGTCCAATAAAGAGAATTCAATTAATTGTGGTTCCCTATGGATTCATCTGTCCTACTTATACTACAAGTTACAATTTATTTAGACATGATATTAAATTATTTGACAAAGGTCTCGACAACTCTTCCATCAACAAAAAGAAAATTGTTAGGTGACAAGGAAGCTACACTCCACAATTTCCCAATGGAAGCCCTAATGACACTCCTCTATAGTTTGTAGATTTAAATCCACACCTTAAATGAGTTTCATAAAATTATTTTGAAAAACAAACTTAATAACATAAACTTATAGCTATTTTAACTAATATCTACAAAAGTCATTGTGAAAAATGACGATTATTGCAAAAAGTTAGTAAAGAATATGTTAGTAAGTTAATTAGTAATTAATAAGTTATAATAGCCAGTTTAAATATTAATTCAACTAATAATTATGACATTAGTAACTTCTCAAGTTATCTAAAAAAACCAAAAAAGGAAACCTTCTCAAGTTGAACGTTGGAATCTACAACTGTTTGTATTCTAAAAATATATATAATTAAAGAGACATAAGAAAAAAGATTCATATGTTCATTTCTTTTAAATGAAAATACATATATATCATTGTTTTTAACAAAAAGTATGATTGGATATTGGCACCTTCTTTCAGGGTGGAACAAGTTCTAAAATCCTTCACTATAATTTCTAATATAATATTATCAAAATATCCCAATAAAGGAAGTTAAGAAACTAGAATTTCATTTAAAAAGAAAGAGAAAAATTATCTTAAATGACAAAACTGGTAAAATTATTTATGATTAATAATAAAAATACAAAATCTATATGTAATATAGATAATAGTCAATTGCGGCTATTGCAGGTAGACAATAAAATTTTGCTATATTTATAAATATTTTAATTCCTTTTACTCTATTTGAAAAGAGCCATTTAAAATATGAACATGTAAAATATAATTTAATTAGGGACCAAATTGATTTTTTAAAATAGGTTATAATCTATATTTCTCGAATATTTTCTCAAATAATACAAATTTAGGTTTAGATTTTATTTGGTTCCTTAAATTTTTAAACATCTGTTTTAATTTTTAGACTTTAAAAAATATTTACTTAACTTTATTTTTTTTATTTTTTATTTTTTATTTTTTATTTTTTATCTTTTGAGGAGATAACATCTATCTACTTAGTCCAAGTTTCTTAGTCCTTAAACTTGGATGAAATATTAATTTTAGTACAATAATAATATTATGAGAAATCAAAAATATTAAATATCTAGTTTAGTCCTTTTCAACTTTTAAGCAAGAACCATTTTGGTCCTTCTCATGGTACTTCTTCACTAAAAAAAAAAATCTTACTCAATACTCATTTTAACCTATATGGTTTGAATATATGCACCTGTTAATCGTGTTAGAACATATACTTTAAGTCATATGTTATTAATACATTCTATTAAAGACTAAAATAGTTATTTTTTTAATAGTTTCAGACAAAAATAGTACACTTTGAAAATTCTGGTATCAAGTAGGTACTCTTCTTTGGAAAATTTTTCCTTGAGTCGTGTGTGTCTTTTCTATGTATTTGATTTGTTTTTTTTTTCTCTTCTACCTTTTTTTTTGTTATTGTTCTTCTCTCTTAATTCTTTCAGTTGTATTTGTGTTTTGATTGTACCTTAACTTTAAATTGTGAGGTTCGGTTTGTTTATTACATTTCATTACTTTTGCAAAAAAGAAAAAAAACATGTTGAAAGTATAAGGCATGTTTGGTAGGGAATCTAAAATCAGAAATATGAAAACAAGGGATTCAATGAAAATAAAGTTGTACTTCATGCTTCAAATATGTATTTGATAGCAAATTTAGAAATTAGATTTTAATTTAAACAATTATTTAAAGTTTGATACAATATATATAAATCATAAACCTTGTTGTAGTTTACCCACTAAATATTATTTGACAATAATTTATTATAATTTCTTTTGTATAATTATTTTTGTGTAATATTATGTAATTTACAATACATTAGATAACAATAAGGGAAATTATCATAAATAAAAAAAAAATCACACTATTTATAAATATAAACAAAATTTATTATTTATTAGCAATAAAAGTCTATCGCGGTCTATACAGCAAAATTTTTCTATATTTATAAATAATTTGACTCATTTTACTATATTTAAAAATAACTGTAATAATAAATTGAGTTTATAAGATGAGATAGTGTATGTCTAAGTTGATTTAATATAAATTAGTTAGAATTACCAACCAAAATATGGGGATTGGATAATTGGGTTAGAGTGTAGATGGATGGAAGAAATTTATAGGGGTATAAATGGTTTTTTGTGTTTTGAAAAAAAAAAAAAAAATAACACAAAAAAGAAAAAAGAAAAAAGAAAAAAAAAGAATTGACCGAATGGGAGAGGGTATTTGATTCCGAGTGCGAACCAACCTACAATGTCGAATGAGTTGAGATCAGAAGAGATTTTCTTTCTCTCGCACTCATAAACCATAAATGCAGTCGTCGTCTTCCCTTTCGAACCTACTTAAACTGCACATCTCTCTCTCTCTCTTTCACTCTTTGTTTTTTCTTCAACTCACACCTCAAACAAAACTGCAGCTTTTCCATTAATCTGAGCTTCATCCTTTGTGGGGTTCTCTCTTCTTTTGTATATTATGGGGTTAGTAGTATTGGTTTTTCAAACTTGAATCCCCACAAAGCTTTCGGGAAATGAGATGGATCCACCTACTCTGATCAACGAAGGCTCATTTCCAAGTAACCCAAATGCCAATGCCAATATCACGCCCTTCAATCTCTCAGAGATCTGGCACTTCCCAATTAATGGCGGAACCAGTGTTGAGGAACCTGCACCTTCTCTCGCTCTCAGGATGGCTCACCTCGCTCAAAATTTGGGCCACTTTGGAGAGATTGCCATGGGGAATCCAGAGGTTTCCCCTACTGACCCAGTCACTTTGCAATTGCAGCAGAGACTAGCTCATGGTCATGGTGTTTCCAAGAAGCGCCGTGATGCAGAGCAAGATTCGCCTAAGGTCAGTTCCACCAGCAATGGCAACAATGCCAATGGCAATAGCGGCGCCGCGGTATTCGTTTCTTCTTCTTCTTCTCTCTCTCTCTCTCTCTCTCTCTCTCTCTCTCTCTCTCTCTCTTTATCTGAATCACTTGCAGTACATTGATCTGAATTCTGTTTCATTTTCTTTAGTTAAATCTAGAATGGGATTGGTCTAATGGAACTGGGAATCTGATCTGTTTTTGTTTCTTGAGTTCCATTTGATTCCCCATAAAACGATTTGGGATCATTTTGGGATCATTTTGTGATCGTATTCTCTTTTCGCATATCAACTGTTCGACAGAATGACTCTGGTGGAAAACGCCTTAAAACAGCAGCGTGTAGAGATGATAACCACGAATCCAAAACAGAAGCGGAACCCAGATCTGGGAAGGCCGAGCAGAACTCCCAGCCACCTCCAGAACAACCCAAACAGGATTACATCCATGTGCGAGCGAGAAGGGGCCAAGCAACTGATAGCCATAGTTTGGCAGAAAGGGTACTCACTCAAGCCAGTAGTTATGTGTTAGTGTTACAACTGCAGTTGGAAATCTTCCTACTAAGATATGAGTGGTCATTTTCTTAATTAATATAACATGACTTGGGTTTCTCTGTGTATCTGTTGGATTCTTGAATCTCTGTTGTTGATTAGAATACTCTGTTGACAGGCTAGAAGAGAAAAGATAAGTGAGAGAATGAAAATTCTACAAGACTTGGTCCCTGGGTGTAATAAGGTAGAGGCTTTTGTGTCTGAGATTATGTTATATATCCTATTTAATGAGGCTTTTTTTTTTTTTTGTCTCTAATCTTTTCACTCTAATAGCCCTTCTGCTCTTTTGAAATAAGCAAATGAAGATTTCTTTTTTGAGCTTAGCTGAGATAACATTTATGAAAAGAATCCTGGAACAAATTCATGTTGTCAGATTTGACAATGTTTGAATAAATTTCAAAGAATTCTGCTATAAATCCATCTGGCCATGTGTTCTTTGATCTCCCTAAATCATTGATAGCCCACCTAAACTCGTCAACTTTTCAATAATTGTTGTCACTTTTAAGCATGGAATTAAGAGTTGGAAGTTCTCAGGTCATTGGAAAAGCACTTGTACTTGATGAGATAATAAATTACATTCAATCACTTCAGCGTCAGGTTGAGGTATTACTGGTGCCTTTCTAGTTATGGTTATTACTTTCTTGTAGATAATAAATTACATTCAGACATGAAAAGTACTGAACTCCATGGTTATTAATTTCTACTCGATATGCAGTTCTTGTCAATGAAGCTTGAAGCAGTTAATTCGAGAATTGGCCCTGGGATTGAAGTGTTTCCTCCTAAAGATGTAAGTATCTGAAACAGATTTGCTGTCCACTTTGTTATTTGATTCAATATATTCAACTATTCATTTTCCAAAACCACATACCCTATCAATTTCAACTTCGTATCCTGGATAGCTAACTTTTGAACTCTGGTGTTCAAAGCTGAGTCGGTTTGATCTATTCTCACTATGGAGAATGAAAGTGAACTCTTCATTCACCTAGCTGATGAGAATTACATACAGATGGGAGTTTCAACATGTAGACTCTCTGAGAAATGAAATAGAGTTGATGGAAATGGCCCCTTATGCTTCTTAGGCACTTAGCTATCAGAAAACTATGGTTCTTTTGACGTTCTTAAATTAGGTTCTGTGCAGGGGAAACTGGGGGGGGGGGGGGGGGGGGGGGAAGATTCAGGGAGATGAAGATCGATTTTTTCACTTCAAATATTCCTTTTGTCATAACAAATCTAATTTCGTGTTTCAGTATGGTCAACAAACATTCGAAACAACTGGTGTTGCATTTGGTTCACAAGCAACAAGAGAATACAGCCGTGGCTCATCACCGGAATGGCTGCATATGCAGATTGGTGGCGGTTTTGAAAGAACGAGGTAGTCTAGAAAATTCTCTCAACCATTACTAATAAAAGCAAGAAAGAGGCTGTATTCGACCTCTAGTAAAGCTCTCAACAAGTATAGTCCATATGGAAAAATCAAAGGTAGACTTAATTTTTACATTCAGGGATAAAGATATGGATGCTGTTCATAGATCTGCTTTTAAGTTAGTGATTGAACATCTGTTAGTGTGTTGGAAAGTAGATTCTCTGATATCTCTGCTCATAAACTCCTTCATATAAATACTAAAAAGTTAACCTGCTGAACAAGCATTATTCTTGTGAAAAATAAAGTATTGCTTGGAATGAATTTTCAGCGTTACTATTATTATTATTGTTGCAAACCTTCTTTCTTTTGTTCTTCAAAGTCTGTTAACATTTGAAGCCATTATAGATAAGCCTGTCTCTTTGGTACTGTCCTTGTGAATCCTTGAAAATACCATACTTGGACTTCAGGTAGTATAGCTCATAATGAATAATGGTTAACATTTATGACAGTCGAAACCACATCTTGTTGCCAAAGGGAGCATAGCTTAAATGACATACAAATATATTAGTGATCAAAAGATATGTGGTTTGATTCCTCTTCCCTTATTGTACTTAAGATAAAAAAAAAAAAAAAAACTACTTGTTACTCTCTTATATATTTCTTGTGATTCATTAGCTTTTAAAATAAAAGTAACTACTAGCTACATAATAAATTGAAAAACAAATTTGATGCTGAATAAATGCTTATAACGAATAAGAGAGAAAAAAACAAACCGGTTCATAAAATTGATTCCATATTCCGGATTTTCTTTTATTTATTTATTTTGACTCGTTTTTTTTTTTTTTTAGGAATGAAATTTTCCATTGGTAGGGAATAAAAACATGTCAATCATTTCTGACCTAAGCTCCCTCTAGTCTGGGGTAGAATTAGAAAATCAAGGCACAAGGAACGATTTAACAGCGAGGAAGTGATTTGATAACATAAATTTGAAAGCAAGAGATTAAATGAAAGAAAAATATATTTATCATCTTTAAATGTGAGTTTATCATAGATTTAGATATTGGATCTAAATCTGAAAAGTGGTTCGAGTTTTGTTTAGCAATGTATTCATAAACAATAATATAGTTGTAATTACTAACTAAAACTAACTACTTAGTTTAATTTAGATTATTATAGTTGTTTTGGATTAACTTAAAAAATAAATGTTTTTCAAAAATTTATTTTCATTTAAACAATTATTTGAAATAAAATACTAATGGCTTTCAAAATCTATTTTAAGTGGTTGACAAACATTTGTATTTCTTTCCAAATGAGTTATTTTTTAAATTAAAGACTTTAAAAGTTATTCCAAACACACCCTCAAACTAAATACTTAGTTTAATATATAATTTGATTCGATATAACAACAAATATAACATAATTTACATACAATAATTTGACAATCGAGTAAAAAGTTATCTCTCTTGAATAAGACAATTATAAACACGAATTAGTCCAATAGTGGCCAAGTGCTAAACCACATTAAAACTAAATATGCTAGAATGCAACATGCATTACTAATGTCCAAGTATACGATGAAATCTACAAACCATCCATAAACTACTGGAATTAAAGGAACTCCAGGAAATTGACCATTCATGGTCTCAATAAATTGAATTAACAAATGAAATACAAACCTTTGAAGAAAAATAAAACAAAGGCAAACAGAGGTTAAAGAAAAATAATGTAAATAAATCAAACGTTTAGATCTAACTCTTAGAGTCCATAGTTGTTAACAAGAGTCTATCACAGATAGATTTTGGTATATTTGTAATTCTTTAACAATGTTGTCATGCAGTTAATTATTAGACCTAAAAGTGCTACCAATTGCAATTACGCTATAAAAGGAGACACAAACATTAAATGAATTATAATAGTCTACTCCACCTAAGATAAGTTAGACCCTAAATGCACCTTTAAGGGTGTGTTTAGCCCATGAAATTGTGAAGTAAGAGTTTGTTAACTCCACTTCGTGTTTGACCTAAGCAGTTGATGAGTCTCAAACATCAATATTATATTTTATCATTTCCTTAGTTTCACAAATTCGCAACTTTCTAGACTTTATAACTCTTTAATCTCACTATTCCACTCCTTACCGAACGCCACCGTCTTAATGTTTTGGTTTTTAGGGTAAAAGGATAATTTCACTTTGAAACAAAAATAATCCATCTCATAGGAGTTGTTGGGTTTGAAGTTTTAAACAATTTTCCAACAATGTTGAAAGCCCTTCAGCTGCCGCCGCCCGTTCCCTGATCCACGGTTGCCAACGGCCGCAGTTTGAGATTCGTTTTGCTCTTTCTTTCCTTGATCTCGGCTTTTCCTCAATCGAAATTTTTGTTCTGCATACCTCATCGTCTTCTCCCATTCCTTCGCCCATCTCTCTCCTCTTCTCTCTCTCTGTGTGACTGTGAGTGAATATTATACATTTCTTTCTTTCTGATTTATCAACCCTTTCCCCCATCCCCCTTTGCTTCTGATAATGAATCTGTACGCTCGAAAAGAGCTTCAATTTCATCTGCTTATAGATGTTACCATTTACAAATACTGATTCTAGGTCGAGGGAAGTACTTTCTTTTTAAATGCTTCAATGATCAATAGTTAATTTTGAATTTACTTGTATCAGACTCAGAAAAAAGACTATGCAGAATTAGGGTTGGAGTTGAATATATAAGAAGAAAGAGAACTTCCATATGGGTTGGAGTTAGATTTGACAATTTAACAACTCCTTGACGTTTTCTGAATTATTGGACGGTCCCCCTGTTAAGTATATGTCCATGTTCAAAACCAGCCCCTCTATTCTCTTAGTGTAATATATTACCAGTTGTTGCTCATGAATGAAGAGTAGACCAAGGGTATTCTCATGTTCAAAAGCTTTGATATGTGATTCAGTTTATGTTTGTTAAATTCTGCTTTAGCTGGCTTTTCAATTTTAGCCTGTTGTTTTAAGCTTCATCCAAGTTGATTTAAACAGTGTTTTTACACTAGGTACTCACCGAACTTCTGTAACTTCTATCTTTGATCTATTTCATCAGCACTTCTTTCTTGCTGTGATTTTAGATGATATACCGAACTTTTACATGGAAGGAAACCATTATCTAACATCTTTGCAAGAAGGAAGTGATGATAAATCTCCCTACCTTCTTTCTTCCCCATTCATTCACTTTAACTTTTCTACACCTTTGTGAAGATGTTTATTGTAACTCATTGGATTTGAATCTCCCTACCTTCTTTTGTAAATTTCATACATCAATCAAATTTGTTTCTTATACAAGATAATACACGCTAACACACACATTTTCAAGTTGTAGCCTACGTTAAACTGGTTTAGGTTGCAAACTTGTTAGAATACTGATGTCAATACCTTCCTTCCTCCTATTTTCACTGATTTCCAGTTAAGGTGCCTTTTTACATCATTATCTTCTTGGTTACTAAACTTACTATGGCACTTTTTCCTCCCCCATTTTTTGAAGTCATTTATAGGAGAGGTTCTATGATATGTTAATAATTGTACTGGGCTAAAGACACAGACATGGTAAGCAAAGTTCACTAAACTTCAAAGCTTAGTTTGAAAGAGATCTTGAACCACCAGTTGAGATATTCCCATTAAAGTCATGGGACTAAAATTTGAGACGAGGAAGAAAGTTACTTACGTTGTTGGAGTGGTAATTAGGAGGTTCCTCTTAGACAATCGAAGGCCACCTTGAGAAAAGGTCCTGAGGAGCAGATAATTCCACTGAAATTCTTTCCTTTTCTCATAAGATATTGTAGTAACATGATTGCCACAGCCCACTTTTAATTTGTTTCGTGTATTTCTTCTACGCATACCAGTTAAGGTGGTGTGTGGGCCTCTGAAGAAGAGTTTTTGACAGAGAAATATAAGAGTATGGATCTACTTTTTTCTCAAGTTTTATCTCTAGTTAATTGTGGCCCCGGTAAAGATAGCTTAACAGAATTGTTTCTAGCTATTTTGGGGCGGTAAGTGCCCTTAAATGGTCAAGGTTCAGTTATTATCAATAGCCTACACGAAGGTTAATACTCAATTTCGACCTAGATTTTTCATTAATGTAGGAAGGATGTGGAAACTACGGATATTCACTTCATTTACTTCAATTTTGCCAATAAGTTTTGGATTTTTGGCCATGATCTCCATCTTCAATGACATGGAAAACTGGCTTCTAAAAGTGCTTTTGAGTTAGCAGCTCCAACGCAAAAGTTAGAATTTTGTGAAAAGATTGATACTAGAGTTTCTCTTTCATCCCTGTGATTATTGAGAAACAATAGGATCTTCAATGATATCTAAACTGTTGGCTAATTGTACTGCATATGACCTCAAATTAGAATGCCATCCATATGAATTTCTGTAATTATGACAGATTTTCCATTAACTTGGATCAGAAGCAAGCTTTTAATTTCCCTCCTCTTAGATGATAAGGAATTTCTTTTCCCTTGTTTATCTCTTGTCATAATTGAAAAATAGAAAGAGAATATGATATGATTCATAATCGAATCAATTTAAAATATAGAGCAACTTTCTTTTTTGAATTAGTTTACTAGGGCTACCTTATGATAAAAGGAAGATTTAAATCCTATGATCACTTTTACTCAGGAAAACGAACAATCATTCACTAAAAGATTGTAAGGGTTGATTTCTTCTAAATGGCGTCTGCGTTGGTTGTGCACAATGGTGGATGCCACTGCAAGAAAGTAAGATGGCGAGTTGAAGCACCTGCCAGTGTTGTAGCTTGGGATTGCAACTGTTCTGATTGCTTCATGAGGGCCAATACACATTTTATCGTACCGTCGGAACGGTTCAAGCTTTTAGGAGATTCTAACAACTTCATTTCTACCTATACCTTTGGTACTCACACTGCAAAACATACCTTTTGCAAAATTTGTGGCATTACCTCATTTTACCATCCACGCTCAAATCCAGATGGAGTTGCAATTACTTTCAAATGTGTTGATCCTGGAACATTGACCCATGTTGAGATTAAGCAGTTTGATGGGAGCAACTGGGAGGCCTCTTATGATCACACAGGCATTGCTTCATTCTCAAAAGTTTGAGAACACAAGTTAGTATGCATTTTGATATTTGCTATAATCTATGTTTATGACTATTGACAGTTGATACAAACTTTGTTTATACCTGTATTTGTAACTGATTTATATTCTTGAGTCTCGTCTAGGTCTAGCCATGCCATATTTCTACGTAATCCATTACTTCTCCTACTCTTCTGTTATCCCCATTTGACAACTGCGTTTCCCTCTTTTACCGCCCCATTCCGGTCAATCTATCTCCTCCCAAAAACTAGGATATTAGAGAAACACAATGGTGCGGTAAAAGAGACTCAACCAAAACAAAAAAATTTGTGGCTTCACCTATTTAGAACATTGGAGTTGGTCGTTCGCAGTTTTCGCCATAACCAAACCAGGCACACCTCGAGGAAGAACATTGATTCCCATTTGTTAGGTACTTTTCGCTTTGTAGGAGCTTCCCTCATTTATCTTTAGGGTATCTTTGGTACTTTCATTTTCCATCCTTTTGCTTGGCTATTTATAGCCCTTGCATTGTGTCTTTGTAACAAATAGATTGCTAGACAATAAAGTTGTGGTATTCTTGTACGTTTCTAAGTTGTGTTCTCCTTATGCAATTTTAGCTTAGAAGTATGTCGTTCAAACATTCATATTTGCTTAATTACCAATTTGTGATGTGTCACACCTCATATAAGGAATGAGTTTCCTTTATCGTTTCGTTATTTATCAAATGATATTTAAATTCTAACTCCGTCCTTTGAGTTTATATAGTTTGGAGATGTGAGTGGGTGGTTTATAGAATAAAAGGTTCTTGATTTCAATTCAAGAGGGTTAATGGTGGGTTGGTTGACAAATTGAATTCTATTTTATATTTTTAGAATTTGGATTATGATTTTTAAAAATGTTTTTGGAATCTATGATCCAACCAAATTAAATTTGAAAACAATATTTTTATGTTTTTAGTGTATTTAAATTTTGAATTTTAAAATTGTGCAAAATTTTGTTAAAAAATAAAAACATTTAGTAATATGGTATTTCATTTTATAAACTAAATTCATTTTTTTAAAATAAAAATATGTATTGTATAATTTATTATAAATTATAGAAATTTATAAAATAGTAAGGAAAATTATTTTAAATGACGAAATTGTTAGAAAATATTTACAAATAATAGTAAAATATCAGTCTACTTGTGATAGATCACGATAAATTTCTATTTGTCATGAAATAAATAGACACATATAATAGTTTATTGCGGTCTATCGTAGATAGATAGTGAAATTTTACTATATTTATAAATATTTTGATTCATCTTTCTATATTTGAAAATAACCCGAATAATAATTATTAAAAAAAAAAACAACTTATTAGAGACTACAAGGGGAGAATCTTTATATCCCAATTTTGTCCTTGGCAATTTTTTATAATTTCTATTTTATCATTTGTCACAACTATTTTGGTACACTTGCAGCAGTGTATTCTTTTACTTACGATTGTGATCTAGACATGAAACATTACAATATAGTCATGTTTGACCCTTCCTTCATAACAACTATTTAGGTCGAAGTGGTATGTTTTTTTGTGTAAAAATGTGATGTAAAAATCAATATCTAACGATGAAGATATATATGAATGGACAATCATATCTTTTGCCTTTCATCTATACTTGGGCTAATGCGTTTAGCTCAACTTAACTGTGAGTATTCCAACATTGTGTTCACAGACTATCTTTTAATTAATCTTTTGCTCTAAAATGCATAAATGAAATTACAGAGAAGATGCTTGAAAGCAAGAACTTGTCAAGGTTCTCACAATTAATCAATTTTCTCTCTCTAAACTCTCTTTATGATGTGAGTTTTATGAGAGGGTTGTGTTCACAGACTAGTTTTTTTTTTTTTTTTTTTTTTTTTTTTTTTTTTTTTTTTTTTTAAATTAGTTATGCCAAATGCTATTAAAAACCTTTAAAATATAGCATATTTATCTTGTTATGTAAATATATTATAGCGTTACTTGTTAAAGCTATAATAAGTTTTATAGCTAATAAAAGGTGCTATTATTTATATTATAGCCGTGTAATATCACTTTTTTTTAATGCTATTATAAGTTTCTATAAGCCTTTTGTATACAATATTATGATATCTCTATATATGTGTGTGTGTGTGTGTATATATATTTTTATAGTTTCTCTTTATGCTATTAGAAGTTTTTATAGTCTTTCAGTGTCAATTATATAGTACCAAATGTCATGATGACCATTTTTTAGCGGTGCCAAATCCATTTCACTAATATTCAATCAAATATCATCACGACAATTAAAATAGCAAAGTTTCATCTCATAATTGAAAATTTTTAATTCATTACATAATACATTTGGTTAGTGTGTAATACAATGAGACAAAATACAAGATTCACTAAGTTTTGAAGATTAAGTAATGAGTATAAAATTGAAAGGGCAAGTGAGTTGTGGCTCCATCCATATGCAAAGCCTCCTTCTATCCCCTACAAAAATACACCAACAAAAGAATTTAAGTACAATTCGAGTTATCATTGTTCAATTAAAATATAAAAAATAACATAGAAATGAGAGTCACAAAAACTCAACTAATAACTACTTTGTATGCATCCTTCCTCCCAAAACACCATCTAGCCCAACCCCTCCCTTCACTTTCACCCACAACCATCCAAAGCCAACAATTAGGGATTACAAAAAGTTCCATCTCAAATCCAACAAAGCTGGGAGTTGATCAAACTGCAATACTCAAAGCCTTTGAGCAAACACAAGAAAGCTAGATCCTTATACAATCCATAGTTATGCAAAATAAAGCCAATATCAACGAATTTCAAAATCAAAAACAAAACCTAAAGAGAAACTTCTACATAAAAGACATGTTTCTAGGAATAGGAAAAAAAAAACTACGATTCATCATGTAACTTTCTCCATGAGAATCAATACAATTCATCTTACCACTCACATTCCATGTTTTATACAATTTAATTAAACTTCTCAAACTTAATAAATTTGAGAAAATAACATGGTCTGTTAAAGCAGAATACTTGAGTGATGAAGATGAACCAATCAAATAATCAAGTATTAAAACGTGAGGAATGGTTTAAACCGATCACTTACATATAGAAGCAAAGATAGGACCTTGCGTAATGGACAGTGACCAATAAGTTCAATAAACTATAATTGTTGTATTTTGTTGTAGTGAGGAGAAAGCCGTCCAGCGCGTATTCCTTTTTCGAACTCTTTTCATAGTTTCGGTGGTGCTTTGCCCTTTTTGCCAGTCTACTGCTTTGGTGAAGGGAGTTCAGAGGTTGCTTCTTGGTCCAATGCACAGACGTCAGGGCAGGGGGGAGGTGTGCTTTTGCCTAATGGAGTTCTGTTAGGTGACTCTTATTCCTTCTCTAACCTTCTTCTAGTTCTGTATCTGATGCCAAGAAGGGAGTCCTTTGGGGTTGGCTTGTTGGGTGGGGTTCTTTGGAGTCAGTATGTGTTAGTAAGGTGGTGCTGAGGAGATCCAAGATGTCCCGGCTCCTAAAAGGAAGAAGAGTACCAGGAGGAAGTCTTATGGGGAAGGTAGCAACAAGTAGTGAGAGAGCTGCGGAAACTTGAAACCTCAGTTAACTACAAGAGAAAGAAGGCTTCAAAGGGAGCAGGTAAATCCCTGTACCAATTTTAAAAACCATTTCTTAGAATGTAAGAGGTGGGGGAGATTGATACATGCCATGAAATGCATGTTCTAAATGGGTAGAATGAATAAGTATAGGTGACTTGAGTGCTTAAAGTGTATTTCTATAAGTTTGGGTCTATTTTAGGAGTTTTTACATTGATTTCTAGTTTCTTTGCAGAAAATGTTTGTGATGCGCCCGCATTGCCAAAACATGATGCACATGCATTGAAACCCTAATTTCCAGAAGTCTCGGTCGTCTGTAATTGTGAAATACTAGGTCTGAAGCCGTTCTTCATAGTTGAAAACGTGGAATTCGACCCTGCCTAACTTCTTTTGGTGTCTGTAAAAGGGAAGGAAGTCTCCTCCTCAAGGGACAACACATCCACGACAAAATTCAAACCTTCAAGGAAGATTCCCCACTCAAGATTCCAAAAACTCTCCAAGAACGAAAGTTCCTCTGGAGAAATTAGAATTAGGACTTCCCTACTCCGCGAGAACAAGTGTAGAGAGTGATGATTCATTCTTGAAAAAGGAGAATCTAACCTAGGGAGCTTGAGAGCTTGAGAAAGAGTGAGGAACGCATCTAAAAGGTGTTTACTGTATTTCCAACATCTACTTACCTTCGTCACCGTCAGCATTTGGTATGGCACTAGTCTGACTGTGCTTTCCTAGCCTTTGGCTATTCTTGATCTGATCTTGCCAGGAAGAAGGGCATGGGCGAAGTGTTTGTTCCCGAACATATGTTGCAATGTCTTCAATAGCATGCTCTTACTTCGTCTTTCCTTAATAAGTCATCAAATTTGGTGCTTTTTGATCCCCAGTTGCTATGGAGAACAAAGGACGAAATACAATCGATTCCTCTATTTAAGTGGTTCTCGCTTCTCCTTATTCCTGTTCCTAACTCTTCCTCGGGTAGTTCCCAATGTTTGGTTTTTTTTGGCTAATGGCCTCTTGCCACGTGGCAAGTAGGTCTCTCGAGCCTTTCTTAAATGAAAGGATAAGTACCAAGAGAGGTATTACATTCATTTCTTTCTTCTTGTTAGTTCTATTCTTTGCACATTTACATTGTAACCATGATTATGGAAACAATGAAATCAATTCATTTATTCTTAATCATGAACTAAATTCACCCGGAGGTTCAACTATGTGGATGCTCTAAAGATTTATGGCTTGAACACTTGTCAAAGTATCATACCTCATTTGCTTGCATATTTCCTTTGTTGATTATATGGTAAAGTATTGTTAAGTTGAACGGGCCACTTAATTAAGTAATCTAGTGGAGGACCAATACTGAGAAGGTTAGGTTATAAATAGAATTCACAAAGTTATATATGGTAAAGCCTAGAGATGGATCACCAAGTCACCTTGAAATAAGGGGCACCATGGGATAAAGAATTCACACTAAAATTTATCTAAGTTGCAGCTAACTATATAAATTTAAGATTAGCTTATTCGGCTCCTAAAGGGACTTGAGATAATGCCGAATAGGAGAAGGTTTTGTTCATGATGAGTAACTCAATGCACTGATATGATGCAGTCACATAGCTCGAGCATAATGAACTTTGTTTAAAACATAGTTGCATCTCTACTCCTACCATTGAACTTATTAGACACACAATACAAATTTCAAAGGTTTGTTTACTTATTAAAATTTAGAATAGCTGAGGAGCTAAACATGTAGTTTAACTTTAATTTAATATCATTATTTTTTTGACAAACATATGAAGTGAGAGAGCAAGAATTGAACCTCATGTAGTGGTAACTTTAATTTAATGTTGTATAAGAGGAAATCGAAGTTACCTAAAAGGAAACAAATATATATATTTATTTAGAATATCAATACTGAATCTACATTTACATTACCCAAAATAACAATAATAATAAACAAATAAAGCCAAGAAATGGATTCGACATAATCTGTCGGTGATGGGTGGATTTTCCCTTTTCCACCAACCAGCGTGGGCATTCATACTCTTGTGCTTTGTTCCTTCTTCAATTGCTCTTCAACCTAAACCATATATAGTAATATATATATATATATATAATTCTCTATTTCTCTATTTTTGGTTCCTTCTAGTTTTGTTTCCACGATTGTAAATAAATCAAACAAGCCCTTGGTCTTTATGATAGTTAATATTTTATTAAAAATGGGTAATTGTTTTAAATAGACAATCATAGTGTGCTATATTTATAAATAAGTTGACTTATTTTTCAATATTTGAAAACTAACTCTAGAGAAGTTGTTAGTAAAAAATTTACTAATGTTAAGAAATTAGTATATTTGCTAGTACTTGTACTATACATAGTTGCAAATATTTGTTTTTAAAAGGGAATTAAGCTCTACACACTAAATATTTACATGATTAATATAGGTCTATGTTGATAAGTTTTTGAAGACATCTAATTATGGGTTGTATTTCTAAGCGATTTATGGATAATTTAATTAAAGGTTTTCAAGCCTTTATTCTTAAAATACTGTTAATAAGAATGCTTTTGATTCTTATTTTGTAAATAATGTTTCTTTTTTTTTTAAAAAAAAAAAATACTTGTATGATCAATATTAAAGAAAATAGTTTAAAGATGCTATACTGTATACATTTTAGATTGGTAAATCATAATCTGCTAGTAGAAAAATTAATTTTATCTGATATTTCTTTTAAAAACTATTTTTTTTTTTAGTCTCGAGTTTTTAAAAATAAGTTTAAAAAGTCTTCAAGTAAAATTTTCAAAATATATGACATTCTAAATTAGAAAAATAATTTTAAAGAGAACAGATAATTTTTAAAAATTATTTTTCTAGTTTAAAATGTCATAATTATTAACAACAATATTAAAAAAAAAAAATACTTCAAAGACATTTTAAATCTATTCATAAAAATTCAAGGACTAAACAGTTATATTTTGAAAACTCGAGAATCAAATACATCTATTTTTAAAAGCTCAAGAACTAAAAACGCGTAAATTTTGAAAGCTTAATGACCAAACTCACTTATTTTTCAAAACTCGAAGACTAAAAAATGTAATTACCAAACAATATTATTTCAAACGCTATTCTAAATGCATTATATATTAATGAAGGACCATATATATAAGGGGATTGAAGAATAACATTTAAGAATTATTAGACTAAAAATTAAAAAAAAAAAATGTCAAAATGAATATAGCTCAACTGACATAAACTAAATATAATCAAGAGGTTGGATGACCTTTCTACCGGGTTGTTTAGAAAAGAGAGAAAAACAATGAAAGTAAAATTTAAATCTTTATTAAAAATAATCTACTTGGTGAGTTGGTCCACTCTCTCTTTATACTCACCTCCTTCCCTCTTTCTTCATCATCTCCTTCTCCTCCATTCTCACATTGAAGCTTGAGATCACTGATATTGCAGCACTTACACTCTCAAAACCTTCCATTTTGTTTAGAGTAAGAATGCAAGTCTTTTCTTTTCCCTTTTTTTTGGCAATTATTTTATAATCCCATTTTTATATATTCTCTTTCATTTGTAGGGTTAGATTTTTTTTTTTTTTTTTTTTTTAAAAAAAATTTAAAGAAAGAATATAATAGGCTCGATTTAATATAAGTCAACTAATAAAATAATGGGTATTATTACATAATTTCCTAATTCTTTTAATCTTTCACTACAATATTAAGGCTATTGAGAGCATTTAATTATGTTAAGATCGTCCTACATTTTACTCCAGTTTTCTGAGTTATTAATCTTTTTTAATGTTAAATTATTAGTTGGAATGGAAGAAGTTTGGGGTTAGATTATGTTTAGCATCTCAAGTTCAACTTACATTTGGGAGGAATTCAAGTTTAATTGGAGAAACCAATTGAGTTACTATATCCAAGCTGATCCTTCATAAAGCTAATTTCCTAACTCAAGATTTATAAAAGTAGGAACTATGTAAACATAGTGTTCTTTTGCCTTTTACTTCATCCTTTCAACTTCATTAAACTTAGGCTTTAAATGTGGAACTAATTAATGCTCCAAATAAGTGCCAATGGGGTGAAACCCAATATGTAGAACATGCAAAAGCTTTTTTAAAAGATGAGGGGCGATCCGAGATTCCTTGTGAGAAATTGAAAAAGGGGTTCGTTTGAGAGACTCCCTTCCATTAGTGTTTGCATGTGTATATATATTTATATAGATATATAATGATTGAACAAAAAGAAAAAGAAAAAAATTACATGAACTTAAATTAATCAAATAGTGATATTTTTATGCAAGGATCTAGACTAACAAATTAGTTTATTTAGATTCATCATCTCTATATAGGATAAATATTCTAAAAAGTAAGATGAAAAGAAAAGAAATTGAGTAAGATAGAGTGGAGTCAACTAGATATATTAAATCGAATTGCTATAAGATAATTCTCGTGAATGTTTCGTGGAAATCCAAAGATATAAATAATTTGTTTATGTTCGAGAATATGTATATATGACAAATTGTTTTTAATAAGATTTAGTTGTCAAATTTTGGAGTTGTATTGGAGTAATAATAGTAAAAAAAATATTTCTTTAGTTCGACATAGTTTCGGAGTATGTATTATTCAAACTTCTTTAACATTTGAATTGAGAATATATGTTTTTTTTTTTCTATATCCGTGAATGTTCATGCCAACTTACGTGCACTTTGACTAATCTCACGAGACAACTTGCTTGATTCTGTAACATTTGAGTGTCAAGAAAACTCGTACAAAATTAATTTCTAGATAAGTGACCACTATGAATTAAACCCATGACCTATTAGTTATTTACTATGTCTCCTTTCTTAACTAATTTTACTATATATATTTAAGTTGATAATTAATTTTTTTTTCTATCTTTTACTATTAGGGATGGAGGGCATAAGAATAGATTTTAAAATCCATCTGTAATTAAAAATTAATAAAAGTAAGAAATATTTTTTAATAATGAAATATATTAAAAGTACTCATTTGTTACAATAATAATAAGAATGTATTTGCGGATATTTAATTTTAAAATTTAAAAGAATATAAAGCATAGAGTATTTTTCTCCTGAGAATCCTTATTCTAGAAAGAGAAAAAATAATTTAAGCCGCAATATGACATAGTTTTACGCGTTTAATTATACGAAGGAGTAACTAACTATATAAAAGATATATATATATATATATATATATATATATATATATATATTCTTTTAGGAAAGATGTATATTAATTTTGATTTCATATAAAACATATTTCCAGTCTATGAATAAATAGATACACATTTCTACATCTATAGGAAACAATAACCACGTTGTAATGCTAAAATAAGCTAGCTCAACTGTTCGTATAGTGTTTATATATTATTGATTTTGAAGTTAGAAGTTTAATTCCTAATAACATTATGTTAAATGTACTAGGTGTACTATTAACAATAAAATAGACATTGTGGATTTTTTTTTTTTTTTTCATTCATGAAGTAGAGAAATTTAAACCCAACATTTTAACCGTTGAATTAATCTTTTTGCTATTGAATGGTTCATGTAGTAGAGGAGTTTAAACTCAACATTCTAGCTGTCGAATTAATCTTTTTGTTTATGAAATATCTAAAGCTATAATAAAAAAGTTTGTGAAAAACTTAATAAGAATATTATTGTACCTAAAGTGAGTTAAGCTTAACGTTAATTAACATAACCTTCTTTCGTAGAAGTTAAAGGTTCGATTCTCATCTTCACGTTTGTTGTATTAAAAATTTTTTACAGTGTGACCAATTTGAACCTAACTCAACTAATTTAGGTATATACTTGATCATGATCAAGAGGTTAGATATTCAAATTCATCAAATTGAACAACATTTTTAAAAATTGCAAATATAGCGAAATCTATCCATGATAGACTTTATCGTTAATAAGCTCCTATCATTAATGTAGTCTATTACTAAGACTTTACGAAAATTGGATCTAATTTTTATTATATCTTGAAATTCTTTTACATTGTGCTAGTTAACATTATATTTAGAACTATTCCTAACAAATGAGATGGTATTTGAATTTGAGTTTTGTTTTTCAATTTGGAGAAGAAAGAAAAAGAAACATGTCATCAACAGGTAGACCAAGCCAAAGTTCCAGGAACACGGGAAGAGGATCTTCTTCTTCCTCCTCACAATCAAGACACATCTCCAGAATCCTCACTCAAACCTCCATAGATGCAAAGCTTCAATCCCACTTTGAGCAATCCGGGTCCTTCCTTTGACTACTCCACTTCAATCCATCTCACCACCAACCCAACTGCCGCACCACCCCCCGCCACCGCCGCCACCACCGCATACCTCCACCAAATCCAAAAATCCAACCTCATCCAACCCTTTGGCTGCCTTTTAGCCCTCCACCCAACCACCCTCAAACTCATCGCCTTCACCCAAAATGCCCCAGAAATGCTCACCACCGTTGCCCACACCGTCCCCGATGGCGACAACCACCCCCTCCTCGCCATCGGCACGGACCTCCGAGCCATCTTCACCAACCCCACTGCCACTGCCCTCCTCAAGGCCCTCGCCTTCCACGATGTCACCCTCCTCAACCCCATTCTAGTCCACTCCAAGTCCTCAGGGAAGCCCGTCTATGCCATTATCCACCGCGTCACCGGTAGCCTTATCATCGACTTCGAGCCCCTCAAACCCGACCAAGTCCCCGTCACCGCTGCAGGAGCTCTCCAATCCTATAAGCTCGCTGCCAAAGCCATCACTCGTCTCCAGGCTCTCTCTAGTGGGAGCCTGGCTAGACTCTGTGACACCATGGTTCAAGAAGTCTTTGAGTTGACAGGTTACGATAGAATTATGGCATATAGGTTTCATGACGATGATCATGGCGAGGTATTTTCCGAGGTTACAAAGCCTGGCCTTGAACCTTATCTAGGTTTGCATTATCCAGCCACTGACATTCCTCAGGCTGCTAGGTTTTTATTCATGAAGAATAAAGTTAGAATGATTGTGGATTGTAGAGCCAAACATGTGAAAGTCATTCAAGATCACAATCTTGATTTTGATTTGACTTTGTGTGGGTCCACTTTAAGAGCTCCTCATAGTTGCCATTTGCAATATATGGAGAATATGGACTCTATTGCCTCTTTGGTTATGTCCATTGTAGTGAATGAAGAGGAGGATGAAGAGAATTTCGATCAAAATAACAACAATAATGATGCTTCTTTGAAAAAACATAAGAGGAAAAGATTGTGGGGTTTGGTAGTTTGTCATAACACAACTCCTAGATTTGTCCCTTTTCCACTTAGATATGCTTGTGAGTTTCTAGCTCAAGTTTTTGCCATTCATGTCAACAAGGAATTGGAGTTAGAGAATCAAATTTTGGAGAAAAATATCTTGAGAACTCAAACACTTTTATTATGTGACATGTTAATGCGTGATGCTCCTTTAGGAATTGTGTCAAGGACTCCTAATATAATGGATCTTGTCAAATCTGATGGAGCTGCATTATTGTACAATAACAAGGTATGGAGATTAGGGATAACCCCTACTGATTTCCATCTTCAGGACATTGCTTCATGGATTTTTGAGTATCATATGGATTCCACTGGTTTGAGTACTGATAGCTTGTATGATGCCGGGTACCCGGGCGCACTTGCGCTAGGCGATGCAGTGTGCGGGATGGCTGTTGTGAGGATATCTTCCGAGGACATGATTTTCTGGTTTCGATCGCACACCGCATCGGAGATTCTGTGGGGCGGGGCAAAGCATGAGCCTGGTGACAAGGATGATGGAAGGAAAATGCATCCAAGATCATCTTTTAAGGCTTTTCTTGAAGTGGTAAAGACAAGGAGTTTGCCTTGGAAGGACTTTGAAATGGATGCAATTCATTCTTTGCAACTTATTTTAAGAAATACTTTTAAAGATACAGATCATATGAGTGAGATTCATAGAAAATCAATACAAACCACAATTAGTGATCTCAAGATTATTGATGGGAGGCAAGAATTGGAATCAGTAACAAGTGAGATGGTTAGGTTGATTGAAACAGCCACAGTTCCAATTTTGGCTGTTGATGTAGATGGGCTTGTGAATGGGTGGAACTCAAAAATTGCTGAATTGACTGGACTCTCTGTTCACAAAGCCATTGGCAAGCATTTGCTCACATTAGTGGAGGATTCTTCTGTTGAAATTGTCAAGAAGATGTTGTTCTTGGCATTGCAAGGAACATTTTGGTTTAATTTTGCTCCTTTCACATACTTCATATTATTTACCAATATGTATAGTGTGTTGGAAAGGAACTTTTAATTTGGAGGTTATTTGAATGGGATTTTTGAGAAAGAGGCATACTTTGTTATAACTTCTAATTTTTTACTTGATAAAAATTTTAAGACATCTCTCATATTTATACGAGTTGACATCCCTAAATCTATGGCTAGAATTTTGCTAACAATCATGATTTAGTGGCTACAATTGTCTTTCTAAACTATTCCTTACAATTACACATTTTTCTCATATATTTTAAAGAATTCTATCATCTACTCTAAGCATCTCTTACAAGTAATATCTCTAGAATATTCTAATACTTGATATTTCTTGAATTGGACTTTTGTTTTGTACTAGGCCCAAATACTTCTAACCAAAAATAAAGTTTATATTTCAACCTAGTGTAATTACCTTTAAGCTAGGTTCTTTTGGAAAGTAAGAACTTTGAAAAAAATATATTTTTCTTTTATTACTAGTATGGTTTATTGATTAACTTCCTTACATTTAAGGGTCTAAGTTAATGTATTTACTAATTGAGTTATGCTCACCACTTTAAGGAAAAAAAAAACTTTTATTTCGATCAAGATACAAATACCGATACCTTTGAGAGAAGATGTTCTCACACACTCTAATCCACAAGCCTTCTAGATATTTTTCTAAACTCTTACTGAATTATAGTATTAAGTATAGTACTCTAGAGAATTAAAAAAAGCTCTTGAGAAGAGTTAGTGTTGTTATCTTATATTAACATCGTTATGATCTACATCTCATTAGGTCAAGAGGAAAAAGACGTTCAATTCGAGATAAAAACACACAACTCCGACATCGAGTCGGGCTCCATAAGTCTAATAGTAAATGCTTGTGCAAGCAAAGACTTGGATGAAAATGTGGTGGGAGTGTGCTTCGTAGCACAAGACATAACATGTCAAAAGATGGTAATGGACAAGTTCACAAAACTACAAGGTGATTACAAAGCCATAGTACAAAACCCTAACCCACTAATCCCTCCAATATTTTGGTTAGATGAATTTGGTTGGTGCTCAGAATGGAACTTAGCAATGACAAAGCTAAGTGGATGGTCTCGTGAAGCAGTTCTCAACAAAATGCTTTTAGGAGAAGTTTTTGGAAACTCTTCATCATCTTGTTGCCATCTCAAGAATCAAGAGGCTTTTGTGAATCTTGGGATTGTGTTGAACAATGCAATGAACGGGCAAGATCCTGAAAAGAATATCCCATTTGGTTTCTATGCAAGAAATGGGATTTTTGTAGAATGTCTTCTATGTGTTAATAAGATATTGGATAAAGATGGTGGAGTTATTGGGGTTTTTTGCTTCTTGCAACTTGCTAGCCAAGAGCTTCAACAAGCATTGAGTATTCAAAAATTATGTGAGAGAACAGCTTTGAACAGATTGAAGGCATTGGGATATATGAAGAGGCAGATTGAAAATCCTCTTTGTGGGATCATTTTTTCAAGCAAAATGTTGCAGCAAACTCAGTTGGGATTGGAACAGAAGCAACTTTTGCATAATAGTGTCAATTGTCAAAGGCAGATCTCCAAGGTTCTTGATGAATCTCATGATCTTGATCGGATTATTCAAGGGTATGTTCTTTTTCAATAATAATAATAATAATTGTATTTGCCAAATGATTTTGCAAAGGTTTAGTTGTTTGCTCCAACCATATGTTAGATTGTTTTAAGAGATAGTTACAAATATAATAATCAGATTCAAAATATTAGCACATATAGCATAATACAAAATAATTTACCAATATAACAAAGTTTAGATTTAGTTATCATAATCTATTAGTGATAGATTATAACACTACTAAGAGTTCTATTAGCGATAAAGTTTATTAGTGGTTATCACTGACAGATTAGGTTACATTTATAGTTCTTTAAAAATATATACTTAATTATTAACTCTAAAAAGTGTTGCCCATTACGATTACTCTTTGTTTTTAATTTGTTTAACCATGGCTTTGAAATAATGTTGGTCTTCTTTTTTGTTTTTTTCTTTTAAAAAAAAATTCATTATAGAAAAAGAATTGATATTAAAGAATGAATGACTAGTACCTCCTTATCCAAAATTTAAAATATATTAAATTAAGAGTCTTGAGAGAACTATGATTGTTTTCCCTAAATCCTTCTGTACCAATTGCTTGCTTTTATTCTTTCCTTCCCCTTCTTTTTATATTCATTTCCTAAATTTATTGAAAAGAAATACCATATCCCGAAGCTAACCTCATATGTACCAAAGCATTTAGGTCTTTATTTCGTAGCTATTTTATTTTTTTTATTTTTTTTGAAAATTAAGTCTATAGACACTACTTCCACCTCTAATTTTCTTTATTTATTGTCAAATTTTGAAAACTAAAAAAAAATAGTTTTTAAAATTTTGTTTTTGTTTTTGGAATTTAACTAAGAATTCAACCATTGTACTTAAAAAGATGCAAATCATTGTAAAAAATATGGAAGAAATAGGCTTAATTTTAAAAAAAAAATTAAATACAAAACAAAATGGTTACCTTAATGTTTGCTTTTTTATTTTAAAAATTAAGCATATTTTCTCTCAATTTCTTACAATAGTTTACATATTTCTTAACAAGATTGCATTCTTAGTCATATTTTAAATGAAAAAGGTGTTCATGAGCTTGATTTTCAAGAATTAAAAATAAAAAACCAAATAGTTATCTAGAGATATTTGTTTCTTTACCATTAGTTGAGCTCCTGAATTTAAATGTGGGAAACATATGTTTAAAATTCTATTTATTTGTATTTTATTTATATTTATACACAATCTCATTTTTAGGTGAGATGAGTCACTTGTTTGTTCTCCTTTTATCTTATTCCATCCCATAACATATGAAGTTAAGGCCTGATTATATATGTTGTTATTTAATTTTGTTAACATTTTTTTGGTTTACTATTGGTTTTTGAACAGTTTCATTGATTTAGAAATGGTTGAGTTTTCATTGTATGAAGTATTGGTGGTATCAATTAGTCAAGTGATGATGAAGAGCAAAGGGAAAGGTATCCAAATAGCAAATGAGATTGCAGAAGAGATGATGTCTGAGACTTTATATGGAGACAATTTGAGACTTCAACAAGTGATGGCTGATTTCTTGTTGACATCAGTTAATTATGCACCAACAGGAGCCCAACTTATGGTTTCAACAAATTTGACTAAACATCATTTACGAAACTCACTACATCTTGTGCATCTTGAATTCAGGTACAAACCCTTGTTTGGTAATTATCTTTTGTTTTGATTTTTAGGTTTTAAAAAATTAAGCTTATAAACAGTACTCATCCCATCTCGAAATTCTTTATTTTGTTATCTATTTTATCTATCAATGGTTTTAAAAACCAAGCTAAAGTAGTTTTTGTTTTTGAAATTTAGCTAAAAATTCAACTCTTCTTAGCTAAGAAAGACGAAAATTATTGATAGGAAAAAAAAGAAAACTTACTTTCAAAAAACAAAAAACATTCTGTTTTGTAATGGTTCTTTAACACCATATCCCCTAAATATGCATGTGTTTGTAGAATGCATAAGGGACTAATAAGTGATATTTTGTTAGATGTCGCAAAGAAATTTAGTTCATAAATTTTTATATTTGTGTATGATAGATCGTATTTTAACTTTAAAAAATATCTAATAGACTTTAAACTTTCACTCTTGTTTCAAATAGATCTAAATTAATAGCGTAAAATTAAATTATGTAGCTAATTGAACATTAATATTCAATTTTGTTTTCAAATTCATGGCTTTTAAAAAATGATGGGGTGAGAGAGGCTCAAACTCTTGACCTCAAGATTACTCTTCACCACTCCTTATTAGCTTTAAAAAAATGATGGGTAGTATCAATGATGTATTAAAAAAGTTTAAAAACTTATTAGATACTTTTTAAATTAAAATTTAGGAGAACTTAATAAATATAAATTTAAAAGTTCAAATACTTATTCGAATTTTTTCAAAAGTTCAAAAGACTTATTCGATGTAAATTTAAATATTAATGGAATAAAACTTGTAATTTAACCCAGACACATTTTTAAACCAAAATTTTTGGGCCATCCAACCTTTATTTTGTCTAGTCGGTCGACTACCCTATTGTCTCAAACATCATGTTGAATTATCGCTCATTAGTCAAATCAACATGGCTATGTTAGTATTTTAATTAACAATGCATCTTAAATTGAAGGTTCAATAACATAAATAAATGAAAATTTTCAAAGTTTAAACCTATACAAATGTTACAATTTATGCAATTATATAAGTTTGAAGATCTTTAAAATTTATATAATTTTGAGAGTTTAATTTCTAAAATTGAAAGTTTAACAGTGTAATAGTAATTTGACTTGAAAGAGTTACAAATATATAACTATATGTGTGCAGGTAAAGGGTAGCTAGATTATAATGCATTCATAGACAATATCAGATTCAATAAATTAAATAACATGCATGTTATATTTATTTGTTTTGGGTTAGGATAAGATATGTTGGAGGAGGAATACCAGAATCATTGTTGAATGAGATGTTTGGGAATGATTATGAGGATGCAACTGAAGAAGGTTTCAGCTTGTTTATAAGTAGAAAGCTAGTGAAGATGATGAATGGAGATGTGAGACATGTAAGGGAAGCAGACAAGTCAAGCTTCATCATTACTCTTGAGTTTGCTGCCTGCTCATAACTTAAGAACATAATATAATTTAGCTTAAAAGAATAAGTGAGTGTATTGTGTGTTTAAAAGTATTCAAAGGGATAAATTTTTGCATTAAATTCGTAACATTTTCAATGTGATGTGCACTGCAAGTTGTCTCCTTTTGTTGTTGATTCCCCTTCAAATGTAATTTAACTTTTAAACAACACTTATTTCATTCCATCACTTGTGTTATTTATGTCATTAAAGTATACACTTTCTAATTCATAAATACATATAAATTATTTTTAATACACCTTCAAATTAGGACCATTTTATTTGGAAAAACTTTGTGGATCCTCTTAAATATTTGAGGATCCCTTCTCAAAATACAGTAGAATGAATCAATAAGATCGAGAGAATCACTCAAGATCAACAATGACAAATTAAAACCTTTACAATTTCATAGATTGACACACTTATATTTTCAACACAAACACAAGACAACGACTCAAATATTCTTCAAAACGCAGCCAATCCCTAAAATTAAACAAAACACTATATATGTATATATATATAACTTTGAGAAAATCTTTAAGAAAAGAATAAAGTATATTTGCAAGGAAAAAAACAGTTAGCCACAAAATCTGCAGAATCCTATTAACAAATGAGGAAAAAATATATTTGCAAAATTTGTTGCTTTTCACATTACAATGTCACCGAAAATGTTCTAGCATGTTGTAGAGTATATGAAGGTACATCAACAACTATATGCACTACACATATCAACATATAAGAAATTAATCTCAAAGCAGAATCAACACGACAAAGAACATATTACAGAAACATGTTATTCAAATTTTGCCGATAATAAAATCAACCTATTATATTATAGAAATAAACTATGGAGCGCACCCAATTGAAGTTGTAGTCCAAACAACCCCTAAAATACCAACAAGGTTGCTACCCATTCCATCTCTCTTTACTTTTCCTTTTTCTTTTTCACATGTCAGCCCTTAAAGAACCCCTACGTTGGCATTCAAGTTTAATATTCTTCCACAAATCATCCAAACTCGTCCAATTATTGGGCTCCTACAATTTCAATACATAAAACCATCAAACAACACAATTATCTAATAAAATCAATTAAAGAAAGCACTCTTTGAATACTTTTCAACCGGTCATTTTCATCCTTTAGCCTCTTTAGCCCAAATTAAGCCTAACAATCAGTCTGGTGAGGTTGGACAAGTCCAAAAATTCTTGTTTTTCCTTCCATTCACACCAAAAAGAATTTATAGCTCAAATTTTAAAAGAACAGAAATCCAATAACTTGAAAAAAAAAATTGACAAATTCAACTCATCTGAAATCTCGGACGTTACAGAATCTCCTAAAACTTACATGTGGGATTTGTTTTTTAGTTTAGAATTTTAAAAAAATTAAATTTATTTTCTCTATATTTCTTACCATGATTTGCATATTTTCTAAGTATAATGGTTGAATTTTTAACCAAATTTCAAAAGCAAAAACAAAATTTTAAAAACTAATTTTTTTAGTTTTCAAAATTTGACTTAATTTTTTTAAATCATTGGTAAAAACTAGACAACGAAGGAAGAAATTTGGAGATGGAAGAGTATTTATAGGCTTAATTTTTAAAAACAAAAATAAAAATGAAATAATTACTAAACAAACCTTAAATACTTGGGATCACATGTAATTTGTACCAAATTAACTAAATTCTATTTATTTGTATTTTGAATACATTCTATGAAGACAGAGACAATGAAATAAAATATGCCCCACCTCAAAGAGAACGAGATTCTGCCACTATCTACAACAAAATTCCTCAATTTTCAATAGAAAAAAAAAAGTTGAGTAAAAAAAATAGCTTTGTATCTTTATTTTTTCCTTGTTTTCTGAAAAATATGTGTATCTTTCTCATGTTTTTTTTGAAGTTATGGGTTAGAATAACTGTAGTTAGCGTTTAGGGGCTTTACATATTGGAATATAAAGGCATTTAAATCACTCCCATTTTGCGGCTTTTTTGTCGGACTTTTACATAGAAATTAAAAAAATTAAAATAATTTCTCTTTAAATACAAATCCAAACTAATCTTATAAAATGATTTAGTGAAAAATCAAATTATTTAATTAAAATTTTTTTTATAATAATTTAAATTAATTGAGTTTTTTTTAAAGAAAAATTAAATGAAAAAAATTCTCCGTGAAAAACCCGATTCTGGCAAATTCTCCCTGGAAATACCTGCTCCGATTTCCATGAAAAATGTTATTAGGGATGGAAAGCCATTCCCACCTCACCCCACCCATGGACTTCTCTAAATGTGTAATACTAATAATATTGCCAAGATTTCTATTTATGGAAGTATTTACCGTTGTTCCATCATTTTGGCAATAAGTCTATTATTAGCCACTCAATTTTTTAAGTTTAATTTTTTTCTCTCGTTCTTAAATTGTAAATTATTTTTTCCTTCACTTCTTCAACCATACCAAATTTAGATTTTATTGGTAACTATTTTTATAAACTATCTATACTGTATATATATATATATATATATATATATATATATATATATATATATATATATATATATATATATATATATATATATATATATATATAAAAACAGACTATCCTACAATATTAGTATATATCTATTTTGCTTTTTGTTGAGATAGAATGCGACTATGTGAATCTACATGTCTTTTAAGTCATTTTGCACTTCGTTGATAAGATGCGACTATTCGAGTGTAAGTGTCTTTTAAGCCCAATAGGTGCAATTCATGTTGATAGGATGTGCTTAAAATGCACTCATTTGTGTATGGGTATGATCCATGTATAAACTTGCAAAAATTATATGAAATTTGAAAAACCATAAAATTTGAAGACACTACCAAAAGTGTATACATAAAAAATACAAGCTAAATCAATTGGAGTGATTGATACATTTTCACATGTTGCTTTCATGAATCTCTTCCCTTTTGATGTTTGGCTTCATTTTCGTCTAATTGTTTGTAAATACTTAAGAATTATAACACATGTACTTTGCTATGGAGTATCGAAAGTTCTATGGTAGTATTATATAATGACCCATTATTGTTACATTCTTTCAAATGGTTTTCAAGTTCTCTTAAAATTCATTGGAATGCAAGAAAATTTTTAAAAAAAAATCTTCACAAGTACGTTCTTTATATATAACTTCCCTCCAAAAGCCTATGTTATTCATCAATTTCTTTAACTTGATATAGTTATGTAGCCTGATTTGCTGTTCTTATGTATTGAATCTCATCTTGGCCTTGATCTTAAGTATATTTTGAGACTAATATTGGATTGGAATGTTTGTTAGAGCGTAACAAATCCGTCGTAATTTTGATGATATCTTGGAAAAATACACAAAAAAAAGAAATATTAATAAAAAAAATGATACAACAAAGACAAAGTTTTATAGACACAAATATTAATTAGTAAGAAAAAGGAGAAACTCTTTAGAGAGAAACAAAATTAGAGAAAGAGAATAATTCTAGAGAGAAAATAATTGTACATTGATAAAAAAAAAAATAAAGAAAAAAATTTAGGAGAGTAACATAAAGAATTTAAAATAACAAAAAAAATTATAATCAAATTTTATAGAGGAAAGTAGAGATAGAAGACACCAAATTTTATGATAGACGAAATGTAGATATAGACAATAGGATCAATTTTCATTTTAAAGTGACTTTTATATAATAAAATATGCTGGTGTCTACCTTTTATATAGTTAGAAATAATTTTGTTAACTATCATTAAAGATTTATGGTCATCAAAACTAAGTTTAGATTCTATATATTATAACTATAATATATATATATATATATATATACACTTCAACATTCTACGTGGGAACACGTATACTTACTAGTTTAACAAAAAGATCATATAATATGCATTTTGTTTTATTCATATGGGTTGTTTTTAAATCTAGTAAAATGAGCTAGCTTATTTATAAATATAGTAAAATATTATTGTTTATCAATTACTGTCTATTAGTAATAGATACTAATAAATATTTATTAATGCAAACATTAAATAGTGATATTTTGCTATATTTATAAGTATTTCCAACAATTTTGTTATTTAAAAAAATACCCTATATATATATATATATATATATATATATATATATATTTTTAAGTCATATATTTATGGTTAATACATGTTTATATAGATAGAAGTTTAAAATGAATACATATATACGAGCAATTAATTGTCTAAGCCGATTTTGATTCTTAAATGGTTAATGAAAAATTAACGTTTGAGGGCTAAAGTTTTAATTCATACAAAGTTTGAAAAACCAAAGATATATATAATTTGAAGATTAAGAGACAAAATCATTTAAAATTTGGGGGAAAAAATTACATTTAAAAGATAGGATAAAAAATAAGATTTAAATTTTTTTTATTTTTTTTATTTTTTTATCCCATGTACAGAGAGATTTTCCATAGTGGACAACAATTTCATGCATGAGCATATCTTGAAAGAGAAGCTGGTTTGAGTAACAAAGCTTTGGATATATTCTCTTCCACCAAACAACTATTTTATATTGGAGATGAAAGTTGAAGATTAGATTTTGGCTTTTTGTGCAACATTAAAGAGATCCAAAATAGATTTGAAGCATTTAGGAATCCTTTGTGTGTTGAATATGTTGTTTCTAGCTAATAATAATAACAACAACAATAAAAGAAACAATACTTTGGTACATCAAATTTCATGAAAGTAACAATATAGTTCTAAATATTTAGTCTGAAATAATTTATTTTTAAATTTGTAACAATTCAGCTTCCTAAGGTTAGTATGTAACAATCTATTCTTTGTACATTAAAATTTGTAAAATTTGTAACAATTTTATTATGTAAGGACTTGGTTTTTTGTAGTTTACAAACACATTTAGGTCGTATTCACTTGAGTGTAATAATTGTAATCTATGTGTGAGAATCTCGAATGGTGAAACTCTCTACATTATGGGGGTTGTTTGGGGTGAGGAGATGAGATGATATGAGTTGAGATATGAACTCAACTCATTGTTTAAGAGGCCAACTTCATATATCACCAACATTTTATACCATGTCCACCAACAGTGCACTCAACCCTCATCACCACAGATGTCTCGTTGCTCAACTCCGACGACCACCTCCAATAACCAACTTCGACGACCACCTCCGACGGCACCACCTTCGACGGCCAACTCCGGCAACCACCTCGAACGACTACCTCCAACAGCTAAATCCGGGGACTACATCTGACAGCCAACTTCAACCACCATCTTCGAAGGCCAACTTTTAACAACCACCTCCAACGATCAAATCCGGCAACCATCTCCAACATCCAACTCTGACAGCCAACTCCGGCAATCATTGCATGTGGCCAACTCCAACAACATTCAACCACCACTATTGACAACCAACTCTGGCAACCTCCGATGGTGGCCACTCCACCAACTCTAACAACCATTATTTTTAATTATGATTACTACAAATTTGGGTTATGTTGACGCATGAGTTTTTTGTTATATTGATGCTTGTGACATAAAACCGTTAATAAAACCTTAATTTAAAGCTTAAAAATAACTATCAATTTAAACATACATATAAAACATCAATAAAGGTTTATATTTAAGTTGAAACACAAAATTGTCAATAAAAACACATTTGTTGACACAAAAGTAAGTAAGTTCCGTCCAAACGTTGAATTTTTAGTTTTTTAATTAGCTAATAGTATTTTATAGTCGTTCTTTATAATAATTTAACATTGATAAACTTACTTTTATCATGTAAGAGGTCAAACTAACTTGTATGTAAAAACAATTTTGAAAATAATTGTCAGATGCTTGAGTTTTTTTATTTTAAAAAGTTTTTATAAAAAATGTTAAAATAAAATAACTTAACTAGAAATGTCACATGTATAAATTTGTAAAATGATTCCTTAAATAAAAAATAAATAAAATAAATAATAATAATAATAAAATAATGAAATGCATGATTCAAAAAGTAAATCATAAACTCCATTTTCCAAAACTCACACCAATACATGTGTGCTTAAAAAACAATAAAATAAAGTGTGATCTATAGTTTATTAAATATTTTATTTATTTATTAAAAAAGATTGCAACAGATATCCTTAACATATAAACTCAGCATCAAAACACAAACATATTAACTACCAGACATATGAACTCAACTTAACGCACCAAACAGTCTCTACGTTTCATGATATGTTTATGAAAAATCAGCTTGACAAAGTATGATTATGAGCCAAATCTGTACTCCCATGCATTTCCCTCGAAATATGTATGAATCTTATTGCATGGATCCCACACTATATATTTTGTTCACTTTACACTATTTGATCTTTTATTGCTCTCTCCTTGAACGGCTTATTTCTCTCTCCTTTAACCCTTCATTCTTTTCTTCCTCCTCTATGTAAAGCAGATTTGATCCCCCTATGATCTATTTTCTTTCTTTTTTTCCTCTATGTTTCCTATATATCTTCCAATCTTTTTCAAAATATGGAATGAGAATCAATTGTAGGCCTCCACAAAATCTGATTACACCCAAACCTATAATCCTATTACAGCTTCTTGATTAATTACGCAGGTATCAGTACACCATATGTTTTATATATGTTCACTTTACATTATTAATTTGCTCTTTCTCTCTCTCCTTTAACCTCCATCTTCCTCTTCCCTCTCATTTTCTTTTTTTGTCCATAAGAAAATTTAGTTTCACTTAACATACCAGATTAGATTTGATCTCCTTCTCCTCTATTTTCTTTTTCTCCCCTTTATGTTCTTGTCTTCCTAATCATTTTAAGAAATCGAAAAATCCTTTCTTTTGGGAAGCTCAGTCTCAGCATATACGTTGATGTTTATTGTATTGAGTAAAATTGTATGATCTACAAAAGTAATTATACACAAAATAATCAACATATACAACAAAAGTGTAGCCTTAATTAAAGATTCTAATTAGCTATAAATCAACTAAAATAAATATATATTAACACCCTCAAATTAAAGTTGGTATAGAGACCAACTTAAGTTTGCAATGTAACTAAGTTAAGCGAGCAAGTGATAATGCTTTGGTGAAGATATATGTTCGCTGCTCGGTTGTGAATATAGATTGTAGAAGTAGAGTTGTGCTCTGAAGATTATAACGTACAAAGCAATAGTCATTCTTAATGTGCTTCGTACATTCATGAAAAATATCGTTGTGAGTAATTTGAATAGCATTGCAATTGTCACATTAATGAAGAATAGCTAGTGGCATAGTGTGTTGACGGGACCCCATATCTACCAGGATCCAACGAAGCTAGAGTAACTCTAAAGTAGTATTAGTAAACACTTAGTATTCAAACTTTGTGCTAGAAAGTGAAACAACAGTTTACTTCTTATTACGCCAGGAAATGAGAGAATATCATCTAATAGAAGCAATAATCTATGACGGATCATCGATCAATATGATCACCAGCCCAGTCAGTATTAGAGTATCCTTTAACATAACATATAATACAAAGCACAATAGTAATATGTATAGTGCGAGGAGTTGCTGACTAACAATATGAACTGCATAGGCAATACATGGGCGAGTTGCACTAAAATAGATATGACTACCAACAAGTTGCTTGACACAAGGTGGGATCTTCAAGAGGAACACCACCAAAAGAAGTTAGGATGAACATTTGAATCCAATGGTGTTGGCAATGTGGCAGAGTCCATAATTACCAGATCGAGCAAAGAGATTAGTGGCGTATTTTGCTTGAGGTAGGTGATATCTACTGAGTAGGATGAGACCTCAAGGCCAAAGAAATAACTAAGTGATCTCAAATCTTTCATCTCAAAGTGCTTTCCCAAATAATATTGTAGGTTAGATATGGATTGAGGATCATCACTATTGTAATAATCATGTCATCAATATAGAGGAGGAGAACAATACCATGAGGAGTCTAATGAGTAAATAATGTTGAATAGTAGGAGCTAGAAGTGAACCCTAGTTGAGTAATGGTTGAATTGAAGTTGCAAACCACGCTCATGGAGCTTGAGTCAGCTCATATAGTGCACAATAACAAAGAAGTCACATTTTCTAAGGTGAAGAAAAGGTGTTAGGTGATGACTTCATATATACCTCTTCAGATACGTTGTCATTGAAAAACTCATTTTTAATATCCATTTGAAGGAGGGCCACTATTTGGCAATTGTTGCGGCCAAAAGATTGTTGATAAGTGGCATATTTGTGTCATTTATAAGCTTAAGTTTTAGTTAGTTTTGTATGAATAGTTGAACACAGTAGAGAATTCACAAACCAATTAGAGCTTTTTGGGCATTCAGGTGGATTTAAATAAAGAAGTTCCAAGAGTGAGAAAATGTGGCACCCTACACACAGAAGCAACATATTAAAAGAAATCAGTTGATCCTTTTAATCGGGTTCAAGATCAAGTTACTACTCAAATTCTCCTTTTGGGTTCTAAATTAAACCACTACGCTTACACTCAAGGTATGCATTGTATGTACTTCAATAACATTCTAAAAGTATCACAATTAAGGTATTATTGACAATATAAATGTGACATTATTAATATTTTGTGACAAATTTTTAATGTCAAGGTCAATGTTTAAAAGTTGGAAGAAGTCAATTTTTGGGTCATTTATTGACCATGATAAATTGCCATAAAAAATTGTTACCATGATAGGTAATAAATGTCAACAAAGGTTTATTGTTGACTGAATTGAAAAGTTATGAAATAGTCAATAATGATTGATTTTTAATGTGTCATATATACACTTTTTTTTTTTTTATGGTGGATTCAAAAACTAAAAAAGAGTCTAGAAATATGCTAATGACAATTTTTTAAAGTCATAAAAACTTGTTTTTATTGTAATGTGCACTCACAGCTTATTACAGATTTTTAATTGCAACTAGAAAATTTAGTTATGGATCTCTCTCACAAGAGTAGATAATCAAAGTTTAAACACTCAAAATAATCTATATCTCTCAAAAATAAATTTCTCTCACAAAATAATTTTAAGAAGAATTGAAGGTTCGAAGGAAGATCAACAAGGTTAAATTGGAGAGAAATTTCAACAAGGCTAGGAGACGAGAGATTGTATTAGAAGGAGGGAAATATGATATTTAAATTAAAGTTGAAGGGTTTAAAAACGGAAAAATATAATAATAATAATAATAAATCAAAAACATGGAAAGTGGCCGTCGGCAATCTTTCTCTTTATTTTTCTTATTTTGCAATTTGACCATTGGTCAAAGTATTTAAAACTCTTTTTTAATTTTTTAAAAATCAATTTGTTTTTTTTTTCTTTTAATTTTAGAAAGGAGTATTCAAATAATGTCACATGTCATGATTTGAGCCATCTATTATATTGCTATATGCGTACTATCTATTCAACACGTATTATCACATGATTGGTCCACATGTGCCACGTTATCGCCACATAAGATTTTTCTTTCAATTTTTCTTTAGGCCACAACTTCTTCGTTTGACGTCAAATTTGAGCGACTCAAATTGTATTGGAGTTGTCTCTTCTAGCCATATACTATATACATTATATTACACTAAATTCATCTCGATATTTTTTATCATCAAAACATATGGTATTATTTAAACTCATAAAGCTTATAAAAATTAATAGTATAACAAATGGCAAAAGAAACTTTCAAGTATATGAGTATGAAACATTCATCAATATATCAATTATATTTCACACATCCATTATTATATTTCAAGCATATAAAAAGTACATATATCAAACATCTCCATCATTGTATTCTAAGTATATTAGTAATATATCATATAACAAAAAAACTTTTAAAGATATCAATAATATATATCAAATATCCATCAAGTGGTGCAAAATGGTAGAATGAATTAGAGATCTTAACTGCCATGAAGATTTAATTTTTTGAACTTTTCCAAATCAGTAATTAGGCTAGGCCTATTTTCATTGCCATTTTTGCAAATTTGAAAATCTAGAGAGCATTTAGTTTAGAGAGTACTTGAACTACAATTCCAATCAAAAAGAACTTTTTTGAAGCGTGTACAATCAAACCTAAAAGTGATTCAAACACACTATTTCACTAAAGTGAGAGATTATAGTTGAAGTACTTTTTTGTGCTCCACATGTACTTATTTTATAATTACCACTATCAAGGAGTCGAGATTCGATAAACAAAGAGATAAATAATAGAGTAATAATAGGCAAAAGGCAAGAGAGAACAAGTACAAATATTATAATCTCCATCTTATAGTATAAGAGATGGAGATTAATTATTATAACTTATTATAAAAAGTATGTTGTCATGCATGCATGCGACGACCAATTAATCCTCTCTTTTGTATAATTGAATTATATCCATTACATTTTATCTTTATAAGTTCTATATTAATTTTATAGTTCCCATGTGTACGTAAATTAAAAAGGCCGATATATATATGTGTGTGTGTGTGTGTGTGTCCAAAATGAAGTACTATCGTCTCTTTGTTTTTGTATGTGCATGAAAATACACAATCCAAAGTTAAAGATGAGTGTCGTATTTATGACTCTCTTCTCAGTATAAAGCAACCAGCTGGGTTCCCTCCATCTCACGTTTGAAGCCATTTTATTTTCTTTTATTTTCTTTTTTTTTTTTTTTTTAATTTTTTTCCTTCTCTTTTCTCTCTCTCTAGGTTCGAGAAAGTGCAACAGAATCCTAAACAAAACCCAACCCAACCACCTTTGAATAACCCTCGTTTTGAAGCAACTTATAACACAAAAACAAACTTCTCTTCAGCTTCTTACAATTACCAATTCTTTTCTCACTTTCTCTCTACAACCCAAAATCAAATTCCTGTCATGTAGTGGTTTCTCTAAAGAGAGAGAAAATGAGTTGTTATTCTCCTTCTTGTAAGCTTGGCTCACTGGCTGTTATGGCTTTTATTTGGCTTTTGTTGGCCAACGGTTCGCATCAAAGGGGAGAACCGGTTGCGGTAGGGATTGAGAAGGGGACGGCGACGATGACAGGTGAATTCAGTGGAATTTCTGGAGAGAAGGAGGTGGTCGGTGGTGGTCGCAACAAGCTTGTTCATCCAGAGTGGCACCTCAACTACATAAGCAAGAGAAGAGTTCCAAATGGCCCAGATCCTATCCATAACCGGTATCACGATTTTTTTTTTTTTTTTTTTTTTAAAAAAAAAAATTAGATTTCACAATCATAGGTGCAGCCCGGCCAGCACCCAATTTTTTTTTTTTTTTTTTAGTTCACAGCTATAAGTGGGATAGGCTTTGAATTTTTTTTTTTTTTTTATCGAATTACAATTGAGCTTCAGGTTTTGTAAAACCATGTGGCTGTGTATATGTGTCTGAAATTTTGTTTTGTTTTTTATTTGTTTCATTAAAAAAAAAAAAGAAAAAAGGGAAATTAAGAAAGTATATTTGATAGATTTAGAGAGAGAGAGATGGAAATGGAAAAGGAGAGAGTGGGAGAGATAAAAAGTTCAAATTTAATCACTTTGCCTTTTAAAACTGTTACATTGAGTTCTTTTAGCTTAAAGGGTGTCATTTAAAGTCCTTGGTTGAAGGTGACACAAACATCTTTAAAACCACAGTAAATAAAAGTATGTATGTGTGTGTACTTCAATATATTCCATGCCTTTTAGTTAATCAATATCTCTTTATCCATTGCCTAATTAGTAAACTATTAGGTCTAAATTCCTCTCTAACTATAATTTCTCAATTATTTTAGTTTAAGAAAATTTTAATTTCAAGTCACACATTCAATCTAATATAAAATACGAACACAAGGATATAAGATTTAAGATAAATGGTTAATTTTATCTTTAAAATAAAAGAAAATATCAATCATAACATAGTTTAGTATATCAAGTCACTCATTCCAAAAGTTTATGTTTCGATTTTCATCCTAAAAACATTGAACTAATAAACGTTTTAAATCAAAATCTAATTAGTTTATTAGACACGAAGATAACATTTTATTTTTTGTTTTTATTTCTTAGGAGAGCTGGAAACTCTGGAAGACCACCAGGCAAGGCTTAGCTTTAAGAAAGAAATTAAAGCTTTATGGAAAAAATTGGGCTTTCAAGATGACACAGATGTCTGATCTGCTATCTTGTATGTATTAATTTTAGGTATTAATGATGAAAAACTTATCGGATTGATTTTTCGTTAGAATTTAGGACCCTTTTGATAGCATTTTTGTTTTTAATTTTTAAAGATTATGTGTATTTACTACCACTTGTCTTTTGTCTATCATCAACTCAAAAAATAAAAAAATAAAAAATAAAAAATTAAAACTTGAATAAGTAGTTTTTAAATTTTTGTGCTTTTAAAATTTGGCTAGACTTTAAAAAAGTATATTTTGTTTTATATACAGAAGTAGAAAACTAGAAGAAAAAAGAAGAAAGGTTAATTCTTTAAAATATAAAATTAGAAATTAAATTGTTGTCAAATCATAGGAATTGAGTTCCCTTTCAACCTAAGATAAGTGTAATTCATCTAGATTTTAATAATACCTGTTACTATTTATAAATAAACTAGTATTATTAATTATAGCGATTGAAGAAATGAGAAAATTCTCTATCTAGATTTTTTTTTTCTCCTTATGACAAAAAAAAAAAAAAAAAAAACTCATTTAGTTTTCTGTTCCCCGAACCATAAAATCAAAAGCTGAAAGCTTTACATTAAAAAAATAATAATAATCCTTTCTTAAAAATTAGTTTGCATTGCATTAAATTAAAAATAAATCATAAGACTATCCTTTTTATCAATATTTTAAAAATATTGGAAACATGAAACAATAACATCACCTTAAATTTTGAAAGGGGATAAGAAAAGCATAACCCCAAAAAAATATATATAATATATATTTAACAAAAGTGAAGAAGAAGAAACAAAAATAGAACAAAAACTAATTTGAATAAAGGATTTTCCAAAATTATTTTAATAGATCAATTAAGATATTTGATTGATATCCTTCACTTTGTAGGTTCTTTGTCCACCCAAGATAGAAAAGAAAAATTATTGGAAAAGAGAGAATCAGCTTTGTGTAAATATTTAATTATTAATCAAAAGAAGCTGTTTTATGCTTTAATTAAAAGGTGGGTGAAGGGGTTCCCTAAACTTAATAAAGTGAATCCCACCCATTAAAGGTAAAAGGAAAAGAAAAGAAAAGGAAAGGGAACAAAAAAATAATTAAAGGTAGGTTTTGCATTTTATGTGTTGGTCTTTTTCCAAATGCCTTCTTTTGTAGTTTTGCTCAAATGTTCCTCCCTCTTTTGGCCCCAAAATGCATGAGAGATTCTCTTTTACCTTCCATGGCAAAACTGTAAATTTATTCAAACATGTGAACTATTATTTATTCAAAAAAAAGAAAAATTAGTTTCGTGTCTTTCAATTTAGTTTAAAACATCCTTAATCATCTAAACATACCTTCAATTTGGTTTCAATTTAGGATGCAATATATATGCCAATTGGATGCATCCATTCAAGGTGAGGGTGGTTACACACACATTGAATTCTTGACTAGTAATAATAAGTGCACTATCTAATCTATATGATTGACTGTCCTATTATTATTATTATTTTTTTTTAATTAAACACAACATTTGGAGCGAGATAGACTTATAAGAAAGTTGAAAGCATGTGTCTTAACTAGTTGATCTATGCTCAAGTTAGAGTATTATAGTTTTAGAGGGAGACGACAAAATCATAAAAACAAGCTATAAGCTTTCTTGAGAGTGTTAATGGTTTTCTTTTCTTTGGTGTGGCTTTTATTGTTTGAGTTTTGATTGGATAGAGCAACAAAGACTTGGTCCAATCCAAAAGCAAATGTGTTCAAATATCTGCAAGCCAATTGCTATAAAGGGGAAAAGGAAAAAGCGTTAGCTTTTATCTTTCATTCACCACGTCTCTAAGAGATATCCCTCTCTATAACTATATATATGAGTGTTCAATTATTCAAATCATTTAGACCCGTTTAGATTGACTTGACAAAATATATCTTTTAAAAGGTTTATTTTTTTAAAATTTTTTTAATAAAAATTGTTTAAAATACATTTTAAAAATTATTTTGAGTAGTTGTCAAATATTCTTATTTTTTTCCAAAATGACTTATTTTTTAAATTAAACATTTAAAAATGTATTTCAAACACATCCTTATAGAAAATGTAGTCTTTTTTTTTTTTTTTTTTTTTTTTTACTTTAGCGGTTTCGGACTTGTTGGACAATTTTTTTAACAGAAAATTTATCTTATTCAGTCACTACATGACATTTTCCCTTCATCTGTCTTTTATCCTCAATTGTTGTGTATTATTTTCAAAGCTTTGTACTCATATTTTTAGTGTTAGGACAGTGGAGTGGGCACAAGTGTAAAAGGTTAAAATAGAAGAACTTGGAGAGTTTCATAGGTATTTTAAGGGAGTGAGAGTCATGGGAGAGAATAGGTATTTTGATATCTACATATAATTAATGTACAACCAACCCTCCTCCTAAGATATCCAATACATATATATAATATATGTCTCATTACAAGCTTACTAGGAAAAACACAATGGAAAAAGAAATCATAGGTGAAAAAAAATACATAATTAATATATACTTTAACAACTATCTCATTAAAAATCTTGTTAAGAAAATTAAGTACAAAATATCAATGAAAAAAAAAAAAAAGAAAAGTAAGTGTAGTATTTTGCCTCCCTCATGGAAACATATCACTTTAGATTTTTGAATCGTAACTTTTTGTGCCCTAATTTCTCGTATATTGCGCCAAAGAATGCTTTCATAGGTAAGTCTGTCAAGTTATCTTCTAAATAAATTTGTAAAACAGTGGTATAGTTATTTTTTTCAAGATCATGAGTGTAAAAGAGCTTTTGTAACATATGCTTTGTTTTGTCTCCTTTAATATATCTTTTGATTTGAGTTATGCATGTTGTATTGTCTTCATATAATTTTATTGTTGGAAGTTTTTTTTTTTTTTTTTTTTTTTTGTCGGAAGACACGCTGTATGTTCCATGGATGTGTTGAGTTAGTGATTTCAATCATACACAATCTTGATTAGCCTACAAACTCAAGAAGGCAATATACGATAGCATCGCAACGCCATATGCAAATTGCAGCACTACGACGTCATCAATAAATTGTTCTATTCATGTGCATTTTTCATTAGATTAGAAAGGGAGTTCGATTAGGGCCTCCATGGGGACAAACAAGAGTCGATCTCTTAAGTGAGGTGACAATTTGGAGCTTCAGAGAGTTTAATAGTCAAGGAGATTGTTGGTGAGCAATCTCAAGCTTCAAGACGAAAGTCAAGAGCCCGACTTGTTTCTCTTTTCCTCTACATTCTTTGACTTCTCTATAATTAGAACTATTTGGATGGTCTATGTTTGTATTGTTACCATAAGTTGTTGAGTCGTAGTTCTTAGGGTTTTGACATAGTTTTTGGATTGTTACGAACTGATTTAATTTGTTTCTTGAATTGTTATTCAATACAATTTTTATTCTAGCATTTTAAATCTTAATGCTATTGAACTTTTGGTCATTGTTTGATCGCTATTTATCTAATGTCTTGCTTAAAAGAAGGATGTAATGTGCTAGAATGTTATTCAATTATGCACGATAGTGATAGGTGAATAATAGAGATCAAAAAATAAAGGGTCTTTACTGTTACATCTAATTATGTAAATTGCATGAAAATGAATTTATGGCTTGGTGTTGGAAAGGGTTAAGCTCGAGAGAGGATGTTTGGATAGTAGACTTTTAGGTCTATGATTAGCATATGATAAATTTAAGAGTTAAACAATTAATTCAATTAATCCATCAATGAAATCATACCTAAGGACATGTTTCTGTCTAGTTTTGCTCTATTTGTCGTCATTTATTTGCTTTTTTAGGTTTAGGTTAGATTAGTTATTATCACATGTTCATCCCCTAGATAAAATTTAGAATGATTTGTTAGTAACTAAAAGATTGAAAACTTATTCCCACATGACGATAACCAGTCAACGTCGTGTTAATTATACTAACTTGATGCATGTACTTGCGCATATCAGCCACCAACAGTATTGTTTCAACTCTTGATACATTCTTGTACTACCAAGGTGAATTGAAAATGGAGTGTTATGGGCTTCTTCCAACACCTCTCTTTTAATCAAGTCGTTCGAAGGAACATATAGCTTACCTCAAAAAAGTAAGGCAAAGTTGCCAACCAACTTTTGAAACTCCAATGATGTATTTACAGAGGAATTGAGATGGATTTCACCTCTCCCTTTTAAGATAAGGATGAGATGAATATTTCCTTATTCTATATAAGTTAGGATTAGAACTTATCTTTCTTACCTTAACCTTTTTTTTTTTTTTTTTTAATTTTTTGACTTATTTAGTTAGATTAAAATTCACCTATGACATTACAATAATAACCTTACAAGATTAAATTTAAACTTTTTAAACAACTTCAACTAAATTCAAATAAATAAATAAGAAAGAAGTTAGGGGTTAAAACACATATTTAGCCCAAACTTTACCTTTTTTTTTAGAAAAAAAACGACAACATTTTTACAACTTTTCTTTCTTAAAAAAGAAAAAGTGAGAAGTAAATTAAACATGGTATGATATCGTTATTGATGTTTTTCTAAGTTCAACAATATGTGAAAGTGGAGGAACTTGAAGCTCTAATTCTTTGACGGAAAATATGTTTAAATTAGTTGATAATATTGATATTATTTGTATGAACTTTAATGAATAGAAAAGTAAACAAGTAATATATATATATATATATATATATATATATATATAACCCACATCTAGTCGTTATTCAATATTCAATGGTGGAATTGTTCTTTTTGTACTTTCTTTGACTCAATTCTTGAGCTACTTTATGGTCAAAAGAAGTAAAAAGAAAAACTCCTAAACTTTTCTTATTAAAAAAAAAAAAATCAAACATAAAAAAGAACTCTCAACTACCTATTATTCCCTTGACTCTCTAAACTTCATTAAAACTATTAGCAGCCAAATTCATCCATCACCAAATAAAATAAATCGATCATATAAAATTTCTAAAATCCTGCAAAAAAAAAAAAAAAAAAAATCAAGCTTTAACAAACCATGCATATAAAATAGGGTCCCACTTTTTTTTTTTCTTTTAATTTCTGCATGTGTATGGGTCAACTTATCACACCTCGATCAATCTCACTTGATAATCCTTACCCTATAATATTTGGTGCCAAAGAAACCTATGGAATATTAAATTCTAGGTGGATAGTCACCATGAATTGAACTCTTTAACTTTTTAGCCTTTTATCAAAGTTGTGCCTTTTATTCACCCAATTCATGATGTTTAAGTGGGGTCCCCAAAAGTTACTGTTCGAAGAAGCATGAGTGTAATCAATATTCAACTTTGCCAATATAAATATAGTTCAAACTGGTTAAGATGTGTGTAATTATTACAAAGAATGTTAGAGATTTGGATCCCTACACCCACATGTTGAACTAAAATAATAACAAATAAATAAGCATTCAACACAAGTACATAGTAGTACTGATACCAACCAAAAATAGCTGAATTTACTTACAAAAAAATTTTCACAACCAATGATAGATTTCGGGCACACTTGGATTAATTTAAAAAATAAATGTTCTTCACAAATTCATTTTTATTTAAACATTTTTAATAAAATGACTTTCAAAATCCGTTTTGAATGGTTGCTAAATACTTGTATTTATCTTAAAATGATTTATTTTTAAATTTAAACAGTATTCCAAACACACCCTTCAAATTCAAAATTTTACAAGTTTTCATATTATGAATTCTGCTCAATAACTTCATTGTCTTATCAAATAATAGTAAATCCAGCACAATATTTGACTATTTGCAAATATAATAAATTTAACTTTTAGCTATACCTATTGGTAACTTATAAGTTCATATATCTCCATAATAGTATGATATTGACCACTTTGAGCATAACTTCGTGGCTTTTCTTTTGGTACTACCCAAAAAGTCTCATACTATTGGAGATAAATGTCCTCATTTAAAAACCTATGATCATCCATTTATCTAACTAATGTGAGACTTTGATCACATTCCCGACAAAAAAATTCTCCATCAATAATAAATCTTCCAAACATGTAAAAATGATTGATAATGGATATCAAAAATTGTTTATCAATAATTAAGAAAATCATCATTAATGCCACATTAATGATATATCAATAATATGCACAAAATTGTTATTCGACAATAGGCATAAAAAAAGGTTGATGAGTGATAAACATTTATCAATGATCAACGTGTAAATAGTCTAATTATTGATAGACAAAAAAATTGTTCATAAGTGATAAGGAATCAACCCATTTCTTTTATAGATTGTAGATTAAATTGTAACATGTGTCGAAGTCTAGAGTCAAATTTGATACGTCAATTTATAGCTCAACCAATACGAAATGTATATTTTATTTTGGACCATGAGATCATAGGTTGAAGACGAATCACTTCTACTTATTGAAACCACAAACTTGTTAAAGAGTTGAGTTTTTTTTTTTTCCCTTTTTATTCTAGTTTTGAATGAAAATTAATATAAGATAAAGTAAAAATCAAATTTGTCCCAAGGATAATATTATTTCGGGACATTCAATATTATTGTACTATACTACTATGGTCACCGTGTGCTATCCTACGCAGCGGGATCACGCACAAATGTCCAATTGAAGGCTTAATGGACACGTGGCATCATTCTGTCTTGTTTTGACTCAGCGGAGCCACCGGGGAAAATATCCTCTCCTTTCCATATTCCACTCTTTGACCAAACAACAAACACAATCATTAAAAGGAAAATTTTATATTATAAACTTAATCTGAAAATTTCTATTTTCCGCTCCAAAAACTAATAATAATAATAAATAAATAAGACAAAAAATCTAAATCTAAAATTTGAAATTAACTAGTGTCTTACACTTCAAATATTTAAAAAATTAATTCAAATAAGTATATAGCTTCGGATCAAATTTTTACTTAGTTATATTAAGGCAACTAAATAATTTATTTTAGGTTAAGTTATACAAACTATGTTTATAAACAATGAGATAAGATTCAATTATATTCCTCAAATTTGTTCCAAAATATCATTATTAAGTATTGAAATTGTTCAAAAAAATATTTCTCTTTTAAAATAAAGATTGGAATGGATTTGAGATTTGATATATAAAAATTAGGTGTATGTGATATTTTTCGTATTTGTATGAAAAATTAACATTGTTTTGTAAAAGAAAATTTAAAATCGATTTAATTATTTATATTAGCTCAAATGATCTGAATCATTCGGAATCAATTTTTTTTTTTTTTTTATTATGTTGGATGTTAAGTAATGTCACAAGTCTACTCCCAATTTGTACAATTTTTAATGTATTTTGAATAATTTGACCTTTATTTTATATCTTCACGTTTGAGAAAAATTATTTTAACATGTATCTTCACCATTTATTAATTATACTAGTTCAGTTTTTAGGTTAAAATATTATAATGCTCCCATTGTTTGACATTTTAAATGTTAAATTTTATTCTTAAATTTAGTATTTAAAAATTAAATTTTATCGAAATTTGTTATATAATAATAATAATAATTTTCAACAACAAAATGTATTATATGGATAGTTTCCAAAATTGATAATGGAAATGGCAAATAGATAATAAAAAAAAAAATTTAGAAAATTTACAATATACTCGCCATATATTAGCCTTAAGTAACTAAATTTGAGATTTATTAAGAGTACAAAAATTAAAATTGGACATTTAAAAATACAAAAATTAAAATTAAACAAGTTCTAATTAACAAGTACCTCAAATTTGGTCTTTGTATTTTAGAACTCACTCAATTTTAACATTTGTATCTTTGAAGGTTCAAATTTATTATTATTATTATTATTATTACAAAATATATGAGATTTAAATTTCAAAGTTTTTTTTTTTTTTTTAAGAAAAGAGGAATTTTTTTTTTTTTTAAAAAGAAAAAGTAAAATAGAGTAGGAGACTGAAACCATGAATCTGTCCGTGGCTAATATATACTTCAATATGTTAATTTGTTTGGTTTGACAAATGCATAAGGTGAGAAAATGGTATATTTATGTTAGTGGAATTAAAATGAATAAAAAGAAGAAGAAAATAGAATTAGAATTGTTGAAATGTATGTATGGTTATCCCGCATTTCATTTCATTTGCATTGGAGTTTCAATTTGGAGGTCTCCCTCTCCCATCTGGCAAATCCCCCTTTCCCTCTTTCAATTTTCCCCTAACACATAAATACGATTTCCATTTCGATTTTACAAATTTTCCCGAGAAAACTCAAAACTCAAAACTCAAAACTCAAAATCCCCAACGAGCTAACAGATGATCCTAGCTTTCGCACTTCAAACCATCTCCATCTGTTTTCTTCTTCCTAGATTCTCCTAGCTCAAACCAATTCCTTCCCATTCCTTCTCATGGTTTTGCAGTTCGATTGACAAAACGAGGGATTTTCTCTCTCTCTCTCTCTCTCTCTCTCTCTCTCTCTCTCTCTCTCCCGGAGCGTGGAGAGATCGGTAGCTTCTCGATCCACTCCCTTCACAATCTTCCATCTCTAATTGCGGATCTGAAGAGTTCTCATAGACCATGCCGTCTCACGCGGATCTGGACCGTCAGATCGAGCATCTGATGGAGTGTAAGCCTCTCTCCGAGGCCGAGGTTAAGACGCTTTGTGATCAGGCAAGGACGATATTGGTGGAGGAATGGAACGTTCAGCCGGTCAAGTGCCCGGTCACCGTATGTGGGGATATTCACGGCCAGTTTTATGATCTCGTCGAACTGTTTCGGATAGGAGGGAATGCTCCTGACACTAATTATCTCTTCATGGGTGATTATGTGGGTGAGTTTTTTACACTCATTGTGGTTATTGGGTCATTTTTACGCTTGAACTTGATACTATCTTTCCGTAGCAGACTACTTTCCCATGGAAACGCTTCTAATGAATTATGATTATTATTATTATTTGGTATTTTATATGCTCGTTAACTTATCTATTCATCGTATGGAGTTCAGATTTATGGTATTCAGTTTAGAACCATTTTTTTTCTTTAATCTGCTTAATAATCTAATATATGTTTGCGGATATAGACATGCGGCGTTTAAGTTAATCACCATACATGGTTGATTTTGGGCTTTACTTCTGGTCCTGAATTTGTTCGATTTTATGATTCATAGATAAGTCAGATTTCAATTCTGATTAGTGAAATAACCATTTGTTCGTCTCAGATTATTGACTGTTCATTTGATGGATATAGTCTTAGTTGAGGTTTAGTTTGACGAGTGTATATGCACAAGTCCTATCTACATACACCCAGACTCATACAAATATATTCTATTCAAAGTATCTGTAAATATTTTGTGCAAACTGTTAACTGCAGAACTTATTGTCTATAAACCTGCTACAAATAAGGTTGACAGAAACGGGAGAAGGAAATGATGGGTATACTATTATCGAGAACATAATGAAGGAAAAGGAGCTTAAATGAAGAAAATTCCTAGTGAAGGAAGTTAATACCTTCATAGCTTCTTTGAAACTCACTTTTGTTGCCCTCACTCAATGGAAATGTTATTCTCCTGCCAATAACTATAGTTTAAACATTCCTTTAGCCAATTTGATAGGTTTTTGTCATCTCATTAGGCTTGGGTTTGTCTCTCTCTCTCCCCCCATTTTTTTTTTTCATTTTAACCCATAAAATTGTTCCTTATGTTCTTTTAGAAAAAAGTCGATATATGTGTTCGAATATCAGTTGTATTGTAGAATTCTTTCATTTCTTTTCAATGAAAAGTTTGGTTACACTTAACAAAGTTTGCCAGAAGATTTGCTTTGGTTAAGTAAAGAATTTATGTGATTAATTTGTGTAGTTGTCAAAAGGATAACACTAACCCAGATGTCTTTGAGATCTTTGGTTTATAACCTTTGTTGGTCACCAACTCTTGATGAGATTTTACAAGTTTGGTGATGTTAGATATTGTAGAATGTTGTTGGATTAGGGGCAAGTTATCATACCGAATGTTGTTTTAGAAGAAATTTTATGATGGGGATACCTATTAAGATTTGACATCACATTAGAATTCATTCTTTGAATGGTCTCTGGTTTAGTAGAATTCTTGAGATACAATAGGTAGGTTTGGAACTTATTTGCATTGAATGGTGTCTAGTGAGCTGCCCTTAGAAACCATGGAGTTAACCCTCAGTTTGGGTAGCGTATTGGTGTTCCACGCATAGCAATGATTGGCCATCTTTGAACTTGTTATCTTGTAATTGGCCAACAAATTAGAATCTCATAATTTATCTGTTTATGTTTTCCTACACTGAAAAGACATTGGGAGACTGCTCTGAACTTATATAAGTAGTAGTGTTGAACTTTGTAAATGTCACAAGGAAGCATTGATCCTTTATTGTCTTGGGATTGAGCAGCATGGTGCCTTGCCTACCTCCCCGGTTGTTGTACAGTCTTTCTCGTACAAATAAAAGGTTTTCCTAGTAAAAGGAAAAGATGGAGCATAAAAAAGATGTTCGCAGGATCTGGCTTATAAATATTTATATAATTTGTCTTAGGTCAACAACCCCACAATAGTTGAACAAGACGTAGGACCAGTCAGACCTTATTTTCTGAGTATTGTTAAGTAGGTCATTTAAACAATGTTTTCAATAATGCCTGACAAAGGGAACTTTCTCCCTTCCTCATTTTTCATCTCCCTGTTCACCAACAGCATTATCTCCGTCCCTCTGTAGATGAAGGTCTTTGTAAATCCCAAATTTCTAGATTTCAAGACATTGTTTTTTTTTTCTTTTTTCATTTACTCTTTTCCAAGTAGAAGTGCACAAGTAAAACTGGGGATTATATCTCTATCAAAGGTTTGTGGAAATAGGGAGTTCAGATCATCGTTGGATCATATGGCTTAAAAAAAGTAAGGTGTCATTTTTAGGATAAGCATGAAGTTGGGATATAATATGGGTTAGATATATATTTTTTGGTTAAAATATCACTTGGTCTCTATGCTTTGGGACTTGTTCAATTTTAGTTCGTGTACTTCCAAATGTCTAATTTTAGTTCCTCTACTTTTAATGAATCTTAAATTTATCTATGAACCTTTCCACAATAAATTTTGAAAAACTTTTCAGGCTATTCTTTTTCATGAAAATTATAATAATTATTTAACCAATTTCGATAAAATCTAACGTTGAAGGATTGAATTTAAGATTTATTGAAATTATAGAGACTAAAATTAGACGAAAGTACACGGACTAAATTGAACAAATCCTAAAGTATATGTCGTGGACCAAAATGGTATTTTAACCCTTTTTTAATTTATTTTTACTGTCGGTCAAGAATATTAAATCTTTAGATTATGGTTTTTTCTCACCTTTATGTATTACCGTACCCTGGTTGGGTTTTTAGTTTTATAAAGACTTTTAATTCTTTTAGTTGGAGGTTTTGTATCTCTTCTTTCTCGTAATATTTCTTTCCATGTCATTGTATTATTTGTTTTCCATAGAAATGGAAAGATGATTGTGCAAGTGATGGTTTTCAGTAGAGTTTGTTTCCCTTTGAAGAAATTTATTCTTCACCGTCTTTTATTGAATGACGTGGAAGGTAGTTGATATGTTGGATTTTCTCTCATGTGCAATGCACTTGTATTGTTTTCTCATTGTCATGAATCAATATATCATTGGTGCAGACCGTGGATACTATTCTGTGGAGACTGTTACACTTCTAGTGGCTCTAAAAGTTCGTTATAGAGATAGAATTACAATCTTGAGGGGAAATCACGAGAGCAGGCAGATAACTCAAGTGTAAGATGATTTATATTCCTCTACTTTCTTACATTTTTCAAACTGAAGTTTTTTTGTACTCTTCAACAGAATATTAAGTTTTTTGTATTCATGAACAGACATATTTACTGTATGCTTCCACCAGTGGACTTATTATTTATCCCTGAAACTGTGTTCTCTTATTTCCGCTTGTATTTTTCTGTTTGTAATGTTTTATTACAAGTTTATAACAGTCTCCCATTTTAAATGGTTAATGGCTTGGAAACTGGTCTGTATGCCCTCTCTATTAAAAGAAAAAATGGTGGTACGCTAGGGTTTCTACCACCTCTCTCTTGTTGGAACAAAGTTTTGTCATTTGACATCTGCAAAATATATTGTGTTTGTTAAGCTGAATGCTTTTTCTTGCATCAGCAACCCCTCCTCTCAGCTGCTCTAGGATTGTGTTTAACATATTTTTCTACTGGCTAACTATATGCTACTAATTATTAAATGTGGCAAGCACAAGCAATTTTTGGTTACCCCAGTTATCTTTTTGTCTATTTTTATTATCTGATTTTGTTTCGTTTCAGTTATGGATTCTATGACGAGTGTTTGAGAAAATATGGAAATGCAAATGTCTGGAAGCACTTTACCGATCTCTTTGATTATTTACCTCTTACAGCTCTAATTGAGAGCCAGGTTTGTATTCCTCATGTCATAAATTCCTTATTTGGACTGTTAGATGGGCTCTAATAGTTTAAAATTATCCTAGCGTAGGTTTTTTGTTTGCATGGAGGACTTTCACCATCTTTGGATACCTTGGATAACATCAGAGCTTTGGACCGAATTCAAGAGGTATTAATGTGTAATTTTAGTAAATGTGATTAATTTTAAACTCTCCCCAGTCAAGGGCTAACTACCATTGGACTATACAATTATAATATTTAAAACTTAAAAAGCATGCTTTTTGCGAAAGCAATACGAGAGTGCCTCGTTTCAATTGTTGAGGCTCACTTGGACGTGTGGCTCAGTGCCTCAAGCCTTATTTTATTTTAATTTTATTTTTATAAATTTCTAAAGAAACAAGTAAATGCTTCTAAAAGATGTTGATTTATATCTCCAATTTCTAACAGAAGTTATAATTTCTTTAATATATATATTTTTAAATTGTCTTTTTATTCTTAATGCTATGTTTATTTTTCATGTACAAAAAAATATGTACATTGTTTTATTATGCCCCTCATTGTAAAATAACCCCTGTTTTCTTTTAACCCTTTGTGCTCAAGCTCTACAGAGCTAGTATGCTCCAGTATGCTTTTAAAAAACACTGATATATTAACAGAATGCTTATTTCTATTCTAAACAGTGGCTGATAAAATTAATATATATGTGTGTGTGCGCGCACGTGTGTGGATTGGTTTGCAAAATATTTGAGTCAAATGCAAAAATTACTTGCTTAGTGTTAAAAAAGAAAAGATTTGCTTGAGACTAGAATTATTCATCTTATTCTTGGAACCCCTCCATGATCATGCATTCATCTGAATTTTGGCATTAGAAGAACCCTATTGTCTGTTATTTTCGTGGGAGTATTATACTCTTTTCTGGTGGGAAATATAACAATTAACAAAAGATATTCAACAAAGGAGAGGAACATACAGCCTAAAGGCTTAATGGATAGATGGATCTCTAAGCCTAATTCGGAGGATTGACAAAGAGAGTCCTCCAATCTAAACTAGTCAGAAAATGCTCTGTTACAAAACGAATTGTGTAAGAAACTCCAAGTCAACGCTGTAATCTGTACATCTTCAAAATAATAATAAATAAAAACACTTGAAGAAGACTTTGACAACACTCGGTTGTTCCTTTCTTCCAAATCAACCCAAGGAAGACTTCTACTAACGTTGCTCCACAAAATCCTTGTCTTTGTAAACCACCTACCAGACAGCAATTCGAAAAGGCTATCTTCAATACTCTTTGGAAGGCACCAAGCCATATCAAAAAATTAATGAGCATCCAACCCTTCTAGATGAATTGACAGTGAAGACAAAGGTGGTTGTGGTTTTCAGAGGTTTTTCCGCAGAGGAAGCAAATGCTTGAAGAGAGAGCCAGCTTTTCGGTGTTTTCTTTGGATTCTATCCATCATGTTTAAGCTGCAATGTGCTATGGACCAAATGAATAATTTCACCTTCTTTGGGCTGTTTCCTTCCACTATCAACTTACTGAAAAAGTTTTTGATGAGAACTTGGTGGGAAATTGATTCGAATAAGTGGTGTTCCCATGTAATAATTTGGAGGCTGACTTGCTGGAAAGAAAAAATCACTGAATTATCTGGAAGCCAGAAAATTTGATCCTCCTCTTTGATTGACCATTTTTCCCTCTAAATTGTGATGAGACTGTTCATTCTTCTATATCTCTGTCAAGGAGACCTCTTCTAAGTGTCCCAAGCTTCATCCACAGCAGACCAACAATTGCTGATCAAAAGCCTTTTGGAGTTAGCTAATTGAATAATTGGGGGAACTCTGCAGAAAACGGTTTTGTTGTGGCCCAATTATCTTCCAAAATCTGAAACTTTTCCCCATTTTCTACCTTGTAATTGAAGAAACTTCTATTGTTACTGATTGTTTCAAGGGGCTGTACATGGACTACTAAATTAAATTTGGAAGCCAACTGCTATCGGTTTGCCCATATTTGCTTCTTATAATATTTTTCCACAAGGCTGTTTTATTTTGAGCAGATCTCCATAACCATTTAAGAGCAAAGCAGAATTTCTCTTCTCAAATCTCCTATCCCCAGACATCCAATCTGTGGGGTCGTATCCTTCTTCCAGCTAACCAACTGGCTGCCTCCATCTTTATTTGCCCCTTCTGGCCTTCCCAAAGGAAATCTAATGTCAATGGAAGAGCTAACTTTGGAAGGGATCCTATAAATGGAAAGGAAATTTGTGGGAGTATTTTATGCAAAAACTATTCTAAGGAAACTGTGATCGCATTTCTGTTAATTTTGAAAGAGCCAATTGTACAAATCTTTGGGCCTGTCTAAGGCCTTTTCAATTATCCAATGGATCTTTTGCTTGATTGGAGCCCCTTTTTGTTTTAGTTTGACTCTTCGGGAGTTTTGGTGTGGGCTTTCTTTTTGTATTGCCCTTTTGTTCTTTCATTTTTTCTCAATGGTTTTCTCATTGAGATGTTGAAGTGTTTGGTCTAGAATGAAGTCCAGTTTACTTCTTTTTGGAGTATGAAAGAATGTTGTTTCCTTTTGACTTCTTTTTGCTTGGCTAATTTGATGTGATGGAGTGAGCTTATATAATTATAATTTCTTTATTAGTTTAAGATGATGCCTCGTGCTCTACTTTTTGTATTTAAAATATAAACATAATTGTTCTGATTCTGATAAATATAAAAATTTAGAGAGATGGAAATAATAGAACATCTGCTTACTAATATAATCAGTTTGGTTTTGGTCATTAGTCAATATATTTTGTGTCCAAAAAATTTACCAAGTTGATATATATTCTCTAGTAAAGAACTTTCATGAAGTTAATTCCCCACCCCACCCCCTCCCCCCCAAAGAAAAAAAACTATTGCAGTTGGATACCGTAGTATTGGGCAAATCATGAGATGCTTCTTTTTTCCTAACCCGTGTATTGTTTTGTTCTGGAATATATTATTAGGTTCCACATGAGGGACCGATGTGTGATCTCTTATGGTCTGATCCTGATGATCGCTGTGGTTGGGGAATATCTCCGCGTGGTGCTGGATATACCTTTGGGCAGGACATTGCTACTCAATTCAACCACACAAATGGGCTAACGCTGATATCAAGAGCCCACCAGCTTGTAATGGAGGGATACAATTGGTGTCAGGTGCGTGAATCCCGGTTGATTGTTTTGCATTTAACATTCTCTTTCTGCAAAGGAATGTTGGTACATTATTTTTGGCGGTTCCTTTTGTGTATTTCTCTTTATAGGACAAGAATGTGGTGACTGTTTTTAGTGCTCCAAATTATTGTTATCGATGTGGGAATATGGCTGCAATCCTTGAGATTGGGGAGAACATGGATCAAAATTTTCTTCAGTTTGACCCTGCACCTAGACAAATCGAACCAGATACCACACGCAAGACCCCCGATTATTTTTTGTAAACTCTCTTTGTCCGTCGGCTGCTTGTAATTCATCTTCTATCTGCCGTGGTACTGTGAATTTGACTCTTAAAAGGATCACTCTTTGTTTAAGCTTTCACCATTCTTTTGTTTCCGAGTTTGTGCTGATGCTGCTCTGTTAATGGTGCTGAAGATTTGATTGATCAAGGAAAATGACAGTAAGGCATCAGAGGCCTATTATCTTGTATATTTTTTTTTAAGAACGAACACGAGCAAGCGGCAATAACCTTTCTTGTGCTCTGTAATTTTACCTTTTCAAAGTAGAGAGCTGATTTTTGGAACGCTTGTAGTATTATTATTTATGTTTGAGATATCCCAATGGCTAATGAAACTGCAGCAACTGAACTGTTTATTTATCTATCAAAGTTGTATATGTTTCCTGTCTCGGCTTTCTTCCATTTCAAACTTTTGGATGGAATCTTCAATGTTCATTTTTTTGGATTCCAGCTTGAGACTAACTCATATACTTACATTTGATTTACATTTGTACTGCTTTACTGGCGGGTTTCTAGTCCATGTTCTTACAATTTTCAAACTCCCCAATGATGCATTTAGATTTCTTGACAGTCATACCAAAAAAAGGAAGAAAAGAAAAGATGAATGTTTATGTCTTATACTATTTTCGTTACTTATGGTATAACTACATTTTGATGTTTTTTTGTTTTAACATCAACAGTCACAAAAATTTAATCATATACTAGACTAAATCTCCTTGTGTAAAATTTAATCATATACTAGAGTAAATCTCCTTGTGTATATTTTTTCATGGTGGTCTTTTTATTGGTCTATTAGATATGATTTGGTTCTACATACTCAAAAAGTTGAAAAGTTAATCTTATACTAGGTACTTGTGAGTTTGTATAAAATTGGACTATATAAAATACTTTAGAGAAAATTACACTTTTGGTTCCTGGGATTAAACTTAAATCGTATTTGGGTTCTTGAATACAAACTCAGTATTTTAGCTCCTAAAATGTGGAATAATCTCATTTTTGGTCCCTATAGTCGTCACTTTTGGTCCTGTTAACTTTATATTAAGTAGGGTTTAAATATAATAACTGTAAACTTCAAAGGGATGATCTAGCTAAAAGAAATATATTATTTTATCATAAAAGATCTTTTTTATAAAAACTTTTATTTCTCTCTTCCTTCTCCCTCTCTCTCCACCTTCTTCATCCAATCCATTGTCAAGGCCAGCCATCATCGTCGCCATTGCCTGCTGTCCATTTTTCTCCTCTTCTTTCTTCTTTTATCTCATCATCATCTTCTTCTCTTTCCTCTTCCTTTCATTTTATTAGATTTGGTGGATTATTAGAAGAGTAGTTATCTCATATCGAAAAGGTTCAAGGAGTGATAAGCTCCAAGCATTACAAAAGAAGTCTATAACTTTAGTTTCAAATCGTTCAAGTTAGAAATACTTCAAGCTTAAATGTACTAACTCTAGTTAAATTTTCTTTTCGCATTCTCTGAGAAAATTGTGTGAATGATACAAAAGTTTTGAAAGAATAGTGATCTTGTAATTGAGATTGGATAATAAATTTTGTGTGATTGTAATAATTTTTAGATTTTTTATGGATGAACTGTGATTTTTCTCAATTTTTTTAGTTTTCACATAACTTCTTTGTGTTTCCTAATTTTATTGTTTTCTTTTAATTTCTCAATTATATTTAAATTTTATTGTTTTCTTTTAATTTCTCAATTATGTTTTTTTTTAATATATAATCTCTCAACAAGTCAAAAAGTTTCTCACCTACTTGAGTTGGATGAAAACTATAGTTCACATGAACATAGTAACAGGTAATAATTAAATGGGGGTGGTGGTGTTGGGCTTTGGTTGGGTTGAAATTTCCTGTAAGGACACCTATAATTATAAAAATCCATAAATCTAACTACAGGCTCTCATGAAAATGCAAACACCACTCAATAAAACAACCAAGTAAACAAATACAAAATGAAAAACTAAAACAAAAAATGAGAAAAATGAACCCTAAATTAAGATCAGAAAAATCTAATCAATATTGAAAGAAATTAAAAAAAATTTATCCCTACCACCGCGCCAAAAACTTTATATGCTATCTGGCCAGCACCCCGCAGTATCAAGCAATGCTAGAGCGTAGTGTCACAATGCTACCCTTTTCAAAGCTCTAGAGTTTAGAGCATCAGCAACGCTTATTGCATGACTTTTTGGGTTCCTTTCTCTCTCTCTCTTCATGCTCTAGGCTCAAATTTACCGCCCTAAGGCTTTTTTGCCTTTGTTATTACTTTGATTCTTCAGTTTTTATCCAAATGCTCAGTTCCTATCTACCAAGTAACAGATACACATTAAAACATACATTTAATGAACAAAAACTAGTTGAATCATAATTTCTAGAATAGCACTTTTTTTAGTGTTTTTCATCTTCCTCTTGTTGTTCCTTGCTCAAACACCCTTTGTACATATATAACCTATTTAATCTCTAGTAAGTTCAGGGTGTAGGTTTTGTTTATCTATTCGTGCATTACTTTCATTCCATTCACCTGATTATTGCTTTGTGAGTTTGTTTCTTTTTATGATAAGTCAATCAGTTTGGAGTTTTAGGTTTTTTGTTTATGGTGTTCGTTTTTTGGTATGGGTATTAATCGAACAATAGGGTGTAGGTTAATTTATGAGGCCTGTTACTATCGTACATGGAAGCATGCTTTGAACCTTAAATCCATCCCAGTTTACAAATATTTTGTTTTCTAAAAATATTTAAGCAAATCAACCATGATATGTAATGTGAGGCAAAACCTAAAAAATCCTAAAAATTTCACACAAATAGAGGGTTGGGTTGGTCACCCTATCGTCCGGAATGGGATTACGGATTTCTTCACCCACTCTTCATTGTAATTATAGAATGTTGGGGAACACCAACAATCGTAATCAAGTGAGCCGTCTTTTCATATTCTCATTGATTCATTCTTTTCACAGGTGCGTAAATTCTTCCCAAGAATCTTAAAGTAGGCCTTACAACATGTTATGATGCCGGGATGTCATCTTTCACAGATAAGCAACCTTAATACTCCTCATGGGCACTCCCAATCTCAATGAAAATAAAAATTCTGCACAATCACAAGATTCATGTGAATGAGACTGGTTATTCAGAAGAATTTGAAATTTTTCTTCTCACTTGCATCAAATGATTCAACCTATATATATGTATATATATATAATTACAACATCACCTTTGCCCTTTCATGTGTTTCAAAATTATCCTTATAGTAAAAAGAGTTAGAATTTGAATGTCGAGACAAGTGTGCCAATGATCTAAAATGGAGTGACAGTGTTCAAATCTCAATTCTCATTTTACATATCTTTCCCAACCATAATTTTGATCCAAAATTATCTAATAGATTTCTACCTCATTTGTAATTATAAACGTTTATAAATGGTTAAGTTATTAGGTTTTATATCCTAAAACTCGTAGTTTGTAAATATTGAACATGTTCTCAATAAAGTTGTTATCAAGATTTATTCAATAAAAATGTAATTGAATATATGAATTGCTTATATCACTTCTCTAAATCCAATAAACTAAGAACCCTTGGCTATATTGTGAATACTTAAACTTTATGTGTAGACATAAAATGGATCAAGTTTAAGTAATAGCCAAAACAGTCTAAAGTATAGGGACTTTATCCTGGGGACACTATAGATGCAGCCCATTTTGTATTTGATACAGACTGTGATCTTATATCATTCATGTAGAGACATGTGAGTGGGGGCATCCTATGCAATGGGTTTGCATAAGACCGAACCATGAAATAATCACTTTTACTTCCCAACATCGTTTACCGTTAAAACTAATTATTTCAATCTAATGACCTAGGTAACTCGATCTTAATCTTGAGTTAACTATGGCCTCCTGTTTGTTTAAGATTATCCTTTAATCTGCATAGGTGAGAGTGGCTCGAGTTTGCCGACTCAATAAACCCCAAATTTTAGGGATACAACTAGGCAAATTGCTAGGGACGTAGTCCTGCAAGATGGAATTCGCTTTTACCTTATTTAAGGTTAATAGAGAAGTTGTTCTCTTAAGTGCTGACTCCAAGTTTTGAACAAGGGGTCCCACCCTCTCATTGGCCCAGGAGGGACTCTATTTTTTGGTTGGACCACAAACTAATTGTTCATTAGAGGATCAGTGGGACTTCAGGAACAAAAGATTATTACAGGGGTAAGACAGTAATTTTGACCCTGATGTAGTTATGAATAACTTGTGAAGAATCAACTTACTAATCATGGTTATATCAAGTGGACAAAAATATATAAGAGAGTGCAGCTACTTGGCTATAGTGGAATGTCCCAGTAGTTAACAAATGTTAATTAACTTAATTAAAGAGTTTAGCCGGTTAATTTCAGATCGTTGGAGCTCATGATTTGGTGGTCCATTAGGTTCCCTTGTTAGCTCATGGACTATACCTTAGAACAGTACGATGAAAGAATTTGAAGTTGTTGAAATTCGGTTAAGGAGCAAAGTTTGCAGTTTATTCGTTTAATTATGAATGAGACGAAATTGGAGAGTTGGATATATTTGAATATGATTTAAATATCAATCGGCTCAATAGAGATTCATCCAGTCGAAATTGACAAAACACGTGTAAAGATTATTAATTTAATATTTTAATATTTGATATTAATTTAATATAATTAATTAAATTATTTAAATTAATTATATATTTAATATTTAATTAATATTATTTAATTATTTATTTGAATTAATTAAATGGAAAAGAAATTGAAATTGCGAATTTCAATAAAGAAAAAATTGATGGAATTGAGGTTAAGCTAAATTTTGCTCAAAATTCAAGAAAGTCATAAACTCACCAAAACTATGTTTTGTCTAAAATTTGCTCCAAATTCATCAAGATTTGGATTCCACAATTCGTTCAAAGACCAGAGAATAACTAGAAAGACTCTTGTGGTAGTCCACGAAGTGTTCGTGATTAAATATTTGGAGAAAATTGCTTCAATTTTGAGCTACAACAAGTAAGTAACTTGCTTATGTTTTTCGATTCTTAGAGCTGCATGTTTAATCCTCAAAATTAATGAAATGAGAGTGATTTTGATCCTTGAGGCTTCCTAACTCCATCACAAGTGTAGCATTGCAAATTTTAAAAGAAATATTGACAAAATTCAAAAATATTTCAATATTAATACGTGAAAATTGAAATCCATCTACTAGTTCATGAACTTTACCAATCACACAAAATTTATGTATCCTTTTATTGTATAGGTGTGTTGAATGTGGAGGATGAATTCACATGTCCAATAATATACTCACTTTCACTCACACAAATATACATCAAAATTGGAAAAAGAAAATTCTACGAGAATCATATGCTCTTAAATTTATCTTCAGTAGATCCCACATCAATATCAGAATATCCAGTAGACGTGACACAAAACATTTTCGATACCCCCATAATATTCTCAATATTGTGGCATCTTCATCATTTGATAATGTGAAAAGGGATTTATAACATCAAACTTTCCACCAATGCTGCATAGCTATTAATTATAGTGGGTGGTAGATGGTCTGGCCTACTTTTAGTTCGAGATTGTCCAAAGGTGACTTTAATTTTCTTTCCCCTTTTGGTATTGTAGACTCAATCAATTTCTTGGGCTAAGAAATTCAGCAATCTAAAAGATTTTATGTTATTCACTGCCCATTACATACAACAAAACCATTAGCTCTTTTTTCTACCTTGGAGGAGACACAGAAGTGACAGGAAAACTGAAGAAAAAAAAGGAGAAAAAAAGAAAAAAAAAAAAAAAAAGATGGAGTAAACTGTAAGAAGGATTTTACTCTTTCTGTCAGTTTTCACGTGGCAAAGAAGACAACCTCTGGCATCACCATTATAATCGAAAAGGACCTTTGTAAAGCATGCATGTACGTTTCATAAATAACCCCAAAACAGACTTTCCTTCAATCTTGAGGTTAATGCCAAGTCTGAGAAGTCATATTTCCCAATATCCGTCCATAATAACTTGGCCATTCATCGCTTTCACCCTTTTCAGGACCACCCTGCTTGCTCTCGTTAGGAAAAGTGCCTTCAAAAACGGGTAATTTCAGTTCAGACTTTTCAAATCAATGGCTATTTCAAGTTCATGATGTTAAATAAACACCATTTGAAGTGTATTTGCTTCTCTAGTCAAGAGCGTTACGCATAGCAAATGCACGAAACAGATTATATTTGGAACTTGCAAAGAATCTAGATATCCAATTACCTGCTGATGAGGTTTACGGCTACTTCTGAAGGAATTTAAGGAACCTAATCAGTCCCACTTGCATTGTAAATATGCACATTGTCATTTTCTTGGATCACAGTCTTCAGTAATCTTTTTGGATACTGTCCCAAGTTTTCTCTAAATTCACCATCAACGTCGGCCAACGGATTCATAACTAATCCTCCCCTTCTTTCTGTTCGGAATCTTTGGTTGTTCAGCTTCAATGCTTCTGGAACGGAATCTCTATCGAGCATGTGATGCGGATCATTAGGTGATGCTACTTGTGCGGTAGAACAGAATTTTGAACTAGAATATCGCCCTTCTGCTCTTCTCCAGAACTTGGAACTTAGAAACTCAGCACCTGGCAGCTTGCAACATGAGTTTTCAGCAAAACTGCCATTAGGTACCCTTCCACTTGACAAACCCAAGTCGTAAGATATTTCATCTAATGCCATCTCCAGTCCATGTACTCGTTTCTCCAATGAATTCATTCCACTCTGAGAACTCCCGATAAAGCTCTAGATTCATTTGAAAGAAAGAAAATTCAAATCAGAACGTTCATTTATGATCGAGAAACTACAGTTCTAATCAATCGAAGAGGTAGAATATGGATGTACAATTACTGAAATACATGGAAATGGTTTGAATGCATTGTTTGCCTTGCAACTAGAGTCACTTCCCTAAAAACCAAAATACAATTGACTCACATTTCCCAATTTTGTTATGTAAAACGACCATTGATGCATCTTACATTTACGGAAATTCAAAGTCAACGTATATTCATAAAACTTAAATCCAGGCAATAAACAAAATAATTCCCCCCAACCACCACCACCACCGCCAAACATGACCTGTATTTGCCAAATGTGACCGACACTCTGACCTTCAATTTAGATTAAATACATTTAGTTGAGAAGTCCAAGACCAACTAAAATGATTAAATGCCAGGTTTTCAGTCTTATTTGGGAGAACAAAATTTATATTCATAATGAAATTCGATATAGAAGTAGTAGTTTTTTGAAAAAGAAAAGTGTCTAGTTAGGCATCCGTGGCCATGAAAATGATAATTATGTTAAACTCTTGTGAAAAAGTCCGTTACGCCATTGTGCATGGAGAACTTTTATGGATAAAAAGTTAGGCAACGAGGTCCAGAAAAGGAATGACATGCAACAGAATATGGTATGTATTATAATGCATACCTGTAGAAGGTTTAGAAGGCTAGATTGTTGGTTCTCAATCTGACGAAGTTGGTCACGAATCAGGGAGATATCTTCAAAATCTTTGTGGCTCCCAAAACTTTCTTCACTTGAACTGCCAACAGTAACATCCGAGTCTCTACTTTCATGCTCCTGAATGTTATCATGTTCCTCAAATGGAACTACGCGAGACCCAGATCTCAAATTATTGGACTTGTTAACTTTCTCATCACGCACATTATTATAAAGAACACGTTTTGCAGTGAAAAGGGAATTTCCATTCTCTTGGAAGCCTAAGTTTTCAGAACCACCCCCACCAGCATTGTTCTCAGAAGCAAATTTTGAAGAGGGGGAATTTGATACTGCAATTTCAACACTCCAATTGGAAGATTTCTGGCGTTCTAGCTTAGATATGGGTGTGCTTGAATACTTATCTGAGTTCTTTGGACTGATTTTTTTATTATTGGTCACACGTGATACATCCGAAGGAGAGGACCTGCTAGAGGGGACTGTTCTCTTCAACGGCGTTCTTAAAATTTGTTCAGGAGGGCATGTGGAAGTGGGAGGAAGGCATCCACCATTGTCATTATCTGACCCAAGCAAGAACCGGAAAAACATTAATGAAAGACGAATTGGGACCATTAACCATTGAATTGGACAGCCACCAAATTGACAACTAATTCACTTTAAGCTTACAAAACTGGATCCAAGGATTTTTGAACCAGAGGGACTAGTTCTTCCTTTCACGTCATAATTAAAGACCTAAAGCATGCAATTCTCAACATTCTTTGAAGGATTAACAAGTATGAACAATGACTAATTCAAAAGTGATGTGCAATCGTCATATATCAGATTGATAATCAAACTAACGCAATGGTAGAAGAAATTACCAGTTGAGACGTCTCCGGAAGCGTCAGGAATCTCTTTCCATAACTCCAAAGTTTGGTTCATTGTCTCCCGAACGACCTTGATCTGTAATATTTTACGCAGTCAACACAAAATTGTTCAAGCAGAAAAAGTTAAAGACAAAATTGACGCATAACCGACCGATTGATTTTCAATTATAACATTTAAATCTGCGGCCCCGAGTCTTACGTTTTTGTTTGGGCCTCCTATTCTCATCCCTGATTTTCCAAGCGTTCAAAAAGGAATGACATATTACCTTATCAAATCTACGACTATCCAAAGAACTGACACACGATGCTTTATAGTCGGCCGCTAAATCCCTTTCAGCGACGGCCACTCTCCCGAGAGTTTCTGCGGCCGCCTTCCTCACGGCCCAATCGTCATTGCTCAAGAATTCAATAATGCACGGCACCAGCCAGTCCATTACGCTCCGACTCGTCGCACCACCAACAGCAATAATACTGCCAATCAGCACAAGCAACGCAGCCTTCGCTTTAAATCCTTCGTTCTTCGCCAATTTCCCCAACTTAGACAAATTCTTCCGCAGCTGCGACACATCCGGGTCAGGTGCAGCCTCAACCGCAGCTGCGAGACACAGAGCTGAACCAATCTGCGAATTGAGATCCTGCTCAAGCGTAAGCGTCTCCATCAACGGCTTCAAAAAAACCGAGAATGGCGGCTTCGTAATTTGCGATGACATCAAAGCCGTAGCGTCAACGCAAGCAGATCGGATTGTAGAGTCCGAATCACGGAGGCGACGAACAACAGTAGAAATCATCTTCGACACAAAAGGAGACAAAGCATCTCCATGAGACTGAGAAAGAAGACCGAGAAGGTACACACACTGCTTCCTCACCGGCGATTTCGATGATGCATCAGTATTATGAATGCAAGATAGAAACGACGAGAATGAGTCATAGGTAAGAGCCTTAGCAATGGATTCCAACTCATTTGCCGCCATAGCAAGAGTATCGCGGTCTTCAAGCTTGTTGAGACAGGTAATAACTCGTTGCTTGAGATCGTGATTCGCCGCCATAGCCGGTTGAGGCGGACTTAGAGACGAACGCTTAGACAAAGCCATTGCCTAACAGTAAGAAAAGAACAACTAAATTAACTCAGCAACATAAGCAACGGCGTCGGAGACGGTGGCCGGAAAGCTTCGAGTTCCGGCGAGAGGGAAAATTTAGCGGCAGAACAAGGGGGGCGTGTGTCGGTAAAGAAGGCGAGCTGTAAGGCTTTTAAATGTTTAGAGGGGAGGGGCAAAAATGGAAAATTGTTTTGATGGTCAAGAATTTAATTTTTAAAAATTTCATATAGATCAGTAATTTTATAATAATATTGGCCTATTTATTAATTGAAGTGGAGAAAAAGACAACCCTGGAATTTTTATTCTCACATTTCACTGCTGAAAAAAGAATTTTGTTATTTACCAAACAATACTGATTTTTTTACTCGCTTTTTCTCATGCAGCTCATATCCACATTAATGTTAGGTTTCAATAATATTTTGCTTTTTTTTCTTTTTTTTTTTTTTCTTTCTCGCTTCAATCCATTTTGGTTACTTATAATGTTTATTTTGGTTCTTTTTCCAACTTTGATTCATTTTGACCTATAATTTACAAAATGATTGTTTTAGTCCTTTTGTACTTTTAACTTTGATTCATTTTGATCAAAAGTTATCATTTTAATCCCTTAAAAATGAAAATTAATGTACCAAAATGGTCGCTTTTTAAAAATATAAAGACCGAAATGAATTAAAGTTAAAAGTACAATTACTAAAATTAAGTGTATAGCAACATTTTATTTTTTTAAAAAAAAATTGCAAATATAACAAAATTTATCAATGATGGACTTTATCACTAATAAACTCTCTCTATCACTAAAATCAGAATCTAAATCTTGTTATATCTGCAAATTCTTTTGTTTTGTGCTATATATTTTGAACTTAATTGTTATACTTGCAACTACCCCATAATTCAATTTACTTAGGAAAATTATTTAATAATAACCAAGATTTAAACAAGTATATTGATGTAAGCGTGGATGTCTTAAGCACGTTTGAACATCATTAGGTTTTTGAAAATTTTGATTGTTTTTTTTTTTTTTAACAATTCATTTATCATATGGTTTCCATATATTCTAACTAACACTTAAAATATTAGCCAAATTCTAAAAACAAAAATAAGTTCTCATGTATTTTCATTTTCATTTTCATGTATTGGTTTCTATGTTTTATTGTCAATATTTTAGGAGTATTTTCAAAACTAAAAGCCAAAATTTGAAAACTAATTTTTTAAAAAAATAGTTCTCAAAAACTTGTTTTTCTTAAAAAAAATCCAATAAGAATTCAGATATTTACATATAAAATATGAAAAATATTATGAGTAAGAAATTGTGAGCAAACAAACACATCTCTCAAAAACCATTTCCATCGTTCTAGAATGTGGGATTGTTTTGGATCATACTCAAACAACTCAACCTTCCATATGATCTCTTGTGAATTTTTGCATTGCTCATTAAATTGTGCTGAGTGTGCACATGAAGAAGGAAAATGTATGTTTGATCAAAACCTGCGTCCGAGCTTTTGAAAGTTTAGATATTAGACATTAGGGTGGAAAATGGTTTTTCTTTTCACTATATAAAACGGAAGATCGAACTTCTAACTTTGTAGTTAATAATAAAGTTCATGTAAATTTTTTTTAAACATAAACTTCATGTCAATTGACCTGTATTATGTTGACAAAATAATAATAATAATTGTACTGGAGTTTACTATCTATAAAATTGAATATTACAAAATAACATAAATAAACTGAATATTACACATTCAAAATTCAACTTACTGTTTCGAAAGTTCGTTATTTTGTGGAATACTATTTTTAGAAAGTAAAGAACAAAAATAATCATCTTATAAAAAAAAAACAAAGAAAACAAGAGACAAGAAAAAACTAGGAATGAGAATGACATATCTAATATAAGGTGTGTAAATATTTTAGGGGAAAAAAAAAGTCAAGTCAATTGAAATAAAATAATTGTGTACATCGTCACATCATCCTATAAAAATTAAATGAAGACTTTCAATCTAACCAAATCCAAATCTTAGGTAAAATCAATGCAATAAGCTAATCTAGAAATTTTCCTCTTTTATTTTGAATGAATTATTTCTTCTTCTTTAAAAAAAACAGAAAAGAAAAAAAAAGACTAATCTAAAAAATTGTTCACAAATTAAAATTTATGTTATGGGTGCAGAGCATAATCGACAAAAAAACATATCAAATAACAATAGCCTAGATCTAAAATGAGCCGAAGGGAGAGGGAATTGGTTTGGGTTTTGGCTAAAGCCAACACACTCCATCTTGGCCAAGCCTAACAAAATATCTATCAAGCATGTCTACCATGCTTTGACTCAAGAGCATCATCCTAGGACCTAAATGAGCCTACGGGAGGTGTCCAGCTGAGGTTGAGCCTAGCAAAATGGCCAGTGAAGCGTGTCTCTCACATATCTCGACTCAAAGAGATAAAAGGTCATCCTAATGTAGGTTTAAAACTTTATATATGATACATTTGTCATCTATTCTTATAAATACATCATTCTAGCTTTAAGAAAAACAAGTCAATTCTAACTCTTAAATCTTCAAGCTTTTATACTCTTTCACTCTCTAACTTAAGATTAAAATGTGTAGCAAAGAAGGTACTAGTGTGTAGGTTTTCCTTTTTCTTTGTTTTGTCGGTCACATTCTTTTTCCTCTAAAACAAATTTACCATTATTATCATGTGAAACCCAAATACATTTTTCTTTATCTAGATTTTAAAATCAACAAATTACATATAATTCTACCACCATACTACTCAAAATCAAACCACTAAAATGTCCAAAGCCTAACTCCTCTCATGAAGAAGAGAACTCAATAACTCCAAGAATAAAAATAATACCCATAATCATACACAACAATATATTAACCGCAAAGATGATTTATGATGGAACCTTTCAATATTTGGTAGTAGCAAAAACTAAAAAGTGAAATTTGATTGGACGTGGCATAAATAATAAAAGGACAATTTTTGTAGTCCTTATATTTGAGTTTTTTTTTTTTTTTTTTTAACAAGCCTTTGTATTATTAATCTAGTTTCTATTTAGTTTTAAAATTTTAAAATGTAATTTTTTAGTCTTAAAGTATGAGTTCGTTTCAATTTAGTCTCTATGTTTTAAAACATTGTAATTTCAACTTTGATATTTGAATATGTTTCAATTTATGGTCCCAAATTTTAAGGGTTACATTTTTAATCTTGTTTCTTTTACTAAATTCCCATGTTTCGTCTTTAGTGATAGTATCTATTAAGTAACTGGAAATAATTATAATCAATGAAATTTCACTATTATTTTTCATAACCATAAAAATTATAATTAAAATTTTATTTTATAATTATTTTAAATTAATTAATAGACATTAACGTCATAGATTTCAATAAATCTTGAAATCTAGTTTATTGTTGAATTTTTTAAAAAAAAAAAAATTGCTATCGATTAGCATTTTTACAATAAATTTTGAGAATATCTTGAAATTATTCTTATTATTTAGCCGATTTTGGTAAAAATCAGTTAGGATGGATTAAATTTAAGATTTATTGGGAGCACATGAACTAAAATTGAACAAACTTCAAAATATATAGATACTAAATGGTATTTTAATCTAATAATAATAATTAATTAATTTTAGTATTTTAATCTAATAATAATAATTAATAAAAAAAAATACAACTCTCACAAGTATAGGCATAAATAAAGAACCATCATAAGTTGTTCTAGAAGTCTTTTTTTTTTTTTTTAAGTCTTGTTTTTCATAGAAAACTTAAAGAAAATGAGTTTAATCTATGTAGCCACCTACCCTACTACCAAGGATGTAATATCATGCGGATTTTCTTAGCATCCAAATATTGTAGATTAGGTTGTTCCATAAGATTAATCAATATGCGTATAAGCTAGTCTGAACAAGAATATATATATATATATATATATATATATTTATTGAGGAGTGAATTTTGGCCTAACAAAATAAAAATAATATGAGATTTAATCTTAGTTTGTTAGAGGATTAAGAAACCCTAGTAGAACAAATCCTCTATAAATATACCATCATGCTCCATATGAGATTGACTCCTTCTCTATTCTTCAATTATGATTTTTTTACTTTGGCATCAGAACTCTTTTTTCTTTATTTTGCAAAATACTCTCTTTTTTAAATTATAAATTTATGTAAGAAGGTCAAGTGATTTAAAAAAAAGAAAAAAAATCAAAATTGGACATCATAAACATTATATAAATGAAAAGAAATGAGTTGGGAAATGTATTAGATTTGGCTTCTTCTTCCATCCTGCCACCATCCGTTGCAATATTTTACATTGTTTGCATCTGCATGTGAAGAATGATAAAAGTGCAACCACGGCCGGTGCAACCACGGCCGGTACGCAACCAAACATTGTTTAAAATAAAAATAAAAATAAAGGCCTGCCACTCACGTGACCTTCAAATCTTACTCTTCCACCTTCAATGAACTTTACCCTTCCAAGTCTCTCTACATTATTTCTTTCTTATTTTCCATAATAATTCTATTTTATATTTTTTACACAAAAGTACGTTTACTAATTATTGCAATATCTTAATCTTTTAATCTTTATCAAAACTTGACCCAACTTCATAGTCTAAAATTCTAAATATTTTATTATTATTATTATTTGATTAGAAATTTTAAATTTTACTTTTACATTCTAGTTCAATTCATTTTTTTCAATTTTCTGTCTAAACTTAAAATTTTATCATAGATTTATATTGCAATTTCATAAAAATAAAAAAATAAAAATAAAAATAAAAAGTTTTAAAATATGTATGTGTAACTTATGAATAATAGTAATGAAAAATTTTTAAAAGATAAAGAATTGATTGCAACCATTAACAAATTCCAAAATGATTGACCAAATTAAAAATTTAAGATAAAATCATAACCAACCATATAGTTGAAAGAGATCAAACATTTGATTAAATAAAGAGTTTTCAATTATAACAACTATATAATTCAAGGGAGGTTCTACTTTTGTGTCAAAAATATCTCTGAACTTTCATAAGTTTCAAAAATACTATTAAACTTTTGAAAAAAGTTCAAAAATACTATTTATGTTAGTTTTAGATGGAAACCGTTAGCGTTTTGTTTAAAAAATACTTTTTAACTTTCAAAAGTTTCAAAAATACACTTAAACTTAAAGAAAATTTCAAAAATACTCTTAGTTTTAATATATGAATGGAAACCATCAATACCTCGTTGCAAAAATATCTCTAAATTTTCAAAAGTTGTATTAGGAAAAAGTCACATCCCTCTTCCATTTCCTCTCTCCCCTATTTCAATCAATTTATGACCTAACACTCTTATATTTTATCTATTTTTTCTCCCCCGTTACTCTCCTTATTAAATAATTTTTGGCCTTTGTTTATGTCATAAAAAAAATTAAATTAAAAAAAATTGTTCTCTTCCATTAAGGTATGTTGATTATTACAAAGAAAGATAATGATGGAAGCACCAAAGAGACTTTAAGACTTACATGTTTTAATAAAGTTGTTCCTTAGTAGTCGAGTGTATGTTAATAGTCAAATACATTCTTTTTGTATTTGGTTATTTATTCATTGGTAAGTTTTAAAGTAAGATTTTGATTTTGGAATTTTGTAACATTTTATGCTTTAACCTAAAGTTTTGATTTATATTTTGTTGTGAAAAAATGGCTTGAGAATTAGACAAATAAGAGAAAAATGAGAGTATCTATATGAAAAAAAAAAAAAAAAGAAAAAAGGGAGGATACCTATATAATTTATTTTAAAATTGGTTTTTTCAAACCAAAGAAATCTTTAAACAAATTGATCTCTATTAATAACTGTTGAAACAATTTTAAACATTTTTGTAAGCCTAAGAGTATTGATGTAACTTTTGAAGTTTCGAGGATATTTTTTAAACAAGTATTAATGGTTTGTGTTCATATATTAATACTAAAGATATTTTTAAGTTTTTTAAAGTATAAGGGTATTTTTAAAACTTTTGAAAGTTCAATGGTATTTTTAAAACAAAACACTAACCGTTTCTATACAAAACAAGCGGTAAGGGTATTTTTAAACTTTTTTTTTTTAAGTTTAAAGATATTTTTTACATAAAATACAAAGTTTAAGGATATTAGGTATAATTTAAATTTATTTCACTTAGTCCACTTAGTCCATTTTTAGTTTAAACTTTATTTTTTATTAAATTAAGCATGAAACTGGAAATATAATAGGAAAATGGGCTCTTTTCAAATATAGCAAAATAAACCAAAATATTTACAAATATAACAAAAGTTCGCTGTCATGACATAGTAGTCTATTGTGATCTATTGCAGTCTATCACAAATAGACTATGTATTTTGTTATTAATTATAAATATTTTCAGTAATTTTGCCATTTAAGATAAGTTCTTAGGGAAATTAATATTCTTTTGACAAGAAGAAAATTACAGATCGACCAACTAATTGATCATATGGATTTAATCAACAAGATATATAAAAATGAAACTGTAAAGGTAATATATATATATATTTTGAAACTCAGCATCAGAATATTCAAACCAAGTTAGAAGAAGGTTTTTATATATTTTCTTTTTTTTCTTTTTTCTCAGTAGCGGCATATCTAGTCTAAATAATTAACAAATTTGTAACATAATAATGGAATATTTTGCAGAAATATAATATTGTCATAAACGTAAGAACATGCAGGTGTGTTGGATATATGAATGATGTATTTTTATTAAATATATATTTTATATTAGATAGATATTAAATATATAAGTGATATTTATACTTTGTCAATTATGTATTAATGATATATATAGCTGGTATATTTTATTCCATGAAAGGTATATTGGATGATATATTTTAAGTATATGTTTGTGTATATTTTTTATCATTGATACCCAAAATAGTATATTTGCTATAAATTATCTTTTTGTATCACAAATTTGTAAATATGACACCAATTTTGATATTCATTTTAGGTTCTTTTTGGGTAAAAAAAAAAATATTTCTAACCTAGTCAAATTAACTATTACCCCACGAAAACAGTAACAAATGATTACACGTTAAAGTTAAGAATAAAATAACTTTACATGGTAATGGTAATAAATTTTAGGTTAAAATATCATTTTGATATTTGTACTTTAAAATTTGTTCAATTTGAGTCTCTATGTTTTTATATGTCCAATTTTAGTCCATGTACTTTCACTAACTCTTAAATTTAGCCCCTCGAAATTAATCTTTATCAAAATTGATTAAATAATTGTAATAATATTCATGTAAAGAAACAAAATTTGTGAATATTTTTTCAAAAGTTATAGTGAAAATGCTAGTAATAAGAAAATCCACAATAAACTAGTACTAAAATTGAACATTTGAAAATATACGTACTGAAATTGAATAAACTTCAAAATATAGAGGCCAAAATAATATTTTAACCTAAATTTTAATCTTGAAGGCATTATGGTAATGGTGCATTTTTTATTACAGACTCCAAATGTTGGTAAACAACATGAATGAAGTTTTCATTACGACTCAACTCATTATAAAAAAAATAAATAACATTTTCATCTTAACTCTTTTTTTTTTTAGTCTATACAAATTACCGCTCTACTCAAAGATAGGTTAACCCTCCCTATAAGCTTTATTTATCTTTCATTAAAGAGAGAAGTGTAGAAGATGTGAGTTCTATTAACTAAGAAAAAATTCTAACATTTTCATAACACCTATTCCTTCTATTCATGTTTGACATGATATTAAATGATTTATTAATTTATTATTTATTTTATTTTGTGGAGTTTGCATATTTCTTAAATACTAAATCCATTTATTATACGGGAAAACTTTTATAAACTACCCCAACACTAAGAAATTTTGTGGATTAACCATAAACAAATAAAGCTTGTCTGAGAATGAAGCAAAAGAAAAATAGAATGATTGGGTACATTATTCAGACGCATCCACCAAATCTCAGCCGTCTGATGCATGATTGAGGATGCAGGTGATGGCTATCATTTCATGGTGATATATGATTGGGCTATGAGATTGGGGCCCACAAACAGATGGAAAGAGAGAATCTTGTGGGGCCCACTCTTATCCATTTATCTTACTCATCAGCCCAAAAACACTATTAGAAAGTCGATGACCTAAATATTATTTTCCATTCTATTATTGACCGAAGAAAATAGTTTTCTATTTCTTTTTTTTCTTTTTTTTTTCAGTTCACAGAATCTTTAGCTTTTTAAGTTTTAACATTCCACTATTCTTTGTTTTTCTTCTTTACTTATTTTAACATTCCACTAATTAAAAAGCCAGGAAGTGGTGTAAAATAATAAATTCCCCAGTTTTGCCTTTATTAGCTACCCACGGATTTTCATTTTTTATTTTTAAATCAAACAACCTGCATAATAATTTTTTTTTTTATTTACATGAAAGACAAATGGAAAAAGATAACTAATGATCAGATAAAAGAGTGATTAACCGTTTTTTAAAATAAAAAAAAGAAAAAAAAAAGAAAAACCTATAACTACTAATTATATAGAATATTAATATTCACAAGTTAAATTAATAAATTTGGCCTCTCAAAATTGTAAGGTCACTAGGGCCAAATTGACCACACAAATCAAATGTTAAATAAAAAATTAAAAAATCTACATTTCGAAAGTTTTTGAGAGCGAGTGGACCAAAGAGTTTGATACATTACATGAGAGATAAGGAATTTGATATATAGGTTGAACAAACAAATTACATTTTAAAGCGAAGCTATACTTGATCATTCCGTCATTAATTTATCTAGTTGATTTATTCTCTTGTGTCACTTATTGTAATATCATGTCAAATCATTCAAATCAACATATTACATTAATAGTCAAAATAAGCTTTTCTTTACTTAATTAAAGAGTAATTAACATGCATTCAACCCTTTGAAGTCAAAAGTTCAATCTCCCATCTCCCATCTTAATAATTAATGACATTAATATTTAAATAACAATATTGAAGAAAAGTTAGACATAATCATTGTACTTTTTGTAATTTAATGGAAAGGAAAAGGTTGTAATTAAAAAAGAAAAATACTTGTGAATAGAAGTCTCTCTCCATTTTTTTTTTTTTTGTTTAATAATTTTTTTCTAAATTAGAAAGCAAAGGTAATAAAGGCATAGATAGGAAAATTATAGGAATGAAGAAAGGGACAAATATAAAACAAAAACCATGTGTGGGTTTGGATATTTTATGGGAAAAGATTTGGCAGTTTTGGAGATGTGAGGTTGCTATCAGATTCCTATTCCACTTTTCTCTCTCCATAGCTTTACAGTTTTATGCTCACTCAACTCTATTATGTCTTCCCAATAAAATCCAATCCATATTCTATGTAAAAAAAAAAAAAAAAAAAAAAAAAAAAATAGAAACTATATATATAGTTATTTTCAAAACATTTCCAATATAATTAACAAGTTAAATTACATGTACTTCCATCTGTGACCCTCCATGTGTCTGTCTGTTTATGTTCTTTGGCTTTATGAAATGCTTAATTGGTTGGTTTATGAATTTTCAGTATTTCATATTTTTCAATTTTAACTAATGTTTAATAAGTTTTTTTTTACTCCTCCTTACATTATGTGTATTTTATATTTTTTAAAAAGTTATTCAACACAAAATTGAAAGTTTTATATTCTTTTAGACACATAAAATTCATTAATAGATCCGTTGATTAAAAAAAAAAATGTTGATTGTACTTAAAATGCCTATTAAATGCCAAATTTAAAATTTCAAAGAAAGTATTAGTACATGTTATATACAGAACATAAACACATAAAAATTTTAGAATTAAATTTTTAATTTAACTTAATTAATATTATTTTTTAATAAGTTGAAAAGAGTAATTTTCAATATAATCAAGAAGTCCATATTTAGACTTCCATTGAAATTAAATTACATAAATACCACAAAGTCTAGAAATTGTTTCAATCGCTTCTTCAAATTTTCAATTTGAGTAATTATCCTCTATTCCTATAAAAAACATTGTCGTTTTCTTTTTCCTTTTTTAAATATGTTAGTTAACGCTTGAAAAAGACAAATTTTGCAGAAACAATGTGGTATGCAACTACAACTAACAATTAAATCCCAAGTTTTGGAGTAAACTCGACATCTTATTAATGGTGTTATAATAGCAAAATTTAACGATAATGATCATTTTTTAATACAAGAGTAGAATATAGAGATTTAAACTTCTTATTCCAAATATAGAAATGCATGTTAATTAGTGTTGATATAACTCTATTAGCAATTATAATGATTATTTGAGTTTAAGGAATAGTTAGTCAAATTAAAAATTCTATAATGGGTGGATTTTGTAATATTTTTTATTGGTAATTATCTAAAAAAAATATTTTATTCTAATTAATCATATTTAATATATTATTAAAGCTAAAGTATAGCAAATACCCTTAAACACTACTATTTGTTTTTTAAAAAAATATATCCTATAAAAAACATTCATAAGTTACAATATAATATTATTCCCTCAAATTGCGTAAACGTTTTAAAATTACTTTTGAAATAAAACTTGTTTAGAATTTAAAATAGAAATAAATTAAAACTTAGAAATGTGTGGCAAATAGTTATGGCCTAAAATAGTATGGTGATCTAGTGGTTGTCACAGGATTTCATACATAGTTTGTATCAATAAATAATGATGTAAAAGGAAAAAAAAAAAAAAAAAAAAAAAAAAAAAAAAAAAGAAAAAGAAAAAAGGACCACAGTAATTTGATTCAACCAATAGATACACACTCGTAACTGACTCAAAATGGGTGCCGAAGCCAATTTGATGTGAACAGACTCTTCCACTTCTAGTTAAAATCTAACTTTTCCACCCAATGATAACTTTGTAAACAGCAAAGTAAGAAATTGCTTTAAAACGTCTTTATTTTTCTACTTACATTTGTGTTCAATTTATGCGCATCTTAACTAATATTATCAAACAATTTACTTATAAATAACATTCTAAAAAAACTTGTAGAATATTAAATCCTAAAACTTTGTTTGATAACTATCTCGTTTTTTGTTTTTGTTTTTTTAGATTAATCCTATAGACATCATTTCTACCTCAAAATTTCTTCTTTTGTTGTCTAGATTTTACCAGTAGTCTAAAAAACTAAACCAATTTTTTAAAACTAAAAAAAGTAGCTTTTAAAATTTTGTTTTTGTTTTTAAAATTTATTTAAAAATTCAACCATTGTACTTAAGATGCAAGTCATTGTAAGACATGTGAAGGAAATATGCTTAATTTTCCTAAACTAAAATCAAAAAATGAAATGATTACTAAAGAGTATCTAAGTAAGTGACTACCATTGATTGAACTCATTCTTTTTATTTCCTTTATTATAACCATGATGGTTAGTTGCTAAAAAAAATTTAATTTAAAAGAGATATTTTTATAAAAATAAAATTTATTTGATATTAATGAGCTTATTTATAATCTAGATATTGTTCAATAAGAAATTATGTTATTAATTAAAATTAAGTTCGTTGGTTTACTAGAGAATGTATATTGTAATTATCTTTTATATAATTTAATTAATAGAAAAAATGTATTGTAATTCTTTTTAATTAAATAATTATGTTTTAATTTTCACCCATATAGTTTCATGTTCATTTTCAAACATACTGATCTACTAGAGTATTACATCACAAAAATGGTTAATCATTATACTCTAAGGCATGTATTTAACTAATTTTATTAGGAGAATATTGAACTGAAAAATAAATAAATAAATAAATAAACAAATATTCGTCTTAGTGAAAATTCTGTACTAACTACCATTAAAATTTTAACTATTAATTAAGAAGGCAAAATTTTCAATACTACCGTAACAGTAGAATGGAGAATTATCCACATCACCTTCATTCATATTATTTGTCATGATAGTAGCATTTAAGAGAAGAGAATGCTAAAAGAAGAGAAGAGAGATTTTTCTTTTTTTTCAAAATAAATAAATAAATAGCTATCAACGTAGAGATAAACTTGTATGTAGATATTATTTTTAAAAAAAAACACTATTAAAGATGGAAAATTATCTTAAATGACAGAACTACTAAAAATATTTACAATTAGTAGCAAAATATACTGTCTATATGCGATAGACCACGATAGACTACTATCTGTGTCACGATTGACACATATAGTAGTTTTATTATATTTATAAATATTTTGGTTTTTTTTTGTTATATTTAAAAAATAAAAAATAAAAGTCGGAATTGATAAATTGTCTAGAAGTTTTTTATTCTCTTTATTATTTAAAACTAATTTTGCTCTAATTTTCCATCCGTTAACTTTTGGAAAATAAAATCTTTCATCTCCCTAATCCATCTTAAGAGATTTTTTTTTCTTGCTTTTTCACTATATATTTAATGAGATTCCTGTATAAAATTTTAGTGCCTAGATTTGTATAAACAAAGAACAATAATTAGTTGATAACATTGATAAATAAAGATTAAAACAAACATAATTTAAAAAATTAGGGCAGAAGTTTGTCAGGTTTTTACCAATTAAACAGTAGGAATAAAGGAATGTGGGAGCATAGAAGTAAATGAATAAAGTAAATTAAGTATCTCTTGGAAATTCGTGAAAGCATGTGACTAAGTTCATTGTTTAGATAAATTCACGTGGCAATAATGACAATTTAATTATGGATATACTTCATGTATTATTATTATTATTATTATTATTATTATTATTATTATTGAAAGAATAAATCAGATTTTAATTAGTCTTTAGATTCAACATTTTTGTACAAAATTACAATCCTTTTTTCCTTTTTTAATTTTTTTCCTCTCTTCATAGTCATATTCCCTACCATTCTTCTTATAAATAAAATGTTGTCTAATTCACAAGTTAAACAGAAAGTAAGTAGTAAGTGAAATTTTAAATTAAAATTGTTTTATTTAATTGTCAAATCTCTTTAATTATCATATTAAATAGGCATTAGGATCACTAGAGATATTTATTAGCATCAAATTAAAATATTTGAAATTTTATTTTCAAAGTTTGAATAAATTGTCATGTGAATTTGAATAAAGAGTGAAATTAATTCGCAAATAAAGTAGAAATTTTTCTCAAACCAAAGTAGTAAACAACTCAAAATTCAACCAATATAATACTAAAATCCAAAAGCTCAAAACCTTTCACAAAAGTAGTAAATCAAATCTATAACTACCAAATTTTGCAGTCAAAACAATATCTTCGATGCTTTTTTAAAATTATATATGTTGTTGATTCTAAATCATTGGATACAATATGTTAACACAAATAATGGTTTACCAAATTGTATCCAACTAACTATTTGTTCCAAATTTAATACTATATATAAGAAAATAAAATTAATCTGGTCTCTCATCTGTAGAAAATTTCTGTGTCAATCCAAAATTCTTGGGGAAAAATATGATGGAGTTAAAAAAAAATATTTTTGGTTCCTAAATCATTAAGTTAAGAATTTAGTATCAGTTTAGTTGGTAATAATTTATGCAATTTTTGTACTTTCACATTGGTAGCAATTTAGTTCTTGGACTTTAATAACGATTTAGTCTTTATTTTGAGAATTAGATCCATAACTTATCAGAGTTTCAATTTATTATGAACTTTAAAAACTAAGTTTCTTATATAATAAAAATTGAAAGTTAAATTTGATGAGATTTTTCACTAAATTGTTATAAATTTTAAACTATGAGGACTAAATTCATGGACTAAATTGTTACAAATTTAAAAGTAGAGAAACTAAATCGTTACCATCTAAATTTCAATACTAACTTGTAACTTTTATGAAAGTTTAGATGCCAAATGTTTTTTTAATAATATCATGAAGTCTCCTACTGATGCATTCTGTCTCATAAAAGTTGCTATTCAAAACTAGAGAGGGAAAAATTATTCGATGATGAGAGTTGCTAGACTGTAGCTGTCACTTAACAATTGTTGGAGGTAAATTTGAAAATTTGCATGCTCCTAATAATAACTTGATATAAATTAAAGTCGTTTTGTAGTTTCTCTCTAACATTTAGAATATAGTGAGGATTGCGCAAGGCAATACCGAAGCCTATAGGTGAATAAAGAGGATTTGAAGCCTACATGGAGTTTTTGTGCATCCCAAAAGAAAAAGTCAAACCTTGGAGTGTTTGGTGGATGAAGGTGAAAAGTTAGTGAAATAATTGATTGGGGGATGAATATGTTGGTTGTGGTTTGAAAAAGAGGAAGAGGCAGAAAGTGAGTGTGGTTTGGGGTTAGGGAGAGTCACATGGGAATGAAATTGGAGACCATATTTAAAATAAAACCCTAAACTCTCAACACACCCATTGCTTTCATTGTCCCTTTCCTTCCCCATGTGTTTCTTCTCCTCTCCCACAACACCTTCACATGACATTCATCTCCCATACTTCATATAATTCCAATTTCTCAACAAAATAATTACCCAATCCCCAATCCCTTTTTTTCCATTTTCAATCCCTCTCTTCTCTCTTCTCTCTTCTTATCCGAAACATTATATTAATTACTCACATTTTACACCTTACTACTCTCATTTCTCTTCCATATGGAGTTTCCCAATGCTCCCTCTCTCTCCTTCTAAATCTTTGTTTTTGAGTTGTTCTCAGATATAGCAAAATGTGCCAAGATATATGTAAATATAACAAAATTTCACTGTATATCAATAATAAACATTGATAGACTACTATCATCTATCACCGTTGATAATAATAGACATTGATAGATGTTTATAGTAGTCTATCAATCATAGAAAATGACATTTCTCTATATTTAAAAATGTTTTCAAAAATTTTGTCATTTAAAAAAATTACCTTTATCATTTATACTTAATCAATATCAAAAAATATAAAATATAACACGATGATTTCAATCATTTTGATTAAAACTACCTATATTGATGGTTTGAATTAAAATATTGTGGGTTGAATTAAAGTGTTTAAAATATATTATGATTTTTTAAAAAAAAAAATTAAATTATTTTTTTTATGTATAATCAAACATAACCAACACTGATGATGAACTTAGGGGAAAAAAGCCACTCATAAATTATTGAAGTAGCTTTTGAGCCAACTTTAGCTCCAATTAATAATAATAATGTTAGTGGAACGACTAAAAAAAAGAGTAGGGATCTAGTAAAACACATATGTGGCATATGCATAGGGATTAGGGAGAAGGAGAATGAGTAAAATAAATATTGTCCACTTGAGCCATGTGCTACCCCCAATGGAAACAATAAATATAGATATATATCATCTATATAGCATAGAGTTTAAAGAAGCTAAGCCATTAACCTACTTATCATATCATAAATTTGAAACATGCCATATGCTTTTAGGCCCATCAATAGAATGATAATTAGAATGTTTGATGGAACAAGATCCATTAATACAAGTATATATACAAACATGATTCATTGAATGTCACACACAACATTTTGTCATTATTGATAGCCACCAAAACATGCATAGACATAGCTCATACAAAGACTCTAACCATATTGACATATTCTAGCAACATCCAAACTTTTAGTAGAGCTTTTGGTATGTCTAAACGCTCCCACTTTCATGTTCAAAAGTATCCACTTCTTCAAAAATCTCTATACTTTAAAATAGTATAAAACTCTTTATGAAATTGTTTAATATTGACAGGTACTTAAAATACTTTGTAAGAAAGTAGTTGTAGAATATGGTCCAAGTGATTAGTTTTTTTAACGGTGTAAAATCAAATATCGTTTAGAAAACACTTTTCTCAACTAAAATATAATTTAAATATTTTTTTAATTAAAAACACTAATTTAGACATGCTTCCAACCCATCCTAACTATATATTGCGTATGTGTTTGGGAGCATTTTTACGAGCAGTATCCTTAATTTTATCAAAATTACTTGTATTATTAGTACTTAATGAAAAGTCTTAAATGATGAAGTACTTACTTTTTGGTTCCAATATTTTATATAAAAGTATGCTTGGTCTGAGTAGAAGTACTTTTTTTAATGTTTCATACTTATTTAAGTTAATATTTTTAGAAGTAAAAAACAAAGAAGTTTCGTACTTATTTAACTTAATATTTTTATATGTTTTTGCAACTAATGGTGCATCCAATTAAAAATTGACACATGTCAACTAAAAAAATAAAATTAAAAGATATATATTTATTTGTGTGATTAAAGGTAGGGAGCAAGAAACTTAGATGCAACCTCGACTACATCTAAATATTGCTCTAGGATATTAACTAGAATTGACAAACCAATAACATGAAAATTTTAGGATTTTAAGTTAAACTAAAGGAAAATTATTTTAAATAGCAAAATTGTTTAAAATATTTACAAATAATAGCAAAATATCACAATCTATTTGAGATAGAGCATGATAGACTACTATTTGTGTCTATCTTGCCGTTTATAGCAGATAGACAATAAAAATTTGCTATATTTGTAAATATTCTTGTTCATTTTTCTATATTTAAAAACAACTCTTAACTTAAACAGAAAAAAGTGTTATACGAAGAGAGAGAATATTAGTTAAATTCGACTCCATGCAGATTTTAAGGCAAATTTGTGCATCAACAAATTCCACATGTACCGCTCTTGTTTTTTATATATTAAATTTTCTTGACGCAACACGATTTGTTTATAATTCTCTCAACGAACAAATTAAATGTTCAAATTTTCACTCCATATGTTATTTGTAGGGGTTTTTTTATAAATAAAAATATATATATAAATGTTCTCTTATAAATCAGAAAAAGTTATATGTATTGTTGGAAATTTTTAAGTACAATTACTTTAAATAACAAATTTGCTGAAAATATTTACAAATATAGCAAAATATCATTATCTATAAAAAATAAACAACGATAAACATTGATAGACATCAATCAGTGTCTATCACTAATAGACAATGATACATGATAGTAGTAGTCTATTAGTAATAGACATGATATTTTGCTATATTTGTAAATATTTTTGTTATCTTGCTATATTTAAAGATACCCTATTTTTTAAATATACAAAATAAATTAATATTAAAGTTAAAGATAGGAGATTGTCATCTAATGTACATAAATTCTTTGGCTCCAAATTCTAGCATATTGATGTAATAATTATGTGACACACACATAGCCATTTCACATGGAAGTTGCAGCACAATCATATGGCCTCCATTTTTTCCCCTTCATATCTTGTCTTTATCTTCCTCATTGTAGGCTTGAGATTCTATTTCTATGTTCAATAAATTAATAATTAATGATCAAATAGTTTTCATCCTAAAGGAAAATTGATAATAATAAACAGCTTTCTTTCTCTGTCACAAATATAAGTATAGAAATTCCTTGGACAATATGGAGGCTGCAATTATTTTTTGAATAATAATTGTAATTTGTAGTTTTTAGATTACATTTAAGAAACATAATTCAGCTGGAGAACACACATGTCTCGTAGCGAAACATCTAAGCTGTCCCAAAATTTTAAGAGAAAGAGATGCTTTCCAACAACTTGTGATGAAGAGAAGAGAAATCTCCAATGATTTAGCAAGCTGTTTGATGAATAATTAAACTGATGTTTTGTTTATTGTTTTATTCTTTAAGAATTTAAAAAATCAAATTCAAATTCTTGAGGGTTTTTTTCTTCAGTCAAGCTATGATGAGAACCAATTAGATGAAGTGACCTCGTCACATGCAATTGATTCTGCCAAAAAAAAAAAAAAAAAAAAAATTATTCAATGTCTTCTACCTAATTAGTTCCAACTTTATTTACTATGTTATCGAACCGCGACGGAATAATCCTGTAAATCATTAATTTGTGTTTGTTGTTTAATGAAATTAAGTAATGTAAAATAAAGGATTTGTTTTCAAATATAGCAAAATAAGTCAAAATACTTACAAATATGACAAAATGTCGACATTGATAGAATATTATCATTATTATTATCTATCAGCGATAGATATTATTGGAATATTTTTAAATATAGCAAAATGTCACTGTCTGATGAATAATGACATTTAAGTATATTTATAAATAAATTTGTTCATTTTACTATATACAAAAACAAATCTTTATAAAAGAGAAATGTCCTTAATGAATGGTAATTGTTTTTAATGTAATATGTATTTTAAAGAAGTTTCAACCCTACTGCCAAACATTTAAATTAGGCATTTCAATACCCAAGATTAAGGGAAGAATTGAAATGACTTTTAAAACATCATGGATACATATTCAAACTAGATTAAAAGCATTTTGTATAATGCAGCTGAAAAAGACAACCATAATTATGCTTATACCTTTGGATAAAACATTATGTATGTATAACATGTATATAGTATATACCTACTTCACTTCCAACACCCTCCACCGCCATCGGTCACCCACCATGGGCAACCACTGAATTTTTCCTCAGTCGAATTTCATTGTGGCCTACTATCGACGCCAAATCACTGCCATCTCATTATCGGTGATCACTCTCTCAACCACCACCCAATTATAGTGTTTTAAGTATAAATTTCAAGCTATTATTCATTGCATTTAATAATCATTCTTCGTAATAGTTTGACATTTGTAGAAGTATTTTGAGTGTACAGCAAACAAAATAAATTTACGTATAAAAGTAGTTTTGAAAAAAAATTTACCAAACATATAAGTGTTCTAAACAGTTTTTTGAAAAGGTATTTAAAAATATTAAATTCACTTTTTTCACAGACAATTTGAATAGACTGTAATTATGATTGAGAAGACAGCCAGCTCATGAGTCAATCTTACCAATTGCATCAAACTACCATAAACGAGGCCATTCTGAATTGTAAAGGCTCATTTGCACAATTGAGCAAGACCAATGAATGACTTATAGTCTTAAAACATATACGGAAGAAAAATTATTTGATAAGATAGATAATGAAATTATCCTGCCAACCTCGTGACCTATGAAATTAAGTTCAGTTTATTTAGGAATTTTTACAATTTCAAGTACAATCACCTAAACAAAACTTGGATCCACCGCTGCCTTTAGCATATTGTAATAGATAAATAATAGAAGTAAGCCCAAACATCGAGTATTCAGTGAAGATCACCTGATGTAGCATTTCTTCGGTCTGCTTGATTTAACTTTTTAAAAAAATTAAAATATTTTAAACAATTTTTATCAAAAGAGTTAAAATAATAATAATTTTAAACAAAGAAAAAAATAATTTTCTTCCCTAGTCCATCCAAACAATCAAGTTAAAGAGACTATTTAACTATAACAGAGAGTAAAGACCAGTTTGGCCAAGTGAAAGAAAGGAAGAGAACAGCCTGACAAAGATCTACTAAGATACATCCCGCTCATGTGTCTATAGATGAGACTAAATATTAGCTAAATAGACCATTACACAATTGGATGGCTAAAAATGTTTCAAACATCATTAATTTTCACTACATGATCTGTACGACTAAGCGATCACATGATGGTAGTCGCCATTTAACATCTCTTAACCAATTAGTTTAACCATGAATTCACCAAGTAGATCGAGCTTATTCAGTAAAGTGCTTTCTTTATCGATATTAGACAGATTATTCAACAGAACACAAAACTCAAACCAACCTTTCCCTTCACATGAGTGTAAAAAAACAAATTTGCTCTCAAAATTCAATCAGTAAATTACTAAAACTAAACTGATTGCCTACCATTCAAGAGTTAACTTTTCAAATTATAAGTTCAACTTAAAGCTAGAATCACGATTCTATTGCAACCTAAAATAAATGTCATCACCTACTTTATAATGTTTATAAAAATACACGTATTGGATTGAAGTTTCCGTAGTCAAAATACGTGAAACCTTCAATTTCGAGGTGGAAAACATGTAATAAATAGACTAGTTGAAACTAAGTCAAAAGTACCGAAAATTGGTATGCAATTATCCTCCACGTTCCATTACCAATCGAGATCGATCTGGAAGCTGCATCAAAGACACAATAACCGCCTAATCAATAGATTAAAGACATACATACATACCAAGTCAACTAAACGCATCCTAGATGCAAGCAGCATCTAACCGCATTGCCCTGCATTCCATGTCTAGATAGGAATGGAACAAAAGCATAAAATGACAAAAGCAGTATTAGCTCCTCACTTCCCCACTAGTTCATATACCAAAGTAGAGCAATAACTTGATTTCCGATTATGAAAAAGGATTTTTATCCTACTCTCATTTGGCCTAACAAGGACAATATAACTCCCGACTGCAGAATAATTATTTTGGCAGTACTTCAGATAATGCCTCCGGCTCCATGAATCTCACTATCCCATGTGTGTACAAATGATAGTATCCAATAAACTGAAAACTGCCAATTCCATTGTTGATCCTGGCGCTGCTTTGGAGGTATACGGGGGAGGAAGCCATGAATAATACATGTTAAATAATCCTGGAAAAGACCACACCAGGGGAACATACCATGGGCCTACTCTTTGTGACAATCATCTAAATAACTCTGGGAAAGACCACATTATAAATCTTGCAAAAAAGTCAGATTCTAAAAACTCAATGTGAGCTGCCCGTCCAATAATTGTGTTCAAATTCTTGCCATAAGCAGAGGTGTCAAAGTTCACATCACAACGCATGAACACTCTCTGTTCAGAGGAAGGGGCTCGTATTTGGTCCAGACAATCGTTCAGCATATCAAGGAATAACTTTCCTTTTCTTGAGTTGTCTATTGAAGCTGCCTGGCACAATTCAATCCGGGCAGAATGATATGGGACATAGCCATCCTGAGATATATGCAATGAATTAATACACAACCAAAAGAGCCAATACAGAACTGTACTACAGAAGTCTGAGTTCAACAAAAAGAATATGTAATGGAGGCATCTGAACAAGAAGATACCTGTGGTGATGAAAACAGGATTATGTGCTTGAAATTGTTCAACGTCTTTTGCTGAAAAAAGAAAACAAAAAAGTTACTACTAACAGTACCAATAGATGCCTGGAACTTCTAACCAGGATTGACCATAATAGCAGAAGCAATTTAAGTTAGAAAGAGTCTATGTATGTTATTCATTGGCATGCCCACTCGTTATAACGTTTTCTTATTTTATACCCAACCAAAAGTTCAAAGTTCAACACTGTTCCTCTTACTACTTGAAGATTAGAAATTCTGATCAATGTTAAATATCCCCCTCAGCAAAAGTCCAGAACACAGAGGTCGGAAGTTTCAAAGATTGTTCCATCCATAAGACCAAGTAGGAGAGAATATATTTAGAAAAATCATTACCTTACACAGCCTGTAGAAGAACGTATTTTGTAGATCAGGATCATCAGTAAAAGTCAGTTGATGAATACACTGAGTGCCCTTGAGCTTCTTCAAAAGCCACAGGCCAGAGTTAAATAATGAGTTTGAGCTGTAAAGATAACCCAAGTGTGGACCAGATATTGAAACATAAGTATAAAGATGACGATGATATGGCTCCATAATGCTTTCTGCACATTGCAAACAACAAAATCTAACATATTATGAACTTAAACTATCATTAACTAAATAATAATATAATATACTATAAACTTGAATAATAAAGAAAGAATGATACCACCTACCTGTTAATGCAGTTCTTATAATGACATTTCCAATGGAGTGTCCGACAAAACTAAGCTTAATATCCTGTAAACTCCCATATCTTGAAGCTTTATCCATTTTCTTTTTAACAAAAGAAATTACCTCTTGTGCCAGCCTCAGTCCCATTTCTCTGAAGTCCCCAGAAGTTTTCTCTTCATTTACTTCGGACATAAGAAATTCAATTTTGGGATCTATTAAAAGCCATTGATTCCGAACAAGCCGTAGATCAAGATGGTGACCCTACAAATTCATCAATCAAATGATTAAAGACAACATAATATGAGATGCAAACAGAATTTTTGTTCAAGATGTAGGAGGTCTGTTTGGCCCTACTTTGTTGAAGGAGTTTATTTTATTCCTTGTTTGCTTCATTTTGACTTTTTAAAACTCAAGGACGAGTTTTCTTTTTGGAGGGGTAGAATGATGAAGAAAGAATAGGGTTAACTGGGTAATATTCTAGGTTGCTTCCCCTTTTACCCCACTTATAATAAACTCTATAAATATGAGTCTCCCCCTCTAATATGGACACACATTATCATTCTAATAAAAGATTTACAAGCTTGATTCTTGGAGGATTAATCCTTGAGGCTACTTAGGCTACATCAGACTTCTAATAATCTCTCCTAAGCACCTTCAAAGTATAACAATTACTTGTTAGACATAGGCCCAATCATCCATCAATAAAGCAGAAAGGGCAGGAACGGTATTTCACGGGGGGCAAGTTAGTTAGGAATATTGGAGAGGTTTGTTAGTGAAGGAGGGAGGGGGCCACTGAGAGAGAACAGACCTGTGTGATAAAGGGACGGGGTATAAAGCTGTATTAGGGCATATACCATTAGCAAGAAAAGGCATACCTTTACATATAACATAATGTAATTTTGTTTCTGTCAAAGAGGGGTGGAACTAACTTCCCCATTGCTCTTTTATCAAAAAGGGGTGGAAAGGATGCATCACATCAATCAGATCTTCCTGTATTAATCTTTTGCAAAAAGGGATAGAGCACCTTTGGGATTTCTGCCTGCCTTCCAAATCGGATTGATGATTGGATGGTTGAAATGCTCAATGGTTGGAAGCTGAAAAGGAAAGCTAGAACTTTCTGGGGGTTTGCTAAGAGAGCCTCCCTATGGGGATGTTGGTTAGAGAGAAACAAATAGATGGCTGAGATGCTCCATGGTTGGAAGCTGAAAGGGAAAGCTAGAATTCTTTTGGTGGTTTACTATGAGAGCCCTTCCTATGGGGTTGCTGGTTAGAGAAAAACAGAAGGCTTTTCGAAGATAAGTAAACTGATTTCAAAACTTTTTGTGGTGACGACAGCTTTATGCTTCTTGGTGGTGTCAAACCAACAGCAAATTCTTTTGTAATTATCCAATTCGTTGATCTTCAACAATTGGGAGAATATTTTGTAATTAGCCCTCCCTGGGAGGGGGATCTGTCTTCACCTTCCCCAAGGTTGTACCTCCTCTTGCTTCTTTATATACATCTGATGTAGGGGACTTGGTGTTTACAGCTGTACTTTCATCTTTTTTTCTTATCAAAAATATTAAATAAATAAATAAAGTTGAATACAATTTGACAATTCAACACAAACTACCCAAATTTTCAAACAGAAACAGTGTCATTAATTAAATATTGAAAAAACTTCATCAAACTGTCAAGGGTTGGGGATGCTAGATTAGAGGAAGAGCCTGAGAGTCTAAGAAAAAGGTGTGTTCGATAAGCATCATAAATCTGAAGAACAATACTTGCCTGAAATCCATGCACAAAGACAACTATCTTCAAAATGCGACCACTCCTTTCTGGTACAGGGCCAGACAGCTTGTCTACGGCTTCAGAGCTTGGCTCACTGTCCTTCCCAATAGCATCTATCATGTCAAAATGCCTCAAGTATGAATTTTCACTAATTGAACGTCGAGGAGCATTCATGACACGCTCAATGATTACAATAGGGATTCGTGAAGGATCTCTAAATATATGCAGATCTTGGATACATCTATTATTTATCTGCAATGGAGCAGGCTAACTCATTCACAAATATTCTACATTTTGAGAACAGAAAAGAAATAAAGCATCAAATGGCCTAACTAACACTCACCCTCATTTGTAAAATACTTCGACGATGAAGCTCAGCTCTCATGGCTGCAGTTTGGGCAGGCTGATATATAAAAAGAAAAGCCAACAACAATCAATGAAAAAAATAAAAAAGAAGTAAATAAAAGAAGTCAAGAATGGGAGGTCAAAGAAGGTTTAAATGAAGTGAAAGTTTTTTGCATAGTAAATTATCGTCAACTTCTAGTGCAAATATGAAAGAGTACAGAAAAATAACCACTCACATCATCTGCCAACTTCCACAGACTTGAAACTCTTTTATGAACATTGCTTCTACGGATGGCAAGGCTTGAAGGTTCCTCCATTCCACTATTAATGTAGTGATGGGGCATCTCAACTTTAGAATAAACCATCCATATTGACCACTCAGCTCGCCTGTCCTTTGCCCATCCATCCCGTAGATATTCTAGAATCTTTGTTTTGTTAGCCCTGTGATACATTGATATCAGTGATTCAGCATAGAAAAACATGCATGTCCAAACCACATGTCAGAGAGAGAAGAAAGAAAACTATGAGACGGGATTTCCATGTACTGTATGTTTGTCAAACTACAACTTCCCTTTAGTAATACAAGTGTCCGTGTGACAATGCAGTGGCTGAACTGTCTCAAGTGTCTAGCATTTCAAATAATGAACCAAGGCTAACCCTAAAATACAAATACAAACCCAATATAGGTCTATTTCAGATATTCAAGGGGTTGAGAGGGAGGACCCTCTGCTGCGACCCATTTGAAGTGGACAAGTCACCATAATGACTTTATTTTTATATGAAAACTTACAATAATAATAAGCCAGAAATAAAGGCCTTGAAATTATGAGAATTTTCAACATGTGCACGTGCATAAGTAAAAACCACTCTCTCACTCGTGTTAGGCCAGGTGAGAAGGCACTTGATAGGGGATGATCAAGCAGAGCCAAGTTTGCTTCATGACTAACAGAAACCTCCTCTATTATTGATAGTTAGAGAGAGTTTACGAGTTCCCTACCTATCCATGCACCTTACTAACTAATGTAGTCAAGTTCTTGGAGGATCCATGAATTCAAATGTTATTAGAATACTACCTCTTACAACTTGGGGACCCTTGGTCCTAATTTAAAGGCTACAAACTAACCTTTTAGCCATTGGCACAGTAACTAACGGATGACAGCAGTAAAACTAGAAGATCAAACCAACCTTTTAGTCATTGGCAACAGTAACCAACCGATGACAGCGGTAAAACTAAAAGATCAATAAATTACAGTGAAAAAGCTCCGCCGGCATTAGAGTTGAACCCATTGACATGCTCTCTCAATATAAACAGCTTCAAAAGGTGACTTCCTTGTAGGCCAGTTGCACATGTTCGGTGGTAGAGCTGAACCCATTGATGTGTTTTGTCCCCACAAAAACAACGAATTAAATTGCCAAGTGTCTAACTGAGCACAAGGGCATTACAAAAACAAAACAAAAAAACAAAAAGCTGCAGCTTTACAAAAAAAGGGGCTGCTATACAAGATAGTGCCTATAGGATAATTACAAAAGGTCTTTGAAATCAAGGCCGAAAACATAAAATCTAACTAGATCCCTCTCCAACCCTCTAAACACTTGGTTATTCCATTCCCCACCCCAACAAGCCATAAGAAACGACCTTCTCTAAAGGGAAGATGGAGGAATTCCCCAATCAAAACAGTGATATTCCTGTGTCAAGCAAGCAAGCAATTAAACATTTGGAAGAAATAAGCCCAAACAAATCTCCCAACCTCGCATCTCCAAAGAATATGGTCAAGTCTTCCTCCGCCTTTTGACAAAGAATACAACAAAACTGCCCAACTAACAAGGGCATCTTCCTCAAAACCCGATCCATTGTGTTAGCTCAACCATGTAAAACTTGTCAGGTAAAAAATTTCACTTTTCTCAGAATATTGGTGTACAAAGGGCAAGGACGTAGTCAACACGAGCTGACACCTCATAAATACTATTAAACCTCCAAAAAGAAAAAAGACAAACTCACCTAAAGGAAAAAGGTCTATCAAACTACTAAAAAAGGATTTACACAAGAATTCTTCGAAGGATTGGGGTCCACACCCACAAATTCTTCTCCCAAGCCTAAATTTGTACTCCTCAAACAAAGATAGAAGAGAGACAACATCCAGCTTCCCAATTGGATAAAGAACGATGAAACACAAACAAAAAACAATAAGAGCCCCCTCCAAACTAAAAGTTCAGACACCAAACAATTTTTAAAGGAAGACGAATGATCAAAACAGGAGTACGTTGCTTTCCCCCACCCGCTGATCTTCCCAAAAGTACGTTGCTTTCCCTCTCCTGCCACACATAAAACTAGGTGAGCAAAAGAAAGGAGCTCCTTAGAAATATCCTTCCATAAGTTCCGGTACGTGCCTTTAACCCCACTCAACAGCCACATAAAAGGATGAGGATCATACTCACTAGAATAATCCTCTGACGAAGGGAATTAGTAGAAGGGAAAAAGGTACGCCTACTAACTTTAGAGAGGAAAAAAAAGATCTAAGAAGCTAATCTTTCCTTACTTTATCTACCACAAAATTCCAAGAAGATAAAGAGATAAAGATTGGGTTTACTACCGAGAAGACGACCAAGGTAAGAAGGAAGAAAACTGAACTTCACAACCCACCACATCTAACCCTACTGAGCTTCTCATCATCAAAATTAAGCCCCGTAACTTGGCATTTACTCCAATTAGTCTTCAACCAAACATATCTTCGGAAAATACAGAAATGTGATTCAAAATTAAGAATAAATCCTCATTTCCGGAGCAAGAAAAAAAAAAGTAGCATCAACAAATTGAAGGTGGGAAAGAGCCACCCTCACATTTCCTACCTCAAAGGTCTCAAGGATTTTACCAACAACACATTTAGACAAAATACTGCTTAGGATATCCACCACAAGAAGGAACAAAAAGGGGGGCAAAGGGTCTCTTTGTCTAAGACCGCTCATGTCCAAAACTTTACCATTAAGGCTCTCATTAATGAGGAAAGAAACTCATACAACTCTACATCCACATCCTCCACTTATATCTGAAGCCCTACTTATCCAAAACCTAATATAGAAATCCCAATCCACAAGATTGTAAGCTTTTCCAAAATCAATTTTAAAATCAATCCTTTCTTTTTTATTCTATAATCCTCGTTTGCTTCATTAGCAATAAGGGTTTGATCTAGAATCTGTCTCCATGCAATAAAAGCCTTTTGCAACTCAAAAATCGTCGATGGGAGAACTCCTTTAAGGTGATTGGCCAAGATTTGGTAAGAATTTTATAAAAACAGGTGATAAGATTGATAGGCTTAAAATCCTTAAGCTTGTTAGCATTCTCTTTCTTCAAAATGTGACATACAAAAGTTTTAGAAGTAAAAGTATTCAAGATGCCCTCTCAGAAAAGATTCTTAAAAACGTTTTCCAAGTCCCCCTTTTTTATCTTTGGGAGTGCAAATGTAATCAAAGGACTGAAGTTCTTTGGTCAAATCTAGAAATATTTCGACGTCGAATTTTTTGTTTAAGGTGAGAAGATTTACTTTTACTTTCTAGTCGAAATTCTATGAGAAAAATCTTTAAAAACATTTTCCAAGTCCCCCTTCTCTGCATCCAACTTTATACAATCAACAAACTCCCCAAAATTTCCACTTCCACGCTTGTCACAAACATTAGAACTAATTAACAAAATGATAGTGCAATTTGAAAATACAGGTAACTACTTAAGTGAAAAGCACTCTATGTTTTAATTTGATGAAATAGGCATAATACTCCCACATAGAATTTTACTAATTCATTTCGCATCACTTACTATATACTATATGGTACCTTTCATGAAACCAAAACTATTGTTGTCAAACTTGTCATAGAAAATTGACCCATTGTAAGTGTTGATATTCTAATGATTGACATACTAATGAAAATTACTAATTTTAAATTCATAAATAAAATTACTAGTTTAAAACTCACATATAAAATTACTATTCTAAAATTCACACGACATCATTCTATAAATATTTAGTCAATATAAGGACTTGATTGAAAAAAGAAAAAAAAAATCAATATATAAGGGGTCAAACTTAAACCTTTAAAAGATTAGGGGCCGAACTGGGAAAAGAGTCAAACATTAGGGACTAAAACATATATTTAGCATTTCGAGTATGACTAGTGATTTTTCCAATTATCTCGAGCTGTTCAATTTTGCATTGTACCAATAAATACTGTAAGTACCCAATTGATTTGAGATATATATTGACTTCACATCCAAATTTCAAATTATGATTATCAGCAGTAGCAACAATATGAAGTAAAAGCAGTACCTATGGAACTTCAGAAAGGTGCTCCATAAATATAAGAGTTGATCACCCAGTGAGTGAAAGTGGTGTGACATATGACTTCCTGCTCTTGATTGGTGCAATCGGTCACCACCGTTAGTCCTCTGGTAAAAGAAACGAATGGGGAAAGAAAAAGAATCACAACACAAAATTTAATTTTTGAGGAGAGAGAGAGAGAGAGAAACAAATTCAATTGTATGCTGCCTGAAATAAAGCATGGACCTCAAGGCCGTTTTGTGGCTTGCCTTGTCTTGAGACTTCACCCTTTACTTTATCCATTTTTGAAGGCATCAAAACATCAGCATACTTTGTATCATCCATTCCAGATATAAAATCAGTAAAATCAACCGCTTGGTCAATAGCTTTTCCAAGATTTTGAAACTCCTCAAGTAGAATATCACGGGCAGTCAATAATGCTTTAATAAGTGTGACCTCTTTCTCGTCCCGTGATGCCCCTACCTGGATCAATACCCAACCCAACAGTCAGCGTCTGAAGATAATTTTTCTATAAGCAGAAAAAAAACAACATTTTAAATATGAAGACAACGTAGGCATGTCATTATAGTAAATGTATATATAAGTAAACAGGGGCCTTTTAGTCCTTTGTTTTAATTTTACTAAAAAGTCTTGTAGGCCCATAAATTATATATATTTAACTCTGGTGTAAAGAATTGAGTTATTCTCCTATATTTGGTCTCACATTAATATGGTATCAAAAGACTAGGTCTTTTCCTAAGGCAATTAGGATTTTGTGAGCAATTTCGGGATTGGAAAACTACCTAAGAGTGCTAATTTTTTGTCACTACGTGTGGCAGGAAGCCACCTCCTCTTATCCCAAACACTGGCATGTGAGGGCATATGAGCAACCAGAATCTTCTCTAGACACCGTAGTCTGTCTTTTCTTGGTATTTGCAACTCATCGGTGTGATTATTTTGGTCAAAATGGGCTCAAGTTTGAAGTTGTTTCAAAAGAGAATTGTATGTTCCAAAGCTTGTTTGGTCATTTGGTTCTGATTTCATGGATTTAGATTAAATTGTGTATTTCTCCCTTCTTCGCTAAATTATGGTTGAACAAAAGCCTGTGGTGATTATTTTGGTCAAAATGGGGTCAAATTTATGCTACTAGGGAATTAAGCACGAAATTCCAGAATCTTCCTTGAGATGCCTTTTGGGATTTGGCTATGCTTTTTTGCTTCTACTTGGTCTTCTATCTCTAAAAAAATATTTGTAGTTATAGCCTAATTTAGACTTACACCAATTGGACCTATTTTTTGTAATTAGTCATGTGTGGGGATATCTCATCTCTCCCTCCTTTTGTACTTCTCTATTTTGATAATGGAAGTAATGTTTCTTATAAAAGATAAATAAATAGAGGTTTTTTTTTCATCTAGTACAAAATGGTTAATACTTAATAGTCTTCCCCCCACTTATTTTCCATTTTTTTGTCATTTACAACCTTTTTTTTTAACAAGAGACTAAATTTTTCATTGAATAAATGTAAAGAGACTGGTGCTCAAAGATACAAACTCAACAAGGGAGTGAATCTTTCTATCGAGTTGGTCTTTTAGGCCCTTTTGTATTTCGTTTTTCTCAATGGAAGTTTCTATCTCAAAAATTTCTCAACAGAAAAACAGTAGGAATTAATTGTGAGGGAAAAGTTGTGTTAGTCTGATTTGAATAATTGTATAGTTGTTTTATATAACAAGACAAAAGAATATAGTATTGCAAGACTAAAATGAAGATCGCCGTCAATTGAATTCAAGATTTCTGAAAGTGACAACGATTATCTTTCTTGCTATTCTGGGAAATTCTGAAGCTTATACTCTAAAGGCAGTAGAGAACGCATACTTTAATGCAAATAGGGAGGTTAATGACCATATTAACTACAAGTAAAACCATTCATCCTCAAGCAGAATTTAGTGAAGAACGTGCGTGGTCATCATGAAAAATAATAGAACCTAACAGAATTAAAATTTACAGAAGTGAAAGACAGGAAGAAGAATCAATGCCATATACACTTCAACAAAATTACATCAACCTTCAAGCAAGGGCAAGGATCGAATTAAATAACTGTAGAAAAATCAGTTGTATACCTGATTTTGTGGATCAAAATGTCTAGCAGCAAGATTTTCCTTGCGTGGATCACTAGAATAGATGATTAGACTGGATTAGTTGACTTATTCAATAGTTGAAACCCAGCTTATATAATAGTGAGGCCCCCTACCACCCAAAAATATAAAACAATGGAACTGACATACACCAATACAAGCCCTAAAGAGGTGACAAGAATGAGACACCATTTCAACATATAGTTCATAAATGTCAAGATCATATCACAAACCTGGATCTTTTTTCCGGAGTATAAGAACGTAGTAAGCAAATGTGAACGCTTACATCAACAAGCACCGCGTGGAATGCATCAAAATGTACTGGACAATACGAATGTAATCCAAGTAGAGCTTTAGGAGGAATCCGAAATTCATGTACTGCAGCAGGAGAAGCATCCAAAGAGGCCTGCAATTCTGGTCTGTATGGTGCACATCAATCATTACAGGTATCCGAATTTTTATTATAGAACTATTGTAATGCAAGATTACTAAAATGGCTTTGTGATTTGACCTCAACTAGTTGAGCAAGCGCCAAATCATGCATTTATGTCAACTCACCCAGCCTCCAATATTGGAGCATACATAAGCTCAAACTTCAAAATAACGGCAGAAGTGGATGGAGCCTGCAAAATGTTTGGTCCATATCAAATATGTTCTCTTCTAACCACAAAAGAAAAGAGATATAGATCTGAAATGATATGGCATCGAATTAATTACATGGTCGTTTCTATTCCTCATAAGAAAATTGTTTTAACCTAAGAAGCACGAACACTTTAGTTAGTTTGGCTAGTGTGTCCGCATTTGTGTCGGACACTTGGACACTCCAACACTTAGTTGAATACCTATTGAACACTTGTTGGTGCAATAAATTTTTTAGACACTAGTTGTACAAAGTCAAAGTGGGCCCAACATTCATTAGGCATGCATCAACCACTTGTTAAGTATACTAAATCAACACATTTTGACAAAAAATAATAAAGTTTGTAAACAAAATACATTAAAATAACTTTTTAAGCATATAAATGCATAAACTCCCTGACTTTGAAATTCCCTAGTATAAAAATGATATATATTTTAATAAATGTGTATTTGTCATGTCTATGTTCTAGATTTTAAAAAGATGATGTGTCACTTTGTCCGTGTCATGTCATATCCATATCTCGTATCTGTATTCTTATTTCTTAGGTTACAACAATTTCCAACGGATGAATCCTTGCAAATTCTTAAACAAAAAATGTTACTATTCAACTTATTTTTCTGTGGGAAAATTTTCTATTGTCAAGGTGAATAATTAATAAGATAAGTTAATTTTTTCAAGAAAATTTTACCTTAAAAATAGCCTAAGAACCTGTGCCAATAAGATATAGGAAAACCAAAAATAGTGACAAAGCCCCTAGTTGCCAAGGGAAGAGCAAGATATGCTCCCCAACTTCAGAGTTTTTCCTTATCATTAATTAAATATATCAAATTTTACAACAAAAAAAGGACTTCAAATATGGTCATTTCAAGGGAAGAAGATTAACCAAGATAGATTGCATTAGTAAAAGGACAGAATACACTATAAGGGAAGGGGGTGTAGAGAGAAATTCCTACCTCATACTTCACAAGGGGGAAATTGAATGAGATCATAATGGACAAAAGTATATCCTGTCTTGCATACTTGATCTTGAAAGGCTGTGTAGAGAAACTGTTGTCTGTATCATCAATCTTCCATACTCCATAACTATTACCAGATCCCAGATCCGGTGCTGCATCACAAGCAAATTTGATAAGCTATTTAGTACCAATAAGACATTGCTAGAAAAAGCACAATCATAAAAGGTCGGTACTACATAGTAAAAGGTCTCAAACCAGTGCTCAGCGAGCTAGATTAATTTAACTTGTCCAATTATTTCATGATCACTCAGTTGAGATTACTGCTAGATCACAACACAGCCTCCCATGCATCACCAATTAGCCTAGTGTACAACTGAAATAGATAGGTTACATCACACATTTGATGTCTAAACTTTTAGATTGAGTCTATTTAGTCCCTAAACTTTTATGATCGAGCGTTTCTAATAGAAACATTAGGTATGCGAGCATGCTCATTAGCAGAAATTTAATAACCAAACAGTTAGCGAAAATACCTTCATACTGAACAACTCTAGCTGGTGTTCCAACGGAAGTATACTCGCTGTCTTCCCATCTCATGGTAAGTTTAATTTGGTACCATCTAAATGGAGAAATAGTCGAAAATAAGTAGCTGCTGCTTAATGTAGCCAACGATAAGTAGAAAAGTCATTAAAAATGCAAATGACAAACCCTTGCTGGAAGAGGTCGAGATTGTGAAACCTATGAATGTAAATAGCAATTTCCTGCAGAGTGTCCAACATAGCCACCGGCTTAACTTTGGCCAGACGTGGCTTTGCATCAGGTGGCCTCTTCACCGACCGCACTTGATAATTTAGACCAATGAACCACCCTAGATTATGGAACATGCGTGGCTCGCCAATGCAACGTTCGTATCCCTCTTCATCAAGTGCTATATGTGATCAAATCCAACCCCCCCACATTGTCCTAGCTTCCTGTCACTCCGCCTATATCCCCTGTTCACTTCACAAGCCTCTCTTCAGAATTGAAAACCTTCGTTGAAATGTGGGATAAGTTGTAGCTACGGGCTTCGAAGCAGCCACCGATTTCCAAATTCTAGTTCAGTTAGAGCTACGGGATCATCAACAACCAGATAAAGATGTAGACACGAATCGAGATTCTAGTTTAATAGGCGAAAAAAGTTCAGATCCTCGGATCTATCGCCACATCGCACAGCAATCAAAGATTGAGTGAGATGATACGCGCAGAGGATGCTCGAAAGCCTCCGCGGTCTTCCGTCGGTGGGCGGCGGTTAGAAAGGGGGAGGAGGCGGTGGTGGAGGCGGCGGAAGGGCGGAGGGAAAAGTGAAGAGGACGACGATGAGATCCGAATTAGGAGGAGGAATGTCGGTCAAAGTGGGGGGAGAAATGGTTAGAAGTGAAAACGACGCCGCATGGAGAGAAATTGGATTGGCCAGCAGCTGGGCCGCATTGAGCCTGAGCCTGAGGAGGCTCTCATAATTGTTTTGTTTGGAGGGAGAATTTTGTCATCGTTGGTGGGCCATTTGTCTCGCGACAACAGCGCTTCGTCCGTGACTCCAGCCGCAAATCTTGAAAACAGGAGATTCGTTTTTAAATTTTAGAATTCCCAATGTTTAACCAAGTTTCAACGTCTTTTTTTTAAATATAAATACATTTTTAAAAAAATTACTACATACATTAATCATAGATATTTGAGTGTATAGTTCAAGTGGCTTAAAGTTTGTAGGTCAAAAGTTTGTTTTTTCTACTCCACGTATTAAAAAAAATAGATATATATATTGGCATAAGGTTAACATAAGGCAAAAAAATTGTGGATATTGCAAATGGGGCCACATTATTTGAATTTCGCAGACCCTAAACCCTTAAAAAATTATAAAGTTTGCATTTTTAGTACAAATTGTGTAAATGATTGACGTAATATATGGGATGAATCACTTTATCAAGTTTTTTCTCTGCACTGTCCCGCTGCATGACCACTTGCATCATTCATCAACTCAGAGAGCAAGTCCCAACTAGGCGATGATATGATAGGAGCAGTAGCTAACTCTCTCTTTTGGACAAATATCAACATCTTACCTATGGCTAAGAAAGGTCTTCTTTGGATTATGGGCAATTCCTGGTTGGCCTCGTAGTCGAAAATTATGAAGTCAACATGGGAATATGAACTTATCAACCTGCACCATAATATTTACAATCCTACCTTTAGAATAAGTAATTGACCTATCATCAAATTGAAGTGTCACTGTAGTAGCCATAGCCTCTATCACTCCAAACTTTTGGTAATGCATCTAGTTTATTTTGACCCCAAGATTACAAGGAGGTCTCCCCAAGTCTTCCTCCGATAGAAACATGAACAATAAATGATCTATTGTCCTTAACTTTTGGAATGATCATATCCTTTAAGATAGCACTACACTCCTCTGTTAGAGCAATTGTCTCCTCTATTAGAGCAATTGTCTCATATTCTCCCAACCTCCTCTTCTTGGTCATAATGTACTTGAAACTTTTATATAACTAGACACACATGTTCCAAAGCTTCAACCAAATATATATTTATTTGAACTTGTTTCAACATCACAAAAAAATTATTAAACTAAAATTCATTTTTTTCGTTTGAACTTTTGTGAAAATTTTAAATTAAAGAATAACATTGGCACATCTCGATGGTTCTAAAGTTTTTGTGTTAGAGACTTCCATAATCTCCTCTTTTATCTTTCATTGTTACTCTCACTCGCACCTCACTACTTTCATTCTCTTATTCGCTAACAAGTTATGACTTGTTTTTTTTTTTTTTTTGCTTTTTGACAACACCCAAAAGGTGGTATATGACTCAGCTTAAATCGTGCTTGTTCTCATGTGTTTACATGCTTATTTGATTATTTTTGTAGGTGTTGAGCATTTATGAGATAGATCAATCGTTTGTGCAAAAATTGAGCTAAAACAAAGCATTTAGAGCCTCAAATCAGTAACAAAATCAGAGAGGAGACAAAATTACCAAACTGCTCCTAGGACCAACGTTGCAACGTCAGTCCTCGACATTGCACAACGATGTTGGACAAAAGCCTTGTGTTACGACACTACATTAGAACTCTCAAGTGTGATGACCAAGCAATGTATATCGGCGCTACGAGGAGCTGTGGCTTTTTGGGATAGCGTTGCAATGCTATAAGTAGTGTCACGCATTATCAACCTATTATAAATAGTTATTTTCCTCTCTTAAGTCAAATAATCTTCAAATTCAACATCTCTATTTCCATTGTATTCTCTATGTGTGTTTGGTACTTTGGGTGTATTTTGGCTACCTTAAACCTTAATGATTGCATTTGGTGGTGGCTAACATAAGTTTTCTAGTTTAGGATTATGATAAAAACCCAACTGTATTTGGTTATGAGGAGTGCTTAAACTCTAAATTTCTCATTGAACACATGTGAATGTGATTATTGATATAATTTCAATAAATCACTTACATGCTCTTAATTCATGTTTGGCTTAATCACTCTTGCATGTCTATTTTACTTTGCTAAAGATTTAGCTCATAACCCATGATTGTTATGTCGTAATGTTGCGTAGCATAAATTGAAGGATGCTTGTGTGTTAACTAGTGATATGATTCACGATCATTACATAATCAATTTAGATTAAGAATGAAATGGGTTATTTTACTTAGGTATTACCTAGTAATAAACCTTCTTGGCTTTTCTCTCATCTTAATGCAGGTTTTGGTTTCCATGGAATGTTATTGTGCCTAATTAATCGAGCACGTAGTATGAGTTTCTTAATTAATAATGAGAAAAATACATTTTTGGTCCCTGAGTTTTGAGGAATAGGCGTGTTTATTCTTCGAGTTTTAAATTGGTCAATTTAGTACTGAGAATAAGTTCAAAAGGTATTTCAATTAAAAAAATCATTAAATTGGCTGAAGTGGCAAATTGACTTGAAAAAAAAAAAAAAAAAAAAAAACTTTTTTTAATCTTGCTCTCAGTTCTCGTCTTTCTCTCCCCCTTCTTCGTCTTCCATCTTTTTCTCACTCTCTCCTTCCTGCTATGCTAAATTTCCAGAAAAATTGAAAAAAATATATGAAATCTTTCATTGTTTTCTATCTCTTCTGCGGCTAAACTTCCAGAAAAATTGGGGAAAAAAAAATTCGAAAATTAGTGTGGTAGGTTTTGAGGAGGCCGGGAACATTGAGATCGAAATTGGTCTGGTAGGTTTTGAGGGCAGATTAAAGGAGAGGTGAAATTAGGAGAAGGGGGAATGTAGCCTTAAGTACTTAGATGTATATTTTGGTACAATTTAAGTAGATTTTCCTTTCCATGCGTATTTTGTACAATTCCCAAAAAGTAAAGAAAATTTTAGATACAAAACCAAGATTATGAAGTAGGGGAATTGAGAACGTGTTGGGGAAAGTGAGAGAAAACTCGAGGGACAGGAGGCCTGTGGATTTCATTTTCTTGTTTTGTTAGAGGGAGTTGGGGAAGAGATGGAGACTGGAGGGGATATTCTCATAGAGTTTTGCGAATATTTTTCCAATTTTTTTTGGAAGTCTAGCCCGGGTCAGGGAAAGGTAGAGAAAAGAATGAAAGAAGATAGTTGAGAGAGAAAGACGGAAGACGAAGAAAGGGGGAGCGAAAGAAGAGAGATGATAATGTTTCGAAAATTGAATATAACACCAACATACTACGGGTTTCGAAAATTGAAAATGTTTTAAGTGCAACGATTTAAGAGAAAAAATGAAACTTAAGTGCAGCATTGGTGAAAAATGACGAAGAAAACAACATTTCATAAAAAATGACGAAGAAAACACCATTTCATAATAGTTGAAAATGAGAGTTAAAAAAACTTTTTTAATTCTAAACTTTTTAAAGTGTGAAAAAACCTTTTATCTTCTAACATTACCATATTAATTATATGTTTATAATTAAAAGTTATAGATTAATTAATTTAATATTTATATTTAATCAATAATGGCATATTGTGTAAATAAGTAAAATAAATAATGGACAAAAATGTCCAAAAAAGTTGTTCCAAAATTCTACCCTTTAATATATTATAGATGGTTGGAATTAGATATTGTAAATTGCAGCAATATCAACTTTTTTTTTTCCTTTGCTTTTGAAACCTATGACTAATTTGACACAAACACAAAACTTTTTAGACCAAAAGTGTAATTTATCTAAACATTTTTAATAGTTTAAAGCTTTTTTGAAACACAATATCAACAAATATTGTTCTATTTTAATTTTAAAATATGAGGTCTCATTTGCTAACACATCCTTGTATGATAGTCATTAAGTTTTTCAAAATTATATATACATATGTTACAACTTCTTTGCCAATCATTTTCATCTTTCAAAACTAAGCACTTGAATTCTTTACCAAAATCTAAAAATATAAATAAGTTTTTTTTTTTTCAAATTATTTCATGGTTTTTGAAAACAAATCCTAAACAAAATAAATAAATTCGTAGATGAGTGCATTGTTTATAAACTTTAACTTTAAAAGAAAATCAAATAATTATTGGATCTAAATGTTAATAAAAACGATTGACAAAAAAAAAAAAAAAAAGTGAAACAAAGTTAATGAAATTAAAATTTTGGTTTTGTATACATGTCAATTAAATTGGGTAGGTCAATGTAATTTATGATCTCCCATTCTAACTAAGGAATTCTTTTTTTTTTTTAATGGAACTTGGAAGAAAAAAAAACAATCAATATGAAAAACTTATTTGGAAATTTCTAATTACTCGTTTGTGATTTAGATTGTAATCGTAATTGGACCGCATTGTAAAGAGAATGAGTTATAGTGGTAATCAAAATAACCTCTGATTGTGTTTACTAATATGTAATGGGAATGAGCTCAATCGTAATCGAAAACTTATCAGTGGTGTTTACTTTTCTCAGTAATGGAAATGAAATTTGAATGATTACCAAAATGTCATTTTGTATTTTTAATTAATTTTATGATGCTCTATTTATTTTGTTATACTTATACATTTTTTTTTAATTTTGTTTAGTAATTAAAATTTTATATTTAAAAATTTTAATACCTAAACAAAAAAATATATATGATTTTACAAAATAAACAACAATCGTTTTAAGTTCCATTAATCTAATTACAATTTTAATTTGGTTGTTGATTTATTTTTTTAAAATAATCTTGATACGAATATTTGTAACATATATTTTTCTCAATGATTGTATATATATTTTTAAATAAAAACTTTAATTATATAAAATCTTAAACTAGAGCAAGAAATACCTTACGTGTTTGGTTTTAGCCATAGAGCTAGCATAGGAGCAAAGGCAAGTTCAGGCAGGACCAAGATGGAAAGCAAGAGAATAATTGATCAAAGAAATTGCAAGTAAACTAGAACTCGAATTTGAGATTGGAAGCCAAAAAAATAATAATAATCTCATCTTGTAATCTTAAAACCAGCATGAAAAGTACCTAGCATGTATGGTTTTGGCCACAAAGCAAGAGTTGGAGCACAAGCAAAATGAAACCTAAGCAAGAGCGAGATCAAGCAAGAGCAAAAGTAGGATGGAGAGCGAGAGAGGAGTTGATTGATAAATCACGGATCAACTAGAACTTGAATTCAATATTGAAAGCCCAATCTTCATAGATTTTGATTGTGTTTAAAAGATAACAAGGAAGGAGTGGTTTAATATAGAGATTGAAAAAGAAGAAAGCGAAGGATTCATGGAAAGTGCTAGGATGGGGAGGAAGAAAGTGTATAAAGCTTGATATTTTTGTTTTTGTTTTTTTGGAAAGAAAAAGGATAGAGAGAGTGAATTTGTTTGGAAAAATTAAGGGAGAGAAAGGGAGGGGGAAGGGAAGCGAGGGTGCGTGAGGGAGAGGATAGAGGGAGAGCTAAAAAAAAAAAAAAACACTTTCGGTCATGAAATTTGAGGTTAGTATTTACTTGGTCCACAAGGAGGTGTTTGTGGCACCAACTTGAAGTTGGTGGGGTGGAGGGCTCGTTTGATAATATTCATGTTTCCCATTTCTTGTTTCTTGTCTTCTGTTTCTTCTTTTTTTAGAACAAGAAATAGGACTATGTTCAATAACTATTTATGTTTCCTGATTCTTGAAACAATAAATAAAAACATAAATTTGTTTGATGACTATTTCCCGTTTCTTGTTTTTTTTTTAACAAAATAATATATATTAAGAAGAAAAAAAAAAAGACATGTCATACATTAAATATCGAAAAATATATTATCAAAAGTTTATGTTATCTAATAGAAGTAAAGTTTTGATGACAATTAAATATAATAACAAAGTTATATCATTTCCTTCATATGTTGCCAAACTTTGATTGGTACTGTCATCTCTAACTCGAGTTATTTGTCTTAAATGATGTCGAGTCAAACCGAACTTAAATATATAATTATGTAAATGTCGTGGTTGCAAAATATTAAAGTTAAGCTAAATGAATGTTTTAGTCGGCAAAATTTATATATTGTAAAATTTTATTCAATTTTAGATATATTAAAAATATTAGAATTAAAATAATATATAAACACACATTACAAAATTTAATATTAAAAGTTGAAATATAAAAAATTTTAATATACGTATTGAAATTAAAAAAATATATAGATCTAGAATTTTAAAATTCAAAATTAAAATAAAATATAAATATAATAGAATTATTTTTTAAATAGCAAAATTAAAAATAAATAAATAAAAGAAAAAAGAAAAAAGTGGTCATTTTGGGAGTTGAAATTTTAAATATAAAAAAACTAATATACATATTAAAAATTAAAATAAAAAATAAAAAATAAAAATTGGAAATGTCCAAAAAAAAAAGTTGAGAATGACTACTTGTGGGAATGGTAAGATAGAAATAAAAACAGAAATGGAAGAAACTACTTTTTGTTTTTCAATTTTGACTCATTTTTTAGAAATGTTTCTCGATATTTAGAAACAAGAAACGAGAACAATTATCAAACAAGTCCGTTTGCTAAAAAATGAGAAACAAAATAGAAAATAGGGAACGAGAATGTTATTAAATGGGCTGGAGTAAGTGAATTTGTGTGAATAAATTAAGAGTAGTTTGGACTAGTTAAATTCCTAATTAAAGTGATAGTGGGGGTAGGTTGTTTGCCTGTCTGGTGTGAAAAGAGAAAATGTAGAAAGATTAATGAATAAAAATAAAGGTGCCATAATTAAAAGAAAAATAACAAATGTCAAACAAGTCTAGCTTAGGGACTTGGATTCAATCAATTGTTAGACTAATCATAGGACCCAAACAAATGTCCCCAATTTATTAATCTAGATTAGCTTTCAATCAAACTAACTAAATTAAATATTTGGTTCAATAGGCCATAAAGACTCGCAATGCTTGCATTAGGCTAGATGGATAATTTCCAAGACACACAATTAAGTTAGATAGTCTAACTTAATCACATGATTTAATTCTAAATTCTAATTAGAATGTGCATGCTAATCACTTTGGAACAACCAGCTAATCTAACATGCACAACCCTAACCTTGCTACTACTAGACGATTTTAATGAGATGCTTACGTATTGCAAAGCAAATCTTAACAAACAATATGCAACTAAATAAATGTGTTAACTCATCAATAAACACATATTGATTTAACTTTAAAAAAACCTCATAAAGTTTACATCAAAATGACCTCAAAATTTAGACCAAATCCTCACAATCAAAACAATTGGATTTATCCTAATTTTAAGCTAGAAGACTTACCTACTAGTTAATGGAAACTCCAAGGTAGCCAAGTTATAACCCAAAGTATCAAAACAAAGAAAGTACAGTAAAAAAGAGGAAATGGTTCGAGAGAGATAAGATGAATCGAAACTTAATTGACATAAAAGAGGAAAGAACATATATACAACAAGTTGCTAGTATAACAATGTTGGTGTGTAGTGTTATGATGCTACTCCAAAAATCTCCAACCCACGTAGTGTCGACCTAAGTTGCTTGATGATCATACTCGAGAGCATCACAATGTTCTCAGGTAGCATCAATCCACGTTGTCTCATTGAACTTTGTAGTAGTTTCTTTCCATCATTTGTGTTGGGCTCATTTTCAGTTTGTTGATTCTAAGACTTGATCTTGAAGTTGTTTCCAGTTTTATTGGGATGGATGGATCGATTTTAGGGTTAGCTAATGTGACTCTAATACCAAGGAAAGCAATAAGATTAAAGTGGTCGGTTAAGTAAAGTGGAGTTCAGTTTTTGTGAAGAATATCTTGTTCATTCAAAAGGAGCTTCTCCACTTCATATGGAGGGATAACTTTTAGAGATACAAAACTAAAAAGAAGACAAAGCTTTAAAATAAACTATAAAATAAATAAATAAAATTGTTTGGGGTGGAAGAGATAAATTGGAAGTCTAAACCTCCACAAATTCTAATCAATAACGACAATTTAAAAAAAAAATGAATACAAGTTAAATTGACGATATTGGACGATATTTAATCTATTTAGTCGTGGAAATGAGGAATTCAAAAGATTTGGATTTGGAGAAAAGTTAACAACTCACTAATTATAGTACCATGTAAACTTAACTAACACAAGCTTGACAAATGTTTATTTTAGTAATGGAAACATTTAGAAAATACATAATTAATGTATTTATTTCTACTGTGTAATATTTACTCCAATAATTAAAGAAGTCCAAGGGGCATGGTGGAGTTAGGACGGGTTCCCTGCCCTCGTCCTCACTCTCTATTCTGCGAAATTCCCATTTAACTTTAGTAGAAATTTTTTTCACACTTTGTTTTTATTTTATAAAAAACAATTAACTAAATAATTACTATTGGAATTTTTTAAATAAATTAGTTATTTTTCTCACTATTTTTTAAATTTGAAGACAAATTACTCAAATTTTCTATTAGAAGAAATAAGTACCTGTCGATATATTTATATATATACTATAAATTTAAATGTTCAAATTCAAACATATTTATTGTATTGACTATTAAATAATAAAACTTGAAATTTAAATATAATATTTATATGAGATGTTTTCAAATATAGCAACATGAGTCAAACTATTTACAAATATAGAGAAATTTCAATGTCTATTGAAGCGATAGACTGCGTAGACTTCTATCACTAGAAGTCTATTGTTGTCTATCGGTATCGCTGATATACAGTGAAATTTTTTCATATCTGTATATTTTTCGATATTTTTTCTATTTGTAATAATTTTCTATTTATATTATAGTAGTAACATAACAATAATTGTTATGATAAATTAAAAAAAAAAAAAAAAAAAGAAAAGGCAAACATGGCAGAGATGTGAAGGAGTTAGAAAAAAAGCGGAAGCAATTAGGATTTAAAGCATTTTAATTACATCAATTTTAAAGATTAAACATGCAGGGATTGATACTTGTTGCAACTCAAAATTGAATCCAATTCTTCCAAGATTTTGATCATGCACACCTCGTAGACCACTACAAAGTTTTCCTTGTTATTCTCTTGCCTTGTAAAGGATTGTGGGATCTAAAATGTGATGATTTTGAAGCAAAATTGAGAGAAATGAGGGGGGTTTTGGAGAGATATAAGTTAATGGAGATTTTGAGCAAAATTTCTCAAGATAGTAAACCCTTAATCAATCTTACTTTCTTCTATATATATAGCACACATGCAAAACTATTTCACGTGCAAGTTAGACACAAAAATTGTTGATTATCCAGCTCAATTAGGAGGTGTTTGAAGATGAGTTAAGAATGATTAACATCTTCTCACCTCCTACTTCAACATGCAAAGTGGAAAAAAACAAAATTCAATTTGAATTTCCTAAATTAAAATTGGATTTTCATTTTTTTTCAAAATTAATTACAATAATTAATTTTAAATAATATTAATTTAATATAAAATTTATTTAAATGATAATTAATTATATTAAGTTAATGTTAAATATTCAAATTAATAATTTTTCCACTTATCCTGACAATTTCCAATCTGATGAATCTCTTTTCATCCGATTAATATTTAAATCACATTTAAATATTTCTAACTCTCTAGTTTCGTTTAATTCATAATTAAAACGAACAAATCGTAAAATTTACTCCTTAAATGAATTTGAATGTTTTTCAAATTCTTTTAACAAACTGTCCATGAGCTAACAAAATGACCTAATGGACCTACAAATCATGAGCTCAAACAATCCGAAATTAACTGGCTAAACTCTTTAACCTAGTTAATTAACATTCGTTAACTACTAGGACACTCCATTATAGCCCAGTAGTTACACCCTCCTCACTGTATATATATTTTTGTCCACTTGATATAACAATGATTAGTAAGTCGATCCTTCATAAGTTGTTCGTAATTATAGTTGGGTCAAAATTACCGTTTTACCCATGTAATTACATCTCGTTCCTTAAGTCTCACTAATCCTCTAATGAACGATTGGTTTGTGGTCCAACCATCAAACCAAGTTCCTCTCGGGCCAATGAGAGGGTGGGGCCCTTGTTTAAGACCCGGAGTCAACACTTAATAGAACAACTTCTCTACTAACCTAGAATTAGGTAGGAGTGAATTCCATCTCACAAGACTATTTTTTTAGCCATCTACCTAGTCTTGTCCCTAAAATGGAAGGCTTATTAAATCGGCGAACTCGCGGCACTTTCACCCATGCAGATTAAAGGATAATCCCAAATAAATATGAGTTCATAGTTAGCTTAGGATTAAGATCAAGTTACCTATGTCATCATGTTGAAATAATCAGTGTTAACAATAAGTGGTGTTATAAAGTAAAAGTGGTTATTTTATTGTCTGGTTTTATGCAAACTCATTGCATAGGATGCCCCAACTCTCATGTCTCTACACGAATAATATAGGATCACAACATTTGTATCAAATACAAAGTGGGGTGCATCCATAAAATCCCCAAGATAAGGTACCCAACCCCGTCCTTATATTATAGACCGTTTTGGCTATTACCTAAACTTGATCCACTTTTATGTTTACAGATAAAGTCTAAGTATTCATATTATAGCTAGAGGTTATTAGTTTATTGAATTTAATAAATGCAATTCACATATTCAATAACATATTTACTGAATAAAACTCGATAACAACTTTATTGAGAATATATTTCAAAGTTTACAAACCACGAGTTTTAGAACATAAAACTCAACAAGATGGAGAATAAGTAATCTCCTATTCCCTCACTACCTAAATAGAGAATCCCTAAGGGGTTGTTTACTGGCTGGTAATGAAATGAGTTTGGATTGTAATGCGATCCAAAACCCATGTTTTGATTGAATGTGTGGGATCGATTTATAATATTGAACTTATTTATTTATGACAGTTTTTAACTAAACCCTATTTCCCACCGTTTTTACGTTTCATGATCCCATTTCCATTTCACTCTCGATAACTTATGTATTCCAACACTCCTCTGATTTTCAGTAATCTTAATTACATTTCAACCTTCCAAATAGCCCCTACAAAGAAAATCAACATCCTACCAATACTCATTTCAATCAATTTATATGGGACTTCAACATATGCACAAAGTTACACAAATACATATAAAAGTGATTCTATTCAATTACATCGTATTTAAATAAGAGTTGATTACACAGAAAACCCTAATACCCAGTCTCTAGTCTGAAAGTGTTCTAGATTACGTTTAAAATTAGAACTTAGCCATTTTTTTTAGCATTCTTCAAAAATGGCTAATTATATATGGTGACTTAGGTGATGAATGTCAAATCTATTGACTAATTTGACTGAAGTTGAATCCAGCCTAAGATGAACTTGGGCCGGCCCTTGGGCCAAAGGCAGGTAATGCGGCTAACTTAGATCAATTCGATTCGGTTCAATCTAAAAGAATACGTAGCCGACCGTTTCCGAACCGGTTCAGTTAGATCGGTCCACAAACGAACCGAATCGCAAATAAAATCGCGTCAAGAAAGCAGAAAAATACAAACGCAGGTCAGGATCCGTTGGTAGAGAGAGAGACGGGAGAAGACGGGGGAGAATCGACTTCTAGCCCCTGCCCTAGACTCCATGCTCGTCGTCCACCCACAGGTATTCCTTTACCTCAACCTCAATTCCATCATTATTTCAAGATTATTTATCACTGCTGCTTCGGATGAATTCTTGAAGATAATCACAGATCTCCGCCTGACGCGGCTTGTATAAATGTTCTCGTTGTTCTTAACCTCCTCTTCACGCTGGATATCCGGTTTCCAGCTTACCACCTGCAGATGATTGCTAATATACCAATGGCATTATCTCTCTTTCTTCCAATCCGTCTTCTATCTCCTTTGTTTTCGTTGTTTTTTCCCCTATCTGCTCGTCTTCTTGTTTAAGACCGCGAATTTTCTCTATTTGAGTGTTCAATTTGTTTGTTAGGGTATATCTCTAAGGTTTTTCCATTCTTCAACTTTATTTATTTTGACTAGTTAGTGATCTTGTATGTTTGCGTTATTTTCATGTATTTGAACATCATCAAAGTTTTTCCCTTCTTCTCTATTTTATTAAAATTCACCGTAGAACATTATTAATATTGTCTTGTAGAAGATTATCTTATTGACATTGGGGTGGGGGGTGGTTGGAATCCTGTGGACAGCAGTCCACTAAGTGTTTAGCCATTATTTTTCTTTCTTCCTTTTTGGATATCCGTGAGTGTCTGAGCTAGCTTACGCACACCTATGTGTCAAGAAAACTCGTAGGATATTAAATACTTGGCCGTGACCACCCAGAAATGCTCACTATCAAGTGTTAAACTATGTTCTTTGAGTTCCAAAAATAAATATGGGGATGAGGATGGCTTTCGAGGGTATATTAGCATTGCCATCCCTATTATGTCTCGTGCTTTCTACTTCTTGTTCTAAGAAGGAAACAGCTGCCTTGTCTTTTAAGCCTTCATGCGAGAACTTACTCCTTGTATTAATCTTACTTTCCTTCTTGGCTTGTTCATTTTATGAGCTTCATCCATGTGCTTTATATCAAAAGTTTGTTTCCCTTTATTATTCATTAGGGTTTAGTTCTATCTGATGGTGCATTGTTTCTATTTTATTTCATTTGCAAAATTTCCAGGTTTAGTCAAATTCAGGTTTCTACCCAGTATATTCTTGGAACATGGTTTCCTCAACAGTACTTCTCCACGAGTATGATAATTCCTTATTTTCACGAAAAAGGCGTAAAGTGACCGAGATTCATCATCAAGATCCAGATATATTAAGCTGTGAGTGTAAATATGATTGTTTCCCCTTATCTTCACAACTTAGCAGAGATGGACGCTCCTTCTCCAGGTAATCTATAACTTCGATCTCTCACCCCTTTCTCTTCAACATTTATGTTTACTTGTTTATGTATTGCTTAAGGCATGTTTAGGCATGATAAATTTTTGTGGAGTCATGAACATACCTGCAAGTGCAAAGTTAGGTCCCTATCCAGGATTTTCATATGGGGTGTAGCTTTCTTTGGTAAGCAGATATTACAGGATTGGCGTGGATGTTCTTCAGGACAGAATCTATTTGGGTCGAACATCTAATTTTGACCTGGTCTACTTCTACTTCATCTTCTGTCCTCTTCGTTGTTGTGGGGTTGGGACAAGGAGTCAAAGTAATTTCAATATAGGAAATGTAAAGAAGGGGCATGCAAAAGTAATCTGAATCATCAGTAAGCCTGGGAAAGAAAATAAGAATCAAATGCTCTTTCCCCAGATCTTACTGAGTATACTACATCTTTTTGATGAAAGCTACGTTTGTCATTAAAAAGACAAAGAAGAGAAAATGTAAACAATGATGGATGGAGATTTGTAACATTTCTATCAACCAAGTTCCACAAAAAGCTTCTTTGAAGAGACTTCCAGTTTGAAGTATCCTAGTACTGTGAAGAAATATCATGCTAGGAGGTACTCCAGGCTCCCAAAACAGTGCACCATAAATGTAGTCTTAATATGTCTTTTCTCATAATTGGTCTGTGGTCCCACCAAATGAAACTTAGAGTTGGCTCCCTTTGCTCTTCATTGATCTACCTTTCAAAGCCACTAAACAACTTTTGTGGATTTGCATGGTTTCTGCAGTTTTGTGGAAGATTTTGGATGAAAGAAATGCAAGAATCTTCCAGGAAAAAAAGCAAGAGTTCAAAGGACATTATAGACTCCGCCATGTTTAATACCTTTTTTGGTCTAAAGATATACTGGCTATAAAAACTTCCTTATTGCAAATTGGAAACATCTTCTGCATGCCCTTTAATGGACCCCTTTTGTATATTTGGATATTTCATTCATCAATGAAATTGTTTCTTATTAGAAAAACAAGTCTTCTCTTCTCCTCCTAAAATTTTTATTTTCCTGATTTGGTGTACCACTTTTCACCCTCAAGGTTATATTAAGTGGACTATGACTTGGGTGGGTAAGTAAGCTGTGGTCCATTAAGGTAGAAGGAACTTGCTTGCCACTTATTTCTTTAATGCTCATTTTGAGATGTTTATATTCTGGTGGAGGCTGTTTAAAATTTTCTGATTTAGCTGGACTTTGTTCTCTTGGTGAAAAACACCTTGATGTCTCTACTTTGTGGAATTTGACAGGAGAGAGGGTGTTTATTGCGTTGATTTATAATGCAACATAGCATTGAAGCCTCCAAGGTTTACGAAAAGAAACTCTATTCCCTTTACAAAGTATCAGAACTTCTTTAGTTCCTAGCTTCGAGGGACTAGCCTTCTCTATTTGTGGAGGTGGCTTAGTGAATTGGAAACCAGCAAAGCACAGAAAGAAATTCTTCCAAACTAATAACTACACAAACAAACCAATCTCCATGTAATACTAGTTAACTAATGTCAATAAAAATGATACTTATTAAAAAGAGATTCATGCACTGTTCTGTCTCTTCAATCAATATACCAAGAATATTTTGAATCATAAACATGTTTCCAAGGAAAGTTTGCATGTGAAGGTACGTCCAATAGTGTATCAGTAAGACAGGTGGTTGTGTAAACTATTTGGAGATCATTGTTAGAAAGCAATGGTACCATTATATTGCTTCTGTTTCATTGTACTTTAAGCATTAGTCTCTTTTCATTTCATCAACGAAAAGCCTGGTTTTTGTTTTAAAAAAAATAGAAAAAAAAAAAAGAACATTGGTAACATAATCACAGACAATTAGTGGAAAACCAATATAGAGAATAAAATTTTGAACTCTTCAATGATGGCATGCATCTAACATAGTGTCGGGTGTGGTCCCCTGTTTTCTTTAGTTCCTAGAGTAAGGTGCGTTGGCTTTGACAGATCTGCATGTTAGGCATGCTATCTCAACGATCAGTATTTGTGATAATAATATGCATAGTCTTTTCGTGTTGAACATTTTTTGGTCCTTATTTCTTCCACATTTTCAACATTTTCTCATTTTCCCACTTCTTTGTATTAACACAAACTCAGGTGCAGGGATAGTGCTTGCATATCTTCATGTTGCATTGATAGTGATGAAAAAAATGGTTCATACTCATCAGTTGATATGAGCTGCCAGTTAAACGGCACTAGCCCTGATCTTCCAGAATGTTGCAGTTCGGAGGGCTCCTCATTTCAAGATAAGGGTTTCTCTGGGTATTCTTTGCCTACTTGTGTAAGTGGTTGGATGTATGTTAATGAACAAGGTCAAATGTGTGGCCCTTATATTCAAGAACAGCTTCATGAAGGTTTATCTACTGGTTTCTTGCCAGATGAGCTTCTTGTATATCCTGTTTTAAATGGAGCATTGTCCAATCCTGTACCACTCAAGTACTTTAAGCAGTTTCCTGATCATGTTGCAACCGGCTTTGCATATTTGAGTGTGGACATCTCCAACATGGGTATTAATGGGGCTCATTCTGATACTTGTAAAAATGATTTGGCTGTGCACAGGCAAGAGGGTTTGGTGGAGCATGCAAATCCACAGACTCTTTGCCATGAGTTGCAATCTGGCCCTAGTCTCGGATATGAAAATGGTGGCTGTAAACAGGCTTCAAATTCTGAAGCATTTTGCTTGACTACTTCGAATCTTACAACGGTGGGCAATCATTTCCTGTTGACTACTTCTGAAAGTATACAATATCTTTGCTTTCTGAAGTACTCAAAACTATTGTACCTCTTCTCTAAACTTTTTGTTTTTTATTTTCAATTTTTCCAGTCAGTTGAAGGATCATGGTGGTTGATTGAAGATCATACAGGAAGGAAACATGGTCCCTATTCTCTTCTACAATTATATTCTTGGCATCAGCATGGATACTTGAAGGACTCGGTTATGGTAAGCTGGAGATTGAAATGGTGCTCATTGTTCTTAATGACCACGCTTAAATCTCTGGAAAGTTTGTTGTATATTTAAATGCCATCATCTGTCCACTTTGAAAGTGAACCCTTCTCATATTTTAGCTACTATGCACATCTTTTTAGATCCCAGTCTAGAATCTATAGACAGTCTAGTTATATTAAAAAAATTCACAAGGGTGGGCAATCCAATTTCCTTTTGGGTGTTGGTAGCCTTTATATATCTCCTGACTAGGGTAAATGATTTACAATGTTCTTTGATACCCAATTTCAATAACTTAATTGGATCTGCTGATAACTCCCCACCCCCTCCCTCACCCCAATCCCCCCAATTAAAAATGAAAACCCAACTAGCTAGAATTAGTTATTGAATCAGTATAATTGCAGAAAGCTTTGTTTGGGGAACATTGTAAATAATGTTGGAACCAAACCAAATCTGTCATATTTTCCCAATGTTTTTCTTTTAGTATTAAAAATCCTATTGTTTTTCTTTAATCATCAACTCCCAGCCAACACTTTGACTACAAGAAAAAATTTCGTTGACAAAAGAAACGAAGCACTAATCAAGGTAAGTGATTTCAAGACTCTTTGTGTGAGAGAGAAAAAGATAGAGAACCCCCAACAGCTTTCATACCATTTAATGATACTTCTAAGAACACAATTCCAATGGGAGCAACAACCACTGCAAAAGAGGCTCCTAACCAAAGTTAATTACTTTGAAGGATAATTAGGACTTGTAAGAGTACCAGATAGCGTTTCTTTCTTTCTTTTTTCCTAATTTAATTTTCCCCCTTTGTGTGAAATACAACTTATTGAACCTGTCTAAGACTTTTCATTTTAGAACTCTTTGGTTCCTTTCGATCTAAAATCTAAATACTCCAAGGGTTCCCTTTTACTACTTTATTCATAATACACTCTGACTGGATTGAGGTAGTGTAATCTTTTCCGACTTTCTTTGAATTTATGGCTACATAGAAACTTTATAATGTTCTATTTTTTGACAGGCAAAACACTCATGAAACCAGTGTTGTCTGTTATTCTGGAGTTAAGGATTTTACTAGAGTAGAAATTGAAAGTGGATGGTGTTCATCTGTTTCTGTGGCTTTATAAGATAGTCCTAGGTGCTTGATTGTCTGTATGAATTGCATATTTGAGCAAAGTAACTTGGTCAGGAGAGTTTCCAAAACAGTTATTTTGCTTGTCTGCACAATTGTTTTCCAGAATTATAATTGCATGGCTTATAAATGTTATAGGGTCAGGCGGGTTGTCTCGTGAGATTAGTCGAGGTGCGCGTAAGCTGGCTTGGGACACTCACGGATATAAAAAAAATAAATTGCATGGCTTATGAAATCTGTATCCAGCAGCCTTTGCTTTTAGAGGGAAAACTAACTTATGGTTCCCAAATGGAGCATATGTGAAACTATACTATAAGAAAATAAGAGATTACATCTTTTAAACGTAGTCACTTAAACATGTTTTCCCTGGATTGCTGTGGAAAGCCAGATTAATTTATTCTTTATTTATTTAAATAATTTCCCAATCTTTGTCTTTGTTTGAATGCACATTTGAATGTAACCTGTTGTTCAGTTATTTGATCGATCTTCTTGTCTGCCTTCATTTGATATATATTTCTGAATGTCATCTATTATTCAGTATTTGGTTAATCTTGTTCTTACTGTAGTTCATTGTTTTTTCCAATGATGTAGTTATACCATATCGAAAGCAAATTTAGGCCCTTCACATTATTTTCTGCGGTGAATGCATGGAAATCTGCGATACCTCCACCGCTCTTCTCATCTGATCTCAAAACAAATGAGAGTTGCTCTTTACTGAAATTTATATCTGAAACTTCTGAAGGAGTTTCATCCCAACTACACTCTGGAATAATGAAAGCAGCTCGCAAAGTGGTGCTTGATGAGATTGTTGGCAAAATTATTGGAGACTTTATCACCATGAAGAAATCTGAAAGACAAATTAAGGTTGAACAAACCAATCAGACTATGAATGTTTGCTCTCTGGACAGCAGAATGGTAATGAATAGTAATTAGAAAAACTGATTAAAAAGACAAGTATATTTTCATATATTCTCTTTTGCTTTATAGGTAATAATATTTTATGTTGGCAGTCAGAAGTTACTAGGGGACGGGATCTTCCTGCTGATTCTATGCCAGAAGCACGAGGCTTCTCTAATGCTCCCGAGAAAGTTACTGATGCTGTTCCCGTTCAGTCTCTTAAATTGATTGGCAGTGTCGATAATTTTAGGGAGGTGCATGCAGTTATTTGTCAAATGCTTTTTGACTACTCCTTACAAGTTGTTTGGAATGCTGTTTCTTATGATACGGTGGCTGAGTATTCATCTGCGTGGCGGAGGAAAAGATTTTGGTCTTATCGTCCTCACTATAATTTAGCTTCTAGTGGATATAGTGATCGTGTCAAGAAGATTGAAAAAATACCTGCTGAAGCTGTAAGTCTCCACACGGAGTGTATTTTTCTGCTATTCTGGTTGCATTATTATGAATATATTTGACACCAGGGCAGCCTGGGATGAAGTTTAGTCCTAAATTCCAATGGATATGATTGAATTGTTATGACCAATACCTATACAATTTTGTATTTAGTCATTGACGTAACATGTAAATAACATATTTTTAATTAAATTTCTTCTAAATAACTATTTGTTTATAAAGGTCTATCACTTCTTGAGAACATCTTCCATTATGGAAACCGTCTTTTTGTTCTTTTCATTTTCTTTGAGATGGTTGAATCCCATGACCTTTATCGGATCAATTCTGATCGGCTAGTGTTTTTGAAATCCCCTGTATTGTACAGAGGATCATTTCTTTTTTGACATGGTTTTGATTGATGAATATGTTTCTAATTCATGAGAGTATGCAAAAATCTTATAAATATAATTTTAGAATTTGGCTGATAAATGAGACTCTCATGGCCCTCCTTGCTGGCTGATTTTGGTATGCTAATACTTATTTTAAATCCTGTGGTGTTCTGTTAAAGTTTGATGTAATTAGCCTTGATTCGAGCTTCAAGGAGTTCGTACAACATCAAGGTTCGTATCTTGAATAGTTCTTTTTCTGAAGCCAATCCTATGATAAGTGGCCATGTTATATATTTAGAGAGTATGTTTTGTGAAGAAAAGAAATTTGTTTCTACAAATGAATTTATACTATTATAATGTATCGTTTATTTTGTAGGCTTTACCACGGAAAGAATCTTCTTTTCATGGCATCAATTGCCTATCAGTTTCCAAGTTTAAGGGAGCACAAACAGAAAACTGTGTGCACTCACCTGTTATATCTCTGTCACTTCCTGTTAGACACAAATCTTCTAGGCCAACAAGTCATTCAGGTTGCGATAGGCCAAAAGAAAACTTGAAATGGATGGTGGAATACCTTGAAAAAGAGCTTCATTCCTCTGCAAAGGTATCTATGATTGAGTATATTCGGCAAGTCCTTGAGGAAGAAGTGATGAGCTCATGTAACTCCTCAGCAGATGTCCGATTAAATAAGGTGTGTTTGATTCTCTAATCTTAATGCATAATACGGCATGTTTTAGTTTGGCTCTTTTTGGTGGGGGCATTTTCATTTTGTGTTTTGTATTCTTTAAGTTTTCCTCAATGAAAGGTTTGGTTTTCTCATTAAAGAAAAACTAACACATAATTTTTGGATTTAGCTTGTTTCTCAGTTTCTACTTTGGAGCTTTTTAATCTGAATTTTTTTGTAATTTCTCTCTGGATAATATTCATGCCCATTGGAGTAGAGGAGATACTTAGCTTTCCTTGATTTTGTAACTCTATGTCATTGAAATTAGAGACAGTTCTTACGAATATTGCTGAAAATGACTTTTATCTTTTAATCTTTCCCATCCAGTATATCTAAAGAGACTTCTCTTTTTATTCCAGGTTGCTCTTGATATGTCTATTCATTGTTCTAGTATTAACAATGATTCAGGCTCCTTTGGTGAACTGCATTGTGATTCAAATGATACACGTGGAGATAGAAGTTCATGTGAACATAAACTAGCTCCGTTGCCAGAGGACAATCTGTCTAATGATACGGCTCTGAATTCTGTTGCTAATTCATTATTTGGAATGTTCAAAGAAATCTGTACAAATGAAGGTTGTGCTTTTAATGAAGATTCCAATGAATTACCAGCTCCTGGTCTTGAGGAAAATCCTACCTTTCTCATTCCATCTCCTACTTGTAAATTTCGTCCTTCCAGCTCAAACAAGTGCTCTCCTAAGATTGAGGGGTACGTTATGCTTGCAATATGCAGGCAGAAATTACACGAGGCTGTTCTTAAGGAATGGACATCATTATACAAAGATGATCTTCTTCGTCAGTTTATTACTTCATGGATTGCGTCGAAGAAACATTGTAATCCTAATGGAATTGTGGTATGTGTGATTTCATTTTTGTTCTTACTCCAATATTTCTCATGAGACAGCTGCCTCTTCCTTTGCATGTCTAGTTAGTTTCTTTGGGTCTTCTGCTGACATCCTTGAAATTTCTTTTATTTACACATGTCTGATTCGTGTATTATTTTTACATTAGGAAGGAGCATGTGATGGCGGCAAAGCCTCTAAGGTACCAGACAAATTAAGGGAAGGGTCAAAATGCTTCTTGGAATCTTCTCTTGTAACTGGTAATTATACTTATTACCGTAAGAAGTCATCAAAGAAAAAGTTAGGATCTTCAGATTGTGCTACTGAGGATAGCCCTGTTGTACGAAATCAACCTTCTGAAAAGTTGAGGAAAGAAAAAGTTTTTGTTGATGTGTGTGAAACTACAGACACTGAGCTTGCTTCTTTGACACTTAAATGTATTGCAAAAAATAAAAGGCAGAAGGACTTGTCTGTTAATGCCACCTGCAAGCGGAGTTCTGCAGAAGTTACATTACCCAGTAGCCATTCTTCTGGGAAAACCACATGTGGCACAAAAAAGTTGAAAAGTTCACCTCTAGTTAAAGGTATACCACTTCATGTTATGATAAGATTTTAACTTGCAAATGTTTTTGACAATTTCACCTGCATGATTGCTTACTGGTCCCTCTATTTAGATGATAATACCAAGAAGGATTCTGTGAAACATGGGAAAGGGAAACTGATAGGGTCGCCTTTGGTGAACAAAAATGTTGATAAGGTTATGAATAAATGTGATCGTGGAGTTAGTGCCCCAGAAAAGCTTTGTAAGGGTCCCTCTTAATACTTTGTTTTTATTCTTATTATTTTCTTTAATTTTTCATAGTTGTTTCTTAATATCTATTTCATTGTTATTATTTTCTTTGATTCTTTTTTTCTCTCAATTTCTTTTGCTTGTCTATTCTTGTGTGCAGCTGTGAATGTGTCAAAGATAAAGAAGAAGCAGAAGATTGATGAGGTATCCTTGTCTTGTAATAAGGTCTCGACAATAGCAGATGATGTTAGCAAGCAAACAGCAAGTAAGAAGTCTGTAGCTCAAAAGAAAAAGTCCGATAAATCTAGGAAGTTAAACCTCGCCATTAGATCTGATGGTTGCGCCCGTTCATCAATTAATGGATGGGACTGGCGTAGATGGACACTGAAAGCAAGTCCTGCTGAGAGAGCTCGTAATAGGGGTCTTCAATATTTTAATTCTGAGCCGTTAGGTCCTGATGTCAGTACATCTCATTTATTAAATGGCAAAGGCCTTTCTGCACGAACAAATAGGGTGAAGTTGCGGAATCTTCTTGCTGCTGCAGATGGTGCTGACCTTTTAAAAGCATCTCAATTAAAGGTATTAAAGAGTTAGTTGGTCATGTAGTATACTTTATTCTCCCTTTTGACTATCATACCGTATGCATGTAAATTTCAGGCTAGGAAAAAACGTCTACGCTTTCAACGTAGTAAGATTCATGACTGGGGTCTGGTTGCCCTAGAGCCAATTGAAGCAGAGGATTTTGTAATTGAATACGTTGGGGAACTAATTCGCCCACGGGTAAACATCTCTTCTTTTTAACCTGTTATTCTGAGAATTTATTTATTTATTTATTTATTGATTCGGAAGTTCCTTTATGATTGGTCATTATGATGAAGTAAATGAATTGATTTGACAGATTTCTGATATAAGGGAACGCCAGTATGAGAAGATGGGAATTGGAAGCAGTTATCTTTTTAGACTTGATGATGGTTATGTGGTTAGTCTAATACATACTCACAACCTCTCCCCCACCTTCCTCCTAATTGCAGTAAAATTTATAATTACCAACGAATAAACAAATTTTATCCTGCACCCTGTGCCATGCTTTTCTAACACTATCCTACTTTTGGAATGAGTATAGATGGGTTGTTGACAACCTTACTTGAACAGGATTTATAGGTTGTACAACTGTGGCATTGAGTTTTAAATTATAGATGTTTGGCGGTTCTCTTTCAATGTGATATTCTCTTTGTTCAATGTAATCTGGTCCCCTCTCTTCCACTTTCTTGCAAATCTTGTTGAGTGATGTTTTTTCAATAAATTTTTGTTAGGTTGATGCTACAAAGCGTGGGGGTGTTGCACGATTTATAAACCATTCTTGTGAGGTAACTTGGGAACTAATGTGATTTTCCTTTATTGAGAAGGCTGTTTTCCTACCTCACGTGGATGCTGTTTGCAGCCTAATTGCTACACAAAAGTTATAACTGTTGAAGGTCAGAAGAAAATTTTCATCTATGCAAAACGACACATATCTGCTGGTGAAGAAATTACGTACAATTACAAATTTCCTTTGGAGGATAAGAAAATTCCTTGTAATTGCCGTTCAAGGAGGTAATTTAACAATGTATATTTTTTTCCCTTTTTTAACTCAATGTGCTTCTATCTTTGTAAATTTGTTGCTACCAGATAAAAAGGCCCTTGAATTGTTCCTATTATTACCTATGTAGAAGTTGTCTGATCTTGAGTTTACATTTTGCCCCTTTCTTTTCAGGTGTCGAGGATCACTGAACTAGGAAAATTTAGTGCACTTTCCAGGTATACATCACGCTTTAGATTCATATGGATGTTTTTACTCAAATGTCACATATTTCTTTTCACTTGCACTCCACCATTTGTCTACTCTTTTCTAGCGATCTCTCCATTTCATATTGAAGAAATGTGATATATGTTTTTAGGATCTTGTTTTTACTATTTATGTTCTTATTTAGGGTCTCTTCGTTATAAAGATGCTTCATGTTTGGGTTATAATCCTCTGATGCTTTCGTACTGCTACCATGAAATATTAAATAGTGGCTGTGGCACCTCCAAGATATGAGTTCTTATATTTTGCAATTAGTCATTGTCAATCAAGATGGCATATGAGGAGTGCTTGTTGAATTTCGTTAGTATCAAATAGGAAAAAAGATCCTTAAATGCTAGAGTGCTGAACTGAATTGTTATCACATTACTGGGACTTAACCAGATGGTGGTTATGGTTCACAAACGAGGATGTTAAATTCTTCTTGTTGTCTTTTGTCCCTAGGAATTTTGTTTTTGGGGTTTATGAATGACCTTGCCACGTAATGGCACATTTCTGATGATCTTTTCAGATGCAAGCTACAACTCTCAATTGCTTGAGGGTGAGAAGTGACGTGGCGACACCAAGTTAGGGAATAGAAACAAGAAGAAACGAGTAATATCAAGAAGAAATTACAATAGAAACAAGTTATTCGAGGTACTAGCACCCTCTTGAGATCTCTCCCAAGCCTAATTCATTCACTAAATGCCTCCCCCCTGCTTTCTCACTCATTGTATTTATAACCAACCTTTTCTATCAAACTCCTTAACAAATTACTAACATACTCTGAATACCTACTAATATCCCGTTGTCTATCCTAATAGCATTCATCAGGTTTTTGAATGACCTGGCCGCACAATGGCACATTTCTGATGATGTTTTCAAATGAAAACATCTCTCAGTTGCGTGAATGTGAGAAGTGACATGGTGGTGGCATCAACTAAGAGGGAAGTGAGGTGTAGACAAGTAAATAATTAAACTATATCGGGGGAGCAATTTGAAAAGAAGAATAGCATGGTCATTTATTGTCGAAACATTAAACAATAATATTATACATGAAAAGAACTTGAAAAATGTAGAAATGTTCAATATCTATTGTCAGTTCTAACTTCTAGCTCAAAACTAACAGTGAGATATTTGCTTCCCTCTACTCATCTTTCATCTATGGAACTTTTGTTGGTGGCTTTTTTATCATACTTGCTTGGGAGATGCTACTTCATACACCTTTAATTTCTAGTGCCTGTTTTCTTGTAGTCAAGCCTCTGATTTGGTGTTACTTTCTTTCCAGCAAGCTTTTGTTCTTGGCCTATGTTTAATAGCGCGCCTTTTGTGGGGATATCAATGCGACAATGCCATTAACTGTATTTAGAGAAATGGAACTTCCATGTTGCAGGGTTGTAGTGTTGAGTCAAATACAGAAATGCTTGCTTGATTGGGACAATCTTTTTAGATATTTTTGGCATGAAGTTGGCTCATATTAGGTTGTGTCATTGGATGATATAGGGTCCTCTTTCATCCGGCCTTTTGGGATAAGGGAGGGCTCTTTGGTGTGTACCTTTCTTTCCTGTCTAGAATATTTGGCTTGGACTAGGAAATTTTCTGAAGCATTGCAAGTCTTTGGAGATTTCTGTGCTTTAGTTAGGTAGTGACGTAGTATTCCTGTGTAGGTTTCCTTCTCTGAGGACTGAGGAGTTTTGTAACGTTCCTTTGTCCTTTGTCTTTTTCTCTCATCTTTAATATTCATAATGGGAGCCTTTTTGTAAGTCTTTGGTTTCCGTCCCTTTGTACGGGCTCTTTTTATTGTGTAATTTACTTAATTTTTATATGGTCTTTCATTATTATTGTTTTATTATTGTTATTTTTTTGTTTTTTTTGTTTTTGTTCTATTTTTTTGTTCTTTTTTTTCTTTTGAAAGCGAAACAAGGATATTTTGGAGATAAGACTCCTTTAGAAAACCTATCGAAACATGGTTGGATTATAGTCTTTTTATTTTTTAACTTTTTGTTTTTGTGTTGTCTTTCATTCGTCTTTAAAAAACCTGGCATAATACGACGATTAGGATTTTATTAATGCTTCTTTTCATTTAAATTAAAAGTTTCTTAAAAGGGGAAAGAAGGAACAGGTAACATTAAGATGTGAACAATTCTGAAATCAAAGTTGACAACGTTGTGATTCTCGTCTTAGGTTTTTGGTGGTTAACATTCTATTTCATTCTATTAATGAAAAAATAGGATAATAAGTATTAAAAACAAGGGAGAACGTTTCTTTTTCTTCCCTCAAATTGCCTAAACAGAGCAGAATCCGTGGGAAAAAAACAGAGTAGAATCTGAAATAGAAAAATCCTTTTAGTTCATGTCTACGTGCTATCTCTGTTTTGTTTGGAAAGCAGAGAAAAGAAAAAGAGGAACGAGAGAAAGAAAGATGATGAAAAGTAGAGCACAACAATTAATTCAAACAAAACAAAAGAAGAAAGTAGCTTCTTTGAAGAGAGATTTTAAAATGAAAGAGTAATGCAGAGAGAGAGAGATCTGAGAATGAAAAATCAGATATATGTCAAAACCTTCATTTCATGTTCTTGAAGATATCGACGTGGGCTATGGATGCCGCGAAATATGTACATTTGGAGGAGCCTTATCTCCTGGTTATGCCTTCACTGAGTAGTAATTGTTATCATTTCTATTTGGATAAGAAACAAAATTTAGGTCGTTTTTGTTTGAAATGTCCTAACTGCCTCTCCATCTTCTAATCACTCTGTTTGCAGCATCATTTGCACATTCTCTTAAACTTGTGTCTTTTTCTTCGTCGCTCCGATTTGTCTCTCGACTCTCCCCACACTCAACTCATTTATTTAAACTTGTGTTTTTTTCGAACTTGTATATTTGATTAAATTCTTCAGTCATGAATCACCAATAAGTTTCTTCTTTTGTAGTGGATGAAGACGCTTGATAAAATTTGGCTCTCTGAGGTCTAAATTGTCTCCCCTTGCAAAGCGATGCAGGGATTGCATATTTCAGCTGAATGCTTTTCAGGGTACTCTGTCATGCTTCAAATTGCCCAGCTAAAGATGGTTGAGGTAATTCATTTGTTTTTATGTATGCACAATGCCTTGTACTCAACCGTTGGTTTTAAATATGAACAATGGATACAGACATGGTATCTTAGAGTATCTTTATGGCGGATATTGGAACTGACATGAACATCCTGATTGTAGACGATCACTAATAAAATAAATGAGTGGAAAGATATTGTGCTTGTTTAAAAATGTCTTTTCTATCTTTCCATTAACGAGTCAGTAAAACACTTTTACTTATGATATTACTATTTTTTTTTTTATGCTGAAAGTGTTCTCTTGCTGCTTCGTAGGGAGAGGATAAGAGAGTTGTATCCAGTTGGTCTGTTTTGTAAATTTCAAATTTCATCTCTTTGTTAATTGATATCATCCATGGTAGAAGTAGAAGCATTTATATCTTTGTAAAACTTGTTTGGATATATAGTCTCGTCATATTCTGTCCCATAATTTTCTGAGTTTAGCTTATGAAAACCAAACTGTCTGCGTGAATACGGTCTTAATTTTCCTTACATTGGCAAATTGTCGGTCCTTGCTAATGTAAATTGTTGGAGCATTTTTTGAAATAATGAATTGCAATTTTTACAATGGCAAATTGTCAGTCCTTGATGCCGCTGGGTTAATATTGTGAACGAGCGAGAAATCGTCGGTTTCATGAGGTATGAGCATTAATGTAATTTATTTCATGTTTCAGGTTATTGATTATGATTGTTGATAGAGACCGGATGATTGTTACACGGGAGACACTTGCCATCCCAGTGATGGATTTCTCACCTTGTTCATTCTTATAGATATCTCTATATTGCAGATGAGTCTCTCCTCTTAGATACTGTAAAGTCAAATTTTGTTTTGCTTACACGGTCTTTGGATATTGATTTTTTGTACAGACACGTTTAATTTATTATTCAATAAAAGATAAAATGAGTATATTGACCAACCTTTGGAGCGATACCATCGCAAAAGTCAGACGAATTTGATATTTAATGAAACAATAATTGACGGATCGCAGAAAAAAAAAAAGAAGAATAAATTCCGAGCAACCAATTTTACGTTTACCACTGGTTAAACGGATCGCAGTATACACATTTTTCGGACATTTAGAACATGCATAGTTTTGGTTTTCTTATGCTTTTGGCGTCTTCATTATTGTTCTTCGCTTCTTGGTGCGTTTTCATCAGAAGTTTTTTCCAAGTAAAGCACATAAATACTTGTCAATCTTCATGGCAAAACAATCCTTTGGAACAATGCCCTTTTTGGAAAACTTTCAGATACTTATGTGACGCATGTGATCAAGCTTTGCCTCCAAACAATGATTTTTATCATTAGCAATCTTACGACTTAAAGACACTTTAAAGAGTCGAAATTTATTATTTTATTTTCCACGTCGATTATTAATTTGATAAGAATTAAGTTGAAGCTATTTTTAGTGGATTCTTCTTTTTAAGGTTTCTTACCATCGCAGGAGTTGATTCTCAATGTGGAACTGTCGCTGCTGAGAGAGTTGGGGTTGACCTTTGTCTCTGGTATGCCTTCTCTTCCCTTCAAACCCCAACCCATTCATTTCTTTGGCGTCGGTCGGGTTCATTTTCTAACATTTCATTTGTTGGGCGTTGTATCAATTATCCACCCATACCTTCATTAATTGCCAGTATCATGGTAAAATTGTTGATTAATTTATGGGAAGATCAACCCACAAATTCTTGATTTATGGAAAACATTGTCATGGCGATGTAGTGAAATTTGTACGGACACGTCCAGAATTTCCATCAATATCTTCAGAAATGGAAAGATTAAGTATATAAAATATAAGAGTGCAATATATTCTTCCACAGAAAATAATGACGAATTATGTATTTTAGAAATCCCCGATCCCGTAATTAATGAACTAGAAATATGCATATTAGAGATGTTGACAATACAAATAATGATGATCCGTGAATTATTAAGAATTACTTTTTTCTTTTTCCTCCAAACCATAGGAATTACCCATTTTTGTTTGTTAATTCTGGTACATTTTTTTAATCTTTTGTAATTTTTATGATTCTTTTTTCTAATTGTTTTCACATCGGCACTTCCATTATTTTGGAATTCTATATTTGCGGATATTTAACGATTTATCACGACATAGATACCAATGTAGTTGGGAGGCCGGTGATGATGAATCTGATGTGACTTGCCAAGAAATTTTAGTCAAGACGCAAAAAATGTTGAGAAATATGGTAATCATGAAGAGAAACAAAAAAGTAAAGGACCGACGGCCATGCAGTAATGACTTATGGACTTGTGCAATTCTGTCCATATTGTCAATCACATCTTTTTGACCTTATTAAATTTTTAAGCATTGCAAAAGCCTGCAAACTTCGGTTCCTTAATGCCTTCACTTTTTTCCAAGTCATTGCCGTGGAAACTATAAACTTCCGTCGCCCCTCCCAAGACAATACGCTGATGGTTGAATATTGGCGATAATTTCACTGGTGAAAGAATCTCATTTTCTAAGCTATATCCAAATTATGCTTAGGTGAAATCTTCATCATTTTGGTTTCCCAAAGTGCGACAAAAGTATATCTATCAAGGTGCCAAAAGAGAAAAAAAAAAAAAAAAAAGGTTTTTTGGGCTGGTATATCTTATCCACTTTCTTCTGTAATTGTTGGTTTGGATGTATTACACTTTGTAGGCGGCCTTGTGTGTTTGAACGTTCACGCTGGCTTGCTGCCTGAGATTTTGTAGAGTTGGAGGTTAGATTATTTAGCATATATCTTATTGAAAAACCTAGATAAAATTTTAAGGCTACCACATGGCACTCAGATCTCGAGATGTAAACTTATGATTTTTTTGAATCTCTGATCTCTAGATACGGAGCATGTGTAAATATCACTGAGTCAAGCTCTCCATTGATTCGTCCGAGAAATTTTGTTTTCCTTCGCATGAGTTTTAATGATTACTTGGTAGTTGGTACAGATTTTGTGAATTGGCTGTGTGTGTGACATTTTTTTTGTATCTTTAGGTCGTTTCGTTTCAATACCTAGTATATTTGTATATGTGCATGTGTATGTTCTTTATAAACCTTTGTGCTTCATATGTTGGGAGTTGTTTTGGACACATCTTTACTTGCGTTGAGATTAAGAAAACAACAAACAAAAAGAAAATCAGGAAGAAATGGTGGAAAAGAAACTCACTTTGTATTTTCCCTCATTTTGTTTTTGTAAGGAAACTCACTTAACTTTAGTCTTAGAGTACTTTGTGTATTTGGAATTTCCCATACAGTTGTGATTTCTTGTTTATCATGGAGAATTTTATTGAGATCCGGGTGCTATTCCTCACTATTTCTATGGTGGTGAAGGTGTTTTCAAAACATGCATTTCTAGATGATTGAGGAAGCCGTTAACCATCTTGACGAGGTAAAATGTGAGGACACTTGGGAATTATTGTTGAGACTTCCCTTTAATGTTTTTAACAATTCTCCTTTCAACCTATTGTGTAGTCGACTAGTCGATTACTTCAATTTCACTTATAATGGGACGATACATTGATACTTTTGATGTTATCTTGCAGTTGACATTAAGATCTTGTGAGCAAAAGGAACAAATCTAGTGTACTTCATAATGAAGAAATTTCTCATTGATACTAAGAAAAGTGTGCTCACTTCTGACAGAACATTATTTGATAAAGAACTCAAAGAGGTAATTAACCCAAGATCATGAGAAAAATCTATGGTGATCGAGTCTCAAGAGAAGAATCGGTGTTTTACTACCGACCACTTCATGTTGGGCCAAGTGCTCATATTGGTTATTATGATCAATCATTACTATATCAACCATCATATACTTCATAGATCATCCTTCATGAATTTTTCTTCAAATACAAAAGCTTTGTATCTTCCTCCAAATTAGTGGATTAGGGAATACATTTTTGTACGAAATAACAAAGAAAAGGTGATTCTTCGTAAAATTTATTTATTGTAAATGTTTAGGCCCCTAACCTTGTATAGTATTCTAGCATTGGGCTCTGAAGCTAGTAACTCCACTCTACTCTACTAGTTGTATGGCGGCTAGAGTTTTAATAATTTATTTAATAATTTAATATCAAGGGAGCTCGCTTCATGATCTTACGAATCTAATCTTCTCAAAATAGAAGGACAAGCTCTTTTGCCCTGGCGGTTAAAAAAATGGGATTGGAGAGACCACATGCAATAGAATTTGAAAGATTTTTATGGAATGTTCTACTCTTACCAAAGCTTTCTCCATCAACCAATTCCCTAATTTATGGTGCATCTTTATTTAAGGTAGGTTTAAAGATCACTAATTAGTCAAATGAGTTTATCCTTTTTTGACTGACGACTTCGACAATTCTGTTAAGGGCTTATATGAATTCGTTACTAAGAGACTTGTTCATTGTCATTTGTCTGTCAAACATTATCTGATTCATAGGTGTTTGGATTTTGATTACCAAGAATAGGAAGGTACTATTTGATCTATTGGCTTAGACACTAAAATACTCGTGCCTGCCCTATAACCCCATAGTGTCACCTAAATGTCATGTTGCACCTTACTTCTTTCATGTTAGTCTTTTATGTAGAGCCCCTTTTCTCCTTTATCCCTATAGGCAAAATGGATGAGTGACGTCAATAGTTAATCACAATAAAGAGACTCATTAAGCTAAGATCACTAACTAATACTAGTATAATACTAGTAGAATAGAAAAGAAATGTCTTTACTATATACTTGGTTTAGTTCCTTCCATGAACTTTATGTAATGAATTTGATCGTACATGTATCCCTTCAACACAACATAGGTTATTGATCAATACTCCAACAACTTAAAATGTCAAACCAAAAAGATTTGATCTCAAGGCTCTAAATCAGAACGGTGATTGTCATAGTCATGCTTGTCTAGGACTAGGGATGACAAAAAAATCCACGGGGTCCCGACCCGATTGGGGCGGGGAATCTCCAGTTTGACCGAGGACGGGGGTCAAACCGGGGACATTCCCCGGGTACCTGTCCGAGGACGGGGCGGGGATGGGGAGGGTATCCCTGCCCCGACCCCGACCCCGCCCTGATTAATCCCCGACCCCACCCGAATATATATATGACCCACTCTTGCCCTCTCACATCTCACTCTCTCTCTCAGCCTCGCTCTCTCTCACAGTATTAATCTCTCTTAACTTCACTCTCTCTAAGTCTCGCTAGATTTCACACTCTCTCTCTGTTTCGCTAGCTCTCGCTCTCTCTCTCTGTCTTGCTAGCTCCTGCTTTCTTTCTCCGTCTCGCTAGCTCTCGCTCTCTCCATAAGTCTTGCTCTCTTTCAATTCTTGCGGGGAATAGGGCCCCCACGGGACCCGTTTCCCCGACGGGGATGGGGGGAAATTCTCCCATCAGGGGCGGGGACAGGGACCTCTCGCTCGCCCTGCCCCGGCCACGTTGCCAACCCTATCCAGGACGTGTTGCCTGCGGCTGCATGCCCATTTTCAACCCCTTTTTATCATGCTTTCAACATATGTATTTCATTATGCAAGTTAACTTACTTTTTCTATACTTTTTGTTGTAAGTGGCTCTTCGCCATTTTTCTTATTCATGGTGACAGTCACAAAAAATCTTGTAATATACTATACAGGGCAAGACTAACCATTATACCTTCATACTTGGAGTTGTCTACTATCAAATCGTCGTTGTCCCTAATTGCTTACTAGCCTACGACAATCATTTTCTTAAACACACTTTCAAACATTTGTGAAACCTTTTTCTTTAACCTCGTCTTCTAAATTTTTTTTCTATTAAATGGGGATAGAAGTTACAAAATATAGTTGTTGCGTCAATATCTATCTAAATTTTAGTTTGCTAACTTGTTCAAGGGTGAGAGCAAGTGCGCACAATCACTTTGAGATCCTTACGAAAGTGCGATGGTGATAGTTGGTATTAGAGACAAGTCAACTGATAGAGTGGGAAAACAGTAGACATGTTGGAAACCAAGCAACTCAGAAAGTCCCATGTGGACAAATTGGTTGAGATAGAAGAGCAAATGCTTTTTCTAAGAGAAGTCTTTGAGAGTATTCATTTCCTAGAAACCCATCTACAAATTTTTTTGAAAAGGCCAATAGGATAGATGCGATAGTTAGCTACTTAGACGGAATACCTAACAAAGAGTTGAGAAAAGGGGGTTCAAATGGGCATACGACTATGGGCAACAGGTCCTGAACAAGCATGATCGTGACACTAGATGTATTGGATTAGCTCGCTTGTCAACATATTTCATAAATTCCATTTCATAAAAGAGAGTTTGAGACATTTGAAATTGTTTTGGAGATTGGATGCAATTAATAATTAATGATCTAACATGTACAAAATCAAAAGTCATTATCGAGATCTCTTTCCCTTCTGTCAACTCTGTTCACATGGTTCTCAAAGGAGAGGAGGAAGGGTGAGCAGCAGGTACTAAAGCTAATCTAACTTGCACGAGATTCTTAAATAACTAGCACACTAACACAAGCTTTTATTTAGATTCTTTCATAGGACTTCAAAAAATAGAACCTATCTTACTCTATTACCTTACTCGTGAGATTTTCTAGGCTTTGGGAATGTTATGTTATATCTGACCCCACACGCAAGATCGTAGGTAACAATGGTCAACCTGCAAGATTTTTGGGCATTTATCGAAAGTTATTGGTGACCACATTACTACTCTTAAGATATAACCTTTTTTTTATTTAAAATTTTTTTTTTTAATTTAACGAGATGTGAGATGTCAAATCTCGACTTAAGGTCATTTTAGTTTGTTGAGGTAGCTCAAATTGACCTTAAGTTGTGTCTTCATTTTCTATATTTTATTAAGATATTTCTCATCAATACAACTTTTCTTAGATGTACAGAATTGAAAAGGAAAAAAAAAAAAAAAAGGAAAAAACAAAATATTCAACCTATATCTTTATTTACATCCTCAAGCTTGAAGTCATGCTATAATATGTGAAACTTGGTTGATTAAGTAGTTAACTAATCGTTATAATATTTTAACCTTTTGATTGTAAGTACCTAAAAAGCCAGGTTGATCGACACGATTGGATATTCTTCCACAAAATTAGGATCCTGAGCAATGAATGACCTTAGTTACCTCGAGTTGATACAATTAAACCTTTGCTCGATACGAAGGACTTTGTTTGTTGAAATCGATTATGGAATTAAAAGTAGTCTTTTATTAATAGATACCTTTGAAGTATATCACTTTCTTTTTTATGACTCTTGTTTGTTAATGATAACAAGAAAGTTGTTTTTTCCCCTCGATTATTTATTTGCTTATTTCTGCAATGGTAACAAAAGGTCTTTCTCAACATGTTTCTTATTTTTGGATGATCATGAAATGATTTGTTCATAAAATAGCATCATTATTTTAACGCAATTAATGGAAGATCGAACCTTCAACTTTTAGAAAAGAATGTTATGCTAATTTATGTTGAATTAAGATTAGTTTGGCACATCAAAAATTCACTTCTTGATTTAATCCAGAATTGAAAATTTGAACAAATATTTTTATTTGTAGAAGTTCTCATAAAATTAGGCCTCCAAGGAGAGACCTCACAACTTGGAAATCTAGGCTTCTAGCCACATAAGATTCCACTTTTCCTTTCCTACACAAAACTCTCCTTTCCAATTTTGCATCTATATCACATTTTAAAATTATTTGCATATATGACCCTTTTTTACTGGTCTCGTTCTTATTATTATTTTTTCAATTTGGCCTTTCTTTTAATTCTACATTTACGCCCAAATTTTCATTTTCTTCATTCCTTCTTTCTTTTTAACTAAATGACTCTATTTCTAGTTTATTTTGGTAATCACTAATTACTGTGATTTTGTCAATTATAGATTTCTGATTAGGCCTATTTTGCTCTGTTGTGATTTTCGATTGATTTTGTTAATTTTGTGATTGCATCATAAAAATTTGTTTTACTATAAAATGTGATAGAATATATAGACTAATATCTCTTGATAGATTGTTGATATTCCTTGATAGACTGATATTCTCCAGGAATATCAATGATTGACTTATATCCCTTTATAAACTAATATTTTCAATAAACATCAATCTATTGATATATAATGATAAATTGATATTCTTCTTTGATGTCAATATATCACTAATAGACTTATGTCAAGTTCATTGAGTTATACGTATATATCTGTGTGTGTGGTTATTCCAATATCTTCTTAGCAAATGACTTAAGTCCACTTTTTATTTTTTCATAGTTCTATTTATAAGATTGAAGGCTTATCAATCTATTAGTATCATTGATAGACATCTATAAGGTATTGATTTTCTTCACAAAGGAAAAAGGGGAAGTTGTCCTACATAACAAGATTTTGAGTTACTTGCTTGGAGGGTTAATATATAAAAACTTACCTTCACACATGTGCATTGTTGTTGTGTTTTTTTGCCCCTTTGTGGATCTCTCTCTCTCTCTCTCTCTCTCTCTCTATATATATATATATATATATATATATATATATATATATATATATATATATATATATATATATATATATTATTTTTAGACCAAAAATCTTGGCCATTTGTGGATAAGAAAGACTACCTTCCTAGATCTAAAACAATCAATCTGATCTGTTTATATTGATTTTTCACTTTCTCTGTTCTTCTCTGTTCTTTAATCTGTTTGTGAAGTTTTAGAGAGAGATGAAAGAAATATTAAAAAATTAGATTTAGAGTTTCCCAACATACAATGAGATGAAAGCAAACTTAAATTCAAGGATTCAAATGAGTACATCTAAAATAACACTAACTACATAATATCTAAAAATATAAGTTAAATACCCTAACACTCGTTGCGGTTTTAATCTTTGAATTTAAGTTTGCTTTTATCTCGTTGTTATATTGACTTTTCGGGGAACGATCAACGTCGAGTGATGAGTACCGCTAAAGTGATATCAAAACAACATTCAAGATAAAAAGTCCTTCTACAACACAACCATCAATCTATTTGACATCTATTAGTTCTTTCTTACACCAAAAACATGTCTTTTTTTTTATGTTGATTGTAGTTTGATTCTTGCGGTGTCCTAGAAAATAAAATCTCCCCTTTTCCCATTTTCTAGCCAATCATCTCTATCATTTTCTCGTTAGAAAAGTAAGCTTCACGTGACTTTAGTGTGTTTAGAATACTTTTGAAATGTTTAATTTGAAAAATAAGTCATGGAAAAAAAAAGAGTAGTTGGCAGCCACTCAAAATAGATTTTGAAGTGTATTTTAAACAATTTTTATCAAAATCATTTAAATAAAAATGAATTTTTTGAAAAATATTTTTTTTCTCTAATCAACCTAAACATGCCTTTTGTGTGCGTAGTGGTCAACACTACCCCCAAACAAAGCCACCCCCTTCCTCAGTCCCTACCCCAAACAAAGCATTTTTTAAAATTTTTTTTACTTAAATAATTATTTTTTAAATAATGGTTTCGAGTAACAAAAGTATAGTAAATAATAGTTGTGACATATTAAAAAGATTTTAAAAATCAACTAGCCTATTAAATACAATATTAAATTTTGTATCTAATAGAATCCTACACCTCCAATCTAGTGTTAAATAGTTTCATGAATTTTAAAAATATTGAATAGGATAAAAAATCTATTATATACAAAATTGAAAACATACGAAATAAAAAAAATTAAGGAAAAATTGCAAAAACTACCCTTAAAGTATGATGACAATTGTATTATACCCTCAATGTTTCATGTAAAAAATGGTCATCAAACTGATACAAGTGTTAAAATTGAAGCTTACGTAATTGTAGAAATTGTAGTAATTGAATAAGTTTAAGAGTTAAATTTTTATCATTTGAGAGTCCAATTTTTACAACTATTGTAACTTTGAGGGTTCAAAGTTATTATTTGTAGAAGTTTTGAGGGCCAAGTTTTTTTTTTTTTTTTTTTTTTTTTTTTTTTTTTTTTTATAATTACAATTGAAAATTTGAGGGTGTAATTGCAACTACCACTATATTTCAAGGGTGGTTCTTACAGTTTGCTCAAATTTTAATGACCTATGGTGATTAGATACTTTTAAAGTTCAAGGATTTATTATACACAATCTAAAGTTGAAATTATTAGACATTTTTTAAAGTTTAAGAACAAAATAAATTAAATGTTGGGGTGCGATCAACGTCCCACATTGGCTAGGTAAAAAGAAGATCCATGATATATAAGTGAGGAAAACCATCTTTATTAATTTTCGGCCTTTTAGAGTTAAACTAAAATAAATCATAACGATTCATACCATTGTCCTTTACAATAAATAAATCAGATATATCGAAAGACTAAACATATAATTTAACTAAAAAAAAGTATTTAATTATAAGCGGAAGGACTTCACTTACCCTTTTAAAACTCTTGAAACAATAATAAAAGTTGGCCAAGTAAACAAATTTAGGAAATAAGATTTGAATCAATATTCAAAATAGAGAAAACGACAAAAAGGACAATTTAGTCACTTTACAGTTGATAAAACTAGAAGATCCAAGGAATGATACAATGGTAATTGAGCTTTTCTAATTCTATGTCAACTTAACCTCTGGATTTCACCTCAAATTTGTTTTTATTCGATGCTGATTTTTTAATAAACTATTTACCAAATACTTCATATGATATGTTTTTGTTCGTTTATTTAATTAATGGATTGTTACATTACAAGAAGATTAAAAAATATATACGATAGAGTATTTGAACTTGAATCGCATACTTCTTGATCATTAATATATCAATATGTCAATTGAACTATGTTTGATTCGGTAACTATATAGTATAAGATACTTAACTTTAATGTGAGAACGTATTAATTAGACAAGAGCAATTGTCTCTATGAACTTGCTTTCTAAGTGCTTAAAACCAGTTTAGAAACACTTTTTTAGAAAGTCAGTCCAAACAAGCTAGAATATATTGCTACCCTTAAAGATTGGAGAATAAAATCTCCACTCCAACTTGAGCATAGCATTGGGTTAATATATTAATAAGTCAGTAGTTCAAATCTTCACTCCACGTATTGAACTAAAAAAAATCATTTAATAATGTAGGGATTAAATCTTTGGAGTTGGCTATATATATTTGTTTAAGACCTTTGGCCTTGCTTCTTGGATAGTTGTCTTAGATTCTATCTTTAAAGGAACTTGTTTCAGAAGTTGTTACTCTAGTGGCTAATTTTGTAGAATATTTCTTTCCTTATTTAACTTATTATGTGTATTACTTTCTTTGAGATATTTTCCTTCTCGGTGATGTGTCGATTGTGTGTGGGATTATTTTCCATCTTTCCGTTGTGCTACTTAAGCCTAAGAAGTATGTTTGCTAGGGTTGCCGCTATAACTATCTTTGTGAGCTTGTGAATCGATTATATCAAAAGCTTTGTTCTTTGTGCTCATTGAAGATGATCGTTCTGTGCAAGTGGTAACCTAATTTCCACCATTTCATTCAACTAAGTTTCGATGTTGCAAGTTACTCAGTCTTAGGGGAAGCCTAAGACCATTCTAATTGAGAAGGAGTTTTCTTCATTAAGGGGGAGCCTAAGCTATTATTCGACGTGAAGGAGTTCACAAAAAGGAGAAAGATAACATCAAATGAGAGGGAGTCTTACTCACTTAGGAGGAGCCCAAGTGTTACACCACTAATATTCATTTACTTAGGAGGAGTCTAAGTCAATGTGGGAGGATGTCTCAGATCTAGTGGGAACCTAGATGATTAGCTAAGTTAGGTTATGCGTGTGTCATTGTGATTAATGTTGTTCACAAATAAGTACAACGTTGTAATTGCTTAACTATTTTATATTAGTGGATTATCTTTCTCGGGCACGCTGCCCCCTAGACGTAGGTGGTTTCACGAAATTGGGTTATCAATTCTCCTGTGTTTATTATTGATTTAAGGTTACAATTTTCTTGTTGTCTCTGATTGTGCTAGGACATGTTGTGTGGCTTCTACATTTAGTTCGTTGAACCTCTTTCAAAATTTTAGTAGGATCAAAACATTTAAAAAAAAAAATTTGAATCAAGCATATCCAACATTGTTGAGTATAGTTGATAATTCAATTGGTAGATGCAATATATATCTTGTTAAAGTGCCCTAAACTCAATGGTATTGGCATAACTTTTCTTCTTAGAGGTTAAAGATTCAATAATCCCCCATTTCCGTAGTTGTGTGATAACTTGTAGAAATACAAGTTATTATAGTCACTATTTGATTTAATTAGAGTAACTTTGGAGCTAAACGCATGATTTTGGTAGTTGAATGATGAAAAATGTATCACCATGCGTTGGCACTACTTACAAAAGAAAATACCTGAAAAACGATGAGCTTTTCTGTTCCTAACGCAGGGTTAAGAAGAAAAGAAGCGCGAAGTATGAAGAGATGAAGCTGCTGCGAGAACAAGTGGAAACCCATGCGTTGAGCCTAGGCGTTGAGACCATGCGTTGAGAAAAAGTAGATACAGACGTATGGCCAAAAGCTGTCATGTCAATATGCAAAAGGATAACACGCTATCAGAATATGACAGAACAAATGGGCCGACGATGTGAAAAGTCTGCGCAGTAGGGCATGAAATTTAATGTAAAGGTGTCAGGTCATCATGAGTTTCAACTTTTCGACGCCTATAAATAGCCCAAAGCTTCTCCATTGAGAGGAAGAGAGACCAGTTCAAGAAGCAAAAGCTCTGCACTATTTCTCTTTCACCATAACCAGCCTCCATTTCGAGCTCTTCTGAGAGAAGGATTTTGAGCACCTTCAGAGTCATCTCCCAGTGAGTGAGAATCTCCACCCTATGGAATATATGTATCAGATAGCAACCATCTCAGGCCTCCATGAAGCAAGACGTTGCCAGTGGCGGCTTGACGTCCTTCATTTCTGTTTTATTTCCATTTCTCTCCTTCTTGCTTATATTTTGTTAATGACATTCGAGAGAATGATTTATTTTCTTAATATAAGTTTGATTGACTATCATCTTCCATCCATTTCCGTATTAAATACTTTACACCATGTTGTCTAAATGCTAAATGAGTTAAATGTTAAAAGCTAGTTTTTCTTGAGCAATTCTGAGTATGTTACATCTTGATTAATGCATATTTTTAGCTTGCATAACTTTGTCTGACAAACAAATGTAGTAAGCATGACTGTCGAGCTTGAGAGAGTGGATAGTTAATCTTTAGCATTAATTAAGACTAGATGAGTTGCAGAGATGTAGTTCATCTTTTGCCAACACAAACTTACCATGCGTCTTAGAGATAAGATAAATGTGGCATCGAAACATCGAGAGATGGATTCACACACACAGTTTGTAGGTATGTAATTGTACTTAGAAAGTTTAGGTAACAACTAGCTCTTGCGTTCAACTCTACTTCCATCGCATGGTTCCATTCGTTCTCAACGCATGCTATCTGACGCATTGTTTTACATATGACTACCCAACGCCGCGTCCACCTCATTATTAGTAGTAGGAAATTCTTTTCATTCTTTTTGTATAGTTTAGACACACATAATCAACAAATGCACATATTTACATGTACAGTCACCGCATAGTCATGCAATTATTCTCAATGCCTAGTTATTACAAATCCCTGTGTTCGACCCTGGACTCACCAGGAAACCTATAAATACTTATACTTGGGTTTTTATAGGAAAACTTGCTTAATAATGATCACACCTGATCAACGCATCCTTGTACGGAAATGATAAAATCTATTTTTGTGTAACGAGCTAAGAAACTCAATTTAATTAGAAATTCAAACGAACAAAATTTAATAAACAAATTTAGTAAACATTGTGCTAAAAAAATGTTAAAATCTTCAATCGATTATTTTTTGGCTAAAAAACTTGTATTGAGTGATTAGTTTCCATGGCTAGAATAGAATATTAAAAAGTACAGAGGTGAAAGAAAAATAAATCTAAAAGTGAAAAACTTGAAATGCTTCTTTATTTATTTTTTTAGAAAATTACTCTTTTGGTCTCTAGAGGGGTGATTGGTGATCAAGTTGGAGTTGTGAACTCAATTCATCATTTGGTCCAAAGAGTTTGTCACGACTTCACAACTTCACTTATTGCACAAACACCGCTAGTTTAAGTTCAACCTAGTCCCTATGGTAAACAATGGCTGTAACATATTTAGAAATTTTAAAGATCAACTAGTCTATTAGATATAAAATTGAATTTCATATCTAATAGAATCCTACATGCCTTCAATCTAGTGTTAAATAGCTTCATGAATTTTAAATATACTGAGTAGGATAAAAAAATCTATTAGATATAAAACTAAAAATACATGATGAACTTACTACACACGAAATAAAAAATTTAGGATCTGTTTGGTAGGCAATCCAGATGATGTTTTATGTTTTAGATTCACTGATTTTAGCGAATATGCGTTTGGTACGCAGTATGGATTCTATTTTGAAAATGATTTATATGAAAATTCTAAAAACTTTTATGTTTTCGGTGTATCCAAAATTTGAATTCGAAATTTTAAAATGTAGAATTATATTAGAAAGATAAATATATAAATAAATATAATATTTCATATTATAAACTCAATTATTTTTTCTAAATTAAATTAGGTATTATATAATATATTATATAATCTCACAAAATAATAATTATACAAAAAGTTTAACTTAAAACAAGTTGATAATTAATTAGTAATAGTTTACAATCAACGAGTAACCATAATTAATTTTATGGTTTCTAATATATTTGTAAACAAAATTTAAAAAATTATTTAAATTGAAGTTTAATTTTGAATATGATATCAAACATATATGTATGTATTTGAAGACATGAAATACAACTCTATTTCTTTGAATTCCTTGTTTTCAAAATTTTGTTTTTTAAGTTGCTACCAGATTTATATCAATATTCAAAATAGATAAAACAACAAAAAGGACAATTTAGTCACTTTACAGCTGCTGAAATTAGAGGATCCAAGGAATGATACAATGGTAATTGAGCTTTTCTAATTCTATATCAACTTAACCTCCAGATTTCACCTCAAATTTGTTTTTATTTGATGCTGATTTTTTAATAAACTATTTAACAAATACTTCATATGATACGTTTTTGTTCGTATATTTAATTAATGGATAGTTACAAGAAGATTAAACAAATATAATGAACAATAATTTAAAACTCCACCATATAAGTTTTTTATTTTGTATAATAGGATAAGAGAATTTGAACCACATATATTTTAGTGACTAATATATCAACATGTCAATTAAATTATGTTCGATTTGGTCACTATACAATATAAGTTACTCAACTTTAATGTGAGAACAAATTAATTAGTCAAGAACAATTGTCTTTTAAAATACTTAAAAGTTAAAACCATTTTTTTCTTTAAAAACACTTTTTTAGAAAGTAAATTTGAACAAGCTCAGGGCTATATTATTACCATAGAGAATAAAATCTCCACCCCAACCTGGACATAGCATCAGGTAATCTATTCCTACTAGGAAGTCAATGGTTCATATCTCCATTCCACGTGATGAATTAAAAGAAAAAAAATTATTCAATAATTTAAGTTCAAAACATTTTCAAAAATTCCCTCGAGCGTATCCAACATTGTTAAGTTCAATTCAATTATTTCCTTTTCATTTAGTTGATAATTCAATTAGTTGATGTAATATACATTTTTTTCAAAAATAAAATTATGGAAAAATTACTTTTTAGTCTCTAGGTTCGAATAAAATGTACTTTTGATCCTTATGTTTTAAAAATGTACATTTTTAGTCCCAAGTTTATAAGAATACGTCTATTTGTTTCCTATACTTTTAAACGGTACCTTTTTAGTCTCCGAATTTTTAAAAATAGGTTTGAGAGGTACTTTTTTATCATTTTAATTTTAAATACCATATAATTATTTTAAAAAATAAAAGAAAAAATATTTGAAAGAATTTTTAAACCTATTTTAAAAAACTCAAGGACTGAAAAAATATTTTGAAAAATTTAGGACTGAATAGACTTATTCTTATAAATTTGGGGACTAAAAATGTACATTTTTAAAACTTGGAATCAAACACGCATATTATTTAAAATTTGATGACTAAAAAAGTAATTTTGGGTAAATTTATTTTATTAATCCTCAGGAGCATTATCATCGATTACAGCAACTGAAGTAGCCCATTTGGAAAACTATTACACAAAATTCCCAACCATTTGTATCTTCGAGCTCTATTAGCAGCTTCATGAGCCCTACACCAAATGATCTTCCTCATTAGTGACCTCCAGGACATGAGGTGAATAATTTCTCCAGCCTTCTATTGAGCTATTTGACCTATCGAGTTAGAGTTGAGTGGGGTGAACGATTTGAATTTAACTCATTGTTTGGTTTAAAGAGTTTGTGGTCCCACAACTAAAAAACATAAATTTTATACTACAAGTTCTACGACTTTGCAACTTCATTCATTATCCCAAACACCCATTGTGAACTCTATTTTGTTCCTAAGTTTCCAAATGTTTTTTCTTTTCTTATCTTGAATTTTGATTTGAATTTTAATTTGGTCTATAAGTTTTATAATGTTACACTTTTAACCACTAAATGAGTTAGATTTCTTGATTTTTAATTTTTAAAATATATAACTTTTATCTTTGAATTTTAAGTTTAATTTTTATTATTTTTTAGATTTCACTACTTTATATTTATTATTAAAAATAATTATGATGTGAAATTAGTGAAAATTAATTTAGTTATAATTAATTAAAACTTCTAAAAATTGATTAATAGACTTGTTATGAAAAATCAAAATAAATATGTAAATGTTGAGGTCTAACACGAAAAAGCTCACAATTTAAAGGTAGAAAAACAAATTAAACTCACCAAATGAAACTAAATCCAAAACAGACGACTAGAAAAGTTCTATTTTTCCTCTCTTTTTTGTCTGGAAGAACCCAAATAGCTGTAAACCTACTTTTTAAAAAGAGCTTAACTTTTGAGGTCACAAAATAATAAATAATAAAACATAAATAAATAATAATTTCGAAAATACGGTTAACTTTTTTAAATAATAATTATATTTTATTATAAAAAAAAAAAAAAAAAAAAGAAAAAAAAGCCCTTTTAAAATTCTCTCCCTCCCTCAGTTCCGTTTGCCCTCCAGCCAAAACACCGGCCTCGACTCTTCTATTCCTCCATTTTCTTTTCTCTCTGTTCTCGCCGGAGAAAAGCTGCCCAATGGACCGCCGGCGTTCTGTCCGACCGCCGCGTCCGACCGCCCTCCAGGATGGAGCCACCTGTACCTTCAACCGGAACGAACAAAACGCATCGGCGGCCGACCATCAACACACGAAAAGCCCATCGCCAAAAGCTTCAGATGCTCTTCCCCTTCCTCTGTACCTCACCAACACAATCTTCTTCACCCTTTTCTTCTCCGTCGCTTATTATCTTCTTCACCGATGGCGCGATAAGATCCGAAACTCTACACCTCTTCACGTCGTTACGCTCTCCGAAATCGCCGCCATTGTTTCTCTCATGGCTTCCTTCATCTATCTTCTTGGATTTTTCGGCATCGACTTTGTTCAGTCTTTCATAGCGCGTCCTTCTCCCGATGCGTGGGATCTTGAAGATGAAATTGATCGAACTCTTCTCATCGACAACAATCGCTATGCTGCACCTCGTTGCGCGTCTGCTGTCGCTTTGCCGTCCAAAGTAGCCGACCTCGAGCCGTTGAATACAACTCCATTGCCGGAGGAGGACGAAGAGGTTGTGAAGATGGTTGTGGATGGTTCCGTTCCTTCGTACTCGTTGGAATCGAAACTTGGGGATCCGAAAAGAGCCGCTTCCATTCGTCGTGAGGCACTGCAGAGGATGACTGGAAGGTCGATCCATGGGCTTCCGTTTGAAGGATTTGATTACGAGTCTATTTTAGGGCAGTGCTGCGAAATGCCGGTTGGGTATGTTCAGATTCCGGTGGGAATAGCGGGACCTTTGTTGCTGGATGGATTCGAGTACACGGTGCCGATGGCTACGACGGAAGGTTGCTTGGTGGCCAGTACTAATAGAGGCTGCAAAGCGATCTATGCGTCTGGTGGAGCAACCAGCATGTTGTTGAAAGATGGGATGACCAGAGCGCCGGTTGTAAGGTTTGGGAGCGCCAAAAGGGCATCTGAATTGAAGTTTTTCTTAGAGGATCCCAATAATTTTGATACCTTGGCCGTCGTTTTCAACAGGTAAAAGTTTGTCATATATTACCTTCGACCCTTTCTAGCTTATCAATTGGTGGTTTCTTCATTTGGCTCGAACTTTTTATAGTCCTAAAGATTGTCAATCTTTTCCATTTTTTCCTGCATTCTTTTTCTGATTCTTTTTGGGTTTTTCCCCCTTTCTTGAAGGGGGGGAGGGAGATCCAATTTGAGTCCTGAATTTGTATTTCTTTTTTAAATTTTGTCTAATCACGATATGATACAATTGTTTCCTATTTTGCAGGTCTAGTAGATTTGCTAGGCTTCAAAGTATCCGATGCTCTATTGCTGGGAAGAATCTTTATGTAAGATTTTGTTGCAGCACAGGCGACGCCATGGGAATGAATATGGTGTCTAAGGGTGTTCAGAATGTACTTGAGTTTCTTCAACATGATTTCTCAGATATGGAAGTAATTGGTATCTCTGGTTAGTACTTCTCTGCTTCTCTTCTCCTTTCGTACCTATCCCTTTTTTAGTGCTCCCCGGCCCCCTTCTTGTTAGTCTGTCAACTTCTCGAATACTGACATTTCAATTTCCAGATTTATCTCATTTTAGTTTCTCTGTATTAATATATCCCTTTCATTTGACATTAGGCCCCTTTTTCACTTTCCTTTTGCTTCCAAGGGAATGACCGTTTAAGGGAGAAAACATAAATGATATATTAATTATGTCTTCGTTGGAGATTATGTTTAATTCTATCGTTTGGGAGTATAGATTCTATTGGTACAAGAACTGAAGACAGAACTCGAATTTAAGACACATTTTAATTTGGAATAGAAAAATGGGATCACATTTAACAATCAAAACCTAAATGTTAGATTTGTGAACGGAATGATTGTTGAAGCTAATAAAATTGTTTTTCCCTTCATCTCTCTGTTCTCACATCGTAGTTGCACATTTATAATTGTAGATTCAGACTAACTTACCTCCATCTTTAAGCAAAGAAAAGCTTACTCAGCCTGTCTCCCTCTCTCTGTCATGTATACTTGAAGTAAAGAAATGTGTACACAGTACTACTTGCCTTGAAAGTATTAGTGCTTACAATTTGATTCATCCTCTCAAATAGCCTTGAGGTAAGACTGTTGAGACATAAATAAATTAAAAATAAAAAAAAATGAAAGTAATTCTTTGGGTCATGGATTCGATCTTATGTTGTTCTGTACCGTCTTTCTTCTGATGGGTAGCCATAGTTTTGAGAATTATTTCATTGTCTTGTCCTAAATAATCTTCATTTGTAATTGCGTCAGGCGTATTGTTTGATTTACTATTACTCTAGCCCTATTGTCTCCCTTAATCTCAACATTTCTGAAACTTGAATTTCCTACAATCTTTTCAATGGGTTCTGATTCTCAGTTAAAATTTGATGAGGAGACTTATTATACTTTATTCTAAGTGACTGGCCCCTTCATTTGGCAGGAAACTTTTGTGCTGACAAGAAACCTGCTGCTGTAAATTGGATTGAAGGACGAGGAAAGTCTGTGGTTTGTGAGGCAATAATAAAGGATGAGGTGGTGAGGAAGGTGTTGAAAACCAGTGTTGCAAGTCTAGTAGAGCTCAACATGCTTAAGAATCTAACTGGATCTGCAATGGCTGGCGCCCTCGGTGGTTTTAATGCTCATTCCAGCAATATTGTATCTGCAATTTTCTTAGCAACTGGCCAAGATCCAGCACAAAATGTGGAGAGTTCTCATTGCATCACCATGATGGAACCTGTTAACAACGGAAAAGATTTGCACATCTCTGTCACAATGCCTTCCATTGAGGTAAACAATACATCATATTCGTCATTTTCTCACATACATCCCTTATATCTCAAACTTTACTCATTGTACTTTCTTTCTTCTTCTCTTCAGGTTGGTACTGTTGGAGGTGGAACTCAACTTGCATCTCAGTCTGCATGTCTGAATCTTCTTGGTGTGAAGGGTGCTAGCAAAGAGTCTCCGGGAGCGAACTCAAGGCTCTTAGCAACCATTGTGGCTGGTTCTGTTCTTGCAGGTGAGCTATCCCTCATGTCTGCTATAGCAGCTGGACAACTGGTGAGAAGTCACATGAAATACAATAGATCTAGCAGAGATGTATCAAAAGTTGAATCTTAAAAGGTATTAGATCAACAAAGGGGTGGGATCCAGTAGAGATAGAATAAAAGGAAAAAAAGATTTGGATCTTTCTGGTGGAAGTAGCAAAGGAAAATATGGCTTCTGGCTGGTTTACATGTGATTACCAGAAACTAGCCTAGCTGGAAGGTGGCCCCCATTGAGGAAGACATGCAACATGGTTGGATGAAACTTAATTCTGTGGTTCTTCTGGACATATCGTGTGCCCCCACGAAGATATTTGGTGTGTTATCTGTTGTTTGTTTTGCAAAGAAAAAGAAAAGAAAAACGAAAAACATATATATATTGCCATTCATTAGCTTTCCTGACATTTGAAAATTTGATGATTCTCTTTATTGTTATCTGTTTGTAGATTTGTAGACGATGGTGGGGAAAGAGGGGCTTAGTTTTATGTATGATAATTATGTTTCTTTGTATGTATTGCTTTGGTCAAGTTATGATGGTTGTAACTTTGTGATGCTGTAAAATCTTGATAACTTGATTGTGGTTCTAAATCATTACTGTATTTCAATGCTGTATTCTTTTGTCTCTATTGGTGATGTTTAGGATTGAAAACGATATTGAGCCACCGGCAGGTTGCTTTATTATTTTAACGTTTTCATTGTTTGTGTTGGCTTCTTGCCGGCACTAGCCTGTTTTTAGGGATAAATTCTCTGTTTGATTATGACTTTTAGAACTACTTTGTGAAAGTATTGGTAGACCAGTGAATGATGAAACGAAGGAACTGATGGTCAATTTTACCAGATGACCTTTCAGAAACCATTTTTAAGCCTTTAAGGTTAAATCAAGAAATCAAATTAAAATTTTGAAACTAAATATGTAACTCTTGAAACTATGAGGGGGAATTGAAGTTGTTGACTTGACGAGTTTGTAGATCTTTTGAGTAAAACTATCAATTTCATATCTTGTTAACTCCTTAAACTATGAGCTTATTGAAAAAACAATTCTAGATTTCACAACTCTTCAAACCTACAACTTTCCTTCTAGATCTATGAACCAAGGAAAAACTAAGTTTAGATCTCATTTTATAAAAATGTACTTTCTATATATATACACACACACAGAAGATTAATAGTTTAAAGTTACAAATTCATTATTAATTATAACACACAAGTTAGTTAGAATAAAGTAGGAAAACAGTTGTTTATCTGCTTTAAAATTCATCCATTTAAATCAAACTTGAATAATTATACTAATTTAGACTCAATTTCATTTTAGTCACTCTTAAAAAAGACTACACATATTGAAAGTTACATGTGTTTGCATTATGATAGCACTTGCTTGTTATTTTTGTAAAAAAAAAACCAGAAAATAGCTAAATCATTCCAAATTTTGTTTGTTATTTTTGTAAAAAAAACCAAAAAATAGCTAAATCATTCCAAATTGAGTGCCCACCATCGTGAAACTATGAAAGTAGGATCCACACGAAAATAAATGGACTTGTGTGTGAAACATGCTAGTTTCATTCACTTTGGAGGTAACCAGTTTGAAATCGGCTAAAATCGGAGCCAAACTAGGAAAAATGTGTGAATGAACAGGGGGACACCCAAGAATACAATGAAATAATCATAGTTGACTTTATTAGCTTTATCGACAGTCTAGACCATGGATATAATGAAACATCACGATCTAACAGTCGAGATATGTTTGAATGACTAGTCAACTTGAATTGGTTGCACTGTCCCACTTTAATTGATCTACTTTGATGATTAAACCCCCGCATCATCTCCAAGATATTTTTTCTTCAATTTTATTTGCCTTATATTTGTAGTATGAACTCCAATTTTAGCAATTCAAAATGCGTTAGAATCATTTTGTCAAACTCTATGCTATCAACACCTTCAGACACTTAAATTGTCAGTAAATAAGCGTTATCATAAAAAAAAATATTATATGATTGAAGCACAGAAAGCTAACGATATTAATTATAAAAAAAAAAATTAGAACTAGCATAACAACGAGTTAATGTAGAGAAAATTTCAAGTTAACTAAACTTGAAGCTGAGTTCATAAAATTTGCAAAAAAAAAAGTTTTTTTTTTTTTTTTTTTTTTTTTTTTTTTTTTTTTTTTTTTTTTTTTTTAGCAAATTTAGCTCAAAGATTAATATAATTATTCCTTTCATTGAGTATGTTTTTAAAATTAAGTTTAGATTATTTATTTATTTTTTTGAGTTTCTAAATCTAAATAATTAATCCTTGAATTCTTGACTTCGTTTAGATTTTAATTAATAATATGACATTAAAATCATACCAAAAATAATAATAATAACTCTCCTTATTATTGTTTTGATGAAACTATTCCAATAAAAAAAAGTATTAAAAAGAATCTTAAAGAATTATTATTAAAAAAAACAAATTATTGACGTATTTTTTCTATCTTTATTTTTCCTCCCTCCTCATTCCCTCCTCTCATCCCTCTCATCATGTTTATGTTCAAATTTTTAACCATTGGTTTGGCAAAAAAGAAATCTAATTTATTTTAAAGAAAGAAATTTAGAAAATAACATTACAATTTTTTTAGTTGCTTTTAAATCAATACGGGGATAATTTTTGTTTTTAAAAGAATAAAAAACAATAATATTATAAGATATATAAATTTTCATAACAATTATTAGTATAGTTGCAAAAGATGACTTAAAACACACTCATGCCCATCTTTGTGAATTTAAAACATACTCATGCTCATCTTCAATTGAAATTATTCATAACATTGCATCAAAAAAAAAAATAAATGTTATTCATAACATTGCATCAAAAGAAAATAAATGTCAAATTAAATAATCTAACATAAACAAATATAAAACAGAGAATATTTGTGAATTTAAAACATATTCATGCTCATCTTCAATTGAACTTATTCATCTTCCAATTCTTTTATTTGTTTATAAGTCTTTTCTTAAACGATGAAATATCAACATTACATCAAAATAGAATAAATGTCAAATTAAATAATCTAACACCAATTATAAAGTAAGCAATGAAAGAAAAGGAGAAAAGAAAAACAACAAAGCTATGCAAATGAGAAGACTAAATGTTTGCCAAAAACAATTGAAAAGAGCTATTTATATAGTTGTTAGAAGGTTAAAAGTTAAAAAACCTTTGAAATTTCACCATTATATATATATATATATATATATATATATATATATATATATATATATATATATATATATATATATATGTTTTTGGTACAATCATTATATGGTTAAAGATACATAAATTTGGTAGCTTAAATGATAGGATATGAAGAGATAATATTTTTTAAAATTTAGTTTTTTTCATCTTTCAAATGTTTGAATATATATATAAAGGCTACACATTCGTAGAAGTAGTGGGTTGTTTTAATTACTTCAAATTAATTGGTTTTTAGGAATTAATTGGGCTGGGTTTAATTACTTCAAATTAATTACATGAGTGTGTGGGTTTAAGAAGTGGGTGGTGGTAGGTTTTAATTTTTTGTCTTTCCAAAAACTTAAATAAAGCCATATTCTTTTTCACCAAAAAGAGAAAGAAATAAAAAAAAAAGATCACGACCTACGTGAGATAGGGAAGATAGAGAGAAATTAACTTATTTTTGTTTTTTATGTATTTTTAATGACCTTTAATTAGTGTATCTATTTACTTCTAAACTTAAAAGTAGGTATTATTAAATTACGTAAGGGTAAAATAGTCCAAAAAAGTTTCTTCCCACATTCGTACTTTTATATATAGTATTAATATAAATATGAATTTTACTAAGCTTATTCATACTCTAAAGTTGTTTCAAAATCTTTAGAATCATACACCCCTTTAAGTTTCGTAATTATTTGACATGATACGGTATAGAAGGAAAAGATCATAGGTTTGAAATACCATAATGTCATAAATCTGAATGGACACTTTGAAATCAACATTCTGTCATCTTCAATTGATGAAACACATTCAACAAACTTGGGCTCAACATCTCTCCAACAGCTTAGATGCTAATGATCATATTATATCGACAAAAAAGAAACTAATTAATATGATTGGCTTACAAATCCAAACTGAAAATGTCGAATAGATAAGCAAAAGCATGTTTGCAAAAAGAAAAGGTTGTTAACTGCGTATCTACTTTCAATTGGGCAAAAAGTTATTGTTAGAATGATTTCGATGAATGTTTTCCAAATTTAGCATACAAACTCATACATGAAGTTGTGCCACTGAAAATTAGTTAGCATATTTTTCTTGCTAAACAAATAATTGTACAAATATAGATGGGAAAGAATGCCAACTTTATACCTACGTTTTCCTATATTAATAAACACTTCGATTCAAACAAATGAATAAACCAAACATATACTTTGAAGATTCAAAGATGTTTAAGCTTCAACTATTTGTTCTTTTTCTTATTGCTACTTTAGCTTGCTTATCTTTCTATACAGGAGTAAATGTCACCTATGACTCAAATGCTATAATTATCAATGGTGAACGACGCATTATCTTCTCAGGTTCAATCCATTATCCACGTAGTACTGAAAAGATGTGGCCTGATCTTATTAAGAAAGCTTGGATGGTGGACTCGATGCAATTGAGACATACATTTTTTGGGATCGTCATGAGCCGCAACGACGAAAATATGATTTCTCTGGAAATCTAGATTTTATCAAATTCTTTTAGCTTGTCCAAGATGCGGGACTCTATGTTGTCATGAGAATTGGTCCTTACGTTTGTGCCGAGTGGAACTACGGAGGCTTTCCTCTATGGTTGCACAATATGCCAGGAATCCAACTACGAACTGACAATCAAGTGTACAAGAATGAAATGCAAACCTTTACGACAACAATAGTGAATGTGTAAACAAGCAAACCTCTTTGCCTCACAAGGAGGGCCAATAATCTTAGCTCAAATTGAGAATGAATATGGAAACGTGATGACACCTTGTGGAAATGCAGGAAAAACATATATAAATTGGTGTACTCAAATGGCTGAATCTCTTAATGTTAGTGTTCCATGGATCATGTGCCAACAGAATGATGCCCCACAACCAATCATTAATACATGCAATGGACACTATTGTAACAACTTTACTCCTAACAATCCTAATAACCCAAAAATGTTTACTGAAAATTGGGTGGGATGGTTCAAGAAATGGGGCGATAAAGACCCTCATAGAACTGCTGAAGACGTAGCATTTTCTGTGGCTTGATTTTTTCAATCTGGTGGCGTATTTAACAATTATTACATGTACCATGGAGGCACCAACTTTGGAAGAACATCAGGCGGTCCATTCATCACTACGTCTTATGATTACGATGCACCACTTGACGAATATGGGAACTTGAATCAACCCAAATGGGGGCATCTGAAACAACTCCATGCATCAATAAAATTGGGAGAGAAGATTCTCACAAATGGCACCCACTCAAACCAAGACTATGGTAACTCGGTCACTTTAACGAAGTTCTCTAACCCATCAACAGGAGAAAGGTTTTGCTTCTTAAGCAACACAAATGGTAGCAATGATGCAACCATAGATTTGCATGCAGATGGAAAATACTTTGTGCCAGCTTGGTCTGTGACCATTCTTGATGGCTGCAACAAGGAGGTTTACAATACTGCAAAGGTTAATTCTCAAACATCTATGTTTGTGAAGGAACAAAATGAAAAAAACAATGCAAGACTCTCGTGGACGTGGACTCCGGAGCCCATGAGAGACACACTACAAGGAAGGGGTAAATTTAAGGCGAATCATCTTTTGGAACAAAAAGGAACTACTGTTGATGCCAGTGACTACTTGTGGTACATGATAAACGTTGAAACCAATGCAACATCTTCTCTTCGAAATGTGACTCTTTAAGTAAATACAAAAGGTCATGTGCTTCATGCTTTTGTAAATAAAAGGTATATTGGGTCACAGTGGAGGAGCGATGGACAAAGTTTTGTGTTCAAGAGGCCTATTCTATTAAAATCGAGAAAAAACATAATAACCATTTTGAGTGCCACAGTTGGACTGAATAATTACGGTGCATTTTATGACACTGTGCCAACGGGAATTGACGGAGGTCCTATTTATTTAATTGGAGATGGAAATGTCACGATTGATTTGTCATCAAATTTATGGTCTTATAAGGTTGGATTAAATGGAGAAATGAAAAAGTTGTACAACCTGATGTTCTCACAAAAAACAAAATGGAGAGCATTAAATAAAAAGTCTATTGGAAGACGAATGACATGGTACAAAACTAGCTTTAGGACTCCTTCAGGAACTGATCCAGTGACATTGAACATGCAAAGAATGGGAAAAGGCCAAGCTTGGGTAAATGGGGTAAGCATAGGTCGATTTTGGCCTTCTTTTATTTCTGGCAATGATGGTTGCAGTGCAAACTGTGACTACAAAGGTGCATATAATCCTAGCAAATGTGCTGGAAATTGTGGAAACCCTTCTCAAAGATGGTATCACGTTCCAAGATCGTTTCTTTCAAATGACACGAACACATTGATTTTGTTTGAAGAATTGGGGGGAAATCCTCAACAAGTGTCAATTCAAACCATCACTATAGGAACTATTTGTGGAAATGCTAATGAAGGAAGCACCTTAGAGTTGTCATGTCAAGGAGGACATATCATCTCTGAAATTCAATTTGCTACCTATGGAAATCCAGAAGGAAGATGTGGCTCCTTTAAGAAAGTCTCATGGGATGTCACAAACAACACAATTTTGGTTGAAAAGACTTGCATTGGTGTGGAAAATTGTACTATTGTACTATTGATGTATCTGCAAGATCTTTTGGAGTAGGCAATGCCACTAACTTATCTGCAAGGCTAGCAGTCCAAGCACTTTGCATGAATAATTGAGTCATGTAAATATATATATATAAACATCTTTACCATCACTTTTAACCATCAGTTAGTAATAATTGTGGTTTTTTTTTTCAGTTAATTTATTTAAGGTCAATGTTGCATAATTTTTGGGATGTTTTTAAAAATAAAAAAATTGTTGAAAATAATTATAAATATAACAAAATTTTACTTTCTATCTATAGTAGACTGCGATAAACTCATATAGACATCTATTACGATCTATCACATATAGAAAATAAAATTTTGCTACATTTGTTAATAATTCGATATTTTTTGTGTTTATAATAATTTTTCTAATTTTTGTTGATTGTGTAAAAAATATTTATGATAACATAATGATTTGTCTCTCGCTAGTAACTCACCTATTTACCCTGAAAAGCTTTAGGGGGTGTTTGGGGTGCTGGATTGTAATCAGGATTACTGGGAATCTGATTACGATGAGTTTTATTGTCTGGAATTGGAATACATTGGAATCTGATTACGGTGTTTTGGGTGCTGGATTGGATTGACTGGGTTTCTGATTACAGTGTTTGGATTGCAGGCTTGGGTTTGGGTTGGTTTGGCTGTTTTTTTTCTTTTAATATTATTATGGCTGTTTTTTTTCTACATCTATTTTAAGTATCATATAAGTTGAAATTTGTCGGTTCATACTATAGAAAATTAAACTATCATAGTATATTATAATTTTGGTTTTTTGGTTTTTAAATATTATTTTTGACTGTTTTTATTTTTTTAATATTATTCTTAGTAATTCTTGATTTTTCTAGCTTTGTTTTAAGCATCATATATTTTGAACTATATCTGTTCATACCATAGAAAATTAAACTATCATACTATATTATAAAAATAATTTTTTTTCTTTTTAAATAGTATTTTGACTTTTTTCTTTTTTTAAATATTATTTCCATTTTTTTTTTATTTTCTTTTTACATATTTTTTAACCTTCATGTATTTTGAATTTTATTTGTTCATACTATACAAAATTAAACTACCATTCTATAAAACTAATTTTGATTTTTTTTCTTTTTAAATATTATTTCAAATTATCATGCTATATTATAATGTTGACTACTTTTTCTTGAAGTATTATTTCGACTTTTTTTTTTTTTTTTAACATCTGTTTCAACTATCACAGTATATTAGAATTAAAAGTAAAATAATGTTAGTATATAATAAAAGGACAACGATATAAAATTAAAGTTCGAAAAAAGTACACATAATTCAAATTAAAGATAAGGTTCCTTAATCATAAATAACTTGAAGGGAGAAAAAATAGAGTCATGGTGCTGGATCCTGTGGTCGCCCAGGACTTGCATGCAATAGTCGTACTTCCACTGTGGTGGGAAGTCCACAAAGTAGCTTAACAGCATTGGATCTGCAAGCAATGACCGTGCAACAGTCAATCCATCCTGTACTGACAGACCAGGAATGGATTGTAGCTCGGCGTATAGTTCTCGACGACGACGCCTTGCCAGGTCCTCGTTCATGACAGGCCACTGTGCAATGCCGTCAATAGACTTCGTCAGAAGTTGGAATCCCTTACGAACCACCTCGCTGTACTCTCCAATCAATAACTTCTGGACCTCCTACTCCTTGATGGCAAACTAATCCTAGACCCTCTACCTCTGGGGGTAGTCGAATAGTCCTCTAACGGGGGCGAGCTAGCAAAAGGTGGATCAGGAATATAGAAGTTCTCAAAGTCTGGGGACTGGTTGTTCAGGATGTCCTCGTTCTCCTCTTCCATAACAGGTTCAGATCTGACCTCTGCAATGGTGGTTGCATGACTCCCTGTGGCTTTCTTTGCCGAATACGATGGCCAAGTCATCATAGTATGAAAATGACTTATGGCGCAGTCCTTTTGCACTCGGATGACTCTGTTAAAGGTGGCTTGTGTTATGTTATGGCCTATACAAATTTAAACGAAGAAGAAATAAATAAAACATGTAATTAAATTACCTTGACCCATGCGTCAAATATTTCCGCCTCACAGTCAATACATTTGCGCTCCGCATTCCACCCAAACCCACTACAGCCTGGGCCCAACATTTTAGCGATCGCGCTATACAGTCAATACATCTTCTCTCATATTTAATCATCAGAGAATGTGTTTTACGTAAAGTACAAAAAGAAAATGTATGTATAACACAAGTAATTTGCAATAGAAATAGTAAGAAATTGTTGAAACTGTTTATTCTTCAAAATGGTTTAAACAAAGATGCAACCGGATGAATTAGACACATAAATACACATAAATATCTCAAACAAAATACCATATACATTTGTCAAACAACAAGTTGTACGAATAATGTACTTAAAAAACAGAACAAATAAGTACAAATAAGTTACGTGTAATGTAGTGACGGTCGGACAGGTAGGTTGGTTAACTGTCAATTTCCACCTTACACTGACCCAAAAAAAAAAAAAAAGTTATGTTAGCTAAGTAAACATCATGACTAGGAAAAAAATTTCAATTAAAAAACTGAGCATACGTACGCACCCGTTAGAACTCGACTGTCAAGCGGGTTAAAGAGGCAAATGGATAAGGCACATATCAAACGAGAAGTCCACCATCACATGAAACAAAAGAAAGTTTGAACAAAAATAATTCATAACATAAGGAGAAAGAAATAAAAAATAGCAAAAGATTGAAGGGGACTCACCGGAAAAGAAGAACTTGGAGAGCAAAATTTCTTCTCCAAAATAGTGTCTGTAAGTAACCCAATAGGAGAGTGCATGTGAAGTTAAACAACCCAACCACTCAATTATTTTGATTGACAGTGCAGGAAGTGACCGAAGACAAATAAGCCAACAACCAAATTATAACAATATAATAATAACAACGCAAGCCTTCGACCAATGCAAGGCCTACTTCGACCAACGCATGGCCTGCTTCGACCAACGCATGACCTGCTTCAACCAACGCATGGCTGCTTCGACCAACGCATGGGAAGAGTGAATGCGGACAAAAGGCGATAGAAGGCGACAGAAGAGAGAGAGGGAGAGCAGACATCGGGCAGAGTGTGCATTGGGAAGCGGCGGAAACTGGGAAGGATTGGGTTGGATTGTATTTGGGGTTGGTTTTGTAATCCAAACCAACCCCAAAGCCCATTCCCCAAACATGGGTTTTAAAACCCAATACAATACAATACAATCCAATCCAATCCAAACCAATACCTCAAACACAGCCTTAAGTTATTTGTCTGCGGAAAGGATGACGTTGCAAAATTTTTGTTGCCGTTTGTTGGATTCGAACTCATAACCTTCATAAGGGAGGCTGGCTCCTTTACCACTGAAGCGCGCGTGTAAAGGAAAATTTGAACTTTTAAAGATATATTTTCTTTTATTTTAAAAATTTTCTTAACAATTTTTTAAAATGTTTTTGAAATTGAAAAAATTGAAAAACCCATTTTTCAAAAGTTAAAAACCAAAAACTAAATGTTATCAAACGATCCGTTAATTGCTAGAGGTCAATGTATTGATACACTTCTATCTTTAATAATAAAAATTTTGATGTTTGGAAAAAGAGAATGAAAACATTTTTGCTTGCTATTGATTTTAATATTTGATATGTATGTGTGCGTTATTCTTCTAAATGGAAATTGAATATTGAGTTGCTTTCTTTTAATACCAAAGTTATAAATATCATAAATTGTGCATTAGATAGAAAAGTTTATGATACAATGTTACATTTTGATTATGCAGTTGATAACTTTCTTGATAACATGTATTTTGTAGAAAATTATCCAATATTATTAATGATTTATTTAATGTAAATGAGGATTACGATTCTCAAAATCAATAAAATTTCTATGATAGGAAAAAGGGAAAATGTAATGAATCATCCTTGTGCTTCGAATAAAGATTTTGGTGATGAGAGTGATGAAATATGAGGTAAAGCGTAAATCCCTTTCTTATTATGAAATACCATGCTTTTGAATATTTGCAACATGATTTAGAAAAGCTTAACTCTATGTTAAATATGTGACATTATCAAAGAAGTATAAGACACTATCTTTTGAGAATGTAAATCTTTTATAGATGAAAATACGCTAATAAGATGTCATTATATAATAATGTTGATGTTCGTTGTGATGAGAAAGAGGCATTGAACAATGGAATCAAATTTTTTTAAAAAAAAAAGAGAGTGATTAATTTAAATATTTATTATGTGAATTGAACTTGCTGTGAATAGTTTGAGAAATAAAAATGAGAAAATTGAATTAAGTGATGCAATTACTAGTTTAAAAAATAGAATTATTGAATTGGAAACTAACAATACTTTTTTAGAAAAAGAAAAAGTTTCTTTTGTTGTCATAATTAAAATTCTTGAATGTGATAGTCAGGAGAAAAACGATGATTGCATGTGCTTAAAACAAAATGAATTGTTTGCTATTAAAAAGAGCTTGGAATTGCCGAAAGTATATGAAGAGATTGACTAATAATGCATTTGAGACGGGTAAATCTTATAATCACAAAACTAAAGTGATTAGTCTATGTGAATAAATGTTGTTCTATATATTTCTAAAAGTTATACTCATATTCAAGTCATCTCTGGTATGTCTCAAAATGAATTACCTAATGTATCCAATTTGGTTGAATTCTTGATTGTTACGACATCTTACCAAAAGTACTTACGGCATCTAGGGATGAAATCCCATATCAACTAGGAGTACTTATGGTTCGGTGTGGTCTAGTTTTGGCCAAAATCAGTGACTAGACTGAGCACCCCGATTGTAAAACCCGAACCTCCCTTGGTTCATTCAGTACCGAACCAATCGGTTTTGGTTTCCGTCGATTTGGAACGGATTCTTGTTTCATTTGCACTTTGCAAAAATGGCAGCAAACGCGAGAGAGATGAGGAAGATGCAGCAACTTCGAATGGGCATTATGAATGGAAAGAGAAGAATGAGAGAGAGGAAGAGGATCTGACGGCACCTACCATTTGAAAAAGGGGAAAGAAGTTACGGTTAAGTTTGAAAGATATGGGTTTGGGCTTCTTGAATTGTGGGCTTCTAAGGTTGGGTTAAATCAATGGGCTGGGTTGACTTGATAGTTTCTTTTTTTTGGGTTAATAACACATATAACCTATTCTTATAGGCTCAATTACACTTAACACATAAACTCACCATTTATTTCGTATTTAGTATAATGGGGCTGAGAAATTTCATAAAACTCTGGCTCATCACATATTTTCGACATTTGTTTTACTAAAAAAGGAAGATGAACTGTCACATTTTTTGAGCTGCCAATCGCACCTTCAAAACACTTTCCAAAACGGTTTTTTTTTTTTTTTTTAAACATCACAAAAGAAAGCTGTAGCATCCAAAACCCAATACCTCAAATCACACTATACCAAAGGTTTACGGAGAGCAACGTTCTTCGGAAAACGAGGGGAAGGGAGCGATGGACTTAGTCGACATTCTTTCAAGCGGTAAGCTTCCTCATCCCTAAGTTCTTCGGTACATTTGAGACCCAATCCCTTTATATTTTCTCTGCACATACTACACTAGTACGCTTTTGTTGTTTTGTTCTTGATTTTTTAGGGTCTGTGTTTATTTGTTGTATACTTGTGGTTGTTTAAGGGTATATTTCCGATAAAAAAGCAAAAGGATATCATGTCTATTGCGGTTTATCGCAAAAATACTGTGATATTTTGTTATTATATGTAAATATTTTTAGTTTGTCGTAATAAATACTTTATTGCTTATATTCAAATCTCCAATCATTTAAATATATATTTTCTTGAATATATATAAATAAGAAATTTCTGTCCCATCCGACTCGAACGAACATCTCTACTCAAACCTAACCTCAGGGAAGAGACACTGCCTAAGTGCAAACCGTGTTGACGCCTGAATTGAAATTTAAAGGAAAAAAAGAAAAAAAAAAAAAAAAAAAGATGAAAGCATTTGAAAAGAGAGTTAAAGGAATGGGTAATGAAAAGAGGTGGGCCCCACACGTAGACCGCGTCTTCACCTGTCCGTTAAGAACTTTCCTTCACAAAAATACCAATTCAATCAATTTTCTTTTATTATTATAAAAAATTAAAAAGTTGGACTTCCTTTCTTCCCGCTCAGTTTTCTCTATTATTATTATTTTTTAGGAAAGTTTTCTTTATTCTTTTCTATTTCTATTCTAGTTTCTTTTTATTTTAATAATTAATATTTCATTTCCTTTTTTTAATTATATAATGGTAATTAATATCTCAACTATTTTATTCTACTTTAAAACTCATTTTAATTAAGAAATAATTATTTATTTTATTTAACTTTAATCTAAATTTCAAACCATTATGTTATAGTAAAACAACAATTTACATTAATCTTTTAAGAATTTATTTAGTACAGACTTTCATGTAAATATTTTCATTTGGTTACTTATTTAATTAACCCTTGTTTTAGGTGTAATTCATGTTTGTCAAAATATTGTCAATTCTAATGTAGTCTAGTAGATTGATAAAAAGTTGGTTTTTCAATCTGTCAATCCAAATATAACTTAGTGGATAAGACATCATGTACCATCTCAAAGGTCAATGATTCGATCCCTCTAATTGTTGAACTCCAAAACAGAAAGAAAATCTTTTAGTTTACATTTGAATTAAGAAAATGTCAAAGTATTAGTAATGTACATTTTGGTTATAGGTTTAGATGTTGGACATGAGTGAATTCTTACTCTTATATTTTGAATTGCAAAAGAAAGAAAAATAAATTTATCTCTCTTCATGACCATATCGTAAAATTAATGATGTCATTTAACAATAATAATCTATTAAACACAATAAAATTTTAGAGATATAATTGAAACTTTTTTAATTTATAGACTAAATTGACATAACTCTTAATATTCATAGATAAAATTTAGGGAAATTGTTATCACTTTTCAAATAGTCCTTTTCTTTTCTCTTTGTTAGGGAAATGACAAAAAGTTTTATGTATTCATAGTTATAGAAACAAAAAATGCAAAGTTAATATTTTTTTGTTATTTCCCTTTATACCCCAGGTATATATGAATATTTACCATAAGCGTCCAACTAACTGTTGAACAACTCAAACCAAATTTGGCTCATCATTCCCTAGAATTGTGGACTTTTAAATGGATTGGTCTTTAAATTTTAGATCTATTATTTTTTTCAAATCTATTGGATTTAGTTTTCAAATTTAAGGCATGTGGTTTTGTTATCCATCCAAAGAAGGATAGAAACAAACATCAATGCCACAACCCTCACGGCAATAGCATGAGACTCCAACGATGAGTCAATGTGATTTTGATTAGACTAAATCGACTTTAAGATAAATGTACTCATGAGAGTATTGGCAAATGTTGTAGATGAACTTCTCCCATCAAATGTTTAATATACCATATAGTTGATTGCATAATGGGCGAGACGAGACCTTTCATAGATCAAATTGTTGATACACTTTCTAGCTCCAAACTATGACCGACTCAAATGAGTGAGCTCTCTATTTGATTACACTAATAGCACCATTCACCTTTAATTAGAAGTAGAAGTAAAGGACAACCCTTGTCCCACTAAGCGAAAATGTGCTAGACCATGATCAGATTGGTAGAATTGGCAAAGGCAATAACTTTATTTGAAGAAATCACATTAGCCAATGACATGGTCTTTGTCCACTTTGGATAGAAATTGATTCCTTCCTCGTAAGGAAGCTTCATTATGGACATGATATATTTAGCTTGGTTCATGGTTTTATAATTTATCATAGAGTATAATAGATGCTATAATAGAGTATGGAGATATAGCTTATATACATTGCTACGAAAAGCATTTGATGGTATTAAGTTCATTGGTATTAAAACATTTGAACAATTTTAAAATATGTACATGTAAAAGTTTAACTTAAATAAAATCCCAATATATGTTCATGGTATTAAGTTTTCTTCTTTGAATATCTATCATAAACTTCAGGACTTGACCGGGAATGTTGGTTCTTAAAATCAAATATGCAAGAAAGAGAGGTATAGGTAGGTACCTACATTTTAATCATTTGAAAAGCCATAAAAATCAAAATGCCATAAGGCTAAGATATTTGTAATCGTCGTGGTGAGGCAAGAAATTGAAATATAATATGAATCTTGAAGATGTAACCATAGCAAACAACGACTAACCATTTTACTCGGCCTTCAATTTGCCTCCAATGTCCATACACACATCTCACAATATAATAGCAAACAACGACTAACCATTTTACTTAGCCTTCAATTTGCCTCCAATGTCCATACACACATCTCACAATATAATAACCTAGGTCGAAAGAAATTTCTAATTCTACAGAGGTGGGAAACTCTTCCATACCTCTTCCCTTCCATGAGTGCACTATAACAAAATTATGATTCTATGACATTTAAAATTGTCACAACTGAAATTCATGACAGTTATTATCTGTCATTGTATGAGCGTCGATGACAATTTTTCAAAAATGTAATTAAACTTTTAATGACAATAAATAATTATAAACAATGAACGATTACTAATAATGATAAATTGTCATTGTCAAGTTTATTACGACATGTTATCATTGTCATCAATTGACTCAAAGTTGACTTATTGTTGTAGCGTTATGGATATTGATGATAGTTATAAAATGTTAAGAAAGAATGTATAATGACATTTTTTTCTTGTCAATAATATTTGAACAATGACAAATAGTTTGTGTCAACAAATGTTCTATAACGACAACATTTTTATTGTCACAAAATTTCATATTTATGACACTTTATATTGTCAATAAAATACATGTATTTGATAGTTTGTTATCTCTTTGAACCCTGTCATTACATGTATAATTTACATCATCAACTATCCTATTTTAACACAAAATCATTGCAAACATAAATAATTTTGTCACTAACCAAACGCCAATCACATAAATAATTTTGTCACTGACCAAACGCCAATCACACTTTGTCACTAATCATTACGCATATAAGAATAATGTTGATAACGTTTTTACAAATAAATTAAATACAATGAAACTATCAAATGTCCCCAAAGGGACAAATACAAGTAAACTAATAACCAAACTTGAAATTTTTTTTTCAAAGAAACTAAATACAAGGTATTGCTACAAATAACTACATTACAACAACTTTTGTCACTAACCAAACACCAATCACATGTTTGGTAGCTTCACCCACTTTAGTGGGTTCACGCAAGACCTAGTAAAAGCACAACATTCATTTTAGTTCGGTCGGTTGGCTAGATTTTTCAATCTATCATGCTCACCCCTAACAATGAATCTACTTGGCTTATTCATCCCTCCCATAACAAAAAAATGTCTTATGATACTTTCAATTGTTTAGAAATAAACTAAAAAAAGAAATAACCTATTTTCACATAGTACAAACGGTTTCTCACATGAGAAATAACTATAACAAAGACTTAAAAAAAAATTAAACCGCCGTTAGCATAACGATGAATAAAAAAAAAATACACCTCCAACAAACTACATGCATGACTAATATGAGTAGCAAACATTTGAAAGAGAACATACCTTGATGTTCTTCGAGCCCGAAGAAAAAAAAACCATAAAACTTTATTTTTTTAAATTTGTGACAGATTTTATGCTTACAACAATGTTTAAGTGTTACAACCTAGTTCTAAAACCTTAAACCTTAACCAACATTTCTTTCTAACTAAATTCAACAATGTAGTGAAACTCATTGACAAAAACAAATACAATAGAAATCCTAAACAAACAATTTATCAATCCAAACAATTAAAGTTATCAAAGCAAAAAAAAACGATAGCTACCAAATAAATTTGGCAATGCATAAACATAAATATTAGAATTTATAAACTTGCAAATACAAAATAACTAAATAAATTTATCTAACTCAAGCAACTAAACTCGACAATGTATGAAACTCATTAAACTCAAGTATATCCACAATCAACTAGTAGAAACAACTACGACATTTAAGAAACTTCCTAAAATATGAAAAAAAAAATATTCTACCTATCTACAGCCGTAATTAGTGGAACTAGTAGAAGAACTAAAATTGCAAAAGTGGTAATTTATTATTATTAAAAATTTGTGTGAAAATATAATTATTCTTTAATATAGATTTGATACAAACACATATATACATACATATATATACACGTATGCATGTATGTATATGTATGTCTGTGTGTATGTACGTATATATGTATGCATATACACATATATATATATTTTTAAGAAAAATGTATGTCTCGATGTGAAGAGAATGTTAGCATGAAAATTAAAATAATTTGAACTTGAAATAGAAAAAAAGAGAGAGAAAAACGCATTAAAAAGATTTAACAAAAGAAAATTTTTTTAAAAATTATATATATAAGCGCTGTTTTCAAATATAGCAAAATGAACCAAAATATTTACAATAAAATTTAGATTAAAATAAATAGAGAAAGATATTTAAATAGAGAATTAAACTAACCCAAGTGGAAGGTTCAATTCATTTTTGTACGTAACAACTTTTAGGGTAATGGTAAAATATCAAAATAAAAAAATAATTAAAAACATAGATTATTGTTAGTAATTGGTGTGCTACTAAGTGAAGAAATTTACTAAAATTGTATGCTGGAGAGGAGATGTTAGAACAACGATAATAAATAGTATACAATATTAGAAAACTATTTTAAATGATAAAATTGTTGAAAATATTTATAATTAATAGTATATAATATTAGAAAATTATTTTAAATGATAAAATTATTAAAAATATTTATAAATAATAGTAAAATATCATAATCTATTTGAAAAGAGTGAGATATATCGCAATAGACTACTATCTGTCTATCTATCATGACACAGATAGATACACATAGTAGTCTATCGCAGTCTATGAGAGATAAACAACAAAATTTTGTTATTTTTGTAAATATTTTGATAAATTTTCTTATATTTGAAAACATTAAAAAAAATCAATTAATGTCATCAAATATATGCCAGTTTAAGACTAAAAATTGCAATGAATAGGATTCTGCCCGAGAGAAACATAAAATAACTAAAACAATAATGTATAAACAACCAAAAATAGGAAACTTTCTAAAACATTTAGATAAAGAAATAAAAAAATGTACATCATAATACAACTAGTAGAGGAACTAGAATGGAGCATCCTCTACGAAATTGGGGTTTAGGTTTGTCGATCGTTAATCTAAAACGATGGTGAAAAATATGAATTTGACAGTGGAAATCTAACTTTAATTTTGGAAGAATAAGTTCAACTGCAATCAACCAATAGAAACAACCCAAACATTTAGGAAAGTTCCTAAAATATGCAAATAAAAGAATTAAAGTATGTAACCATTCGTACAACTAGTAGAAGAACTAAAATTACAAAGGCTAGTATATTGTTATTAAAAATTAGTGCAAAAATGTAGTTATTCATTAATATAAATTTGATACAAACACATATATAGGTATGTGTGTGTATATATACACATACATACATCTATATACATGTTTATGTATATGTGTATGTATGTATACATATATTTTTTTTTAAGAAAAATGTATGTCATGATGGGAAGAGAATGGTGGCGACGAGACTAAAATAATTTGAAGTTAAAAAAAAAAATATTTAACAAAAAAAATTTAGCTAATAGTCAAAAGTGTCAAAATATTTACAAATATAGTAAAATGGGATAAACAACTATAAATATTTATTAGTGTCATCGTATTTTTATTATATTTAAAAATATTTTAAATAATTTTGATATCGAAAGATGAGATGTAAGTGATTAGTGAGCAAATTTAACAACCAAGATGTGTTAAAAATTTTTATCCAATGTAAGTGTTTGTTTTATTAGTTAGTATACTTGAAAAGGAGTAAAACTTTTATATTTGTGAAAAAAAAAAGAATGAAAAAATAGAGAGAAAACTGTAGTGTGTGAGATTGGGAGTATCTGAATGGAAATCCCGTAAAACTTGGGGTCCGTCAATCAAACAAAAGAAAGCACAAAGTAGTAACAACAACCATGAAAAACGAAATTCTAAACCCTTCCCTTCTCCTTTCCTTTCCCTTTCCCTTGTTTTCCTCCGCCGCCCTCCGCCGCCTCCCCCTCCCCTTTCTCTCCGGCGCCGCCATCCCCTCCTCCTCCTCCACCTCCACCACCTTCGTATTCGTATTCTCCATTATTATGATCATTATTATACTCCTTCCAGATTCCCTTTCCCTCTTCCCACTTTTTCCCCGTACAATTCCACCTTCTTCCTACGCTCCCTAGATCTCTCTCTCTATCTTTCTCTCTTTCCCTTCATCACCGACCTCCTCTCTTTCCCTCTCCCCTGTTCCTCTTTGCCCCATCTCCATCTCCCTTTCTTTCTCACTCATTTCTAGGGTTTCTCTTTTCCTTTCTAATTATGATCACTCTTATTGGCTTTGATCCTTCCTCTTCTGCCTTCCTTTCCCTCTTTCCTCTTTCTCTTTCTCTTCATCACTCCTCTCCTACCCTTTTCTTCCCTCTCCAATCCTTTTCAATTTCCTCCTGATTCTTCTCTCTGGGCTTGCTTTTGCTATGTGGCTTCCTCTCTAATCCTCTTCTCTTCCACTTGATCTGTCTCTTTGTTTATATTGTATCTTGGGGGTTCAATTCTTTTTCACTTGTTTGTTTTCTTCTTGAGTTTCTCCATTAATAATGGCTTATCAGCATGGCCCGGGTCCTAGTTCGATATCTGGATCAAGTTCGAGTTCTGGTTTCTTGAACTCTCCCTTTGGTGATACCACTTACACCAAGGTCTTTGTTGGTGGGTTGGCTTGGGAGACTCAGAGCGAGACTATGAGGCGATACTTTGAGCAGTTTGGGGAGATTCTTGAGGCTGTTGTTATAACGGATAAGAATACAGGGAGATCCAAAGGATATGGTTTCGTGAGTATTAATGGTTTTTACTTTAATGGGTTTTTGTTAACTTTATACTTTTATTTCTACTTTCTAAAAGTAATAGCCTAAGAACATTCGTTTTTACACTTTTTTTTTTCCTTTCTAGCAAGCTAGTCGTATCTAATTGTTTGATCATTAATATCTATATTGTTGACATTTGAATGACCTGAACGTTTGTTCCTGTTTACATGGAGGGTTTTAGGTGACTTTCCGGGATCCAGAGTCTGCTAGAAGAGCTTGCGCAGACCCTACTCCAATTATTGATGGCAGGCGAGCAAATTGTAATCTGGCTTCACTTGGCCGACCTCGTCCACCTATATCTTATGGTATTATTTGCTTATTTGGTCTTTTATTGCTTAGCAAATTGCATTGTTAGTTCCTGTCATGTGTATTTGTATGATCGAGGATTTTTCCTGGTATGTGCATTTTGTCCTAAGGAATTAATGGTCACAAATTCCTGTTTCGACTTTCGGGTCTTTGGAAGCTGTGGATTGATCAGTCTTTACTTCTATACTGCTGTTTCTTGCAGGACGTTTAAGACAGCCTGCAGTGTATGTTGGAGGCATGCAACCCAACAGGGGAGCTTATATTGGAAATTTTGGATATCAACAACCGGTTTCCTATGCTTATCAGCAGGGACTTGCATATCCTCCTTATGGGTATGTCCCCGAGGTTCCTCTTTGTGCACCCAAGCCTGCCAATACATTCTAATTTCTAATTTTATTGTTTTGTTTAACTCTTATGTCCTGCGTTTTGCATTGCTTTGCTTTAAAAAATTCGAAGTTATGAGATTTTATTTATTTTCTTTTCTGTTTGCCGTCAAGTCTTATAGTAAATGAACGATATTGTCAAGTAATTGTTAAATGTAAATATATGCTTTCAGGTTGTGTATTTCATTTTAAGTACTACAACCTCGCTTGTTTTTTTATTGGACCTTATATCCTAGTTTTCATTGTGTCTTAAGATGGTTGATAGAAACCACGTGGTTGGTATTCATTCTCTGCAGTGCCCTCTTGATGTTAGTATTTATGATTAAAGTCACAAGAGGTATATTACCAATCACTACATGCAACATTTCTTAGGATATGTTTTTTTGTCACCTCCTAGAAGTCAGGATTGATACCTGATCAGTGGTGTGACTCAGTGTGATTGGTAATTGCAGGAATACCATAGAAGTTATTTGAGGATATGTGCCAAGACTAATGTAATTGAACGGGGAGAAGCATGGCTAGTATTATTGGAGAAGTTTCATATCTTGTTTTCACTTGCTTTATAGTTATATTAGAAGTCAGTTGGTAGGATTTGATCACTCTGATCTCTTGTTAATTGGGATACCGAATATTTGTCTTCTGGTATCACAGTGGACTGGGGTTTTTAAAATGATTTCCTCCTGTTAAGTTTGCATTGTTTCAGATGATGCAACCATCTAAATTTCTGCTTTCAAAATCTTATTTCTTAGAAATATTTAAAATGTTTTCAATCATTCTTCTTCTATGCAGTTATGCTACGTATGGACCTGAGTATGTCTACCCACAGGTATCACTATTGCTTTATTTACTTATGTCTGCAATTGTGTTTGGAGGGTGGAAGTAGGGAAGGGTGATATGAAGGGTATCTTTAAAAGTTCGTCAAGGTTTTTGATAGTTCGAGCTTAATATGCTCAGTGGATTTGATTTTCTGTCTTGTATCCTTTGCACAGGGTGGATACAACCCTTTTGTGGGTCAGCAATACCTGCAGATTTATGGGGTGCCTGGGTCAGCGAACCCTACTATTTATCATTATGGACAATTAGGTCAAACAGTCCCTGGTGGTCATGGGTACGGAGCAGTACATGGATATGCAATGCCAAGCCCTCAGATCCTGCAGTTTAGTGGTCCTAATGTCAATGCATTAACATCTTCTCCAATGCCTACTATTCAGGCACCATATCCTTCAGGTATTTTACTTTGTATGCAGATTATTCTTGATTGCAACATTGAGCAATATTAGTTTTGACTAGTATTTTTAGGTATTTTTCTTTGAATTTTGGAATTTTTATTGTTATTAATTGGATCTCTTTTGTGTAATTATGTAATTTTTTTTAGTTTCTCCGCTGATCTGGTCTTTCGGTCTTTTTCTCGAGGCCGTTTTTTTTGTTTCTTTCTTTTGTTTATCTTTTGTAAGTGCCTTCTTTAGAAAAATCTCAAAGAAGTATGTTGGCCAACTTGTGTTTAATCATTGCATTGACTTAGTTTAGTTATGTGGTGAATAAAATTTGATAGTACTCTGAAGGGTCAAAATTTTTTCTCTGCTTTCAAATGGCACCATCCAGTGAATACGGTGACTCAAGACTGGTTATCTTATGAGGACAGTAAAGATTTATTTTGATTTTATTTTGTTCTTTTTTTGTTTTCTTTCTTTTTTGCTGTGAAAACTTCTTACATTCAAGAGGAATGAAAGTGCAACAGAAGGAGAGGCCAGTCATGGGGATATTGAAATCCATAACTGAAGGAAAACTGGACAAGGATCCATGGGGGCAAATGATGAGAAAAAATGTGTTTTACTACAGAACAAAGAAGATATAATTTATTGAGATATCTTTGTTGCTTAATATAATTTAGGTCACGTTTCTGTTTGTTTTACATGTACTATGTTTTTAATTGACTGATGTAGAATGGGGAAAACTAAAACAATATGGTTTGACATGTTAAGACATGCTTGATTAGAAAAACGTGTTTATTTCATCAGGGATTCCAGCACCTGTTGCAGCACAGCCACAGTTCGTTGTTCATTCTCCTTCTCAGTTTGTACAAGGTAGCGGTTCTGACCAAACATCTGGGTGAGGAGTTGATCAGGTAGGCTCCAAATTTTCCAGTTAATAATTAATATTTGAAATTGCCCTTCCTATCTTTATCAGCAGCAGTCTCTAACTGCCTGCAATTGGACTACATTTATAGGTATCGATAGATTGCAGCAGGACTTAGAGCAGCGGAACTGCTACTTGAGTGGCGGGCTTCGGATCTAGCCTTGCAAATAATTTATCATGCATTCTAGAGGTAGACTTACGTTCACTGCATAGATTTTTCAACAATTTTCATATGTGATCAGGATGACAACTATTTGAAAACTTATGATAAAGTACTTGTGATGATTTCTTTGCTGTCACATCTCATTTCATATAGGTTTATAGCATAATGGTATGGTGTGTTCTTGAATATGAGTCCTTGACAAAGAGAACTAATCCGTGGGGGGTCTAACGGATTGGTGGCTAAAATTCTCCAGTTTGCGCGGTAGTAGAGAAATGAGGTTGGTAGAATTGAAGATGTGTTTGGATCCTCATAAGAATGAGTGTGTAGGATGTTTGAACGTGTAAACCACCATGAATTAGCATAGTGATCAATAAGGATTATGTAAACAATAAAAGTTCAGATCTTATCCAAAAGATAATATAGGGTTCATTAGAGGGAATAGACTCAAGACATTGGTGACCACCTACTTAGAATTTAAATATCTTATGAGTTACCTTGGCAACTAAATGTAGTAGAGTCATGCGGTTTGTCCTATGAGAATATTCCAGGTGCATGTAAGCTGGCTTGGCACTCATGGATAAAGTAAAGTTATAACATTAATATTATTTGAATTTAGTTTATGAACTAAAATGGATTTATTTTTTTCCAAATATATCCCCTAAGTTAGCTTAGTGGAAGAGGAGATGAAAGAAGAATGGAAATATGCCTCGGACCATTTCCATGCACCTGAGTTTTGGGGATTGCTGAGGAAATGTTGAGGTCATGTCCGCTATTGAAAAAGTGATATGATCAATAGGAATGAAAACTCATGGTCACGGTAATCTTCTAGAGGTTCCAAATAAAAAGTTCAGTTGATAACTTTTATTACCTATCTTAACATCTTTCTTACAGACTTACATATATCTGAACGTGTGTGTTAGAATACACTGATATATTCTCTTACCACATTGGCTGAATGATTTGAACATTTTGTCCTGATGCTTGCAGGACAATGTTATTGCTCTCTATAGATGTTTTTGTCCGCAGACATGAATAGTTGTTTTGTTTTAAGGGAAAATATTGAGAGTTCCTGATGGTTTCTTAATAACATCCCCCTCCCTCGTCTTCTTTCCTTCTTTCTCAAATCAACAAATTCACTAGTTGAAGTACACCATGTAGGTTCTCTTAACGATTTTGTTTGAGCTTACAGTTATAGATGATATTTTTTTATTCCCCCCCCCCCCCCCCCACCCACCTGATGACATTTATGTTTTGGAAGTTGAATATTGATTGACTTGTAAACTTGAATAAATATTGCTTCCCATTGTTTGCAGTTGATTTTAAAATTCTATTACATAACTGCAGGTCATAGTCATGCTCACCAGAGACGTCAGATGGTCTTGAGTCGCTCCAGATGGTGGAGAAGGAATATGGAAGATGCAGTCTGCTCTTTCCCTAATACCTTTCTTCTTCCCCAGTGTTTATAAACTTTTATACACTACCGACGCTCTGGAGAGCGGCAGGTAGTCATGGATTGATTGATGGGTGCTTGAATCGGTTTTAAGCATCTATTTAGGAATAAAAACGTGTAAAAAGAAGTCAAAATTAGAATCAACATATGATTCTTTTATAGTAAACTCCCAGCATTTTGGGTGTATAGGAAGTCTCTGGTGCTGTGTGTGGTCATGAGTCTATCATCATCTCGTACTAATATATGATTTCATAAGTTCATGTGCATATTAGTTAGGATTTATTGTAATTTGGAACTTCCATAATTTGGATTTCTTCTGAGGCCTGACTGACTTCATAACTACGAAGCAGCTTCAGGTTTTATCAGGAAGATCAAATTGCTGATTTTTCATTTTAATACCCCTCGCTGGCGTGGCAGATTGGGATTGGCTGCATCGGAGGATGTAAAGTTTTTAGTGTTCTTCCTTCACAGTGTTTGGACCATGGTTAGGTTTTGAAAACATTCTGTTTATTCATTGTGTTTGTTGTGGTAACATTATTTTTCCCCCCTTCATTATTAGCTTGTTCTGTTTTCTTCTGTTTGGGGGGAAGGTTTTGAAGGGAATTTTCCAATGGATTCCTAACATTGGATGGAAGCATTAGGATTTATCTCAAACCATTATTGTGATATGATGCCATGAAAGGACCATAAAATGACTTCCTTGGTGCAAAGTTTTGGGATGATGAGAGATGGAAAATAGTCATTGCTCTTGGCTTTTCATTGGCGATTCCTTTTCTTTTCTTTTCTTTCCTTTCCTTTTTTTAATTCTTTTTTTTTTTTTTTTTTTTTTTTGGCTGTGATGCACAAGTTTGTTTCTTCTTCTTGTGGCACTAAATGATGAGTTTTTACAGCTGATTCAGTTGGGACCCATTTGACAATGAATTGAATTTTTAAGCAGTTTCCAAGTTTATTAATAAGCTTTGGATTTTCCAATGGATTCCGAACAAGCATTAGGGTCATTGTTATATGGCAGAAAAATTATCATAAAGTGGCTTCCAAAGTGCCAAGGAAGAAGATTTGGGATGATTAGAAATTGCTTCACACTTTTTTTTTTTATTATTAATATTATTATAGGAAAAGTCAATTCGCTTTGCCTTCTGAATTTTTGTTCGACTTTCTTTAGTGTTACATGTATTCCAGTCGAATAATAATTGTGGATATGGGTAAGCATGGATTTGACCTAGACCTACCCAAGGATCAAAATATCCGTTGACATCTCAATATATTAGTAAACTTAAAGATTCGACATTGATATTAAATATTCAATATAAAAAATGGCATTGATATACAATATAAAAAATGCCATCTATTTTGGTCTAATATAAATAAGAATACTAATAACAATATTCTTAGTTTAGGAGTAAAATTAATTTAATTATTAATTTACATAAATTATACAAATTTTATGACGTATTTGTTGGTATCAATAAATATTTGTAAAATTGAAATTTAGATATTGATATTGATATTTTAATTCGTGGACCTATCCTTTTGGTCAATTAATTGTGATAACCATTTGTCTAGATTATCATATTGTGTCGTTGATTATTATGAAATGGGTACTCATTAATTGCTATAAAAGTAGTCCATTGTCAATTATTGAAAGAAATGGATATGCTCAATCAATATTGAGTTATGTCAAATGATGATTGAATTTAAATAAAATTAATTCACAGTCAATTAGATATTGTAATTGATTAGCTTCGAATAGCCTTTTTGGAATTGCACCTCAAGATTTTGAGGGACTCAAATAAATTCCATTGTTTATCCCAATAAAAAGAATGATTTGAAATCTAAAATTATATCAAATTCTGTTTTAAGACTCTTAGACTAGAGTGTTCAAGTTTGATAGGATTTCATATGATTTTAATTATTTTTGTAACTGTCATATTCTAATTTTCAACTAACAAGTAAATTAGTAAACATTCTTAACCTTTCTTTTCTGATTACCAACTAAACACAAAATTTTAAAGACATTTATCTCAAATCAAGAAGTTAAAAGTTTTAAATCATAAGATTTAAAATCATTTTTGGAAGTTTCTTGAATTCAAATGGAAGGTAAACATAAAGGAATTCTTTCATTCTATTGAGCACAGGAAATATAGAACTAAATAATACGTAGCCTAGATAACATGGAAACAAATAACGTTATGTTAGATTTTCTTTTCTGGCGGAGAGAATTTATGACTTGTAATTTTTTTGGACTAGAAAGTGACATCTCAATGGCTTTACCTTTTGACAGTGGCTTCCCGACCTGTTAATTGAAATGAGTAAAGTAATGAAGAAGATACCTACATAAATTTGCCATTTTAACCCAAGTGAAGGCATCTCAAGCTCCTACTAACCCTCCTACATGGGGGGCAGATACGACATTTCACCATAGAAAAAGGGCTACAACCATTTGGTAAACATTCTTACTTTGCTTTTAAGCCAAGAGAAGTTGATGTTTACTTGCCAAGCATGCAAAGTTGGAGGATTTATTCCTACTTCAACCTTCAGCAAACAGAAACATTACTCTTATGAAATTTTTGAGACTTAAATGTTGATGTAAGATTTAATTGTCTTTCCTTTTGACAGAAAACTCTCCTTTTTAGGTACTTTTTTTTCCTCTCAGCACAAAACATTGTTATTCTTGGCTTTCTGTATTTGGACTTACCCATATCTAGTGCTTGGATGAGGTGAAAGTTATGGTTTCATAGTCAAAAGCGACGGAGTTTCGGAATGGCGTCACTTATACCAGGAGTATTGCTTAAACTTCTACAGAGTATGAACTCCAATGTGAAAGTCAGAGGAGAATACAGATCAGTGCTATTACAAGTTATCAGCATTGTACCTGCTTTAAATGGCTCAGAACTGTGGCCTAATCAAGGCTTCTTCATAAAAGTTTCGGATTCTTCACATTCAACTTATGTCTCATTGTCCAGGCAAGATAATGAGTTGATCTTGAACAACAAGTTACAACTTGGCCAATTCTTCTATGTTGATAAAATGGAAGCTGGAACTCCAGTTCCAGTTCTTGTTGGGATCAGACCAGTTCCTGGACGGCAACCATTCATCGGAACTCCGAAGGATCTTATGCAAATGATGGAGCCATCAGACTGTCCAGTCCAAGCTTATCAAGAAGGAAAAAGTGGAGCTAAATCTAAGGAGATGTCAGAAGCAAAAAATGAGAACATGAGACATAAAGTTGTGATCAAAGAGGAAAAGACAAATGTTTCATCGCGGTATATGCAAGGTGTTTTGTCACTGAATTCTAGAAGCGGTAGATTTGATTCAAGTGCAGTTGGGAGGAGCAATGATAATGAGGATGGTGAAGCAGCTAAGAAGGTTGTAGTAGGACCAGTAAAAGGAAAGTCCAACGATCTTAAAGGTCAGGTACAAGTCTATCTCACACTAAACATAACACTTTTTTTTCTTTTTTTTTTTGTGTGTAAGTTTCATATTGTCCATGTACAAATAAGAAGGCTCATTCTAAGAATAATAACTTCAGTCCGTTTTTTTTTTTTTTTTTTTTTTTTTTTTTTTTTTTTTTTTTTTTTTTTGTTTAAGAATGAACTAAAAATGTGACTAGAACACCATCACCATCTTATTTCAATGATGCAGATAGACGAATAATATTGGATTAACATGGTTTATTCCAATCTTGGAAAAGAATTTCTCATTTTATGCTTCACTGATAGGTACAAGCAGCAAACCTGCAATACCGGCTTGATGAGGTTTCTTCAAAGGCAGAAGCGCTTCAGTTCAGTGTCAAGGAGGCCTCCGCATCGTCTAAGAGCATCCCTGCAAAAGGCATTTCAACTAAGCAAGAAAATTTAAATGTGAATTGCTTACCTAACAGAAAAGATAAAATTCATTCATCAGACACAATTTCATGGGCCTCCTTGCCTACTAATCTTTTAAAGACTGGAAAAGTATGTATTCCCTTTTCTCTTTCCACGTTATTAGCCTTTTCATTTCTGCATTATGCATTTAATCGATGCTTCATTTTCTCACTGATCGAAAGTTGTGTATATGTGAACTTTTGACTTTTCAAGGGGATGGTTAGAAGGAAAAATATAGCTTCGATGGTTGCAATAGAGGCTCAAAATGAGGCAATTGCTGCAGCATCCTTGATCAAATGTGTAAGGTATATTTTTAGGATTTTAGGATTTAAGTATTGAAAAATTTGACCGTTTCATATGAATTAATCTTATTTCCATCATTTTTTTTCAGTGTGTTTGCTGATCTGTGCTCATCAGCCTCGCCTGAGAATCCCCAACTCCCTCTCACCAAGTTCTTCACACTGCAGCAGCTAATCTCCGAAACAAATTCCAAAGATGGAGTCAAGGACAAGTCACTTCTTTTGACTGTAAACTCATCTCTGCCAGAAGCAAATAAGTCTACAAAAGTTTCCTCTTTATTCCTGTCAAAGAGTGCTTCATCAAAGCCTGCAAAGGCACCTATTGAATTAAGAGAGAGTGAAAAACAAGAATGGGCCAGAGGAGATGGTGCAAAGGAGATAAAATTACTTAGAGATGTTTTGCTAAAGGAATCGACATTATGGTTTTTGAATTTCTTGGAGGAAGCATTGGATGCTGGGTTTCGTATAGGAAACCAGGACAAGAAAGGCCGGAACAATGCAGGGCAGCAAATGGAGGCGGGCAACCATATTGCTGTTGCCTTATCACAGCTCAAGCAAGCCAATGAATGGTTGGACAAGTTAAAAGGGAATTTGAATTCAGGCGATAATGGCTCAAGGGAAGCCATTGACAGGCTAAAGCAGAAAGTCTATTCCTGTTTGCTTGTACATGTGGAGTCTGCTGCATCAGCTTTAGAGAGCAGATTCGACCATTGTTAATCTAGAACAACAAATTCAAACTTTGTAAATTGTATGACACAGTAAATTAACATTTAAAGTAACTTTAATCTCTCCGATATCAAGAGTTCGGTCATTCTTATTGACAACTGGCGGACTTATTGATTGATAACACATTTAAAGCTACTTCTTTCTGTTAACTGCACTCCCTTTTCTCCACAGCTCTCTACATTCTAAACTCAGCACACAGAGAAATTAAACATATACTGAATCACACTTCAAATTTCAAACAATGTGGACAACGGTGACAAGACTCATTATACTAGTGAGCCACCGATTAAACCAGAAACCAAACCAACAAACACAATGCATTACCATTCCTCAATTTCCTATCTTCTAGAGAAGCAATCATTTCCAGCATGAGCTATACTTAAGGGAAATACGCACTGAACTGAACACCAGCTCAAGCATTCAAGTTAAAACAAATAAGAAATAGAACACAGTTACCCTTGAATAGACGTCAAGGCATGCTTAAGTTTTCAGTGTTGTTTTCAAAAGGAAGAGAATCCAAGTTGGAGAAGAAGGGCACATGCTAAAACTTCCGTTCTTGCCGGTAAATCTAGCATGTGCCCTGCCTCTCCAGCATGGCTAGCTCTTCCTATCTAGTCTCTTAGGCATTTTAACAAACAGCTTATGAGCATACAAAAGAACTGCAAGAACACACATATTTAAACAGCAATGTGAGTGAGTAAACAATTGAGAACCCATGAGAAAATAGTGCAAAATATATTCCGTGTTAATTTAAAACTTGTTCACAGCCAACAAAAAGGTTTGTTGATGAGAATTGAGAATGGGAAGCATGTTAGGAGAAGGCGAGTGGGTCAGCTTGGTTTTGTTAATCAAATAATTGAAAACCATGAGTGGATCTAGCTGCCAAATGATGGGTGGGGAAGAAAAGAAAAGAAGAGAACTTCATTGGTTGCCAAACTGGCCATTTCATAGATAATGAAATTTTTACCAAATGTCACCAACCTTAGACTGGTGGATCTGAAAAACCCCACACTTAGTTGGAAAGAATGATCAAGTGTTTTGAGTATTTATATAATTATATTCATTCCATGAGCTTAAGTTTTGAATTAATTGATAGTGTAATATAATATAAATCCATGTGTTTAAATCTTATATGGCCATTTCCTTCCTAGTTATTATTGAGGAAACTGTATAGCTAGTTGAAAAAAAAGCCGAACCTACACTTAATGAAAAACTGTCACGTGGCAATTTTTTTTAATATATTTTTTAACATTTTATTTGTGGATTAAAGAGGAGGGGAGTATGGTGTTTAGGTGAACCTAGACTGTACCTAATCGTTGCTTCATAGATAGTCCTATCATTCAACCATATTTAAAAAATGTCCAAACTTCCTATTTTTACACAATTGGATATATGAGTTAGCTTTTTTAAAAAAAGTTAGGGTTCTATTTACTTTGTGCATCCTGGAAAATATCAATTTATACCCCTAAACTTTTGGAAATGTATGAATTTATACCATCTATTACTTTTTATTAAAGAAAAAACATGTAAAATAATTATATCAGTTAAGTCTTTAAACTTTCATAAATGAATTAGTTTAGATTTTTAGAAAAAAAATTCATTTGAAAATTTATTCTAATGGTTCATTTTGTAAAACCAAGATTTAAAAATCGCCCATACATTTATTCTAACCGTTTATTTTGTAAAATCTACATTTGAAGAAGGCTATACAAGTTCAAGAATCAAAGGAGGAAAATAGTGTTGTTTCTTTCTCTTCTTTCTCCAAACCCTAACATCTTTCTCTTTCATTTTCTCTCTCATCTCTCTCTATCTTCATGAAATGCAATCTTCTCTCTTTTGTTAAGTCACACAGATTGGAATATGAAAATGCTAATTGTTGGAAAAGAGAGTAAAATGGAGGGTTACATGCCTCGATCTCCGGCCACTACCATGGTTTCATTAGGTAGTAAACAAGCAATGTATAAACTGATTATTTCCTTCTCTCGATTGATTATTCTTTTCACTGCCATTTATGGTGCTGCTATCTCGACGATGGCATCCAAGTAGAAAATCAATCTTCCTAATCGGAGAAGACGAAAATGAAGGTAGATTGAAGCGCCGAAAGATGAAATTTCTGTAGGGAGTTTGCATTTGAGAGAAGGTTTTTTAAAAAAGAACACACATTTTAATTTGATTCCTTCAACGAAGTGCTCTGTCTACATGTCGACGACTAATGAGATTTTACTCGATAAACCACAAGTTAAAATCAGACCAAGAAAATATATATATGGGTTTATTTCCAACTTTTTATTTTCAACTTTCAAATATATACAAGGAAATTCATTTTCAAAAGCAATTCATTAATTAATTTTATTTGCAATTTTCAACTTTCAATTGTACTTGCAATTGGATATTTAGCTTCCCAAAATTGAAATTCATTTTCCAAAATTAATGCATAATATAAAAATTCTACATATAATAAAAGGAAAGAATTAATATAATAAAATGACATCAAATGAAGAGATGCTACATGGTGGGTACTGGGTGGCAATTTCAGTCTAATAAGGATATATTCGTACATAATGTCAGAGGGCTATCCAGGGGCAAGACCGAGACCCATGGGTGGCCCAAACCTAAAAACACTTTTGAGAGTTTCACGTCATGAAATAGAAGTTAAAGCCTCGAACTCTTGGACAATGATCTAGCCAAACCCGTTTCGTTTCACTGAAAGTGTAATAACAGAGTTGAGCTCATTGGTTAGAACCCTACAATATTGGAGAACCATTTGCCAACTAGTTGTATGGATTTTATAAATATTCTCATTTTACCCTTTTAAAAGCCAAACAATCTTTTGTATGTTTAGCATAACTTAACACTTCCTGTAATTAGGGATTGGAGTATACATTGACACCACACTGGTACAAGTTCTCTTGCAAGTCAATTTGGACAAAATCCTCAAACACGAGGAATTTTATTTAGAAATAGGCGATTTGGATGAGATCTTCCCACCAGTACATAATAATAGAGGAAATCTCGTAATGTAAAAATTTTAATCTTTGGACTGTGTTGAAATTATATTTGTGAAATGATTTATTCAGCTAAGCATTTCTTGATATTTTCTATTGGAAGAAAAACTGTGTGCTTTTAGGAAGAGATATACTTTTTATATGTTATTTAAAAAAAAAAAAATTATTCTCCATATTATTTTATTGATGGATGGGTAGCCCTCTAATCCATATTGTTTATCTTTATTGTGAAATCATTATCTTTAGAATTACCTTTTATTTTGAAATTTCTTATCATTGGTGCTTTATTGATTCACATTTCTACCCTCAAATTGATTTGTATACTACATGTCTATTTATTCCTTAGTAAGAGAGAATGTTACATCGTTTTTAAAAGGAAAAGAAATTTGTAAATTTTAGAATGCATTTCGTTAAAGGAGAAATATGGAAAGTATGTATTCATATTATGATAGAGAGCGCTCATGTCTAATGTTTTATTTTTGTTAATTATTCATAAGATGCGTACGCAATATTCTTTGTATCTCAAAGAATTTAACTTGTCTTGGAAGTTGCAATTCATCTCTCAAATTACACCTCTTTAATATTAAATTTGTTTTCACCCTTCAACTTAAAATTTTACCGTTTCTTTTTTTAGAAAATCTCAATTTACACCCTTCAACCTTGGGTTGCATCAATTCTAAACTTTGTACTAATAATTATATCAATTTAAATCCTAAACTTTCGTAATTATACCAATTAACACCTTCCTTCATAAGATAATTTTCTTGTCCTTAATTTTAAATTAATTAATTAATATTTCGATGAAAATAAATTCGAGTTGATTTGTGATGTGGATAGTAATTAAAGGATGAAAAGTGAAAAATTCCCATAACCAATGGTGTAGTGGAAGCCAGTTCTGTGGCATCATCAAAAGAAAGTGAAGGAATTGACAACCTACAAAACCAACATTCACACTCATCTTTTAGGGAAACTCAAGAATACATTAATTATATGAAAATTAATAATTCATGCTTTAGATATCTCTCACTAACCTTCTCAATTTTGGAACCATAGTTCTCCGATTCTTCATCTGCATACTGAATAACAAATTAAAGCAGCTATTAAAAAGAAAATTAAAAAAAAAACAAATTAAATATATATTTGTTGATATATTTAAATCTGATTTTGGTCCCTCTAATTTTTATATTGGTTGAGTTTTTATTTTTTTAGTCATCCAAGTTTTACATGTGTTGTTTTAGTCTCAATGTAAAAGTCACTTTAGTCTAGCCAACCATCATCAATCATTTGACCAAAAAATAAAAAAAATAAAAAATTGAAATCTATTTTAAAATCTTATGACCTACATGTGACATCAAATATGATATCCACGTAGATAAATTTACTTACTAGATAAACGAACAAAAGGAAATTACCAATATTATCCCTAATATATTATATTCTCAATTTTAATATAGTTAAAATGCTATTTTGGTCTTGTTCAATTTTTAGTCTATATACTTTCAAATGTCCAATTATAGTCTCTATACTTTCAATAAATCTTAAATTTAATCTCTTAGTTTATTTTTTTAACAAAATTAGTTAAATAATAATGATAATTTGGATGCAACAAAATAAACTATGTGTATATGTTTCCGAAATTGACAATAAAAAGGCTAATAGATTATCTAACGTTTTTGGAAAAATCAATTATAAAATACAAGTTGGAGTAAATTCAATATATATAAAAAGTATAGAGACTAAAAATGAATGAACCAAAATAATATTTTAACCTAAAATATATTAACGTAAAATCAGTGTCATTCAATTATTGTTTTAATAACATATTTAGACATAGAGGGATGCTACCTAGAGAAGTTTGGGCCAAGAATAAAAGAATAGAGTAATTTACCTGTCCTGTTATGGTGTAAAGTCTATTGTACCAACCGTTGGATGCCATCCCAATTGCAGAGTATAAATGTTTGCGGCTTTCACCTGGATTCTGCAGCGTGTACTCTATGTAATATATCCCTGCCAGTTTCTTTTCAAATCAAACCTCATTGTTCTATGACGTGAAACATCTGTGTAATTTTAGACTCAAACAAATCAAAATCCATGTATGATTGACGACAAAAAGAGACTTTTTAGATGATTTTTATGTTTACTCTTATCAGTAGAGAAGCAAGCCACCGAAATAGAGCACAAACAAGATTCACTAATGCTGTTTGTCCGGAGCCTGAAAGTTTCTCTCACGCACAGTTAGGTTTAGATCACGAATCTGATACAAATTGTCAAGGACAACATACCCTCTATCTATCTCTACATTGGTACAATGTTGTTTACTTTGGGCATAAAACGCTCATGTTTTTAGTTTCACTTCAAATGTTTATACCAATGGAGATAATTGTCCTTTTTGATACCATAAATCTCTTTATTCCTCAATTAATGTGAAACTTTGTTTGTACCTCAAGACAACTTGGGGACAGAATCTATTATGGTTCTCAAGTAAGTTTCATTTTTACAATGTTTATAAATAAGTTTCCATTAAGTTTTAGGTATGGTTCTGTAAATGCAGAGTTAACTGGTTGTTCTTCAGCTACATACCTTTTGATGATCTACAGTCTATTAGTTTAGCCGCCACACCTGGTGGCCTTTTCCAGCTTCTGTCCAGTCCGCTCACCTGAAAGAGATTTCAAGAGAAGAGGGAAATCCATATTTAGGCTATCTATGTTATTTCCATTCAAAAACTGCAAAGGAAGAGACCCCATTTTGGCTTTCATTTTTCATACAGAAAATGCAAAAAGAAGAGGTCCAACTTTGGCTGTCGTTTTCTATTTAAGAAACTTCAAGAGAAGAGAACCAGTTATGGGTTTCTTGTTTGGTTCGAAAACTGCAAAATGGTATGAAAGTCATACCAGTGTATCAGCAAATTCCTCAACCTTGCCAAATGATTCCATTCTCGTGAAATCAGGACCAAGCCCCGAGATTACAACACTGACTAAACCAAAATTCAGTCCATCAAAATATTCAAAAATGAAGCGGGTGAGAGAAAATGTAAGAAAATCCAAGAAAATACCATTGGAACTTGAAGTTCCTTGAGGAAAAAATGCCGTAACCGACTTGAATCCATTCGGCTCACCATTACCCACTTGCCAATCTACATAAATATCACAAGCTCAACTAATTAATACATTCTAATCTCTAATTCTCTAAACAAAAATCTCAGGCCACACACCTTGAGGAATTACCAATCTGAATTTATTCGCTTCATCTGTATACGTCCGATAATCCTCAGCAACGACAACTATCACTCGTAAACTGAACGCATTCAATCTTCAAATAAAAACAATACCAAAGGGGGATAATGTAATGTGAGAGAACAAGCTCGAGATGAAGAAGACAAATCGGTACCACTCTCAGCTAGGGCATTAGAAACAACTTCTTGAAAAGAAAACGCAGTCAATCCAATCCCTAGCATAATTTCTCGTCTGTTAACTCCGCTCGCCCAATAACTAAAAACCAACAGAAGGAACGAGCATTTGAATTTTCGGATTCCAACGAAGCAACATTAACAGGATAAAAAGCAAGAGGGGGATTTTACCAGGGTTGTTGATTGGAAATTTGGATGTTGTTGCCAGAGCAGAAAACACGGAGTCTTGAGCGGATAGGAATGGGGAATCCTGAAATGGAAGAAGGAAGAAGATAGGATTTAGAACAAGGAGAGGAAGATGAGTGAAGTAGAGGAAGATTACCATTGGAGAGTGATGATTCTGAGAAGCGCCATGAGCGAGGGCGTTGGATTACAGCGCTGGGTGAAGGAAGGGACGCCATGCTTGTAGTCCACTCGAAGTTTAGAGATGGATTTTCTTTGCACAATGTGCCCATTTGTCCTCTTCCAATTTGTTTACTATTTCCTTAAACCTTGGCCTCTCATGGTTCATTTTAGGAAATAAATACTCAAATCTCTCTCCCTAAAATTTAGAGCTTCTGTTAATTAATCTTTCTCCCTAAGAATGGCTTAGCTCAATCAAATTTAGGATCCTTCCCCAGAAGCTGGAGTTTCAATACAAAGTTGTTAATACTTAAAAAACAAAGAAAAAAACAAATATATATATATATATATATATATATATATATATATATATATATATATATATATATATAGGTTTCATTTTATAATCAGTTTTGGTTTTTGCTTTTGTTTTTGAAAATTAAGCCTAGACACTACTTCCACCTCCAAATTTGTTCATTTGTTATCTAGTTTTTACCAATGGTTTAAAAAACAAATCCAAATTTTAAAAACTAAAAGAAGTAACTTTTAAAATTTTGTTTTTGTTTTTGGAATTTGACTAAGAATTGAAAGATGCAAATCATTGTAGAAAATGTGGAGACAATAAGTTTAATTTTCAAAAACAAAAAATGAAATGGTTACCAAATGGCACCTTAGTAATTAAATTTTGAGAGTGGTTGTGACTATTTTTATCTCAACTTTTAAAGGTGTCTAATAAATCCTAACTCTTCAATTTTGTGTCATATGCGTTCATAAACTTTCAAACCATCAATTATATCCAATAGAACTTTAAATTTTAATGTGGTGTCTAAGATTTCAATAGATCCCTAAATTTTTTGCTTCTATATTTAATATATCTTTGACCTATTCAACATATTTTCTGTAGAAAAAAATCACTTATGTATTAAATATAAAATTGAAATTTTAGAATTTCATTAAACATAAATTTCAATTTTATATCTAATCATCAATCAGTTTTTTAAATAAAAAACAATTAAATATATTAAAAGCTATTAGATAAAATTTTGAAAGTTTGGGAACCTATATAATATGTACAATTTAACCGTTAATAATTTATTGAAAAAATAAAAGTAGTGAGACTCATTTGACACTTTGAAAGTTTAAGGACCAAAATAGACAAATTCCTGAAAGTTATGGTCTTGCTTGATAACTTTTTTTTTTTTTAAAAGAAAAACAAAATTCATATATATTCGATAACTGTTTTTTTAATTAAAAAAAAAAAAAAAAAAAGCCTTGTTTGATAAACTGGTTTTAAATTTCAAACTTTTTATAAATGAGAGATGAAGAGGTGTAGAGAGATTATTTTGTAAAGACAAGTAAACAAAAATTTGGAGACATGGATACAAATATTTTAGGGAGAAATCTAGAGGCACGATAGAAAAATATTTATTTATAGAAAAGTTGGATAAATTTAGGTTAATTGCATTGGATAATAATTTTAGGATAATAATTAAGTGTATAGCAATGTTTTAAAACAATTTTAAATATAGCCAAATCTATCCGACTCTATCACTAATAAACTTCTATCATTGATAGATTCTGCTATTAATATAGTATATTACGAATAGATTTTAAAATCAAAATCTAAATTTTGCCATATTTACAATTTTTTTTGCATTGTGTTATATCTACAAATACTTTGAGCCTAATTGCTATTGCAACTGCCCCATAAATCTATGCGTTTAAGAGAAAATATTAGTCAAACGTCATAAAATATTAATTAGAACAAATAACTAAAAGTTTGAGGGAGAGGTAAATTGTAGAGAAAATAAAGTTGAATAAAAAGAGAAATTTTATTGAGAAAAAAAAAGTTATAGTGCATTTCAAAATATATTTATATAGGGGCACTTGTAAAAAGAGCAAAACAAAATATATTAATTAGGTTCATAGTCCTGGCTTATTCCTTTTATAAAAATGGTAAAAAAAAATAAGTTCAGCCCGCGTGATACACCTGATATGTTTGATACATGTAATACACTGATTTATTTATGCATGCCTTACTGGCAGACACCTTGGCGAATGACAAAAGAAAATCAACTGATGCTCCGCGTGAGTTTTCATGTTTTTCATTTTAGTATTTGGAATTTGTCATTTGAAATGAGAACTCTGTTTTATTTATTTATTTATTTATATCTTATGCCAAGTTTACTATTTTAATACATTAATGTTTTAGAGGTACCCTATCAAAGATGTTTTGTTATTGAATTTTGGCAAATTTATTTACCTTAATAAAATTCCTTGATTTTTAGTTAATATTGTGAAAAATGAGTCATTTGAGTTGTATGCATGCACAAAGTGACGACCTAGTTCAAGTCCCAAGGAGTTGGATTGTTACATTTGAGTTGTATGCATGTACCTATTTCGAGTCAATTTTTTGTTATAGGTACAACCGGCACTAGAAGTGTTTCAACAAAATCTCATATTTCTTGTAAAACAACAAAAGAGTGATGACAGATTATGCATCTAACACTTTTTAAAATTTGAATTCAGGGATTTTAGGGAACCAACAATTAAAGCAACTAATCATTTTGAGTTTAAACTAGGTGATATTTTAGATGCTTCAAACCATGTGACAATTAGACATGGCTCCCAAATGAAGACCTTCATAAACACATTTAGTTGTTTTTGAAAATTTACAAATCTTTTAAGTTAACAGGAGTATCCAATGAGACGTTACACTTAAAGTTATTTCCTTTTTCTTAGCTAGGTAGAGTAGAATTAATGCCTTTTTCTTAACCAAACAAGAAATTTCATCCATAAGATGTTGAGAAGAAAGCACTCTAAAGAACACAAGTTCTAGAGGGATGATAAAAAGCTTTTGATTACCACCATAAAATGCTATTTATAACTTTACCAGAAAATAAAACAATTAACTAATTAATTAGTATAAATTAGTTCTAAATTAATGACCAGACTACTGTTAACTAAATTGTACAAATAATCTAACTTCTTATCCTCATAAAAAAGCATGTGGTTAGATTCTTTTTCTCCCGACTTATGGTATGTTTAGAATACATTCTCATGTATTTAATTTAAAAAATAGGTCATTTTTGAAAGAAATATAAATGTTTAACAACAACTTACAAACGAATTTTGAAATTCATTAGTGTTTCTTATTTAAACTATTCTTATTTAAAGTATTTAAATGAAAATGAATTTTTAAAAAAATATTTATTTTTTTAATTAATCCAAACGTAACGATAATGAGTTGTCAAAAAAGTTTATTCTTTTAAGTATTTCTGCGACTTTGAAGGAAATTTATTACTTTTAAATAAAAGACCAAGTGAAGGCATAAACACGATTTTGAAAGAAATTCAAGAAACTTGTTAGAACGTTTTTTCCAACACAATCTTGGCGTTTTGCTTTAAATTCTTTTCCTCTCAACTACATTTTCTTTTTTCTAGTTTAACCTTAACTAATTTCTACTACGTTTCTTACCCATAATTATTAGTCAACATTAATCATACATTGAAGGGAATATTAAAAAAACTAATTTGTTCTCAATAGAACTTTTTTTTCTCTGTTAAAATGTAAAATAAAATAGAAAATATTATATATTGTTAAGGTAGTTCTGGTGTAAATCCAAATTATGTTTATACATTTATAATGTAAAGTTTATTTGCATAATTAAGATTGATTTCAAGATTTTTTTTTCTTATTTCAAGAATTAAGAAAAAAGAAATCTGAAATCAATATTTTTGTTTTACAAGATTAAATTATTTTAAATTTTTAACTATTTAACTGTTTTTATGTTTTCAAATTAAAGTATAAGTATCTAATGCATTGTAGAAGAAATCCAGTTTCGATTTAAATATGGTTTAGTAGTTTTATTTGCATTATTTTATTTTATTTTTTTGCCTTCTTTAAAAATAAATTTAATGAAATATTTATTATTATTATTATTTTGAAATGGAAAGAAAATTTTAGTTGAGTTGAACGACAGGAATAAGAATTTTTTAGTACATCTTGCAAAAAGGCAAGAAAAAAAGGGGCGAAACAAAATAAGACAAGAGTATAATCGAAGTTCAACGTCCGTTGTTTTGTCAAAAAAAAAAAAAAAAAAAAAAAAAAAAGGAAAAAAAAAAAGTCAACGTCCGTTGATCAAATCCGTTGACCAAATTGGAGAAAATGACAATTGAAAATTGTAACATTTAAATTATATTTCGTTTTGAACCTCATAAATCATATGCAACAAATACAAACCTTTCTTTTAAAAATAAAATATAGAGATGAAATTAAATTAGTACATGAAAAAAAATCATTTTAAAAATATTGAAACCTTTCTTTTTGTTTATTTCTTATTTATAATAGTAATAAATATGTGTTTGAAAATTGTTTCTTTTTCCTCTTTTCGTTGTAATTTAAAATTTTAATAATGTTTTCTATAATCTCTTTCACTTTAAATTTAAAACAACTAAGTTTTCCAGGAAATTAATTCTTAAAAATAAAATATTCCAAATTTTTATATTAAGTTTACTTTTTAATATTATCATAAAGAATAATAAAATAATAGCTATTAGAAAAGCGAGTACTTTTCTTTGTGGTGGTTAAGATTTAAAACCTTCAAAATTAAAAATAATTGTTAGATGTCATTTTTTTCTAGAAAATAAATGTTAGGTACCTTAACTATCGAGCCAATATATTTTAATAATGAAAAATAATATTTCTTAATAAATGAGAAATTAAAAATGGGAAACATACAACCATGGCCAAAATCGTTATATATATATGTATATTTTTTTATAAAAAAAACACCTATCCCAAGAAAATAAATATTATTAGAAAGGTTAAAAAAAAAAAAAAACTATTATGATTCAATCCTCCACCTCAAACTAAAAACAAATACGTTTATTTTTATTATTTTTTTAATTGAGCCATATTATTTAAAACATTTCAATTTAATTTATATGTACAAACATCTTCTAATTTAGTCTTCAGCATAGTTAAAATTTGGCCAACATAATATTTAGTAGATTAGAAGAGAAAAAACTATATATATATATTATTTTTACTAATTTCATGAATTTTATGCCATGCGAGTTTCTTATCCATGAATTTAATATTCACTAAATTAAAAAAAAATTAAAATTGAAGAGATTTAATTAAAACTTTTATAAAATAGAAACTAAATTAAAAAGATAGCGAAGATTCAAAGTAGAACATATATTTAATTTGTTTAAAAAAGAAATATATATATATATATATATTTCTTTTTTTAAGAAATGACCTTGAAAAGTCATCAAAGGGTCCCACTCCCAATCTCCCCAACTACTCCTTGAAATACCCAACGCCTGTATTGCACTTTTTACCTGCTCTTTTTCCTTTATTTTCTCTTTATTTTCCCTCCCCCAACAGCAGCCGTAAAAGGAAAGTAATCCGTAATTATCAAAATAAATATTTTATAATTAAAACCACAAATCATCCCATAATTAAAAATATATTTAAATATTTCTGATTTCCGCATTTCTTTTTCCAAAAAAGCCTCTTCAATCCAACCCTTCGTTTTCCCTTACAAAGCCCTAATTTTTTTCTTTCTCTTCTGATTATCACTCTCCACTATTTTTCCTATTTTACTGGTAAGTTTGTGGTAATTTTCCCATTTTTTCTCTCAATTTTCTCATTTTTTTTCCATCTTTCCTTCAATTTTTCGTAATAAAATCAATATATTTCAATTTTTTCTTTGAATATATATATATATATATATTTTCTTTTTTTTCCTTCCTATTATTAAGATCTAATTTTCTCATGTTTTGCATGATCTGTTCTGTACTTCACCCAAATGCTCTGTTAGCGTTCAAGTTATTAGGTTTTTTTTTTTTTTGTTTTCTTCTCCTAGATTTTCGTTGAATCTCGTTTGGAGATTTGAGGAAATGTTGGAGTTTTGGGGTTAGGGTTTCTCTTAATTCTTGTAAACCTTAGCTTGCTTTGGTTTGTTTTCGCATTTGGGAAATCATTAATCACCTTCTAGGATTTTTATTTTTGTTTAATCTTTGTTTGCATTTCTAGCTGTGGTTCGGTTAAGTTACAGTTTACGAACTAAATACATTTCGAAATCTGCATTAGTGTGTCAGATTTTTACCTACTGCGCTTCTGAGTTTTATCGGACTAGACATTATGGCTGATGATCGAGATGAAGATTCAAAATCATGTAGATTTTCTTTGCGTATTTGCACTTTTGATTTCCAGGCTTTAGATAGAGTTTTGATTCAAGCTGTGGGGGAAAAGAGAGAAGAAAAATGTCGGGATCTGAAACTGGTGTGATCACCAGTAGAGAACCCTTCAACGTCGGCGTTCAAAATAGCTCCTTACAGTCGCAGTCGGCGGCCCAAAATATGCGATTAGCCTTCAGCGCCGATGGCCCAGCCGTCTACAAGCCTGTGACTCCTTCAACCTCACCGTCCTACCAATCCTCCATGGCCGGGGTTTCTGGTAACGCCGGAATTGAAGGATCGGCTGGTGGAGGAGGGTCTATGTTGCCTCATGGTTTCAACATAAATTCAGTGGGCAGTGAGCAGATAAAGAGGAAGAGGGGCAGGCCAAGGAAGTATGGACCAGATGGCTCCATGGCTTTAGCTTTGGGTTCTGGGCCGCCATCAGGAAGTGGAGGTTTTCCTCCTTCAAATATGGCTAATTCTGCTTCTGAAGGATTGGGGTCACCAAATTCACTGAAGAAAACTAAAGGCAGGCCACCTGGTTCTAAGAAAAAGCAACAATTGGAAGCTTTAGGTAACTGTTATTATCGCCTTGTCCAATAATTACCTTCCTTGACAAGATCCAGTTTGGTCTCTGGATTTGGTGCTTGACTTGACTGCTATTCATTATGCTCTTAGCTTTAATGTTATGCATCTATCAGTTATCACGTGGCAATGACAATATAGGAATATCATTGATTGACTAGCAGTTTTGAGTTGACCAGTTACTGTGTTGATTTAATTGAGATGTTTCTTACACATATATCTAATTGGCTATTTATATAGTTTGGTCTGACTTTAAAATATGGAAAAGATAGTGATATCATAAACTAGATGTTGGTTTCTGTTAAGTCCTAGATAGGGTTATAGTCGTGAATTACAGATTTGCCCTTCTTTTGTCTTGCATTGGCTATGACGAATCTTAGCTGTTATTTCAGCCTCTTGGCTTTTGACCAATATTTATTTGGTTGCATTTACGACAATAATTTAATTGTTATGGAAACCTAATTATTGCAAGAAACTGCATCTTTTGTCGCATCGTTTAACCAATCAAACATACCTTTTCTGGTGTACAAGATTGAAATAATAGTGTTAACTGTAATAACTAACAATACATCTAACGGAGAAAAGAAAGGGAATCTCACTTTGGTTGACTTTTATTGTCCAAGCAATGCTATTTGTTTATATTCTAAACTATTGTATGATAATTATTTTATCTTATGACTTTATTGAAAACTGAGTCTCTTACGGAGAAAATTTAATTGCAGGATCGGCTGGTATTGGATTCACTCCACATGTTATTGATGTGAAAGCTGGAGAGGTTCTGATTTAAAATACTATCATGAATTTTTCTGGCTGTCATTTATCTTTACTAATCAGATCAGCACCTTGAAGGACTAAACAATAGATTTTCTTGCACATTCACTTATCAAAATCATAAATGTAAATTTATTCTTACCTTGAATGCTTTTTGGATGCCCTTGCTGTTTCTTACATCGTGACATTGAATTGTTTACCTGTAGAATGTTAGATGTTAAATGCCATTTTTTGCACTTGCGACAGGATGAAAGTAGAAGCTCCTTGACTGTGTGTTGTTTATGCCTAACTTTTGTTTATTTTCAACTTGAAGTTTATTGTGCATGGCATACCGTGATTACCCTTTCTTTTGCAGAACGGTTACATTAATACTCTTTATAAGACTTCTACGTTGATTTTGTGGTATAAGCTCACTGTGAGCTTCGGCAAGACGTGCAATTATGAGATCACCTCCCCCCCCCCAAACAAAACAAGAAAAATAAATAAAAAAAAATAGTAGAGTTCATAAGCATCATCGACTTCCACAGCTTTCATTTCATTCTTACATCCCATCTGCTGACCAAGCAATAATAATTTGATTTACACATGGTTTTACAGGATGTATCGTCAAAAATAATGTCCTTTTCTCAGAATGGCCCCAGAGCTATATGTATTCTGTCTGCAAATGGAGCAATATCAAATGTGACTTTACGTCAACCTGCTACATCTGGTGGCACTGTTACTTATGAGGTTTGTGAGCTTATGCCTCCTATCGAGTTCTTATCAAAATAAACTGTGCGTGTGTGTGTGTGTGGGGGGGGGGGGGGGGGGTATTCTTTGCATTGGTTTTACAAGTTTATGATTTGTTTTGTTTTTGTCTTCATGCAGGGGCCGTTTGAAATTTTGTCACTTTCGGGTTCATTTCTCCTTTCTGAAAATGGTGGTCAGAGAAGCAGAACCGGTGGGTTGAGTGTGTCTTTGTCCGGTCCAGATGGCCGAGTTTTAGGTGGTGGTGTGGCGGGTCTTCTCACAGCATTATCTCCTGTTCAGGTGAATGAATTTACTTTCCACAAGAACTTTGAATTGGAAAAATCTCTTTTAACTCGGCGACTTCTATAGTAACCAAAGACAAAAACACTCAACTTCTCTTCTTGGGCTTCTCCACAGAAAATTTGGCCGGTTTCTGATTGCTATGTCCGGTTTTATAACTTTTCATTTGACATTGGTTCTCCATTTTGTGATCAAATATGCAGGTGGTCGTGGGAAGTTTCATAGCCGACAGCAACAAGGAACCGAAGTCAGTGCGCCAAAATGAACCCATCACTGTCTCACCAATGCTAAACCCAGTTGGCTTCGGTCACTTGACAGGAGGAGCCAGTAGTCCATCTCATGGGACACTGAGCGAATCTTCCGGTGGCAGCCCCCTCAACAACAGCTCTGGAGCCTGTAACAACACCAACCATCCACAGGGCATGTCCGGCATGCCATGGAAGTAAGTATGATGAATTGATTCCTGCTGTGATCCGACACATCAAGTCGATAATCTAATTTCCATGATGGGGACGGGCTTCTAGAGCTGTATTTCTAATGTCTTTTGGTCTGTCTTGGGGAGCTTTTGTAATTTGTAATTTGTAATTTGTAATTTGTCAAAAAGAAATCAGTTGTAGCGTGATATTAGCAAAGCCAAGTAGGGAGAGGTTCACTTTCTAATGTTTTGTTCGTCAGAGGGTTTGGCTGATTGTTACATTGAGTTATGAGGTTAGTACAAGAGTTGGTTTTAGTTAGGTTAGTGTTGTAACGACATTATTAACCTTAATCAATTGCTTTCCTGTTTTATATGCGTCTTTTCTTTTTATGGTTTTCATGCACTGTTAACTTAACTTCAATGCTTGATAAAATTAAACTGATACATTTACTTGATTATAGGGTTCGAATTATCATAATTTATATAATGTTTGATTAATTGTATAGCCTTCATATATATATACGTATAATTTGGTTTCTAAAATTAGTCTTTTAAATTTGGTATTTGATCATAATCAAGAATGAGGATCAAAATTTGTAGGACCATTCCCTCCAACAAAATAGGTATCAGATGTTTATGATTCATGGATTACATGACCCACACCATATATTTTATTCTCTTTCTCTCGCTTCTCTTTAATCTTTACAAACCCTTTTTCTGGTTGACAAGAGAAATTTTTTTTATAGATTTATTTAGGAATTTGGAAAAAAATCAGAATCAAAATGGTAATTATAAGATTTGGGTCAATGTAGGCTTACTGTTTTAATTCTAACTAATCCAATGATGGTTGATCCTGATTTAATGGTTCCATTTAAGCTCGTCTTCAAAATTTAATTTTAGTTCTTATATTTTTAAAAGTCAACTATTCTGGTCTCCATTTTTTAAATTGTAACACAAGTTCTTTACACATTGAAAATTCTTAAATAGTTTAAAGACTGCATTTTAAAGCAATTTAGAGTTAAAATTGTGGGAAAAAAAAGAGAAATAAAATTAGGGAACAAAAATAGTCTATTCTTAAAAGTACATTGACCAAATTGAACGTTAAGGACTAAAATAAACATTTTAAAAATATAAAAAGTAAACTAGTATTAATTTGAAAACTAAATTGAAATTGGTTTACTTTTGCCCAAGGAGGAAATTTTCTTTTGTCTTTTACAAATAATTAAATAAATATATTTATAAGTGGATAGACAACAATTGGGGTGGTGGCGCAGTTGGCTAGCGCGTAGGTCTCATAGCTTAAGAGTTATCCTGAGGTCGAGAGTTCGAGCCTCTCTCACCCCATCATGTGTTTTTTTGTAGTTCTTGGTTTTTTGAAATTTTTGAGATCCAAATCTGAAAATTTAGGATCCCACTAAATGTAAAGTTTATATATTTTTTAACTGGTAAAAAAAACAAGACACATAATCAGAAGTTTCTATACTATTAGGTTAGACACGTTTAGACACAAAACTCGTAATTTAAATTTTTATGGTTTATATGGGTTCGATCCATTATAAAAACAAACATGTTTGCATCAATGACTAGAAGCCTCTATAGGATAACTCGTATAAGCTTAATTCTAATGCTCTGTTCACCATAAGAGTAGGGGCTTGGAGCCATTGTTCATAATTCTAATGATAAACCTATGATTTTGATTAAAAAAAAAACCTCTAAAGTTCATCAATATTGTTGAGTTCATGGAGGTTGTTGCTCTCTTGTACAAAATTATTACAGTCGAGGAAGCAACGGTTGATTATTTTCTAGGTTGAACAATATTCTATGATTCTCTATAACTTACTTAAAAGTCTAAGACTCTTTTAATAATAAAGCCCAAGTCTTTGTTGATGACATTTGAGATTTTCATTGACAATGCATTGTTTTAGGCTTCTCTTGTTTTTTTTTTTTTACACAAAAATTGTAATTCTATTGCTCATTATGATGTGTAATGCACAACGAACCCACATCTTTAGTATCTGGCTTGAAGACCACCCATAGATTGTTGTGTCTAGTGATTTGATGTCTCTTTAGTTCCTTCATATCCTTTGTATTACTTTTAAACAAAGCAGCTTAATTTTACAAAATATCCTTGAACTTTGTACTTTGTGTAAAAAATGCTCTTAAACTTTAAAGAGCTTCAAAAATACCCATTAACTTTTAAAAAATTAAAAATACTCTTATCATTAGCATTTTGGATGGAAACCATTAATTTTTTGTTTAAAAAATGTCCATGAACTTTAAAAAGTTTCAAAAATACTCTTAAACTTTAAAAAACTTTAAAAAAATACTCTTACTATTAGTATATGAACACAAATTGTTATTGCTCATTTCAGAACTATTTTTGAACTTTCAAAAATTGCACTAATACTCTTAGTCCTTTTTTTAAAAAACTAAAATGCTCCTATCATTAATATAGTGATTTATTTGTTTAAATTTTTTTTTGAGTCGGAAAAACATCAATTTTAAAACAAATTATATAGATATGATTTTTTTCATATAAATACTTTCTTCCAACAAAATATAAACAAAAAATTCAAGTTAAAACATAGAATCTCATAAAATCTCACAAAATATGAAAATCAAAATCTCCCCGTAAAACTTACAAAAATCATAAATAGTCAAATACAAAAAACACACTCTACACTCAACTTCTAATACACAGCCTTATTGAAATATTTAAAGTCTTAAGGCCCCCTTGGTACTTCTATTACTATTATTATTGTTACAATATAACTTCCTTAGTTGAAAGGGCCAATATTTTTGTGAGATAAACAAAAAAAAGGTCAAAGAGTTAACAAGAAGGAAAGTAAACAAAGAGTAAGATAAGAGAAAAAAATAGATAAAATAGAGGTGTTAAGTCATATATTGAAGTAAGAGAGGGGAAATGGAAGAAGGAGATGATGGGTGCATAGAAATGGTAAGAACATTTTTTTTTTTTATTTTCTTTTGCTGTAAGATAAGGTTACTATGTAACATTTGAAATTTTTGACATATTTATGCAACGAGATATCAACAATTTTTGTTTATGTATTAATAGTAAGAGTATTTTTAAAATTTCCTTTAAATTTTTAGGTATTTTTGAAACTTTTGAAAGTTTAAATATCATTTTTATCTAAAACTAACATTAAGATTATTTTTAAACTTTTTTTTTTTTTTGAAAATTCAATTTTAAAACTCTTGAAACTTTTTAGGCATATTTTGATACAAAGTTGAATTGCATTTTTTTTTTTTTTATATCCCTCAAAAAGAAAAAGGTGCATTTTTAAAAAAAATAATTTAGCAAAAAAAAAAAAAAAAAAAAAAAAAAGAAAAAGAAAAAGAAAAAAAAAAGTCCATTGGAGCAACTTACTTTCAAGCATTTCTTCCATTCTTTTTTGAACTTCCCAAAAACCGCCTGCTCCTACGGTGCCCCCATCTTCAGTTGCTTGCGAATTGTCCACACCAGACCAGACGAGAAATTCTCCATAAAATTCTCTCTCAATTTCCTATTCATCTCTCCGCCAGCAGCTTCAGGTACTGTTTCCACTGATGGCCCTTCGCTTTTCTTTCTCTTTTTCCCATCATTTCAACTTCTTTGTCCGATTCTGCGTCTTTGGTTACTTTCCTCCTCGCTTTTCTCCCTCTATTACCAAACGCTTCAGAATGTGATTTCTAACTTTACTTTTCCTCATCTTAATTTCTATGATGACTTCTTTTTTATTTTCTGTGTTAGCTTCCTTGTTATTCCAATTTTCTCCGGTTGCAACATTCATTTATTGTGTGCAGATTTTTTCATATTGCTGGACTTGGTGGAATCAACAAATCCGTATTTTCCTGTTTCGTTTCACTGCTTCGGTGTTTTGTAAAGGGGAAAGGAAAAAGGATTAGGTAACTGAATCATCGTCATCCTCTTCTTGGAAAATTTTCCATCTGGTTCATGTCATTGTTTGTAGTTGGTTGATTTGTAGAATCCCATGCTATTTTCTTTGATTTAGAGTGTGTCTATGTGGATTGACGAACTTCATCTTTATCTTGTTTTCCGTTTAGAAACTTTCAATTTTTAAACCCTAACCTCGAATAAGCTTTGAAATTAATACTTCTTAGCTATATACGGAAATTGCTTAAAAATAATTTATGGGTCATGTTAAATTCGACCACAAAGTTTCCAAAATCATGTCACATAAATTTCTCAACCGATATATATATATGTATGTTATATCCTTTAGTGTTTGGGTCAACCCTTATCCATGACCGATTATACTTAAATCTAGCAACCTAATCAAATTGGTAAAAAGGTTGCCCCAACTCTTACCGTAAGCCTGAACCTTTCTAAAAATCATACAGCACTACCGTTGTGACTCTATTAGCACAGAGATAATTGCATTTTCCAGCAAAAAATAGCCACGACAGGTCATAAATCATATAAAAGTGAAAAACTCAGCACATGAAGGTATTAGTTTCATGACCAAAGGATTCAATTTGATGAAATTAAAACCTGCACTTAATCAATTGTTCTCAAGGATCAATATGATTACATACGATGATTCTTTGGTTTTTAGGGAGATACAAGGCTGATGATATAGCCACCATAGGAAGACTTTTATGCTCTAGATTTAAAACTTGTACATAGTAATTTAATCATTTTCCTTATTCAAGAACTCAATTTCTTCCATTAAACTAGCCAAGTTTTTTTCAAATATGTCTATGAGATCTTTCTGTCCTTCATAAGATGAGGAGGCCCTGAAGAAGACAATTTCTATATAATGTATAATGATTCAGTATCCGTTTGATTATCTTAGCTTTACAAGTTCAGGTGTGATGATAATTTCTTGTCCCCTCTGCTATTGGCCTTGGACTTGTTTTACTAATCTTTTTATTTAATGCATGATCTTACACCTAGATATTATTGTTTATCCCGTCTTCAATCTTTTTGATACACATGGTGGCAAACTTAAAATTTTAATAGCAAATTTTGGGGGTTAGACACCCGTACATCTGCCATTGAGATGCTTTATTACTGAAAGTTTTGAATTGCACCCACCTCAAAAATTCAGGAATATCAATTTAATTATATTGATTATGTACGTGAGGAATAAATGAAAATGTCCTTACATTAAGTTCAGTATCCATCTGGCTTTGTTTGTCAAACAGCCATTAGGCCCCCAGAATGTAGCATCATCGATTCATAGTCAAATTCCTAATTGTTGGTTTATTATTTTACTGCTTAGGAATTGGGAAATAGTCATGGCTGTTCTTCCATTGGGAATACGCAGCAGGTATGTAGATTCCTATTTCTGTGTTATCATATTGACATCAGCAAATTTATAACATGCATTACTATGAAAAGAGAGTTCTTGCTTACACAAGCGCGAAAAACTTTAGAAAAGCGTTATGGAAGAATTATGATTTTTGTAGGTTAGCCATTTACGTTAGGTTCATTGAAGTTCAAATATCTTGTTGTAATCCAGATTTGTTTTTGCAAAAGAAGTTCTATGTCTGCTCAAAATTTAATAGGGAATATCTCTTAATGGAACTTACTTTATGGTCAAATACCTTTATCTGGTTTATTAGGTAAGGTATTCTTTGTAAGGCAACATTGTAACAGGTAAAAGGGATATACAAATTGAAGCACCCCACACAGCCAATAAACACGCACACACCCAATACACACACTCACACAAGATAAAGAAAGCACAGGAACCTTCTGGCAAATCAAGTTGTCACGAACTCAAAGAAACAGTTGCACTAATTTTATGAAATTTTTTTCTTCAATGACAATGACAAAGGAGAGGGAACAGATATAGAGGGGAAACCTAAAGAGTATTAAGTACTGCCATATAGGTGGATTAAGGATACTGAGTTGTATTTACTTAGTACCTTTGGATTTAGGATGGATGCATTCTTATAGATGAAAGAACTGAAATATCATTGCCGTATTTTGTTTGCAAGTTAGGAAAGGGTTATACACGTTATTTTACATTCTTTGATATTTTTCAAAATTGTACACATTTATACAAAGGTTCCTTTGAACATTATGGATCAAATTCTGCAAGTTATTGGCTAAGATCTGTCCACCTCATTAGTAGGTGAGTTGAAAACATCAGACAAATACTCTAGAAAGCACCATAAGTCTGCATGGAAGGCCATGGCGATCAGACAATGCTGAAGCCATCAGTTATTTTAACTGGAACAGCCAAGGAAGGTAGTTCTGGCCCTCCTATTGGTCTTGTTGATATTGGCGTGAGTGAAGGTGCATACCTCTTTCGCGTTGCACTGCCTGGTGTGCGAAAAGATCGAAGTAAGCCTTTGTTTTGTCTTATTTTTCTATGAATCTAGCTCTTGCATTGATCTAATCCTGCTTATACCTATGAAACATTAATTCCGGGACTGATCCATTATATCATGCGTTTGCTTATTAGAGAGATAACCAATTAGACAAATCTCCAGGTAAGGTAAAATTTGAGATCAAAAGCGACGGTAAGGTTCAGATTGAAGGAGTGATGACAGGACCAGGCTTTTTAAAAGAATCATCAGCTATGTACCAGATGAAAGTCCAGCAACTGTGTCCTCCAGGACCTTTTACGGTTTCTTTTAAGCTGCCTGGACCAGTTGATCCGCGGTTGTCTTCTCCTAGTTTCCGGCCTGATGGCATTCTGGAAGTGGTGGTTATGAAGTCCAGAGCACAACCTACAGTGGCCGATTCCCACTCACCACTGTGAGTATGATGTAGGTACATGAATTTTCTGTCTCCTTTTGTTTTTGATTACTAGGCACTCGCATTACCCAAAGACTAAAAAATTATGGCGATAGAATTTTTTTTTTCTTTGGGAATAGACTAAAAAATGTAGAGTATTTATATTTTTGTAGAATTCATGAACTTTTCTACCTGAACTTGTCGAAGTTTTACTTTTAATTATGTTTTTAATATGTCCTTGGCAATTCTATAACATCCAGGCTTACATGACATGTTGATTGTATTAATCAGAGATTATGTGATGTTACATGGGAATTGAAAATGATTGGTGGACTAATTTTTGCATCAATTGCAAATACACCTGGAAAATTGGAAATCCTGTCTCTTAGTCCTAAACCTGTCTCATTAGTCTATTAGCCGCTTGAAATATTTCCACCTATTATGATTTAGTTGTATGTCATATAATCTTTTATGAATACAATTGGTATTTCGCATAGGTGATGAAGTTAATAGCAAAGACCTATCAGCCACACATTTGAAGGTTCAGAAACTTATTTGAGAACTTTTAAACTTATTTGAAAACTTTAAAAGTTCATGGACTGAATCAATAGAAACCATCAAAATGCATTATTTTTCAGTATTACAATTCAATGTGAATGTTTGGACAATTTTTTATTGTGGTTTTTCTCAAGAGTTGTTTCTATCGCTCAACTTATTGGGACATACATTTTCAATCAAGAGTTTGGATTTTCTTAATCTATATATTGAACTAAAAACAAGTTGTTTTTACCATAAACTACTATTATTAATATAAGTACTTGAATAAAGAGAGTGATATTTCAAATTTGTTGATGGGAGTAGAAGTGTTTTGATCGTATTTATTTATTTTATAAATATATTCTAAAGAGAAATTATCTTAAATTGCAAAATCGCTAAAAATATTTATAATTAATAGCAAAATACACCGTTTATCTGCAATAGATTGCGATAGATTACTATTTATGTTACACAAATAGTAGTTGGTTTATCGTAGATAGACAATGGTTGTTTTTGCAATATTGGAAAGAAGCCCTATTCTAAATTGAAAATCTATGAAAATGAAAAGAAATAAAATTCTTAAAATCTATAAATAAAATAAAATAGTTCCTTTTTCCCCTCCTTTTCTCCCTCCCTCCTCCCAACTTTTCTTACATTCCATCCCTGAACCTAAATTCTCCATGAGGATTGGGTTTCTTATGGGGACCATTTGATTTTTTTTAAATCATCCTTATAGAAAAGTTCTAATTAAATGGTTAACTTTTATATGATTAGTTTTACATAGACAATCATAATTTAAAAAGAAATTACTCCAAAAATTTAAGTTGAAGTAAATAATTATCTATCAAATTATTCATATATATAATCTAAATTTACTAGAATTCAAGGTTTCCTTTTTTCTTTTTTATACTAATTTAAATATATTCATTATTTTAATTATTAAATAATAAATCTTGAAAATTTAACATAATATTTATATAATAAAAATTAAATAACATAACATTAAATTATTATAATAAATATAAAGTAAAACCTAACGGGGACGAATAATGCATTGCCCATCCCCGTTCCCATTTAGCTTTCAGGGAACTCTTTTTCCCACTCCTTGCCTAAGTGGAAAATCTCCACCTTTGGGGCCGGTCCTTGCAGGAGCCCACCCCCTTGTGGAAAGTGGATATCTTTAGTTGCCATTGCATTAATGCTGCGTTATTCTTCTTCTTCTCTTTTTCCTTCCCTCCTTTTCTTTCAAATTTTGTTTTATTTTATTTTATTTTTTGAGGTTAAAAAAAACCCAAATTTTGATGACTGCTTTAAATCTGGACATGTAAAACAAATGAAATCCTTTGTACGATACTTACTTTTGCCCTAGAGCAAGTTAGCTAAGTTTAATTATAGGAGTGCTAGTGGCACAACTAGCCTATTTTGCAACTTTAATTCCCCTTTGAAAAAACGGTTTAAGAAAATAAGATTAAGAAACACGTTTTGAATGTTGGTTGTAGGCTAGAAAGCATATAAGATAAACATGAGTTACTTAGCATACAACCAAGGTAACAAAGATAACTAATCCTACCTTATATTGATGTGTTGCCTTTGCATATGCAAAGTAGAAAAAGAGACACATTAACAAAAATACAAGTAAACTAATTAACATGTAGAATGAAAATACACAATGAAAGAAAACATAGGATAAAGATGGGTAATTATGAGTAATGGGCATGCAACCATAGACAATACGACCGGAATACTATGTGCCCTTAATACATGCCTCTCTCACCAATATCTCTTTTCTTACAGTATCCACTTTTCTTTTTAAAAAAACTGCAAAATGTTCTCCAAATAGTTTAATTTTATTTTTTTCAACTAAACAAATAGAGTATTCAAATCACTAATACGTGATACAATAACAATTAAAATGACAATAGTGTAACTTAATGGCAATAAACTTAAACAAACTGTATTATTGCTACAAAGAGAAGAATCCGTTTCCGAATCTAGCCATTTCAATCTCAAGCCTTGGAAGCCTTTATTATTAGATCCTAATTGGTCTCCTTGTCCCTATATAGTTCTTTCTCATCTTCGAATCCCTTTATTTCTTTTTCTTTTAACAATATTTAGATGCATCATAAAACACACTCATTTTTGTCATCCATTTCACTCTAATTAAAAAAGAAAAAGTAAGAAGATTGAGTTTGGCACATGAAAAATTATGAGTGGACAATTGAATAGGTGTAAATTAAGATGTACTTGAGTATTTTTTTTCCTCTTCTAGGTTTTTGCCCTAAAATTTCTGATTTACAGCATCTAACATTGACGTGCCTTGGAGGTGGTTAGGTTTTTGAAGTTGATCTTTTTGTTTAGGAGGCTGAGCTAATTTTGTAAATATCATTCATTTTGTAAAATCCTAGGGAGGAGAATAAAACTGCACACAATTTAATATCTTTGGCTTCCTCTTATGGATTATCTGAGGTTCGAAAAGATGTTTCTCCCACTTTTGTTCTCCCTTTCTTTGAAGGAAGGTCGATATGTTCGATGGAGGTTGATATATTTGATGCTTAGCTGTTTCAATGCTTAATCAATTCCTGTTTTTTTCTTTGAAAAGGTGTGTAGGCGCAAAGAATTTTATGTTTTGTGAGTATTTTCCTGTTATTTTGGTGCCTAAGCGTCGAAACTTTTGGTTTCCCCTTCAATTCTTTTGTTTGTACAAAATAACAAAAAGATGCCACAATATCTAGTCCATACAAGAAAAAATGGCAACATCAAGACACAAATGAGTTTCGTAGGGCCTAAAATGCTTGATCCAAACATGAATTTTGGATTACGTTACAACTCAATCTCATTCCAAGCCTGGCCATCAAACAGGGTAAAAAATGGAATAATGAGGAGCAAGAAGTTATGAAGTCTAGGAAGTTGTAAATTCTTAAGGACCACCGTGTAAAAAGTTGATAAGATATAAAATTGATGTGTTTTTGGTAGCGGGATTCACCAACTCTTTGGGACAAACAAGGAGTGGAGTTTACGATTCCTACTTCTTAGATCAAATACACTTTAAAAGAATTGGCATGTATGTTTCTAGTAGGCAGAGTGTAAAAGTCATAGCATTTAGACGCTCTAGGTAGGTTTGTCTAGACGCTACTCTTATGGATTCAATGGGTTGGTTATAGGTTTTATGGAAAACACTCCGAATGGCTATTGAGACGTTATTCTCTCGAAAGTTGCTATTATAACACTCCTAATTACAATCTTAATGCTCCAAAACTCTTCTCTAAACCCCATTTGCTTCTATTCTACATCCAAATCATCCCTGTTTTCCTAAATTGCTCAAATCTTGTGTAATTTAATCAAATAAATTCGTTAAAGAACCGAATTTGACCCCAAAGCTAATAGTAACTTATAAAGCCTAGGGATAACTCACTTTGTGGGCTATTGTATGCCTAACTAGTTCTTCCAGTTGTCATAGTGAAGATGAGACCTGTGTCATAATATATCTTAGACGACATTCTAAGTTGACCACCAAACACTTTAGCTATGAGAGTCATTTTATATGAATCATAGTGGCTATTATTAGAAGTCGTCTTGATCGCCACCAATGATTCTTTCTCTATATATGGTTTATACTCCATGAATTTGTATTTTCTAAGTACCTTAATTTCCGTCATTGCATTGCTATTATATATCATAATAGAGTGTGCTATACTTGATCACATTTGAATTAAACATCTTGTCTCGGATTTTCAAAGAATGATTTGGGTCATAAAAGTCCTTTATCTTGTCGCTTTACAAGCAAAACCAATTAACTCGGATATCTTACTCCACCATTTAGAGTAAAAACTTATATGAACATACATTTTCCTAAATCTTCGTAAGAGTTGATGTATTGTGTAAAGATCAAATTTGTAACTTCATATGCAAAAAACTTTCATTATTCATGGAAAGGAAGTGTTTAATTTTCTACTTAATGGTCATACCATTGGTTTATAATTGTATAATGAAATGTTGTTAAATCTCATTTATATACTAATTATCTTTAATCATATGCTCTCAACATTTGAGACGTGTTAGGATATACTTTCTTTGACAAAATAAACTCAATATTAGAATAATACATTATCATTTCTTTGGAGTTTTGTATCAAATACTTGACAACAAATTTATCAAATATAAGATACTCTAAACAATTTTATAATCATCGACATCTACAATCTAAATATATCAATATGAAAGAACATCTATATTTGAATAGATAGTTTATAGAAAAAAATCTCAAACTTCCTAGAACATTGAACAGATATATTTTTACCTCTTTACCTTTTAGCTTCTTCTACCCTCCAAAAACATATCCAAAACAAAACCAAACCCCACATTATTTGAGAGAGTGGCCATGCCCTAATTTAAGCACACAAATGAATTGTAGTAGTCAAGATGGGCCAACAAAACAAGAGTAGTTTCCTAGGGAGTCCATGCTCTATAGTGGGGGCTAATAGAACAACAAAGAATGGCCCTACCCCTACATATAATGACACCCTTCTACAATACACTATATATGTATACATATCCTTATTATTATTATTATTATTATTATTATTATTATTATATCATCCTCCTGAAAACAAGAATCCAAGGCTTTTCCAACTTATCACAGTCAATCTGACGACATATCCTTCTATTATTTTTCATAGCCCAATTGAAGGCCGGTCATAGCCTTCGCTTTCTAATCAATGCATGGTCTCACTACTACTCGTTCTCCTTTCTTCTCCTAATTCAAAACTCTTCAAATTTATTTTAAGCTCAGACCAAATAAATCCCCACATGGTTCACCTTCTTATTTATGATTAGCCACCTCCCCGCCCATGGTTCTTGCTTCGTTGCACTCTCCGTTTCCTAGTTCTACTCTCTTTTCTTGCTTTTTTTTTCACTTAAAAGGTATATTTTAAAAATTCAAGAACTAAATGCACATATTAGATAATAAAAAAAAAATAATAAAAAAGTAGTTTAGTTTTATTTTAGGTAAGGAAGTGGGGGAAATATGTTGTTATTGTTTAAAGTGGTTTGAATTTTGGTTGTTCAGAAGAAATAAAAGGAGTTAATAAATTTGAGCATTAGTTAAGAGGGTTAAGAGAGAGTAGCCCCCACTTGATGTGTCGACTGTTGACTTGTTTCATGCACCAACTACATTTGGAAAAAGTGTTATTTAAGGATGAGCAAAGGAAGGAGAGTGTACGTGTAATTCCCATTTTGACTGTCTTCCATGAAAACTTTATTATAACCGCCCAAAGTGAACCTTTCAATTTTTCAATTTTTCAATCAGCTGTTTTTAAATATAGTAAAATGAGTCAAAATATTTACAAATATAACGAAATGTTATGTCTATCACTGATAAACACTAATAGACTACTATCATCTATTACTATCTATTAGTGATAGACATTGATATATATGTTTACTAGTGTCTATCAATGTCTATCAGAAAATTACATTTTGTTATATTTGTAAATATTTTTAGCAGTTTTGTTATTTAAAACAATTACCCTAAAATTTAGCTATTTCTCAATAGAAATTATGTATTACTCTACCCCTCTAGAGAAAGTGAGATTTTACTCCAAAATAAATGGACTTGTATGATTTACAAAAGATAAATGAAAGATAAAATAAAATCTGTTTGATAGACAATTCAAATTCTATTTTATATTTTTAGATTCAAATCGACTAAAAGTCGACAAGAGTCGAGCTAGGTCCAAATAGGCAAACCTTATAACAATTTAGCAAAGGACCAAAAAAGTAAAAGTTAGTAGTAGTTTGAAGAGAAAGAAATTCAGTATTTTCAATTCAACGGATCAAAAGCATCTTTCTTTTGGGCTATTCATTTTGCATTCAATGCCTTCTCCATTGACCCACCAATTCGTTAACTTTCAATTTCTATTTTATTTTATTTTTGATTTCTTTTGTCCTTTCTAATACAACCAATCGTCCGGAAAAAAGTTGAAATAATTATAATAAAGCGTTTGTCTTCCTTTATTTATTTATTGTTTATAAAAATTTCCCACAATTTCTTCAAAAGGCTTTTAAACTCTACAAATTATTCCCCTTCTCTACACTAACTTACAAAAACCACATTATTATTATTATTATTTCTCTCTAGCTTCAACAAATGTTTGGAATTGAAGAAGTTATTGGGGAACTAAATAGAGAAGAAGAAGAAGAAGAAGAAGGTGATAATGGTAAAGAGATCATCAAGAATAATAAGCATAGATTATTGCCGCCAGGTTATAGGTTTCACCCTACTGATGAAGAACTCATTGCCTTTTATCTTGCTTCAAAAGTCTTCAAACCTTCCAATTTTCATCATGGTGTCAACATTGTTGAAGTTGACCTCAATAGATGTGAGCCTTGGGAACTTCCAGGTACTAAATTCAAAAGCTTAAAATTGATAAGTATTGCGGTATACTTAACATTTTGTTTATAATAATTTTGTTTTGTTTTGTGTGTGTGTTTATCAGAAGAGGCAAAGATGGGAGAAAGAGAATGGTATTTTTTCAGCTTAAGAGTGAGAAAATACCCAACAGGATTAAGAACTAATAGAGCAACAATGGCTGGTTATTGGAAAGCCACAGGGAAAGATAGGCAAATTCATAGTAGTTGTAATGGAGTGAAGCTTGGAACTAAAAAAACTCTTGTGTTTTATAAAGGAGGTGCTCCTAGAGGCGTTAAAACCAAGTGGGTTATGCATGAATATCGCCTTCACTCTGATCTTGCTTCTCCTAATGTCTGCAAGGTTCATTTTTTTCATATCATTTCCTTAATCAAATCTTTGTTTTCTTTAACCTTTTCAATGGTTTTGTGACTAACAAAGAGGGCCTAAATGATTATCAAACAAACTAATATACTAAATGAGAAAGACTACATTAGCAAACATTTTTGTCTTTCCATTTCCTAACATGAACATCAATATAGTAATTTTGTTTTGTTTTGTTTAGTAATTACATTAATTTGAAATCTTTGCAGCAGGACGAGTGGGTTCTATGCAGAATAATCCATAAATCTGGAGAGAAACTAAAACCAAGATCCTTGCAAGAAGCAATTCCCTCTCCCATTTCTCTACCTCCATTATCACTCGACACACCTCAAACCATACACCGCAACAACATCCGATTCCAAACAGCTCTACACAACAACAACAACAACAACATTCATCGCCATGAAAATAGCCTCGAAAGCTTCATCATCAACAACCCACACTTCATTTTCCAATCCAACCTCTTTCCATTTGGCTTAAATAACCACCTCGACGACACGCCGCCATCAATTCAAGCGACCGACACGAACTATCACGCCCATTTTAACCCATCCTTGTTGCTCGAAGGTAGCTGTGACAGCCGCCAGGCCTCGAGTTTTGGTGTGGACAGTGGCGGCACGTTGGTTGATGTCGCTGCTTATGGTGGTGGTCGGGGTGATCAGTCCGATGAAAATTGGTCTGGAGGTTGCTGAGGATTGGCGGCTGTCAGATGCATTGTGTTAGATTATTATTATTATTATTATTATTATTATTATCCCTACACAGATCCCGAAGCATTTTTCTTTCTCTTTTGCTGTGTTGAGGATGCTCGAAGATCGATGTTAGTACGATAATATTAATATCTACTTGCAACTTCCTTAATTTATCACATTTTCGTGGAAGTGTTTCTGCGTATACCTTCAACCTTTTTTATTTATTTATTTATTTTTGAAATAGAAAACGCAGGGAAGAAGGAGGGGAAAGAGAAAGAAAAAGAATAAGAAAGAAGAAGAGAGAAGAAATAAAGAAAGTTGATTTGATAACTATTTTAATTTTAAAAAATTAGGCCCGTAAACATTATTTTTACAAATAGTTTTCTTATTTTATCAACTATTTTTTAATATAAATTTTCAAAATCCAAAACCAAATTTAAAAACTAAAAGAAAAGTAGTTTATAAACATTTGATTTTGTGTTTTGAAATTGAGTTTTAGAATTAAATGTGTTTTTAAGGTTTTACTTAGTAACCATTTAAACCTCACCATTTGATTATTGAAAATTAAGCATACAAACTCTACTTTAATCTATAAGCTATTTTATTTTATTTTAATTTATTATCCAATTTCAACCAATGTTTTTAAAAAACTAAGCCAAAATTAGAAAATTAACCATAGTAACTTTCAAAAACTTGTTTTTGTTTTAAGATTTTGACTAAGAATTCAAGTGAATCTTCAATAAATGTGAAAACTAAAATACTATATTTACGAGAGAGCAAGCATAAATTTCAAAAAATAAAAACTAAAAATAAAATCGTTACTAAACAAGGTCTTAATTTTTCTATTTTTAATTTTTGAAATTAAGCTTACACTACTTCCATCAATTGGCTTCTACGTTATGTTGATCTACATTTCATGAGTGATTTCAAAATCCAAATAAAAACTAAAAACTAAAAAGATTAGCCACCTTTGATAGCCTATTTGGTCTTGGTTTTTTTATTTTTGAAATTTGTGATTGTTTTCACTATTAATCTATAGAATGTTTTCCATACTTCCTAAACAAACGTGTGTGAATTCTTAATGGCCAAATTTCAAAAGCAAAAACAAGATTTTAAAAAATAATTTTTATTGTTGGCTTCAAAACTTTGTTTAGTTTTTTTTTTTAAATCACTAACAAAAAGGTAGATTACATAAAAAAATAATAATAAAAAAAAAAAAAGAAAAAAGAAGATCATGGATACAAATAGCATTTATAACCTTAATTTTCAACAACTAAATAATAATACCAAATGGGACCATATCTTACATAGAAAAGATGGAAACCATGATTAAGAAATCAAAATAAAATACACACTTTTCAAAAACTAAAAAACTAAAAGTCAAATGTTATCATACCGGGCTAAAATATTGCAAGGAACCTAAGGAGTAGAGAAGATATATTGTAGTAAATATAATTCATTAAACTAGTAACGTCAAAATATGGGTTTTACTCCGCTAAATCCATACTATTCAATTTGAGAATCATACAACTCCTTTGGATTTCGTCTCTAAAATTTTAAATTAGTCATTTTAGTCTCCAAGTTTTGAAAAATAGATTATTATTAACTACAAGTTTCTTTTATTTTTTTTTTTTAAATAATGACTAGACATTTTAAAATTAAGAAAATAAAAACAAAAACAAAAATGGACTAAATGTTGCTTTATTCTGCCGTGGGAGTCGTGTGATTCTTCATGGATGGTTGACATCGATGAAGATCATTCTCCAGATTTGAGGATTTGAAGTTGAGCTTAACGATTTTCATGGCAACCGTTGAACTTGAGGTCCCAATTTTGGATTTTCCTATTGGTTATTAGAACCACCCAGAATCAACTAAACACGAAGAAGCAATACAATAGAGCCCAATATATATATATATATTATAAGAGATGAAAGATAGAATCTAAACTATAGCAATTCTAAGGAGTAATAAATGGTTAGACAATTTGGACAACTCAAGGAGTTAGGATTAAGTATTGCAAGGAAGCTAAGGAGTAGAAGAAGATATATGGTAGTAAATATGGGTTTATTAAACTAGTAACAAAATATGGGTTTTACTTAGCTAATCCATACTACCCACTTTCAAAACCTCTAATCTTACAACTCCTTTTGGGTTTTATAATGATTTGATATGATTTTGTGAGTTAAAAGAAAAAAAAAATTTAGCATTATTTTATATTGGAGTAAGAGATTATGCTATCAAACTACCATAATGTCATCAATCATTTAAAAGATTTTTACAATGAAATTTAAATTAAATACTTAAATTGTCAAGTTTGTAAATGATATATATATATATATATATATATATATTTTTTTTTTTTTTATTTTCCTTTTTAGCAACAAACTGAGCAAATTTTTCTTAGGAGAGGTGTGGTTAAATTTGCCCAAATAGAGAGGAGGATTTCTAGAAAGTTTAGGGAAGGTAAGTAGTTGAATAAGCAGTTGAAATCAACCAACAGAACAAACTTGGGTGAACATCCTTTCAATGGCTTATGTGCATTGACCATATCATATCATCAAAAGAAAACCAAGATGGTTGGCTTGCAAATTCAAACTAAAAATGTCAAATAGATATAAGTAAAAACATGTTCAAGAAAAGAAGAATTTGTTAATTACGTATATACTTTACTTGGGGTAATAAGCGTTATTGTTAGGATAATTTGGATGAATATTTTCCAAATTTAGCAAAAGCAACTCCTACACGAAGTTGTGCCAGTGAAAATTCATTAACATTTTTCCATGTTTATATTTCATAAACAAACAATTGTACAAATATAGATAGGAAAGAACACCCACTTTATACATAAGATACCCTATATAAACATATCGATTCAAACAAATGAATAAACCAAAAACATAATTTGTCGATTCAAATATGTTTAAGCTTCAGTGGCTTGTTCTTCCTCTTATTGCTGCTTTAGCTTGCTTATCTTTTTGTACAGGAGAGAATGTCACCTATGACTCAAATGCCATAATTATCAATGGTGAACGACGCATTATTTTATCAGGCTCGATCCACTATCCACGCAGCACTAAAAAAGATGTGGCCTGATCTTATTCAAAAAGCTAAAGACGGTAGATTGGATGCAATTGAGACATACATTTTTTGGGATCGTCATGAGCCGCAACGACGAAAATATGATTTCTCTGGAAATCTAGATTTTATCAAATTCTTTCAGCTTGTCCAAGATGCAGGACTTTATGTTGTCATGAGAATTGGTCCTTATGTTTGTGCTGAGTGGAACTATGGAGGCTTTCCACTATGGTTGCACAATATGCCAGGAATCCAACTACGAACTGACAATCAAGTGTACATGAATGAAATGCAAACATTTACGACAAAAATAGTGAACATGTGCAAACAAGCCAACCTCTTTGCCTCACAAGGAGGGCCAATAATCTTAGCTCAAATCGAGAATGAGTATGGAAACGTGATGACGCCTTATGGAAATGGAGGAAAAGCATATATCAATTGGTGCGCTCAAATGGCTGAATCTCTTAATGTTGGTGTTTCATGGATCATGTGCCAACAGAATAATGCCCCACAACCAATCATTAATACATGCAATGGACACTATTGTGACAACTTTACTCCTAACAACCCTAATAGCCCAAAAATGTTTACTGAAAATTGGGTAGGATGGTTCAAGAAATGGGGCGATAAAGACCATTGCAGAACTGCTGAAGACGTAGCATTTTCTGTGGCTAGATTTTTTCAATCTGGTGGCGTATTTAACAATTATTATATGTACCACGGGGTCACCAACTTTAGAAGAACATCGGGTGGTCCATTCATCACTACGTCTTATGATTATGATGCACCACTTGACGAATATGGAAACTTGAACCAACCTAAATGGGGGCATCTCAAATAACTCCATGCATCCATCAAACTGGGAGAGAAGATTCTCACAAATGGCACCCACTCAAACCAAGACTATGGTAGCTCTGCCACTTTAACAAAGTTCTCCAACCCATCAACAGGAGAGAGGTTTTGCTTCTTAAGCAACACAAATAGTAGCAATAATGCAACCATAAATTTACATGCAGATGGAAAATACTTTGTGCTAGCTTGGTCTGTAGCATTCTTGATGGTTGCAACAAGGAGGTTTACAATACTGCAGAGGTTAATTCTCAAACATCTATGTTTGTAAAGAAGCAAAATGAAAATGAAAATGCGAAACTCTCGTGGACTTGGACTTCGGAGTCCATGAGAGACACACTACAAGGAATGGGTAAATTTAAGGCAAACGTTCTATTGGAACAAAAAGGAACCACTGTTGATGCCAGCGACTACTTGTGGTACTTGACAAACGTTGAAACCAATTCAACATCTTCTCTCTGAAATGTGACTCTTCAAGTGAATACAAAAGGTCACATGCTTCATACTTTTGTAAATAAAAGGTACATCGGGTCACATTGGAGGAGCGATGGACAGAGTTTTGTGTTTGAGAAACCTATTCTTCTAAAATCAGGAAACAATGTAATAACCCTTTTGAGTGCCATAGTTGGACTGAATAATTATGGTGCATTTTATGACACGGTGCCTACAGGAATCGAGGGAGGGCCTATTTACTTAATTGGAGATGAAAATGTCACAATTGATTTTTTCATCAAATTTGTGGTCTTATAAGGTTGGATTAAATGGAGAAATGAAGAGACTTTATAACCCGATGTTCTCAAAGAGAACAAAATGGAGAGCATTACACAAAAAGTCTATTGGAAGACAAATGACATGGTACAAAACTAGCTTTAAGACTCCTTTGGGAACTAACCTAGTAACACTGGACATGCAAGGAATGGGAAAAGGCCAAGCTTGGGTAAATGGGGTAAGCATAGGTCGGTTTTGGCCTTCTTTTATTGCTGACAATGATAGTTGCAGTGAAAATTGTGACTATAGAGGTGCATACAATCCTAGCAAATGTGCTGGAAATTGTGGGAACCCTTCTCAAAGATGGTATCACGTTCCAAGATTGTTTCTTTCAAAGGACACGAACACATTAATTTTATTTGAAGAAATCGGAGGAAATCCTCAACAAGTGTCAATTCAAACCGTCACTATAGGAACTATTTGTGGAAATGCTAATGAAGGAAGCATCTTAGAGTTGTCTTGCCAAGGAGGACATATCATCTCTAAAATTCAATTTGCTAGCTACGGAAATCCAGAGGGAAAGTGTGGTTCCTTTAAGAAAGGGTCATGGGACGTGACAAAAAGCACACATTTGGTAGAAAAGACTTGAATTGGTATGGAAAGTTGTATAATTAATGTATCTGCAATGACTTTTGGAGTAGGCAATGTTAATAACTCATCTGCAAAACTAGCAGTTCAAGCAATTTGCTCCAATAGCAATAATTGAGTGATGTATATATGTATTATTTGAAGTTCGATGTTTCATAATTCTTGTTGATTGTGTTAGTAATATTTGTGAAGAAAAGAATAATTATGTGCTTCTCGCCTATTTCCCTTCTTTCTTTCTCCTCTTTCGTCTTTCTTTCCCTCGTTTGATGGCCTAAGACGCTCACCTTCCTGTTTCAATACCCCTTCGATCCCTTCCTAGTTTAGTTCCATGCATGCAATGCCAAGAATCCACCTAAGAATCGATATAAACCAATACGCCAAAGACACAAATTTTTTCAATCTCTCCTCGGCATCATCCTTCATCTCTCTCTCTCCTTGTTTGAATTCGCCATTTCATTTCCATTCATTACAATCCATTTTACTTACTCTGGTGAAGACCATATCAATTTTAATTGAATGCTTTTGTGGTCTCTCTTCCATTTTGACGAGGACGCTAATTAACATTGGATGGTACGTAGGATTCTTATACCATGGTTGTATGGATTTTTCATCTCAGTTAAGACTTCAATAGACTTGAGATGACAACAACGTCAGGTAAGTGTAAGTTCAGTGGTTGTTGCCTCAGAATAAGTGATTTATGCACTAATCAACACAAAACATGTGCAATTTGGGTACATAATCACTACAATAATTGTTGTCTCTGCCCACGCAAAAAAACGTTTGCAAACCTTCGAAAATGCATGAACAAAGCTTCTCCCGATATTTTTTTTCGTGGTCAGAAGGCCGTGGACAAAGCTTTTGCCCACGTTTTTTGACATTGTATCGGCAGAAATGCCCACGCAATATAAGGCGTGGGTAGAAATAACCTTTCTGCCTGTAAATCACATTTTATACCTACATGATACGTCGGTAGATAATGTTTTATGCCTACATATAGGTAAATGTGGCCAAAAGCTTAATTTTTGTCCACACATGAAATGTTGTCATAGCTTTATAACTTGCTAACACATTATTATTATTATATTATATGCTTGGGGATCAATATTTAAAATAAAAAGAATTTCAATTTCCTGTAACAAAATCCGTTTAACGTCATAACAAGTTTAGACAATGTATTCAACCCCTAATTAATTCCTTGACCATATAAAATCTGAAAATCTATTTTTAGTGTTTGTTTTCTTAATGTAGGCAGCGAAGACTAAATTGTTGTTTTCTTCGGGGAGTAGTGAGATATTTTACTAGACAACAATCGACTTGACTGAATTCAAAACAACATACTTAAAACGCTCGTAACGGGATTCTACTCTATCTTAATGAAGAAAACAACATAAGACGAATCGTAAGGTATCCGGGATGGGCAAAAGAAACAAGTTAAAAAATTTAGAAAGACATGTTGAAATTAGGAAATATTGATGCTTTCTTAAGTGAAATGCTGGAGCATTCAACCTTGATTTCTCAAATCAGGAAGCATCACCACGGAAATCCTCCCAAGAAGAAGAAGAAGTAAAAGTCTAGAGTAATCAACTCTCTCTATTTTCTCTAAAACTAAAGAGGACAATGTCGTGTCTCTTCATCAATCAAATACAAGATAAAAATATTTTTAAAAAAAGCATCAATTAATAAACAAGAATGGTAAAGCCAAGGGGTTGAACCTTACTTAAGATTAAAACCAACATTCTTAATCCTCCCAAAATGGTGATTCTTTCATTACATGCCTCATCAGAAATATAAAAATCTAAACTAAAGACAAGAAATGAAAGATAGACACATTGACGTAAAAGAAAGAAGGAAAACAAGGAACAAAATAAAGTTAAGTTAAAAAGAAAAAAGAACCTCGAAAACACTCATTTGAAGTATATTCATGCTTTGAGCCCTTTTCTTAAAAAAATTTCTTGTCTTTCATGTATGATTAAATTCTTTGTTACTTTGTCTTAGATCTTTTTTGGCTTAAAATCGAGCTATATAGTCTATATTTTGTTGTCACATCGAAATTAGGTCCCACTAATTAGAGAGTGTCTTCCATGATGGATTGTAATGTAATACTAAGGGAGAAAAGAAAAGAGTTTTATATGTCTGAACTCAAAACAAAAAGAACGAGAAAAAATCATAACATACAAAAGACTGTCAAGAATAATGCAAACACCACAACAAATCAATTGAGAAAAGACTAAAAACAAAAATGATAAAAAAAAAAAAAAAAAAAAAAAAAAACCTAATGTACGCTCTAAATTAAGCTAATTACATCTCATAAATACTAAAGGAACCAAAAGACTGATTCTCGGACAACGACGTTAAAAATTTGGTAAATTACAAACACATGTCAAATTATAATATTATAATATAATTATAACATCTTTGGGCCAAATATCATCCTCAAGTATGGAGGCTTTCCACTGACTTGTTAATAAATAATTAAAACTCTAAATTACGATTGATTTCTAGTTTTGGCAAGGGACCAGCGCCCGCTTTCATGGCGTTCAATCAATGCGGACGGTAGTAGAACACCCTCAACTTTGGTTGGAAGCTTTTTTACTTATTATTATTATTATTATTATTATTATTATTAATCGCGAAGACGCATATTGGTTCATGCATAATTGAACTATGAACTATGAACAACGTGGAATGCACACATGCCATTTTCCATTTTTTTTTTCCTTGTGTCATGAAAATTAAAAAATGAAATAATTTATACAGGTAGGTGTCGGCATGTAACATCCAAATAAAAATTAGAAAAAGTTCCAACAACAATTGATTGCACAGCAAAACATCGAATCACATTTTTCTTTTTTAAAAATTAAACCAAAATAAATGAGTTAAGCAAATAAATACTTCAAAATAAATGTGGGAAATGTGTTGGTGGTTTGCGTTCCAACCTCATAAGGTCGAATCTCCATCTCCTTACCACTACTATAATAATGACCAAGGCTTGTGAGAACTTTCTTAAAAGAGGCAATAAGGTCCTAGTTGATAGCAAAATTTCCGTCAATTAAACTTTTTTTAATAATTACATTAAAATAATAATAACTTTTTAAAAACGTATATATAAATGAATCTTATTCCATAACCAAATTATATTATATATTTCCTCATTTGAATCTCGTTCAAATTAAATATATATAATTTTATTTAATGTAACTTAATACATTAACAATTTTATTTAATATTTAATGTATAAAATACAATAGATGTGTTTTTCACTCATTTAATATATAAAAATATTAATTTGAATTAGAAAGTTTCATTTTTTTTTTCAACAAAGTTGATTCCTAATTGTTTATATGAGCTAGTATGGAGACCTTATAGGCCAACAAATTATAAGCTCTAATGATTTAAAATTAATTAATTAATTTTCATTCTTTAACTATAGGTCAGTCCACTAAAAACTTAAAATTGCACTTTTAAACACGGCTGGGCAAGTTGTGTCTATGGATATAATTATTACAAGCAAGTCAATCCATCACGAGTTGTTCGTAATTACAGCTAGGTCAAATGTCCATTTTATTCTTAAAATTAACTCTTGCACCTTAAGTATCACTAATCTTCTAATGAAGACTGTGTTTATGATCCAATTATAAACACAGTGTCTCTCAGCCATTGAGAATGTGACCTCATTGTTCAAGTCCTGAAATCAACATTCCATGAAAGTATTAAAAGCTTAAACTTATGGGTGAAGACAAATTTAATTATATTGCCTAACACTTGTAGGCTTGAATTATGAAGAAGACCAAACTAGTGGAAATTAATTTTAATTGATGAGAAAATAAAGACTCCTCACTTGTAAACTTGAATTATGAAGAAGACCCAACTAGTGGAAATTAATTTTAATTGGGGAGAAAATAATATTGTAGGGGCTTGAATACAGGATCTTCCTCAACCTCCTACTCTGATACCATGTTAAATCATTGATTGACTCTAAAGCTTATCAAGGGACTTCACACTCCTAATAAGATAGATGCACTACTTCTCTTATTGCCAATTAGTTTTGAGATAGAACCTCATATTATCTAATACTTTGTATGGAAAGTCGCGAATTTCATCTTGTGAAATCACATTCTAAAGCTCCTTATTTGATCAAGTCTCCTGGTAGGCTTATTGAATCAGGTACTAAGATTCTTCTCACCCATGCAAATCAAAGGACGAGCCCTCGCAAGTAGGAATTCATAACTCACTCAAGATTCAAATCGAGTCACATATGATCATCCTGTGAAATATTAATCTCTTCAATTAACATATTTATAAAAAGAGAATAAATATATTATAGTCCAGTCTTATACAAACTCTTGCTATAGAATACCTTCACGTACATATCTCCACGTGGACGATTTGGATTCATTTAATAATTATATTATAATATATAGTTAATTCGATAATCAAGGATTGAACTTGATATTACATTTATTATTATTATTATTATTATTATTATTATTATTATTATTGGGGAAAAAAACATTTTTGGTCTTTATTTTTCTGGTATAGTTTCCATTTCGTCCTTAGTTTTAAAATATAACACTTTTAATCCTTGAACTTTGAATTTGATTTTAATTTAGTCCCTATATTTCATAATGTTACAATTTTACTCTTGAAGTTTGAATTTTATTGCAATTTGGTCCCCAAATTTCAAAATGTACAATTTTAATCTTTCACACAAAACACTCACTTTCGGTCTTTAGTGTTAGTGTCTATTAATTAATTTAAAAGAATTATAAGAATTATAACTAATTAAGTTTCACATTTTTCATCATTATTAAAATTAATTTTAAAATATCACTTTATGACTACTTTAAACTAATTAATAGAGATTAACGTCAAATATTGAAGTGAGTATTTAGTGAAAAAAATCGAGGAGAAAAATGTAAATCTTGAAACTTAGGGATTAAATCAAAACAAAACTAAAATCCCAATAATAAAATTGTAACATTTTAAAATTTATTAAATTGAAATCAAATTCAAAACTTAAAAACGATAACTATAACATTTTGAAATCTAAGAACGAAAAATATATTTTTTTTCTTCTTATTATTTATTTAGTACATCAACTATAAGAATGAAGATCGAACTTTCGACATCTAAAGAGCAAAGTGACGTGAAATGAGCTCATTTTAGCTATTATTATTATTATAGGTTTATTATTATTATAGGTTAGCTCCAAGATTTGGTCAAAGTATATGTCAGGTTGGCCAATAATTAATTATTATGATTTAACACAAGATCATCTTCATTCCAATTCATTATTATCACCTCAGACACCCACATAGAGAAATAATAATAATAATAAGAAGAAGAAGAGATCATCTTTACATTTTAGATTTGTTGAGGTAGGCATTAATGTCTTTTCCTTTTGACATTTTCCTTCTTTTAAGGGAACTGATCAATTGAAGGTCACATGTAAATTGTAAACGGCCCATCCCATGAAGTCCTTAGAATGATGTTTTTAGTTTTTACACACAAAAGTCAGAAAAAAAAAAAAAAGAAAAAAAAAAGAATAATTGATTAAATATAGAAATCGAACAATTTTTAATACTGTTTTGGTTCCCGATCCAACAATATTTGAAAAGATCGAGGAAAAAAAAAAAAGAGAATATTGTTCGAGGAAACATTAATAATTTCGTACTATATTATTAATTAGATTTAAATCTTATTTGTTTTATGTATTTTCAAATTTTTGTTTATGATAATCACTTCTATACTTTTAAAAATCTATTTGATTTATGTAATTTTAGGTTTTGTTTAGGTTAGTTCATGTATTTTGAAGACATGTTTTGATTCTTTGAATTTTTTTAAAAAGATACCATTTTAGTCTGTTAACTTATTATACATATTTACGATACCACAAAAATCATTTAATACAAAACTTTAGCAAAACACCAAAAAAGAATAAACTATTGAAAATCAACCTTTAAATATAAAAATGAAAATCAACCCAAGTTTAAAATATAGGAACCAATATAGAATTCAGATCTATTGATCACAAAATCATTTACACAACTACATTTCAAAATTTTTAATTTCATTGCAACTTTAACGTTGAGTTACATGTTTCAATAATTATTAATATAAAGTCAAGTTAAATATGGCTCAACATGATGTTCAACTCGAGACAATAAAATAAAATAAGCTCTAAATTTTGGATATATTGTTGAACTTTCGAATTGGTTTCAAAAGTACCTTAAACTTTAAAATGTTTCACTTAATGAGAAACAAATCCTAGATTGATAGAAGAAAAAAATACCGAAATGGATTAGGTAAGAAATCCATGGAAATGAATCAGGTTAGTCCATAATTGCAGATTTTAAAGAAAGGGCAGACAAATTATGAAATGTTTGAGAGTGATTTCGAAAAAGATAAAATTACTTTTGCCATGTTTAAAATCACTTCAAAATATGAATTTTCATGTTAAATAAATAATTGACCAAAAAATATAAGCTAATAGATTATGGTAAATTTAATTATATCAACACTTCAATTACAAAAGTTTGAACACATAACATTCTTCTATAATATCATATTAAATGATTAATGGACCCCGAAAGTGTTTAAACGGATAGATTATGGTAAATTTAATTATAGCAATACCTTAACATATTTCGACCGTCTAGACTATGTCCCATCATATCCTCTCATTCAAATCAAAGAACATTTACTTTACAAATTTTCTTATAATTTTTTGTCAATTTTTTTTGCACTTTTTACTGTATTTAAATTTTGAGTAATGTTTGGATTGACTTTGTAAATTCAATCTAAACAAACTCTTAATATTTCAAGAAAAGTTGCTTGTTATTGTGATAATGGTAATATAAAGGACTTAACGTTTTTGAAAAATTAAAGGCTTTAATAAAACCTTTAGTGAGTTGTATTAGCAAAGTGAAGCTTTCATAAGTATTTTGTATAATTTGATCTAAAATAAAATAAAAACAAGCTTATCAAGCATTGTCCACTCACCTCGTGCTTCATTTCTTTTCAAATTAATCAATAATGATGGTTGATATGGAGTAAATTTTGGTAATTATTAGCTCATATTCCATATAAAAATGCATTTGGCCTATTAGCTCGTATTTAATATGAGGATGCATTACGTGTTTTTTTTATACAATAATTTTTTAATCGATCGGAGATTGAATCTTCGACCTCTAAAAAAGAAGGTCGTCATAATTATTGTCATTGGACTAAAATCAATTTGGTGATTTAGAGAGATTCTGACTTCAAATTCAAAGGGAATGGCATGAGACCAGGTGACTTTAGTTCAATAGTAATATTCATATACTCTCTTTTAAGGTCGGGTTTTGATTTTCATCTCCATATCAATCATTGTATTAAAAAAAAAAAAAAAATCTAAGCATGTGAAGAATCTCCATTTAAAATGAGATAGGGACAAGAATGAGACATCTTCTAAAATCAATTATTTCAACTAGTAAATAATTCAACATTTAATTATTTTTGTCATATGAACCGTGAAGATTTTAACATTTGACCCTTAGTTTATGTTATGTCTCTTGAGTTGTGTTAATGGTTGACTCTGTCGCACAAATATATATGATTTTAGATTTTTTTTTTTTTAAATTCTTGAACAAATTTATTTATTGATATTTCATTAATATGATATATTTATTGATATTTAATCTTTTTATTAAAAATAAATGTAAAATGTAAAATGAGAATGTGTATTAAAGGGATATTTTCCAAACCCTAATCTTGATTCTCTAGATCGAACAAGATATGGAAATTGACCTGTTCCAATGGTGCATCTCCCATCCAAACGTAATTCCATCCCTAAGTTTGAGCTATAATGAAGTTAGAATAGTCATAAGATCTTTAAAACATAAATAAATAAAAATCATGAGGAGAAATTAAATTTTAAATAATATAATATATCTTGCAAAGTTCCAACAGTTTCATACTAATTAATATTAAATTATATGCCTTTTTCTTCTCCACTCATAAAGGTACACCTCTTTTTCATTTTTTTTTTTAATTCAAATTTTTGTTTTCTTCTAATTTCAACATTGTTACAACTCCAACCGGCTAATACTTAAACCTTCTTAACCACATCTTACACCTATATCAGCTTTATTAATATAACAACTAAACCACTCCACCCTAACTTTAATCTCAAACTCAATATGAAAACTAAATCAACTTAACATCAAACTCACCCCACTCCTCACACTAATCTCAAATATATTTATAGTGTTATCATAATTAGAGATGTTTGTGGGACGGGGCAAAGTCGGGATGACTTTCTCCCCATCCCCATTTCCACTACCCATTTCATTTTCCATTCCCACAAAATGCCCTGCAGAAAATTTGTAGAGAATTTTTCTCCGTTTGAATTTTTTTATTAAAAATAATTAACTTAAATCACTATATCATTCTTTTTTCTACTTAAATAGTTAAATATCTAGTCACATATGATTAAAATGTTTAATTTTCTTAATTTCTAAAAATTAAAATTAAAATATTACTTAATAGAAAATATATATATCAAATAAAAAGCTATATATAATTAATTAACTTTATTTATATATATAAATTTAGTTAATATAAATCTGACTCTTTTATATTATAAATTTACTGTGCATAGTGAGTTTATATATATATATATATATATATATATATATATATATATATAATAAAAATTAAATATACATTATCGGAGAGGGCGGGGAATATAATCCTCATCCTCGTCCCCATTTAGCCAACAGAAAAAATTTAATTTCTTCCCACACTCTCTTCCATTCTCTATCTAATCGGAGATTTTCCACCCCATTCAAGGCGGGATCCATGGGTTAAATGGACATCTCTAATTATAATTGTAGGATAGCAACATTTTTAGTCTCATAAGTTTATTACAATTGGAAAGAATTCATATATACTTCAAATGTATCTCCTTGTGATTTCATGAATTGTGAAGAGCTAGCATTTCTTTTACACCATGTAACTCTACTCTCATTAATTTCTCTTTTTGATTTTGCAAGTTCTATCTTTAAGTCTTCTATCTGTACTACTTGTTCGTATATAATTTATGAGGAGGGATGCACTCGATGATGAGTCATCCCTTCTTCATATTGGCCCTGATGCCCAACCAAGATTTCTTTTTTTGAATAGTCGAAAATGTTACTTATCTTGTCTATATATATATATATATATATATATATATTTTTTTTTTTTTTTTTGTCAAGAAAAACAATGTCATTAGAAGAAACAATTTTTTTTCTTTTTTTTTTTTAATTTTTTTGTAATACCCTCCATCAAGAAGTCTAATAGAATTTGAATTTCCGACCCTACATATCGTTGAAGTAAAGAAGAAATCGAAAGGTATATGTAATATTACTTTTAAAATTGACAAAATAATATTTTAGGATTAAAGAAAATAAAGTTGGGGTAGGGTTGATGTAAGAACATGTGAGCCTCAATTCTCTCATATTCAAGAGTTATTTTTTTTCCTTTTTCTTTTAAAATGAGGTATTCCAGATTGGCATTTAAATATAACACCTCCCTTGCCATCTCTATGTCTCTTTTTCGCTCTCTACGTGAATGCCACCATTTTAAAATTCAAATTAAAATACAAAATCTGCCCTTTTCCCTGTGACATGGATACATTTTAACTAAATATTTTTTTTAAATAATAAAGACAAATTTCAATTATAAAATGTTACTTGCTGATTTCATAATATCAATACCAAAATTGTAACCAAACTAGCACAATTTTAGATGAAAGTTTAGCCATAATTATTATGGTTTTGTAACTATTTGGTTTTTAAAAATTAAGTTTAACACTATTTTTATTTTATAATTTTTTAATTTATTTTTTATCAATATTTTTAAAAATCAAGTCAAAATTTGAAAATTAAAAAAATAGTTTTAAAAACTTGTTTTTGTTTTTGGAATTTGGCTAAAAATTTATTTTTTTTACTTAAGAAATATGCAAACTATTGTAAGAAAATAGAGAAAATAGACTTAATTTTTCTTTAGTAGGAGAGTTTAATTCTTGACAAATTTTCAAAAACTAAACCAAGTTTTTAAAAACTTTTTTTTTTTTTAGTTTTCAAAAACTGGTTTGATTTTTGAGAATGTTGATAGAAAGTAGAACCAAATAAAAAATTTAGAAGTGAAGTGAGTGTTTATAAGTTTAATTTTTTAAAGCCCAAAGCAAAAATTAAATAGTTATCAAACTAGATTTTTTTTAGATAGAAACCATACAAACCCAACAACTCATTACTCCCTAGTTTCCTCGATAAGGAATGAGGGGAAAAATACTATCGGGAAAAATAAGACAAATAGAAACTTAAAGAGGATGCCTAAGCCGTTAAAGCATGAGCCATGTTGTTCTTCTCGGGAGGACAATGACAAAGCATATAACATTAACATAGTTTCGAACACAAAAAATATCCTCAACAAGGAAACTAAATTCAACGTAAGAGAGCATATTCCTTAAATAACTTTATGATCCTCAACGACTCCACCTCAATCGAGAGATTTGAGCCCAACCAAAAGAGAATTTAACTAATATGATTTGATACAATGATAAAAGTTCAATTATTTTACGAAAAAAAAATATATAGTCTAGAGACTTGACTTATAATTTTGGTTCTAAACAAGCACAAATTTGAATGTTTAGGATCAAGATAACGATTTAACAAAGAAAAAGAAGAAAAAACAATTCATTTTGAAGAAGTGAGTTGAAATGGCAACTTCAATGGGAGTGATCACGTGGATCCACCATGGAAGATGTGACTGTACACACACACTGAAATGATTCATATTCTGCATTTAATTTAATGATGATAGATCACTCTCCCCGCTCGCATTTGGCCCATTACCTAATTTATATATTCATTTTCTCCATTGATTTTGGTTCAAGATACCTCAACCAAATCTGGATCCTCAACCATTTTCCTTCACTCTGTTTTCTCCTTTATTTTTTACATTCTTTTTGTTCTCTTCTTTTTCTTTGGTGGGTTCTTTCTGAATCCAAAACTTGAGGAGAAAAAAGAGATACCCATTTTGTCAAAAAAGAAGAAGCTAATAATTTATAAGAAAGAAAAAAAAGAAACAAAAAAGCTGTTATTTGTCGATATCCCATCATCAGTAGCAAAACCCAGGTGCTGTTTTACTAGTAAACTTACTTTCCAACTTGGATTCTGGATCTTCATCTTCATCAAATCCTCAAGGTTCACTTCTCTTTCTACCTATTGTTTGAATTGATTCTCTGCAATCCATTATTTTAGTATTATCTTCAGTTTTTAAGGGAAATGATTGAATATAGTGAAGTAGTTGGAGGGTTTCTTTTTCATTTCGATTTCAGAATTAGTTCTCACATGGGAATCAGAATCTTTTGCCATCTCTGTGTATGTACGAAATGGAGAAGGGGGTGAGAGATTTGACACATTTCAAACAAACTCACTTTTCCATCTCTGATTGAATTGGTATGAACTTGGTCAAATCAATACGCATGTGTGTGTGGACCATGAGAGATAGAGCTGTAGAATGAGATAAAAGGGGTGAAGGAGAAGGGGGAGTGCTGTTCTTGATTGATTGGATCTTTCTTTCCCCCTTTACTTTTTTAATGTTATTTTCACAAAGTTGGTCGATCGGATCGATCCCACATACCATACTGTCTTTCAAGTGTTAATTATTAGTATAATAATGATTAAAAATGGCATCTGAAGCTTGTTGACGAGAGACAAAAGAGAAAATTAATAACAGAAAACAGAAGAAAGAGAGAGTTTTGTCTATATTCCCAATAATCCGTCCAACTCGCCAGTTCATTGTGCTTTCATTCACACCAATGAAAGAAAGATTACTGAGCCTTTTCACTGTCTACTCTTTCTCTCTCTTTCCAGACTATTCCCCACCTTCAACCCCTTTGTCCTTATGCGTTTTTCCGCCTGTAATATGTTATCTTTCCTGTCTCTGTCCCATTCCCTCTCCTGGGTGTCTCCTTTTTCTCTCTTCTGAGCTCACCTTTTTCAGTAAACAATCTTAATTTTCGAGTTGTGGACTGTATTTCCTTTACAATTGGGCGGTAATGACCACTTCCCTGGAGTTTACTGTTTCCAGCTCAGTTTTTTTTTTTTTTTTTTTTTTTTTTTTTTTGGTTTTCAATTGATTCTTGAAGTTTTCTTTTGAAGTTCAATTGGTGGGCAGAGTGTGTAGTTTTGTTGGTTTTTGGAGATTCATAGGCTTTAGGGGGATAAAGGGCTTGATGTGAGATCTGTTGTTCAATAGTTGCCTTCTCTTCTTTGAACTTCACATCTTTCTCTTCTTTCTTCTCTCTGCTTTGGAGTTGCAGGTGTTAGCTAGAGCTAGCTATTAACTTAGAGACTGCCCGACTCCATTGGAGCTTGAATTGAATAAATGAAGGGGGCTGTGCTAGTAGCTCTTGCTGCTTCCGTTGGAAACTTTCTACAAGGATGGGATAATGCCACCATTGCTGGTACTCCGTCACTATAACTTCTTTCATTACTTGTTTATTCACAAAAGTTTTCACAGTCTAGACTTTATAAGATTTCTCTGAGTTTCATGCTCTTGTTTCTTCGTCCTTCCATTGGAAACTTTATTCAATGTTTTTCTGTATATCAGGGGCTATGGTTTACATCAAGAAAGACATGGTCCTCAATTCTTCAGTGGAAGGTCTTATAGTGGCCATATCTCTCATTGGAGCCACAATCATTACGACTTGCTCAGGACCGATATCGGATTGGGTCGGTCGACGTCCGATGTTGATACTGTCATCACTGCTTTATATCCTAAGTGGTTCGATCATGTTGTGGTCGCCTAATGTTTTGGTACTCTGCATAGCTAGATTGTTGGATGGATTTGGGATTGGTCTTGCTGTCACTCTTGTTCCTGTTTATATTTCTGAAACTGCCCCATCAGAAATAAGAGGATTGTTGAATACTCTCCCACAGTTTACTGGATCAGGTGGCATGTTCATATCCTACTGTATGGTATTTTACATGTCGTTGTCAGTCTCACCGAGCTGGAGGTTAATGCTTGGAGTTCTCTCGATCCCATCTATCCTTTATTTTATATTAACAGTGTTTTTCTTGCCTGAATCTCCTCGGTGGCTGGTTAGTAAAGGGAAGATGCTTGAGGCAAAAAAAGTTCTTCAGAGACTCCGTGGCATAGAGGATGTTTCAGGTTCATATTTTTATTCTTCATTTGATTTGATCTATGATTTTCTCTGGCCTTTTAGCTGTGTGCCCTCTAATAGATTGTTATAGTCATGCACACATGGTTACTAAGATTCTTTTATTAATTTAGTTTCATATTCCCCTGCATTGTTTTTGTTTCTGCTTTTAACAGTTGCTTGTGTTAATCCTTTGTGTTGTGAGTTCCTTCATTTTCTTACCACACTATTATTCAAATGTTTACACCATGACATTAGCCAGGTAGTGAATGGACAAAATTTTGATATATAACCGTAAGTTCGATAATGTGCAATACTCAGGAAGTTGTGTATGACAAGAAAGTGATGAATGTTGAGACCTGTCAAATTTCTTGAAATGAAAACTAGACAAAGTCAGTAAGTCCAGAAACTGTCTACTTTAGGCTCCATGTCAGCGTTACTAGTTACACATTGAAGAATGCATTACATGGAACGAGTTTATTAAGATATTGCTCAACTTTTGAGAAAAACTCCATTTTTAACTATTTCTTTGCATGTTTATGATATCTCTGATTTGATTATCTATTTTTTTTCTTGATGGCATCAAGAACCTGAAAAGTGAAGACATTTCAACATCTTCGTATTGGCCTTTTGAAAATCTTGCACAGCCAGCTTGCAGTACAATGTTCCTTGGAACTTCGACGATTAGTTTTAGAAATGAATGCTCCGAGTTTGTATGATGAATGATGTACCTTCATACATTCAAAATACCAAAGACATTATTTTCTTACAAGTCTTCCTCAACAGGTGAGATGGCTTTGCTGGTTGAAGGTCTTGGGATTGGGGGTGACACATCCATAGAAGAGTACATAATAGGTCCTGCTGAAGAATTTGATGGGGACATAGCTGATCAGAAGGATAAGATCAGGTTATATGGACCTGGAGAAGGCCTATCTTGGGTTGCTAAGCCTGTCACGGGACAGAGTTCTCTTGCACTTGCATCCCGGCAAGGAAGTTTGGTCAATAGAAGTATGCTTATGGATCCGCTCGTCACCCTCTTTGGTAGTGTTCATGAGAAGCTCCCCGAGTCTGGAAGCATGATTTTTCCGAATTTTGGCAGCATGTTCAGCACGGCCGAACCTCATGTGAAAAACGAGCAGTGGGACGAGGAGAGCCAGAGAGGAGATGACTATACATCAGAGGCTGGTGGAGTGGACTCGGATGACAATCTGCATAGTCCACTGATTTCACGTCAAACAACCAGCATGGATAAAGACATTGTCCCCCCTCCTTCCCATGGTAGTATCTTCAGCGTGAGGCGCCACAGCAGTCTCATGCAAGGAAGTGGCGAGGCAGTCGGTAATACTGGGATTGGTGGGGGCTGGCAGTTGGCATGGAAATGGTCTGAGAAAGGAGAGGATGGAAAGGAGGGCGGATTTAAACGTATTTATTTGCACCAAGAGGATATTCCTGGGTCCCGACGTGGATCTATTCTTTCACTTCCTGGTGAAGATGTCCATGCAGAAGGTGAGGTCATCCAGGCTGCAGCATTGGTCAGCCAGCCTGCTCTTTTCTCAAAAGAGCTTAAAGATCAGCACCCGGTCGGCCCTGCCATGGTTCATCCGTCTGAAACTGTTTCAAAGACTCCCATATGGTCTGCTCTCCTCGAACCAGGCGTTAAGCATGCACTAATTGTGGGAATTGGAATTCAGATTCTTCAGCAGGTACTAAAATACTTGCTTCGATAGAATATAAAGGCACAAGTTGGTTTCAACTTGCTAAAACCATGTTAAATCATCTTCCCCTGCTTTCTCATGCAGTTTGATTTTATTATGTTTAACGTTGAAGCAATCGAATCTTACGTTTCTGTTTTTCAAACTAATTCGCAGTTTTCCGGGATCAACGGAGTTCTTTACTACACTCCTCAAATTCTTGAAGAAGCAGGGGTTGAAGTTTTGCTTTCAAATATGGGGATTGGTTCTGAATCTGCATCGTTTCTGATTAGTGCATTCACAACCTTCCTGATGCTTCCCTGTATAGGTGTGGCAATGAGGCTCATGGATGTTTCAGGCAGAAGGTAGTTTTGATATTTTCTTTCCTATAATGACTTAAGATATTCTTTTCTCCATAATATCTTGAGCCCATTTGATAACCATGTTTTTCACCTAATTTTAAAGATTTAATAAATATTTCATGAAATGAGACTCGGGCTTTTTGATAAATTTTGTCTATTATTAACATGAAATTGTTGAATATTCACCATTTTAGACCCTTGCAATGTAAACAAAAGCATACTAGCTGGCAACATTTTGTTATGATTACATATGTATTTCTAAGTTTATTTATCAAATTGAAGCTAACATAGCTTTAATGTAGGCGGCTCTTACTCACTACCATCCCTGTGCTAATTGTATCACTCCTCATTCTCGTTGTGTTCGAGCTTGTTACAGTGAGCACCATCGTCAATGCAGCAATCTCGACCATTTGTGTGGTTGTTTACTTTTGCATCTTTGTCATGGCATATGGACCAATCCCAAACATCCTTTGCTCGGAAATTTTCCCGACAAGGGTCCGTGGCCTCTGCATTGCGATATGTGCAATGGTTTTCTGGATCGGTGATATAATTGTTACCTATTCTCTGCCCGTGATGCTTAGTGCAATAGGTCTCGCTGGTGTCTTCGGCATTTATGCCGTTGTGTGTATAATTTCATGGATTTTTGTCTACTTGAAAGTACCAGAAACCAAAGGCATGCCCCTCGAGGTCATTGCGGAATTCTTCTCTGTCGGTGCGAGACAAGCTGCTGCAAAAGGTACTAATAATTGAGTTGAGAATGATGCAAATTGGCAGTCTTGACTCCCTACAGAAACACTTCATCTGTTGCTTCCCAGATTGGAAGCATATCTGCTCCTTGCTGCATTAAGAAAGGATGAACAGGAAGAACACAGTAAGCCCAAATTCTTTTCCCATTTTGAATTTTTGGTTTAAGTTGATGTACTTTGTATGCCACCAATGTATTGGAGATTGTGATTGGTTTAGATTCTTATAAGCTTGTTTTCTTTCCTCTTAATTTTTCAAGGCTTGATTTGATTTTCATTTTAACATAAGTTGGAGTAAATATATTTTGTATTATAGATGCCTCACTGGTGAACAACAGTTGTGGCTAATAAAACGGCAGTCTGGCATCATAATTTTTAACTCCCTGACTATAATATATAAATATATATTACACACATATAAGATTTAAGGGTACATTTAATATCTGTGCTTATTTAACAAGATTTCACCTTTTGAACCTCGTTAATCTGACATGGTTTTCTAATGCTCTCCTTATGCGTAAAATTTTTAGACCTTAGAGATGAAGATCTAACTAATTAATAAATTAATATCAATTCATCTTTCCTATTAATTTTAATTAAATAATAAATATATTATACACTTTAATTTCAAACTAATACATTATGTTATCTATTTAGTATAAAGTTTTGTTATTAATTATTAATATTCTAATTAATTTAAATTAATTTAATTATTTTTAGTAATTCAATTAAATAGTTACAGATATTCATTTTTATTTGAAAAATTATTTAAAATGACAACTGTTAAAAATAATTACAAATAATAACAAAATATCACAACAATACATCGCGATAGACTACTATTTGTGTCTATGATAGACATAGTAGTCTATCGACAGTAGAATTTTTTTTACAAATACAGTAGAATTTTATTATATTTGTAAATATTTTATTTTATTTTCCTATATTTGCAAACCACCCTTTTTATTTCAAGTGATTAAATAACGAATTGATATAATAATTATTAAATAATGATAAATTTAATTTATGACTATTTGTAAGTAATAATTAATTTTAGCTTCTATATATATAAAATTGGTAAATCAAAACACAAATATTTAACTTTCAAACCTTAACTATTTCGCATATTCAAACACATACATTAATTATCCCATATATTTAATACTTATACATATGAAATAATATTCACGATCCAAACGTGCAGTAAAGGAAATGCAACCACATTACTAAAGTGTCTATTAACCTGCCTAATTTGCCGTGGTAGTGAAGTAGTTTAGTCGCATGCCTACATAAGAGTTGCATGAAACTTGCATAAAATTAAGTGATAAAAATAATTATTATAAAGGATTTGCAAGATGTATCAATTCATCAGAAAATTGTTGAGACAATGCTAATCAGAATAGAAACAATGGATATGAAGGTAAATACATATCTCAGAAAGGAATCCCGCAGCTGAAACTACTATTCGTGAAGGAGAAACTTCAACTTCTGTTTCTCACAGGTCGAATCTCACATTCCATCTACCATTGATGTCTGCATTCAGTGTCCAGTTATTTTCCCTGATCTGAACGTATGGTATCTGTATGAAAGTGGTGAAATAAAGTGAAGTTTCAATATACCACAATGCAAAACGGACCAGTAATTGCTTAATAATCATGTCAGGAATGAGATATAACACCACTGGCTTAAACTAGAAAGGTGGGGATTGCTGAAGTCAAATGAGATTAAAGAACATACCCATTGGTTAAAATTCTTTTGGAAGTAAACTCCAAAATGAGGCTGAGGTTTCAAAATGGATACTTTATGTCCCTGAAAGTTTGGTAGTTCCTAAGCTTGTGTGACCATTAGTTGACTATTAAAAATATGATGTGGCATGGTTGAGGTGGCACATTTAAACGGATTTTATTTATTTTATATTAAATTTTAGTTTGTGGCATTTTCAAAATATTATTTTTCTTTTCCCCTCTCCTCCATTTCTCAATCTCTTCTTCTCTAACATCATTTGCAGTCATCCTTCGTCAGGCAATCCTTGGGAATGGAGTGAGCTTTGTAGCGAGTTAATAAAACTGAGTCGAACTCCAGCGAGGTAATCAACCTCATGAAGAATTCTTGTATTTCACCCAATCCAAACTGCTCAAAGGAGCCTCCCAAAACCATTCTAAACTATTTGTTTGTATCCTTGTCCCTTGAAGCGGAAATCAAAACCTTCCCAAGAAAATCCATAACTTTTAGCAAACTATAAAGAGGGAGGTTAAAATGAAACATCTCTACCAATCTGTTCCACAAAATAGAAACCTCCGGCAAAACATAGGACTTGAACTGCACACGTTCCGTCTTCATTCAATATTGACCATCTTAAAAGGCAAAAAACCCTAACAAGCAAATCAGTATGGGTTCATATAGGATTTCATTTCACAACCTTTAACAAGATTTTGATTTTCATCACAAGAACTCCCAACTGAAGTCCTGTTAAATCAAAATGTTGAGTGCTGACTATTTAATCAAAGCTAAAACAGGCCAACAGGGTACATTCTAAAGATTGACTTCGAGAAGAAATATGATAAGGTGGATTGAGTTTTTCTTGGTTATATTCTAGAGTTGAACACTGTGAAGTGCTTTTTGAGAAGATGGAGTTCTTGGCATAGGGGTTGCCTATCCAACTCAAATTTCTCCAATATGATTAATGGGAGACCAAGGGGAAAATAAGGCTACTAGAGGGATTTGGTAAGGAGATCCCCTATCCTACTTTTCACTATGGTGGCAGATGCTTTTAGCCGTTTAGTAAAGGTTGGAAGAATTAAATGCATGATTAAGGTCGCAGAGTGGAAAAGAAAGAAGTCCAAATATGCCACATTCAATATCAAAAACGACCCTTCTCATGAAAGGGTGGTTGGTGAAGGAATTCCCCAATCATATAACAATTCTCCCTTGGCAAGCTAGCGAGAAACCAAAAGTCTAAAAGAAGTCACTCCACATGGCTCTAGGGAACTCACATCTCAAAAAAATGTGATCCAAGCTTCCTCAGCCTTCCAACAAGAGTATAGCAAAAACAAACCAACTAACAGGGTATCTTCCTCACAAGGCGATCCATAGTGTTAACTTTTCCATGTGAAACTTACCACGTAAAGAACTGAACTTTCTTAGGGATCTTAATCCTCCAAAGAGCAGATGAAATCGACTCACCTAAGGAAGAAGGATCAATAAGCCTACAAATAAAAAGGAGTTACACGAGGCTCCCTTCAAAGGATTAGGCCTCCACACCCTAAAACCCTTTCTCCCCTGTCTAAAAACTGCCTTTAGCCTTTTAAAACTTTGCTTTTTATAATGTAAAGACAGAGCTTTGCATCTAGTAAGCGACTGTCTTCTTATTGACCAGATGAAAAACATTTGCTTTATTCAACGATCCACAAGAAAGTCTCAAATGTGATGCTCAATAATAGTAGTCAGTCGGCAAGATATTTTGAATAATATATATATATTGAAGGATTCACTGGAAAGGACAACTCAAGCAACGGTCAAATCTACAATCTTTGAAGTTCAGAGGGTGAGTTGGTTAAATATCTTCTCCAGCTCCAAATTTCAGCTTTGTTCATATGCGCCAGGGAATGGCTAAGGTTAAAGTGGGTAACTTCCTGTAGTATGAAAGAGCTTCATGGTAACATACTTAATAGGTATTAAGTTTGAGACAGTCCTCAACTTTCTTTTTATTGCTCATGCTAAAAAAATTTGTGCCATTTTTGTAAGTTTTTATATGAACATGATGCCTCCCAGAATACTTGATTCTGTCTTTAATCAAATTGGAAGCCATGCCCCTGTCCAACAGCCATCTAAGCCCAATCAACAGCCAAAGTGGAAAAAGAAAGAGGAGACAGAGGGTCCCTTGCCTTAAGGCCCCAGAAGCCAACGCTTGATTCCTAGGTTCACTACCAACTATGCAAAGAGAGCTTCTGAGCTGCTTTTTTAATTTTTAAATTGTTCTGACTTTTTCTTTCTTAGACGAGGTCTACAAGATAACAAATCATGAGATAACATAGGGACAATCAAATAATATCTAGTATGGAAAGAAAATATAGCAATTTTCTGTAAGATGAGACACATGACTTGAACTGACCACTAAAAAACAGAAAAGGGTAGATTAACTCTACCTTTTCGAACACTTCATATCCTACTTTGACTCTTACATCTTGCTCCCTTTGAAAATTTAATACACCCAAAGAAAATTCAGCAGCTCCTTTGTACTTAGTCTGCCAAGAAAACAATTGAACAAAGTTAGTTGCAAAGGAAAACAAAAGAAAATATCAAGTTCACAATTTTGTTTTCTGTGTCCTGAGATACAATTAGTCATCACTAACCTGCTTAAAATCCTTATCAAAATGAGATTGCCCTTTAATACTAAATTTCAACAAACCATCAGTTGTCACAGGAAAAGACATCTTCCCACGAGCAAGATAATGAAGTTTCTTATATTTGTCATACTGCACTCCTAAACCCGCGCTTGCAGACAGCTGCATTTGAATAACAATAATATATAGAAACACAGAGACTTACACCAAGTGAATTGGTTACCAAGAAAACCTTACATCCGGATAAAATTGTCTCACGGAAGCAGCGAGTAGACTCGGTTCTCCAATTCTTGTATCTAGCTCGCCATGAACCTTTAAGCGAGGAAGAGGAAAAGCAAAATGTAACTCTGTGAAGGTCTGTTAAATCTATTATTCTTCTAAATCAGCACAAAAAAGAATCATCCTCCAAGACACGGTTCCCAAATCGATGTGATACCGGAGCATAAATATAAGCAGATAAGAGGCATGACAGTGATTATATTTTGGGCGGTAACAAGACAGCGAGAATCAACGATGGGAAATGAAAAAGAAAACAAGGGCTAATTGCGAATGTTGGAGAAGGAAATGGTGTACCTGCAAGAAAATGTTGGAGTCGAGAGGAATCTTCTCCTTGGCGTGGATTCTCAAGGCTCTGGAGTCTCCACCGTATCTAAGAGAAGTATCCATCGGTGCAGAAAGGAGAAGTGAAAACGAAAATGGAGATGAAAGTGAAAGGGTGTCCCTAAAACTTATAAACTCCAAGCTGCCATGGCTCTGCCCGTTTGAGAGCTTCCTTCCAATCCTTCCGAGCACACAATTTTATCTTTTACCCAATCTGTCTGGGAGGCTAAAACTATAGTTTTTGGTTGAAATGAACTTGTCAATAGGGCCAAGCCGAAGCTGCGGGTTTTCTTTTCTTTTTTTCTTTTTTTTTTCTTTTTTCTTTTCTCTTTACGTATTTTAAATGTTAATATCAGTTTTCGAGTCCTTCAAATTTCAAATAAATAAGTAACAATCTAGTGATTAGACTCTTTTAATTATAATAATTTAGTCATTAAACTATAATATGCAACAAAATTAGACTATGTACTTTTAAATTTATAACAATTTAGTCTTTCTAATTTCAAATTTGTAGCATTTTTAATCTCTATAGTTTAACATTTTAGTTGAAAAACTTCATGAATCTTAATTTTCATTTTTATTATGTAACGATTTAGTTTTTATAATTTATAAAGAATAGTTTATCAAATCTACATGGGTAAGAATTTTATTAAATTTTAACATCATTTTTTCATGATAAGGACTAAATCGTTACAAATTGTAAAGTACGAGGACTAAATTAATACTTATTAAAATACAAGGACTAAATTGTTACAAATTTGAAATTGTAGAGACTAAATCATTATCATTATAAACTAAATTTCAGAGTTTAAATTCTTACTTTTATGAAAGTTTAGGGACCAAAATTGATTTATAACCTATTTTAGAGAGGAGAATATATCCTTTATATATACACTTATACGGGTGTACACTATAGTTATCGGTTGGCTTTCAATTCCATCAACCTTGTTAGATGTTGCAACCTAACCCAATTCAACCTTTATATTTTTTATTTGATTGTCATGCGAGGTGAGGACAATGGATAATTGGGCTGACTCAATGTAAAACATAAATTTCATTGTTGTAAAACCTAAAATAACATAAATGTATACTATTGTAAAATAAGAACAATGCAAGAACAAAATAAGAACCAAAAGAAGCAAATTAGAGAGCAAAGTAAAGAGAAGAAAATAGAGAGAACAAACGAATTCAATTGTTGGTGTGTATTATATGCACCATACACCACTATTTACACTATTTATAGGACATGAAATGGTATATGCTACAATATAGAATTCAATGGGGTATATATTATAACATGAAATTCAATTGGAGGTTTATGATATTTGGTAACCTATGTAAGTTATGAATATCTATATATTTATAATATCTATTACATTTATAAAAATCTACAACTCATTAAAAAAGGAGAATTATTTAAATGATCTAATAATATAAAAAGATTAGTTCAAAAACTGAATTATTTAATAGTGACACAACCAAACATTTCTTATCTACTAAATAATGTAAGTTGGTATATATCTTCACCTACAATGGATCACTAAGTTACATTAAAACAAATCTCGTGCTACCTAGAAGTTGCATCTGGAAGTGAACTCTTGTATAAAGTTCACGGTCATACAAAAGTTTTAATGTTTTTCAAATTCTAATTCTAGCAAAGACAACACAACCTTTGGATATCATGGCTTTGTAGGAGGCATTATACCTTTGGATATCATGGCTTTGTAGGAGGCATTGTGGTATTATGAAAGAGTAAGAAGCAGAATGTGGTTTCACAACTGCTAAGTTGTTAAAAATTAGAATATAGAGAGTACAGATCAACTTTTAACTAAGATAGGATTCATCAACTTTTACCATATATGCTTCAGTATTAAAATGCCAACTTATTTGTGGCATAACAATTAAACTGCATTCACATTAAATCTAGAGCAAACTAAACATATTAAAGGTCGAGAACAATTTACACCCTTAAACAGAGCAATGATAAATTCTCTCTAGCTGAAGGGTGAGTATTATATAATAGTGTCATTGTGTATTTTCTATATATAATGGAGTGTTTCTCATATCCAAGTCTTTTGGTAGGGGTTTGTCCATCCCCTTTCAATCCGGCCATTGGGCATCCCTTCAAATAAAACTTCAATAAAATTAAAAAAGGATAACCAGCAACCAAGCCACCAAAAATAAAACAAAAAGTAATTCGATAAACAAAGCATCCTCTCTATTCCAGGTCTATTCTTTCTAATTGGATCAAAATTCAAAACCTTGCAAGTCATCAGTTTACAGGTTCATATAATTTAGAAGGTAACCAAACTATCTCAGAAAGAAAAAGAAAAAGGTAACCAGATTCTCTAAATAAAGCACAACAAAATTCTGAACCCGAAACAGACATTGACCAATCTTAACCGTTATATGGTCATGAAGATTAATATTCAAACGCTGACAATATTTCCCAATTCATTATATTTCATCAATGAACTCGAGAAGATCGTCAACTTCTTGCCTTAATGTTGTAATTCTTTGCTGTTGTGAAGCAACTCTGTTCTCAATTTCACGTCCCCCAAGCTTCTTCTCATAGCAGTCCACCACCGTTGTGTGTTTCGCAACCAACCTCTCTTGCAGATCTCTCTCCTTGGCCACCAGCTCTTCCACCTGCACAAGCAGCACCACTTCATACTTAACAAAGATTGTTCATAATGACAGCCAGCATCCCTGCTTTTCAAATCAGTTTGTGTACATCGGAATTTAGTTTGAGCTAACATGAGACATCTACTTTTACTTATCACACCATATTTTGTTTGTTCTTTTTGTTTTCTTTCTTTGCTTTCCTTTTTTTGAGTTCACTATTTTCCGTTTGTCAGTGCATCATAATATTCACGGTTAAATCTATACGGACAAACTAGAAGCAATTGAACCTTGGGCAATATATGGGTGGCCTGCTGGGAAGACTGCAAGAATGAAATCAAAGGCTTCAACTCTTTTGAAAGCTCTTTCAATGAAGCATCAACTGTTTTGCGAACTGCTTTACAAGCTTGGACGTCACCAGTTCGAGAAAGATCACGCAAAGATGCTTCCAGTTTATCATGTATGGTTAAGCATCTGTTGATAACATTCTGAACTTGTTGAATCACAGTTTGCACCTGAAATGAGTTGTCCACAACGCAACAAGGCAGTGAGAATCCAGTGACAGAAATGCATCCTCTACTACACCCCTGCCTAAACCATCTACATACTTAGAAGAATTCCATAGAATGCTCTTTACCTCATCCCATTGTAGTTTTGCTAAATAAGAAGCAGAAGACTTCGAAATTGACATGTCAGAATGCATATAAATGATGCATGAGACAAAAAGGATAAAGAATCCAAAAATCAACATCAGAGGCTCCCTAAGCATTGAAATGCTGTTGAATTTGTAGTAGACCTGCAAATAACGTAAGAGAGACTAAGCAAACTTCATAATTCAGATATGAGAAACCTTTAATTCAACCGTACAGGTACAACTCATTGCATGATTATTACTGCGTCCAGGACTTCGCCAAATCGACAGAGATATAGAACATAAATATCAGATAAAATTCAATTTGAAAGTCAGCAGATACCTGGAAATGCTGATTATGCTCTGGCACAACATTTTCCTTCTCCAGAACAACCACTGGTCTACCTTCAATGTCCAAGTGTGAAAATTTTGTCTGTAAAAAATCAAAAAAGAAGCTTCAGGGAGACCAAATTGACACATCTTTATAAAAGAAAAAAAAAATCAACAAAGAAACGAGGAGATTACAAAAGACTTCTGTCAATAATCTCTCCTACCTCATGCCACTGTTTATGAGAAAATGGAACATACACAGATATATCACTGGAGCCCTCGGGTAAAACAACCTGAAGCATACACAGAACCAGTCAACTATATGAAGGACCAAAAAAACCCTTTATTGAGTTCTACACAAACTAAATGGAATTTACAGGTATGGATGCATCCCATGAACATAACAGACAACAAAAGCTCATAAGTTATAGTGACCATTTGAATAGAAATAAGGTAAGTAAAAAAAAAAAAGTGGCAACACTGTCTTGGTACAAAACTTCATACAGCATAAAAGATGAGTAGCTATAACCCATAAATTTGCAGTTGCACATAGCATTTTCTGAACGTTAAATAAGTTTTAGAACACCAAGTAAAAATTCAATAAAATGTCACCGGAAAAGGATGCCAGCATTTATTTTATTTCATCTAATGAATCCCAAATTTTAGGAGGCTATGTTTGTGATGGGGGGAAAATGATGATAGGCCTAAGCCTCAATTTTATTTATCAACAACGGGGAATAATTCAAGAGCTTCCCAATCTCTCCCAGGTTCTCTTAAAGAGATCAATTACAAGATAACATCCAAGATGGTTCTTCTGCACACACTCCCTCCCTATTTAATTGATAATTCTATCCAACAATATTCCAACTAACCAACTACCTCATGTATTCCCTCCCTTCTTATGCCTACAAGTGTACACTTTTACCCCGGAGGTCTATCAAATGACACTATCAATCACATTTCAGCATATAAGATATAAACATAGAGGAAGAAAGAAAAGTACCCTGACAATAAGCCTATCAATCACAACGTCATTTATAGGAGAACCAAAAGAGATGTTGAGAAAACGTTTTCCCTGATCCTGAAATAGAAAATCCTGAAGTGGCAAACTGTATCCAATAGTAAAAGAAGTTCTCCAACCACCAAACATTGGATATCTAGGTTCAATCTCCAGCTCTGTCTGAAATTTCAGAATTGAGAAAAATAATCAGGTAAACAATCTAGTTCGTCTCGTCATATTGCTAAAACAAATTTTTTACCTTTTTAGAATCACCCCATAGATGAGATGTAGAGATGTTTCCAATTTCATCTCTATAGTATACTGAATGAGTTCTAGGTGGTAGTTTTGCAACAAGATTCCTAAATGCTGAAGCACCTTTTGCATAAGGTCTGGCCTGATAATCAAGCCTGCAGCAGAAATAAGCAACAAAGTTAAATGTCCTGCTAGAACGATGATTTGCAAGAACTAGTAAGTAAGAAAGAAAAAAATAAAAACCTGGAAAATTCCCCCCTACTTTGAGCACCACCATGAACAAGATTATAATGCTCTGTTATTTGAATGCTGCCCCAGTGAGAAATTTCTATCTCACGGACAAGCTCTTGAGCAACAGGAAATGGCTTATTGTTTTCAAAATGAAAGCGTATGGGTGTAAATGAATATGGGGGAAGATTCTCATAAGGACCATATTTGATCTCAGAACCATGAATCTTCGTATTTTCCAATTTTGTATAAGACTCAATTCTTGCTTCGGGCAATTTAACACTTAGTGACTGGACCTTGACAGTATAAGGAGACAAAAAGTATGCACTGTCAAGAAACACTACAAACTGAACATCAGCTTGAGTGATTGTCTCTGGGAATGGACGCAGAACATGAGTGAAAACAGCTAACACATCAAAAGTCAAGCTATCACCCTTGTTTAGTCCCTTTGGTAGAGACACTGAGTAAAATTTCAATGCTGGAGGCATTTCCTTGGGATAAACAACATCGACAGGAAACTTTATAGCAGATCCTTTGGTTTTTCCTTTTCCTTCATTCAATGTTGCTTGGATATGAGCCAAGTGTTTTGCTTGTTCCTCGGGAAAGGTTAACAGTACTTCAGACACCACATCAGTCCCTTCATTTTCCACCTGGAACAACACGAAGAAGTTATATAACACAGTTTTGGGAGAAAATGATAATTCTCACGCTTATCACTAATAATGTAATCTCCACAATATAAATACAAGATGAATTAAACTGAACTTTAACAGAAAGCTAATAATGTGTAACTAAAAGTAAACGACAGCAGGAAAATATAAAATACAATTTGCACTAATATAACCAATATTATAAAAGCATAGATACTCAAAAGCCCATTCCTTTCCTAATTTTATTTAGCAAATCCTGCAAACTTCTCCACAGTGTGTCCCATTACGAAGAATGTATAAAAAACTACGCCTTTCCAAGTTCATGTTAATTTCAGGAAAAATAAAAAAGGAAATGGGAGCAAGAGATACCGTACCCTTATAGTTGAAGATATGCGAACAATTTGTGAAGTCAAGTCAATCTGCAAGCAGGAAGAAAAATAGAGTCAACGACACCATGACGAAGTAAATTAATTACATTAAGAAATGGAGTTTCAGAATTCACAAGTTTTGCCACCATACACTATTCGAGTGAAGAAAAAGTAAAAGCTAGTGTTGATAATCAATGGACTCACAGAACAATTGAGAACCAAACCCTATCACAAAACACAAATCCCTAAGCATTACGAAAATGTATGAAGCGCAATAGGGAGGGTGCAGAGTGCAATCGAATGAGGTATTGAAATCAATAAAAGATGACTACGAAACCCTCTAACGAAACTTACCCGACGATCAACCTTGGAGAAGATCAGATCGGAAAGTACAGGAGAAAGGATCACAGCGAGAGTGATAAGGAGCAGATCGAACTTGAATGCCATTTTTAGTTTCCTCGTCGGTACTTCAAAAGATGAACTCACTCTGGATCGGGAAGAGATCGCACCATAGGGCAAAGGCAATGCGGAGGGAATACTCTGAGTCTGGGGCGAGTGAGGGACGACGAGAGAGACGACGACTCAGAGGAAAACCGGGATGTTTAAGCAGTCGTAATTTTGGCGAATAAAAGCAGTGGGCAAAATTAAGGGAAATGGTCAAAAATAGGGAAATTGTAAAAAAAAAAATAACATTTTTTTAATTTAACCCTTCACAATTATCATTCTTTTTAAAAATACGTTAAAATAGTTCTTTTCAGTCCTTCTCAAATTCTTTTTCATACAATATAGACCAATAAAGTTTATATAGGGAGTTAACTTTTTTCTATAATATCCAAACTATCGATTCTTCTGAATTTTTTCGATGTTTTCTCGATAGAATTTCGATCAAGATGAGGATTAACATAATTTTCTTAAATCCTACTTAATCTTTATGATCAATTTGGAAGTTATTGGAAAGTGTAAGATTTGCAGGATTATGTATCATTTGATATAAGATTTGGAAAAGATTATCGAAGAAGATTCAAAAAGAGTTGGTATAAGGTTTGGAAATATTGCATAATATTTGAAAAAATTACGTGGATTTCAGTGTTCATGCGGGCACAATTTCACTAAGAACAATAGTTTGGATATAAGATGAAAATATTGTTTTTTTATTCAAACTGACGTCAATCTCGACCGAGAAGGATTGGGAAGAACTATTTTAACAAGTTTCAAAAATATATATATAAGCTGATTAAAAATTAAAAAATAATAATAATAATAATAAAAACCTCAAATGTTTCTCTTTCATAACTAGCACACTTTTTGAAAACTCGTTAAAAGGGTTTTTTCCAAACCATTCAGACCGAGATCGAGCACCGAGATTGTAATGAGACATTATAACTTATATTTTGGATTTGTGGAAGAGGGTGACAAAAATACCCTTGATACAAAAACTAAAACGTTTCCTTCTTCAGTGAACTTCAATTTTTTTTCACATCTTCTTCATCAAGCATCATTATTCTTTGAAATTCTCTCAATCTCCAAGTTTCATTGCATCTCACTTGATTTCAACTTGCCATAGTTGAGGTATTTTACGATTTCCTTAATTATTGGTTTAGTTAAAGGTTGAATTTTTAAGTTTCTAAAAATGTTAGGGTTTAGAAACTATATTAAAATATGAGACAATCTGCTATGTTTTTATGGTTTTACATGTTTCTGGGTGTTTTAGTTGCAGGTGTTGTGTTTTTATTGCTTTGTTGAGGGAAATAAGTTTTAATTCGCCTAGAAACAGGTTGAATCTCACTCAAGATTGCATGTATCTAGCCTGAGATTCATTCAATCTCTCTTGAGATTAGTCTAGATGTTGAGAAATTTGAGGCACTTTAATTTTTTTGTCTCAAGGCCAATATTGCTCGAGATGTAGACCGAGACCAAACATAGAATGCCTTACATTTTTCAAGCTCGAGGTATGCCCTACTTCTGGAGGCCCAAGATTTATGCTTATTTCAAACAGTTATTCAATCTTGGTCCTTGATCTCGCCATGATCTTCACTGATATTGAAATTATACTACTGAAACTTAGTTTAATTATTTTTGTGGTTGTTTTGTTGGTTTGGTATTGAGTTCAACTTATGTTTTCTCCCCTAAGTTTATAGATGGAATTGGTATCAAAATTTTGCAATTCTAATTATTTTCTTGCTAACCTAACTTGTTGTTCCACCTAAGGAAACCAATTTCTATAAGAATAAGAGTTTCCTTCTATAAGAATAAGTTAATGTCTAGACAGTTACTCATGTGTTAGACAAACGGGTTTTGGTCGTTTCTTGGATTTGAAGTTTGTTTTCCATGGGTGCTATGTCACTATATTCTTTTGAGGAAGGTGAATGAGAGTAGAAATGATATGATTAGCTTTTAGTTATTAGGGCAGAAGGTATCTTTTGGCTAGGGGAGAATTTTGGTTTAGTGACCGGTTTAAGATATTGGCTTACACGTATAGTTCAGTATGATGAGTTTAAACCATTTAAACCATGTAGGCTTAGGCAATTGTACTTACTTGGCCGATAGGATTGATATGAATGGGTCTAAATAGGGTAAGTTGTTTCCAAACTATGAGTTTACGAGTGACGAGGATGTGGTGACGATGGCCATATTTTACCTCATCGAGCTCGCTATGATGGGGAGGGAAAGGAAGCAACACATGGACTGAACCATGTTGGTTTCAAGTAATGATTAGGAAGACTTCTATAGCTACAATTGAGGTAATTTTTTAAAAGACCTTAAGTAGCTTACAAGGTGCACTTAAAGGGAAAGTTGCATTGTACAAGAAGAAGCCTACTAATAGTAAGTCACTCAAGTCGTACAGTTTATACGATTTTTCGTTCGCATTCCAGATTCGTTAATTACAACTTATACTATTTGCTATTGTTAACTTAATATTATCATGTAACAATGGGAACTTCGTGTTTAATGAGTCATTGTCCTTTTAATTAATTGAAAGTTTAGGGACCTATTTAAACATTTTTAAAGTATATGAACTTATAATACAAAAAGGCGAATGTTCAAAACCTATTAGATAATTTTTAAAGTTCAGAGATCAATTATAAATTCATACACTTTAAAAATGTTTAAATAGGTCTCTAAACTTTCAATTAATAATTTAACCTAAAAGGAACGAAGATGGTATATAATAATTATCCAAACAAATCCCTAGATGCATTACTAATGTAGAAGAAAGAAATGGTTCATTGTTGAGATATATGAACAAATGACATAACAAAGATCAATACAAAAAGTGGGAGCCATGCCAGCCACTTGAGCTCATAATGATTTACAAAAAAGCATTGCTACAGCCAAATCTTTTCAAAGGTGAGATATGCAATATCTTAGTTATGTGCAATATACAAACCAAAACCCTCTTACATATTTCTTGGCCCATAAAATTTTCACAACAAAATTAAAGACTTTTTTTTAATCAGCTCAACAAGTCACGATTGGTATAGTTTTGCTGATGTTGATGGAGATCAACGGTGGTCATTATGTTGGCTGAAGGAATGGTGGAGGCTTCGACGTCGGTTGGCAACGGTTGAGAGACCAATTGATGTTGGAATTCACGCGGGGAGTGCGTCGGTGACTCGGGGGGGCTTCCTCCTCCTCCGCCGCCGCTGCCGCCTAAAGTTCGCATCGGCGTTGAATCGGGCTTTCCCCCTTCGTTCTTTTTCTTCAAAGCACTTCTATGCCATTGCTTTAATGCTTTTGAAGTTTGTTCATCAAATATGGATTTCTTCATCGTTGATCCCATCTAATCAAATTCAAACCAAATTGTCTCGGTGGTAAATTATCAAACATATAAAATAGATTAAATAGGTGGTAAATTATCAAACATATAAAATAGATTAAATATGTTTGAAAGTAATTCTGAAATAATTAAAATCACTTTTGTTACTTTGAAAGATACAAAAATTTTATTTAGAAGTGTAAAAATAAATATTAAATTAATTTTGAGTAACATGTTTTAAAATAATTAAGAACATGACAAAATAATTTTAATAATTATTATGATGATTTAAAAGTACCTTGAAAGTGTTTGTTATTGAGAAATACCTGAGTAACAAGTGCATATAATGGAAGTGTAATGTAGCTGCACAAAATTTGGACTCCAACCCTGTCAAATTTGCCAATTTTTGTTATGGCAAAAAATATGTATATGGAATGTCAATTAGCCTAAGGAAAAAATTAAGCATTTTTTTAGAAGCAATAATATTTTTTTAAAAAAGAAGTGTTTTTTTTTTAAGATTAGGCTAAGATTTTGTAAGTTTGTATCAAAATGTTTACAAATAAAATGGGTGCATATAGATTTTTTACCAGGTATAAATAGTTATCAAAACTATAGTCAAGATCTTTTTTCTAAAATAAAAAAATAAAAAAAAAATCAAATTTGAATTTGAAAAATATTTTTAAAAGTTGTTTAGAAATTTTAAATTGTGTTGAAAAAAATGCTAATATAAAAATATCATTAAATTTTATTATTATTATTATTATTAATTATATATATTAAGTAGAATTTATAAATTAACTTACCCAAGGGCAACTCTGATGATAATAAGATCAAAATTGTCGTGAAAACATGATCTCAACCCAAATTCATACTGTAGCACAAGACAACTATGAACACGATTAGAATATATATGCACATTAAAAAAAGAATTCTATTTTCTGATAAATAAAACTCTAATTAATATTTGGAATGGAAAAAATAAAAAGTATAGTTTGTTCTTCTTACCCATATCCAAAAGAAATATGTAATCTCAAATGCATTCTGTCAATTCAAAATCGAACAGTCAGTCTTTTTTATCGAATATGAAGATAGTATAAGAGCATAACACAAAGAAAAATGAAAAATTTATAAGAAATAAGCTATAATATTTTAGCTTAACAAAATTACAAAATGTTATGCCTATAAAATTCTACACTCTTTATTATTAATTTACCCTTAATAAGTTAAATAAAATCCAATTTTGTATGAGAATCAACACTTAACCCTACTATATACACACACAACTTCACGTAAATGAATAAAGAAGATGAACCAACCTCGAATTTTTATTGGAAATAATTATTCAAAAAGCAATGGTAATGAGTAAAATAATGAGCTATTTTCAAATATAAGAAAATAAACAAAATATTTATAAATATAGCAAAATTTTACTATTTATTTACGAAAGGTCGTGATAAACTATTATCTATGTGTATCTATGTCATGATATATCTGCGACAGACTATTATGTATGTCTATTTGTGTAATAATAAACACAAATAGTAGTCTATCACGAACTATCGCGGTCTATTGCAAATAAACTGTAAATTTGTAAATATTTTCAACTGTTTTGTCATTTAAAATAATTTCCCTCAAATAATTTTCTATACAGACGATGTGACAAGCACAATATATATAGAAGTCATAGTAATAAGACTTTTAAGTTATATTCTAATTCTTCGCTATTTAAGGCTGCTTAAATTCTTAAAATAATGAAGTGGCTTCATATATATATATATATATATATATATATATATATATATCAAAGTTGGTGTGTGTTTAAAAAACATTTCAAGAGTTTAATTTAAAAAACATAAATCATTTTGGAAGAAATATAAGTGTTTAACAACCACTCAAAATAAATTTCGGGATTCATTAATTATTATCTTTTACTTTAAATAATTATTATTAATTAAAATTTATTTTTAAAGTTAATTCAAACATGTTAAATCTATTTGGCGCTAGGTTAATGAATGATGGTGTAGAATATACCTGGAATAGGACATAATGGATGAGATAAAGAACCAAAACCGGCCAACTAAACCAAAAGTGTCTATCAGAGACTTGGACGAGGGGAATCCCTTGAACCACTGCATGCCTTTCCTTGATTTCAAGAGCCATTTGTGTTATAATTCCTTGCAGCTTCGTTCCAACGGCTAAGATCACCTTTCAAAACGTATAACTCTTATATTATTATTAACTCTTACAAGATGAATCAAAACATAACAATATCAAACAAACCAAAAGATGTAATGTTACCACTAGAGGAAATATGGACACCCAAAACATAACTTGCCACCCTGAAAAATAAAAGTAACATCAATATATATCATCTAAAAAAAAAAAATAACAAAATATATGTTGCAAATGCAAGCAACAAAATAACTTAAAGGAATACTAACCACTAACATTGAGAAGTAGAAAAAGCACCATTGATGCCCATAGCAGAGGACTGCATGCCAATACAAAATTGATACAAATATACAAACCCATTAAATACTCAAATCGTATTATTAGATTTAGCTTTTGAATTTCAAATTATACACAAATTCAACCCTTCAATTGAATACACAGATTTGAAAGTGATTTTAAAATTGTTAAAATCGCTTCGAAATATACCTTTAATCACTCGAAATTAACTTAATATTTAATTTTATGTTTATAAATATAATTTATATCATCATAGTAATTTTTAAAAAATGACAAAAGTAATTTTAACGATTTTAGAATCACTCCCAAATGAGCCCTGAAGCATTTGTTAAGTTTTTACCTGATTCCCACGACCACCTTAAAGTCATCTTCTAATGATCTTTTGATGTACTTTTGAAAGTCAAATTTACTACCTGGGGCTAAATGAACCTATAGAATGTAGTAATAGAAATAAATAAATAAACAAAAACAAAATGGGATGAAATTGGTTAAATTGTAAATTTATTTCACATTGTATGTATTTGATTTTAAAACTTTAAGAAATTTGAATTATGTCATGAATGTAAAAAAGTAGTAATTAACAAGTACTCACAGTGACAAAACCATGTCTAAGAGACAAGTAATCTGCCCTACTAACGGACCTCAGGAATTGCCTCCAAAAGCATACCTGAAAAGTAAATCTGAGTATCATATTAAAACTGAAAGAATAAAACTCATAAAACTAATTTAAATATAAAACGCTCTCTCAATTTCTCAAAAAAAAAAAAAAAAAAAAAAAAAAAAAAAAAAAAAAAAAAAAAAAAAACTTGAACGTAGGTCAATTGGTAAGCATTTTCACCTAAATAGATTGGTTCAGACATTCATAAACTCGAATATTTTGTTTTTAGACAAATATTGAATTCCTATATTTCAATTTAGTATTTAAGCTTGATTATTTTACATTTTTAATTTCAATTTTTTATTATACTTACTTTCAATCATTGACGTCGATGTCTTTTAATTTTTTTTTATATCCATAAATATTCGGGCTAGCTTACATGCATCTAGACTAATCTCACGAGACAACCCATGACCTCTTAGCCATTTATTGAGACCATATCTCCTTTTTTACCACTAGGCCAACCCATGATAGTTCCGATGTCTATTAATTATTTTAATCTAATTATGAAGTAAAATTTTAAATTTAATTTTAAAAGTGATGAAAAATAATGAAACTTAATTTATTATAGTTATTATAATTATTTTAAATTTATTAACATACATTAACACTAAAGACTGAATATAAGTATTTAGTGAAAAATCGAGTTTAAAAGTATAAATCTCGAAACTTAGGGACCAAACTGAAAAAAAAAACTCAAATGTCAAGAGTAAAATTATAACACTTTGAAACATAGTGACTAAATTGAAACAAAACTCAAAACTTAAAAGACTAAATGTGACATTTTAGAACTGACCGAATAGAAACTACATCCAAAATTTAAAGACCAAAAACTAATTTTTCTTTTTAAAAAAAAATTCTATTGTTAAGCATATTATTCCAGGCGCTTTACATAATTTCTCTCCGGAATCATATTTGAAGGGTCATAAATTAAAATTAAAAAAAAAAAAAAAAAAAAAATTGGTGAGTTCTTACAAAGTAAAAGGAGAGGGGTGTTTTGGTCCAAAAACTGCTGTGATCTCTAACAAAGGAAGTCTCGTGAGTAAGTCTGAACCTTGTAGGATCTGAAGAGAGAAAGAAAATGACAAAATTGTAAGCGTATAGTTGGGAGTAATTACAATAAAACCATGAATGAAACCTCATCTTCTTACTATACCGTTCATGGCGTCATGTTCTTGTTCAGTCTGTTTTTCCCAAACCTTCCACCCACGAATCTTAAGAGACAAAAATAAAAAAAATAATAATAATAAATAAATAAATAACATTATTTTTTTTAAAAAAAAATGTATTACAAAAAAAACAAATAAAAAGTAATTACAACTAATTATTGTATAAGTTAAGTTAATTATTACAATTTTTCTTTTGGTCTATTTAGTCCTATTCTTTCCAAAGTTTCTAATAAATTTGTAAGGTGGTGTTTAGTTATTCTAGTCTATAAGTTATAACCGTTTACACATTATAATAATTTGTATTTGGAATGTAAACTATTTTAGTTTTGACATGAAATAGTAAACATTTTAATAAAAAGAAAATGAGAATGAATAGGAAAGAGAGATTTGTAATATTAATACGGTAGTTAATTATAAGTTATAACAATTAGAAAGACTAACTATTATAATTAGAGTCTCCGATATAGAATAAATTATAATAGCCCAGTCACCCACTCGAAAGTTTGGGCCCAAATACCTTCTTAGTTTTCGAATAAATAAATATTTAGGTGCATCCTAAGCTGCACTCATCTTTATGCAACCCATTAAATTATTCAATCATAGTTTGCCACGTGGCAAATTCTTCTTACATCTTTCTTAAAATATTTCAATGATTATTATTTGTGTGTGTGAGATGAGAGTTGGATGCATAGAGATAGATACACCCAGATATTGGTCATTTAAAAATTATGCTTGTTTAATTCTCATAATTCCATACTCATGGTTTCATATGTGCTTATGCATTTGATTTTTTAGCTAATTTTCAAAAACAAAAAGCTATTTTCCCTCCTAAATTTTGGCTTTAGTTTTGAAAACACTTCTTAAATGTAGATAACAAAGCATAAAAGCAATAGATAGAAGGAGTGATTATAGACTTAATTGTCAAAAACAAAATATGAAAACTAAAAACCAAACCGTTACTAAACATGACCTAAACTTTTGCAGTGACAAAAATTTGTTAACACTGTTTTAAAGTGGGTAAGAGACTAATTATATAAATACAAGACTTAAAAGCCCATATTATCCATTAACATCAATTTTATGAAGTATACATTGATCAAATTCACATAAATTTATGTACATACTTACTTTCAATCTCCCAAGAGTCATGGTTATGCCGCTAAATACAACATGGAGGACGGCTAGAAAGAAGATGAAGATATGTATTTGATGCAAACCATTTAAAGATATAAGTTGTGTATACCCCTACAATGAACCAAAATATAAAGTTTGTGAGAAATTAATTTAAGTTAATCCACTTTTATAATTTTGAATTTTGATTCTCTAATGTCATGATTAAAACAAAGGAATAATGTAGACCTCTTCTAACTTTGATATTAATAAAACAAAGGAATAATGCATGAACTTAAACATAATTTAACTTATTAAAATATATATTATCGATTAAGATATTATAGGTCCAAGTTCACCACTCATATATGAGGATCAAATTCAAAAAAAGTAGAAAGTTTATAGACTAAATAGAAGCATTAACTTACTGTTTTGCAACTTGCTACGGAAGCACTGCCACCAAGACGACGTCGATGCTCGTACCAAAGAAGCCTACGGTGATGATCTGTAGTCTCTTCGTCGTGATCTTGAGGCTCGAGGCCGTGGGAGCTTTTAGGTAGAGTCCCTCTATAAGGGCAAGGCAACATAGTATTTGCATATTTTGAGGGTATGCAAACTTTAGCAATATAATTTTGTCCGAATGTTAAGAGCAAAGAAATGAATCCTAAAACCATAAGCTCTGTCCAAAAAGAAAAAACAAACGAAAATTTGTGTTTGATCAAAGAAAGAAAAAAATTATTAGAAAGCGATACCAAAATTTATTTAAAGTTTCAAAAAAAATTATTGAATATAATGAGGTTATTACTTTAATTCAACAAGATTGCATCTAATAAGAATAAAAAGGGACAATAATATATTATATACTAATTGTATGTATATGTGTGTAAAATTAGGAAAAAAGAAGGTAGCTTTACCGCCTTTAACTTTCTCAAGCGCTTCATACAATGCTTTCTTTTTCCTTTTTTGGAATAGCTGACACACATTTGAAAAATTAAAATAAATAAATAAATAAATTTAGGTATACCAATCAAAATTGTAATAATATAACTAACATAAAAAGTATAAAAAATAGGAAGGTTAAATGTGCAAAATGTTACCTTTTTAATTTGAATTTAACATTCGAAAAAGCTTATAAAAAAATTAGGCATATCGTTAAATTATTATTTTATTAACATATTTAGATGGATAGAAATACTATTTAAATTGTACTTGACTTATATGATCCAATTAGTTATATTAACAAAATTAGATTGTTTCATCCATAATTCCAAATGTATTACGTTGTTACAGTAAGTCAATGAATTTTCTTTTTTTTTCTTTTTTTCTTTTTTTTTTTAAATTGAGATCTAAATATGAAAAAGATGTGAAATATGTGGAGGAAGAAAAGGAAATAAGTTGTACCTCTCCAACCATGTGAAGAACCTTTTCCAATATAATGGAAATAAGAATGATGATTGCACAAACAGAGGCAACGGCCCACGTCGGAGTTTGATCTAACTCCCTACTTGGCACAACACCGCTGCTACCGCCACCGCCGCCCATTTCTTAGAGTTCAAGCAAGGTTTGAAGTGCAACCTTGTGAACAATCAATCTAAAACATTAATCACAAATCAAAATAGTAGGTTAGATCAAAGATAATGATAATAAGAAAACTAAAGAAGTTTTTGAAAAAGAATGTTATACCAAAATTTATATTGATTCTGCAAGTGTCAGTAATTGTGGTTTGATAACGCTTCTATTTCTTATTTCTTGCTTCCTATTTCTTGTTTTCAATGTTTTAGAAACAGAAGCGTTTGGTAATTATACCAAACGCAATTCTATTTTTCTATATTCGAATCTAAGAAATGAAAAACAAGAAATAGGAAGCTGAAAATGAGAAATGAGAAACAAAAAACGCTACCAAATAGGTTGTTCTTTATGACTCTGTGTTCTAAAAGCAAAGATTTCAAGAAACACCTTGAACTCTTATGGCAATAACTTTGTAGGGAAATCAAAACCCTCAATGTTTTCTTTTGTCCTTCTAAAAATGTGTAAAAGATGAATATCATGCCTATTCATAGAACAAAGTCAAATTCCTAAGGTATTTTATAACTATATATAGGTATGTGTTCTAAAAATAGTTATTGTTCAAAGTCTTCTTATAATTTCAATCACTAATTAATATGGTCATAACTGATTATCTATTTTAATCACACATGCTAAACAAATGCTAAACAAATCCAGGTAAAAACTAACAATTTACTTCCCACCATTCCACCATTTAATCAAATAAATTTGAATTTGCATTCAAGTTTATGAATTAACTTCAACAACAAACTAGGTCAAGCAATATTCAAATCGACAATAGAGAATAACTTAGTGAGTATATGGAATAGCTTGACATATATATTAATGCATCATGATATTGTTCACGTGGTAAGAATTTGAACATACGACTTTTATCAAATACTCGCATCCGAATAATCCTTTTCAAAAACATAATAGTCTAGAATTGAATTGGTTGTAATTTAGTGACTTCTTAAGCAAAAGAAAAACACCCTTTGGTGTTATTTTGGCATCTTACATGAATTTATTACTACTCATCGTTTTTAGAGTGATTTTAAATTGAAATTCATTTCTTGAATCTTCATTTCTGAATTTTCCCTATGAAAACCACCTCTTTTATTCACTTTCTATTATATATAAGTCTCTCTAAAAGTTTTAAAGTATTTACCAAACTCTCATATTCATAGTAGGTGCAAGGAAAAAATTAAGAGTCTTTATAGATTGGTTTTGATATTGTTTTATGTTTACACCAACCACATGAAATATTATAGAGAAAGAGAAAGAGAAAGAGAAATCACACTATTATATAGTGGTTTGGTCATTGGCCTACTCCACTTTTCAAGTTTATTCTCGATTTGATTCTATTACGAGAAATTTGAATGAGAATGTATTTTGAAAGTCTTCAATAAATGGTTGAAGCTCGTCAACGTGTATTTTCTAACAAATAAATTTGCTCAAAATTTTTTTACTTTGGTAAAACCTAAGTTTACTATGTTTTTCTTCTTTCTTAATAGGTCAAACTAAAATGTTTAGTCTTTAGGGCCGAAAATTAATACGAGGTCTTAAACTATAAGTTAGTTAGTTACAGCCACAAAATTTGAATGGTTTGAGAAATCTACTTCATTCTTAACCATTAATCAAATTAACCTCCTCTTAATACAAAAGAGGATGGTAAAAAGTTGGGAAAGGGAATGAATTTTTCATTTTACATTTTTCTCCTCCTAGTGGAGTAAAAAATTTATATACAAAACAAAGTATATGAATGCAACTAAATGTGTATTAAATGTTTTTTTATCCCCCCAATGTACACATACACACTTAAAACTTATTGATTATGCTTACTATACATTCAACATGTGCAAAATGCCTCGATAATATTTTTGGTATTCTAAACTTATTTGGAATAAAAGATTATTTTTTCACTTATGCCCCTATTTATTGGTCTTTCTAGTTTGAAAGAAATAATTACACTTTAACAAACAACACAAATTGTAACATGAAAATTTGAAAAAATGCTTGTAATTTGACTAACTAATATATTAACAACTTTTATGTAATCTATCTTCTTTGACTTTTTGTTCTTCCTGTCTATGAGGGCATTACTCTAGCCCTCCCTTTATTTGTATTGATTTTTTTTAGCACTTTTTGAAGTGTTATATGGAATGAAATCTTTGGAATTAGGGTATGATGATAGTGCTAAAAATGTGTCAACATAGTTAAAATATTATGGTTCACCTAGTAATCACTCTCACATTATGTAGTATTGTTTGAAAGACTTCTACTTTATTATCAGTCCTTCAAAATAATCCTTTCATCCATTTTTTTTCATTAAAACCAGTGTAGGTTCATCGTTGCAAAGGAAATGACCCCATAAAATCTATATATCATAGATCAGAGTTCAACTTCTAGAATGTATTCTACATGCATTTGATCTTCTTTGCCCTATGTAATTTCTCCCTTTCCCAAGAATCTATAATTGAACAAATGAACATGTATCTTGAAACATAGAAGACCATTAAAATTCTAATGAAAGGATTTTACCGTTGTTCTTTAGCCTCCAAAATGGAGAAGATAGTGTGACAATGATCTAAAGTGGCTTGAACCTCCTCTTCAACATACTTTTGAGGATCTCACATTGGAAAAATAAAAAAGTCTCACACTCTTAATAAGATTGATGAATTACTCATCTCATTGTCAATCGAATTTGAGATGAAACCTCATGTTATCTAATATGATATCAAAAACCATAAAATCCAAATAGATATTCAGTCCAATAAAAAGATTTGGGATCCAACACACTCTCTAATAAGATTAATATACAAAAATTGTTCATCTCTAAAAAATATGCTATTTAAATCCCTCCTTTTTACCGTGTTATACAGTCCAATTCTCCTTCCTTTAAATATGCCACTTTGTTTAGTTATTACGATTATTTTAAGATCTCATTTAAATCTTATAGATATTTGTAGTTTATTTCGTTTGCATTCATAATTCAAAGAATTTTCTTTCAATGTATGTCTACGCAAGCTACATATAAGGTTAACTCAAAGAAGTATTAGATAATCAGTATTAGGTGGTGGAATCATCACAAAAACCAAAAGTGATTATTTTTTAGACTAAATATATATATAATTTAATCATAATATTAATTTGAGTTATAAATTAGTCTCTATTACCTATAAAGTTTCTATTCAATCCTTCATGTTTTAATATTTTCTCGTATGTTATATTTATTAGTCAAAATTAGAACTTGTTTACAATAAACTTAGCTGGTAGACTTTTTAATTAATGTGTTACTAGAAATTCAAAATAATAATCAAGTGAGTTCAAAAAAGAAAAAGTAATTGAGATACCTAGGAAAGGTAAGTGTCTAATTCTTTCTCTTAATTTCTTTGAAATTAGTAAAATTTTCAACTTTTCTTCTCATGGTGACTTATTTCTTTTTTGAATTTTGGATAACCCATGGAAAAACATTAAAAAAAGAACCCTTGAAAACTAGGGAAACCTTGATAAATAGGGGCCTCTCCATCAAAATTTAAGAGAGCACTTTAGATAGTACATATTCTTTCTATTATTATGATTTGACATGTTATTAAATAGTATATTATTTCATTTTATAAATTAAATATTTATTTTATAACAATTAATAAAGAGAGCCTAGGGTAGTATAAAAAAATATATTGGTACTATATATTTAATAGTAGTATTAAAAATTTTATTCAGGATACATAATTTTTGCATTTACTATGAATATCACCCACAACATTCTTTTTCAAAATGTTATTTCCTCATTCTTAAAATCCACACTAGTTTTTCAAATAAATTTCAATTCCACAAGGGTGGATGTTAGCATTCATAGCTAAGCTCCATGTTATGTATGATAGACATAAACATTTGGCAATTTCAACTCGTACTTCATTTGGTAATTATTTAGGTCTAGTTTAGTAACCATGCATTTAGTTTTTTAAAATTAAGCTTAAAAATGCACTCGTACCATGTCTAAATTTCTTGTTTTGTTATTTACTTTTTACTAGTGTTCTCAAAAACCAAGCCAAAAATTGAAAACTAAAAAAAAAAAAATAGTTTTTAAAAACTAGTTTTTTTTTTTAAATTTGGTTAAAAATTCAACCATTATACTTAAGAAAGATGTCGATCATTATAAGAAATGAGGAGAAAATAGGCTTAATTGTCAAAAACCAAAAACAAAAAATGAAATGGCTATCAAACGGGACCTTAATTTTTTGTTTTTTGTTTTTGAAAATTAAGTCTATAAACATCATTTTCACCTCTAAATTTTTTTATTTTTTTATCTATATTCTACAAATATTTTAAAAAACCAAGATAAGTTATGTTTTTAGAATTTGACTAATAATTCGTTGTAAGAACTTGAGAGCAAATATCTTTAATTTTTAAAAATAAAAAATTAAATAATTACGGAAAGGGGCCTAAATAATAGAGAACATAAAATTGAAAACAAATCCAATGCACCAAATGAATCTAAATATTTAGGTTTCATTTGATAACCATTTGATTTTTTTTTTTAATTTTTAAAAAACTTTGGATATATATAAACACTTATACTATCTCTTAATTTATTTACTTTATTATCACTCCCTACTCAGAATTTAACTCAAAATTTAAATCTAAACCTAAAAAACCAAATACGTTTTAAAAAATATAGAATCAAGTAATAAACCACATTCATTTGGTTTTATTTTTTTTAAAAAAAAAAATCTAATGAATGAAACAGATATGTTCTTAAAATGGATGAATAGACGTTTTTTTTTTTTCTAAATAAAAAATAAAAAAATAAAAAAATAAAAGCGGAAAAAAAAAATTAAATAAAAGCTTTACAGAATCAAAATAAACGGAAATGGAATTTAAACATTTAATAACTAAAAAGAAAAAAAAAAGGAAAGCAAAACGCTTTTGTTTTTTCTTTCTTCTTTGAATTTATTTCCCAGTGGGGACCCGACCCAGGAAGGGAGTAAGGATGAGGCGGAATCCAACGGATGGAATTCCAGTAGCAGAGTAAAGTGGGCGTAGAGGATCATAACCGAGAAGGGAAGAATAGAATTTAGGAGAGATGAACGAAGGTGATGATGATGGAGGGCCTCGTCTTGTTTAGGCTCTGTTTAGGAACATCAAATGCTTTCCTTCTCGCCTTTACTAAATTTTTACACAGCTCTCACCAAACCCGAAATTCCTCCATTCTTACACCTTCATTTCTTTGCATTTCTCACCTTTCCCTTTCATTAGCTTCCTGGATTCCTCTTCCCCTAATGTAAGTTTCCCCTCTTTTTCTTCTTCCTTCTTTTGTTTCTTTTTCTTTTCTTTTTCTTTTTCTTTTTCTTTTTATCATCTCGCCTGTGCTCAACACTGTTATGCTCAAGGAGATTGCGTTTCTTTTTTCTCGTTTTGTTTCTATTGCGTTGGCGTTGGCGTTGTTTTCCAGGGCTTTGAATCTTGATTCTTTTTTCAGATGGATTTAATATGTTGTAGTCACTGAATGTTGTGGATCTGGAGTGTGCTTTCGCTCTTTTTATCTTCTCCGGTATTAGAATCTCTGAAATGATTGACTGGCTGTCGGTAATTCTGTCCTGATTTTGTTGTGTGGATTTTTAAGTCTTTGTAGATCGTAGTTTCTGTTGTTTTTAATTATCATTGCGTCAATTGTCCGTGAATAATCGCAACAAGGGAATTCGTGATTCTGTTTTTGGATGTTGTCTGTGAATGCGGGTGCGAGTTCTTAAACCAGCAATATACGACTGTTTGAAAGTTTGGGAGTTGGCAATCGAATTTTTCGCCTTTCTTCTCTTATTTAGCAGGTGTGGTTTATTGTACAGGTGCTTCAAGTGAGTAAAGAAATAGTATTGTACTGTTGGTGAGCGGCTATGTGTTTTTTCTTGTGAGACTGTTCAGTCCTTTTTAGAGTTCACATCTTAGATAGAAAAATGAAGTGTGCTGAAGGATGAGTTTTGAACTATGGTTCATATGGTCATGGGAATAGTGACTTGGACGAGGAATGTTATCCAATACGCCAGCTGAATTGGAATACCTTCATCAAGATTTTGAGGCTTTGAGCATGTCAAAACGGCTCATGAGAAGCATGAGTCAGAAATTGAGGAGGAAGAATAACAAAAGTGTTGCTGAGGAAGAGGACATTTCAAGGGGAATATCTTTGAGATGTCTTACCTTATATGGTAGAGGTGGAGGTTGCAAAGTGGGTGCTGACACTGGTGAGGAAATTGGTGACCCAGGTAGTAGAAGAAGGTCCAGTGCTAGTGAGGAAGGTAAGGGATACAAATCATTATTTGGTACTGAAGAAAATAGTGTGGATTGCTTCTCATATGGTGTAAAGGAAAGATTTCGTAAGAAACAAAGCCCAAAGCATTCTGAACTTCGGGACTCTACAAGGAACAGTGACGTTCATATTTTTCTTCCTGATGACATTCTGGAAATGTGCTTGATGAGGCTTCCCATTACGAGTCTTATGAATGCTCGCCTTGTATGCAAAAAGTGGAGATATCTAACTAGCACTCGTCGGTTTTTACAAATGAGACGGGAATGTTTATATCAGACTCCATGGATATTTTTATTTGGTGCAGTTAAAGAGGGCTATTGCTCCGGCGAGATACATGCACTGGATGTATCTCTAAAGCAATGGCATAGAATAGATGCTGATATTCTCAAGGGAAGATTTATGTTCTCTATAGCCAGTATCCATGATGACATATATATCATTGGTGGATGTTCTAGCTTGACCAACTTTGGGAAAGTAGATAAGAGCTCCTTCAGGACACATAAAGGGGTCTTAGTGTTTAGTCCTTTAACTAAATCTTGGCGCAAAATTGCGTCTATGAAGTATGCCAGATCAATGCCTATATTGGGAACTTCTGAGGTCAATACAGAGTTTTCAGTAGTTCAGAGCCATCATAATCGGCAAGATAGACGTTATTTGAGATCACGTGCCGGTGGTTCATTGGATGTTTATGAGGATCCTCACAGGCTCTCGCTAAGACGTCAAGTCAGAAATCCTGTGGAAGACAACGACATTTCAATGTTGTCTAATAGGAAGTCATACAAGTTCATTCGACAAAAGAGTGATCAGTCTCGTGCAAAAGGACACCGTAGGTTTGTGATTATTGCTATAGGGGGTCTAGGATCTTGGGATGAGCCAATTGATTCAGGAGAGATTTATGATTCCTTATCAAATAAATGGACAGAAATTCAGAGGCTCCCGGTAGATTTCGGTATTATATGTTCTGGAGTTGTCTGCAATGGGATCTTCTATGTTTATTCTGAGACAGACAGACTTGCAGGTTATGACATCGAAAGAGGCTTTTGGATTGGAATCCAAACATCTCCATTCCCGCCGCGTGTTCATGAGTACTACCCCAAACTCGTATCCTCTAATGGTCGGCTATTCATGCTTTCTGTCTCCTGGTGTGAAGGGGATGGTCAAATAGGGCAGAGAAACAAGGCTGTGAGGAAACTGTGGGAGTTAGATCTCACATACCTTGCCTGGACGGAGGTATCTGTGCATCCCGATGCACCAATGGACTGGAATGCTGCATTTGTTGCCGATAGGAACCTTATATTTGGAATTGAAATGTTCAAAATCTTTGGCCAGGTACTCGACTTTTTGACAGTGTGTGACATCTCCAACGCAGTATCAGACTGGAATCACATTTCTAGAACTCGTGTAACTCATGAAATGGATGCTTCTTCCTGCTTGACCAAATCAATGGCAGTCCTCCATCTATAAGGTCATTTCTCTCTATCTGCCTCGTTGTCTTGCGCTTGAAGAAAATCTGAAATAATGCTTTCTCATCTTTTGAAGATATGTGGTGCAATCCAAAGGTAAAAAAATTTCACATGTATTAAAATTTTTTTGGACGCGATCAATTCATCTTATTTTCTTCAACAGACATTCAGGGTTATATATTGCACCCTACTGTGTAATTTTCTGTCAAATCATCTTCCTCGTAATTGATTTTATCTCTCAAGTAAATTTGGTTTTGTTTCATGATATTCCAAGAACACAAGTTTTAGCATAATAAACTTACTGTGCTGATTGATTGTCGTTCCCAATTGTCCATAATCACTCTTGGGGATTTCAATCCTCTTTCTGTTCTAGCCGTCATTTTTTGAAAGAGGACAAAGTTTTCTAGGAAGTATTTTTCTTTCAAATGAAACATGTCATGCATGCTTACACTATATATGGGTTTGGATTTGATTTTTGGCTAAACTAACTGAATTGATTGATCTTTGTCTTGTGGATTATTATTGGGACCAAACTGAACCAACTATGAAGCATAGGATTGAACCCAATTAGTTGCTAAGATGTTAATTTCCCGTTTATTGCGAGGGTTTGAACTTTCAACTTTAAGGAAATTGTGTCATATTTGTGTGGGCGATTTACTAGAATATTTAATCATAAAATTGCTATTATATAAAATCCACAAAGTTTTCACTATTGTGCTATGTTTATGTTGATAGTTTACTAGATTATCTAATCATAGAATTACTATGGTATGGAATTAGCGAATCCATTCCGTAATGGTCATTTTGGCAATTTTTTTTTTAACCAAAACAAACAGTTTTCATTGATGATGTTAAGATAAGAGGCTAATCCTTGAATTACAGGGCAACAAAGCTATAAGATAAGAGATCAAAGTGACATTATAGCATTATTGAAACTATCAATCAAATTTAGTATAGTCAGCAAAGTTTGTTCAGAATTGAACGAGTTGCACATAATCAATTTGAACCTATTCTTTTTTTTTTTTTTTTAAAGAATTTATAATGTTTATATTATATTTATAAATATTTATTTGTAAATATCAGTTGTCAATATTGGGTCCCTATATTGTACTTATTATTTTTTTCTTCTGTTGTCATGGGTACTTAAGGTGCACATGATGGATGCTTGTTGAGTCATGTGCAAATTTTCAAATGCACAAGTAAAGGAAAAGGTTAAAATATTGATATAAGATAAATTTTAACATTATTCATTTGTCAATAATGAATGGTAACCTAACTTGATGGTTGATGTTTGATCGATGATCAACTATATAGCGTATTTCTATTCATGCTATCCCTTCAAAATTAGGGGTCAGAGAAATATGATTAGGAGTTTCAACTATATAGTAGGTGACAATCATTATTGAATGAACAATGGGAAGTGCTAGGCACAAATGAGAATTTCAAAATTAGAGTGACGATACCACTTATTTTTATAATATAATAATTCTGCTTTAGCTCGTGCAGTTTGTGAAGGTAGTGAATAAAAAAAAACTTAAAGAATTAAAGTTATTTCAAAAGAGCCTATACAAATTAAGTTATCATCTTTATAATTCATAATCTAGTTCTACATAATAGAACAAAATATATTGATTGGTCAATATTTTGTTAAGAAAAAGAATGACATAAATGTATAATATATATTCATTATTTTACAAGTAAATTGTTGATATTACTTGTTAAAGGACTTTGACGAGCTGACTATGGAAGGCATCATGAATCCAACTTCTTTAAGAATATGTATAAATGTGTAAATACTAGTATTCAAAAAGACTTCTATTGTCCTTTTTGTTATGTTGAAGATCTAAGTTTCATGTATTGAATATATAATATATTCTCTGTTTTTTTTTTCTCTAATAATATATAATATATCTTTATTGTCTCAAAGTTGAAAATTTTGGTTCGATTTGGTTCACCATGTTAATTCACTATCCCTTAGAAACTCAATCTATTGAAGCACAAATCCATTGACAGACAATCCTCCATAAAAGTAAAAACTTAGAAAAACACCACCTTTCCCCAACATTGCATTTGTATCCCTAACTTGATATGTAGTTTATTTGATTGACAACAAAAGAACTTACAGGCTGGAACCACTCAACAAATCAAATTTCTTATAAGACTAAAGAGCTGGAGACTTTATACATCCAATACCTACCTCCAATACTTAGGATCTCGCAAACCAAAATAAGAAATAATGATAAGCAAAAGAAGAAAAGGAAAGAAAAGTCCATTTGCAAAGGCAACCGAAGCCACAAATAATTGGACAAGAGCACATGCAGAAACAAAGTTATCCCATATTACTAGGATTAGGGAATATATTGGAGAAGTTGGGTAACTTATCAACATGTCTTAAGGCACGCTCAGCAATTTGCCTGGTTTTGTTGTCACCATGCTGGAAGGCATCAACAAGCGCTGTACTTACCTTTGGATTATTCGAGAATTCCATTGCGATGTTGTCCGTGCGCAACAGCCTCTCGACTGTCCAAACGGCCTTTCTCATTAGATTCTCTGTACGGTTTTCAAGCAACACATCAAATATAGGCTGAACCCCTCCTACACTGTGCAAAATGTCCACCCCCTTCTCAACATCGACCCCATCGTCCAATAAAGTAGATAGTGCCGCAAGTGCTGCCTCAACGACCTTCTCACTCGTGTGATCTAAAAGGGCTACCAATTTGTCCACTGCCTTGCCTTCCAAAAGACAAAAACTTTCCCTCAAAGAACACGTACCCCGGTGGAGAGGACACAGCCCTGTCAGCACTGGTTGTGCGCTGAGACATGGAAAAATTGAGGCACAAAATCCAGGTTCCGGAAGCGTAGGCAACTGAGTCAAATTTTTGGACTCTAGAGATAAGTTTCCCAATGCCATGGCTGAAACCATCTGGAGATTGTCAAGTCCATTAGACTGAAGCAGTTCGATGAATAAAGCAGCAAGATTATGCATGCGACAAAATGCAAGAGCATCAGGCTCAGCAGGCAATATAAATGTAATCCTCGCAAGAATTCGAACAAGGCCTTCAAGGAATGGTGTTAAAAATCGGCCACCCCTAGTCTCCCCTTGGCGGAGTTGAACAATTCTAAGGTAGACCAACTCAAAAGCTCCTTCATCAAGCATCTGCCTGGAGAGGCCTAAATCCATTTCAGGGAGATCAGCTAGAAGCCCCACAGCAGCTGCTTGTTCTTCTGTGATTCCAGTATTTTCTGCTATGATTCTAAATAAACTGCTCAGCTGGCCAACGGAACCACGTAGAGCATCTGCTAGCTCCTGGCTTAAGTGTGGGGAGATGTTCTGGAGGAGCTTTATAGCAGAAACACGCAAGTCCACCTGTGGGGCTTCAATAAACTGAACCAAGCTGATAATTGCACCAGAGCTTCTAATGGCATTAACAATGCTTGAAATACTTGAAGGAGAACTTGTAAGTCCAACAAGAACCTGGAGAAGCTTGCATTCGATGGCTGGACCGGTATTGCTAATGAGTTGTAGCAGGTTATGGACAGTATCTTCAGAGACAAGTGTAGTCTGATTATTAGGTTCCACTGGAATGGAATTGAAATCACAGCCTGAGCTCACAACATTGGCAAGAATTGTTGCAGATACTTCTTTTAGTTTCATGGGAAGTACATTCGAACCAACAGTGAAAAGATCCTTAACGAGAGGTGGAAGTATCCCTTCCTGAACCAAAACTCTTGCACTCGCCTCAAAAGATGATATCTGGTTCAAGGCTTTTAATGCAGCTTCTTTTGACTGCTTATCACCACTTCTCATGATATTAATTAAAGACGACCCCACAGTCTGAGCCACAAAGAGTTTTACATCGTTATTTAGAACTAGCTCGCCCAAATGTGCAGCCATGGAATGTTTAGTTTCTGGAGAGCCTGTAACAATCCCATTGAAGAATGAAGTTATTGAGAGAGAGAGAGAGAAATCCTCAAAACAGTGATGATATCTCCGCTCCAAACCTAGCCAAAAGTTTAAAAACAATATCTACCATAAAGGAACACAGTCATCATTATAATGTTGAAGAACTTCCTTTACTGATGTAGTGATAAAAGTTGGCAATTTACTCGGTAGAGAGAGAATCAACTTAGACTGACAAGGATGACTGAACACAGGAACATCATGAAATAACACAATCGTATTACAGAATAAATTATTTTTTTTAATAAAACAAATTTAGAAAAGCTTAAACACATATGTATTTCTATTGCAACAGATGTCATGAAACAAAAGCAAATTTAACCTTTTAAATTACTAATTAAGTTTCTCTTAGAATACAACAATCTTCGACAGATGTCATGAGACAAAAGCAATATCCAACAAAATAAATAACAAAGCTCAAATATCATTTCTTGTTTCCACAATTCAGTTTGTTTATTGCATTCTGTTTTCAACTATCCATCTTTATATTTTTTACACGTATCTTTCTTTATTTTTCGTTTTTTATCTTTTTTTCCCTTTCCTTAACTACATTTGCACATGCAGGTTTTTCACGTAAATGTTGAAATTGTAAAAATCTGCACATGAAGGCCTCTCCCTTTTATTTCTACTATTTTTAACATCAATGGTATATATTTGTTGCCTCCCTTGTTCAGAAATCTTTTTGGATATGAGAGCGGCGTTTGTTTCCTTTTCCTTTTCGGCTCTTAAGTTTCTGATTTTCAGTCTTTTTCTTCCCACCAATATCTAAGGGCTGAAAATGCTTCTTCACACAATAAAATGAGAGAAAATACCCTGTTTAGTTTCCATTCTCGTGACCGTGGCTCTGTCACAACCCATACACCAGTTGCTGTGTCTTTTTCCTTTGAACTTTATTTAATCATGCCTGAAATCAATTGTGATGAAACCCCAAACATCAGCCAAAAACTTTCCCAGATAACCCACCATCTCTAATATTCTATCCATGCAAATCACAGCCCATAAGTCAATTAGAATGAATGAGCAATTGACTCAGTCCATAAGTATCAGGTAGAGGACAAGGTAAATATGGCGTTTTGATTGGTACAACGAACTCAAAGAAAGGAGTTTATGAAAAGAAATATTTCCAAGGAGTTTGATTTGAAAGAGCTGCAGTTAGAGGACAAGGTAAATATCACATATATCCTAGGAATTGAAGTGAGCCCGCACATAATTATCTCAACAAAAATATGTCCTTGACTTTCCCACGAAAAACTGGGGAACGAGAGAATGAGCTGCAGAAACACATGGTCAACCTCATTATAAACTTTGTGCAACGATTGAAACTAGTGCCTGATTTACTTGTTACACGCAAGACTGTGTTTTGTGTGTGAAAGAATGGTGGGTCGGTTTATGCATGACCATGAGGAAGTTTATTTCCAAACAGTTGCGAGAATACTCCAATACTTGAAGTGAACCTCTGGGAGAGACCGAACACCTATGATCTAAAATAAATGCTAAAGATATGTTATTACATTCTAGTCCCCGAATCTTCTGGTTTTTTTCCCTTCCATTTTTGGATCAGAAACTATTTCATTGATGGTATGAAATTACAAAAGACGAGATACAAAAAAGGCTTCTCCAATTAGGGAGGAGGGAAGAAAAGCCATAGTCCATAAAGCACCGACACTCCTAAATTGGCCAAGTGTTGGTGTGTAACATGAAGACGCCCCGACATATGTCCAACACCCCAGCTAAATGGATCAAATTTGCTGAGAAAAATCAAGCTCATACCTTGTCAAAAAAAGGGGTGATTTGCTCCACAAATGAAGGCAATTCTTTCTCTCCGAAAGAGACGGTGATAAATCGTGCTGAAGGTGACCTTGAGCATTCATCAAAGACCTCTCTTTCAAGCCCAAGGAGTCTGATCTCTGAGAACCCCTTTTCATTACCCACAGACTTCCAGAATGTCTTCCACAGCGATCACGAGTTAAAAGGTGAAGAAGGAGAAAATCAATTAGTGGCAATTTGTAGCTCGCCTCCTATTCTCGATCAGAATACAAACCGAGTTGATGTTGAGAGTGAAACAGAGCTTGGGCCACTTATCTCTTCTTAGCAACCATTCCCTCTTGTAAGGAAGTAGTGGATATGCTGTTAGAACACAATTTATGTATCTGGGCAATTACTTGAAAGGGCAACGTGGAGAAAAAAGGGTGAGGCCTCTAGCAAGAAATTAACCAGAGAAGTGAAATGTTGCTAAGTAGTTGGGAAAAGGAAGCCCTAGCTACTAGAAGAACTAGTTCTCAGGGAAATGAAGGTTCTCCATGTTAGTCCTCTCATGGAATGCAAGGGGTCTTAATGCTTGCCTCAAAAGAGCTTTGGTGAAGGATCTATTGGTGAAATTCAATCCAGATGTTATTCTTCAAGAGTCTAAACTTGATGAGGTTGATCGTCGTATAGTGAAGTCCCTCTGGAGCAGTCGCCATGTTGGTTGGGTGGCCTTAAACGCCATCGGTTCTTCTAGTAGCATTCTGATTATTTGGAAGGAGGAAAATATCATTGTGGTTGACACAATCAAAGGTTAGTTCTCCCTCTCTATTGTGTGTAGAACTAACGTAGATTTTAGTGGATGGATTATAGGCGTGTATGGCCCCTCATCGAACAAAAATAGAGACAATTTCTAGCAAGAAATTTCCGATATGTATGGGCTTTGTAATGAATGTTGGTGCATTGGAGGGATTTTAACGTTGTTACGTGGGTTAATGAGAAAAGCTCTGGGGTCGATCTACTAGAAGTATAGATTTGTTCAACAGCCTTATCTACGAGATGGACCTTGTCGACACTCCTCTTCAGAATAGGTCCTTTTCGTGGTCCAGGACAGGTAGGGTTGGCAACAGGGTTGGGCCAAGGTAGGGGAGGATTCCCCATCCTCGCAAGGGGTATTTCCCCCATCCCCACCAATTGAAGCTGGGGACGGGGACAGGGATTCCCCACTGGGGGAAATGGGTCCCCTTCAAAACATGAAGATCCAATAGTATACAAGAGGGATAGTACCAAGGAATACATCATGGCTTACTTCAAAATGGTAGGTGGTAACACCAAATCGGCTATAGGATTGGCAAAAACGAAGGGGGTTGACAGGCAAAATAAAAAAAAAAAAAAGTCGATATTTCTTCACTATTCGCCTTCTTGAATTGCTTTCCCCTAGAAGAGATAGAACTCTAGTAATAGAACTAAGAGTGACTTTACAGTGAACTTTTAGTTAGTAAACAGGGAAAAGAACAAATATTGTTATAACTATAACAACTAATTCACATACCCTTTTACAGGTATATAAATATCATCTTTATCTTTACTTGTCTATTTTACTCATCTATAAATAGAGTAAAAGAATATATATAGTTTAGTTAAAGGATAGATTTCCAAACATCATGATGTATCAGTATTTTTCATGATCTATGTTATTAATGAATTCGTAGAATAGATACTTATACAAATTCAAGATGTGCCAAGAACCAGATTTGAACTGGTGACTTCAGTCCTCTGCTTTACGAATTGAGCTATCCCGGCCATTTCCAACACATTATCCTTTTTTTAATAAATGAATTTGGTCTATGTCAATTGTAAATAAGAAAAAAGGTATTCCGAAGTCCTGGTCGTTGATTTTCTTTTCTTTTTTTCCTTAATAATATGAAATTTGATGGTTGAGTTGGGCCACAATTATTTTGATAAATTAATTCCATATTTCCATAACATATTAAATAAAATAAATACTCATTGGTAAAATTAATTAATATCTATAATTATAGGGTTTAGGCCTTTAGGGTATATATGTAATTATATATTTATTTGTAAAATTAATATATATTTATAGGGTATATATATATTTATTTGTAAAATTAATATATATTCATACCTTTTGTCAAAAAAAGGGGTGATCTACTCCACAGGACTCAACTCCGCAGGGAGTTTTGCCAACCCTAAGGACAGGAAGCAGACCGACTGCTTCTAAGATTGACCATTTTCTTCTTTCTAGGTCTTGGGTTGATTTCTTCATAGAGGTCAAATGGCTTTGGGGATTTTGTCATGAAGAAAATGCTCTTTGGAGACATGTTACAGGTGCTATCTACAGAATTCACGCTCGTGGTTGATTTTCTAATCCGCCTAAGAAGGGAAGAAAGTACAGACTTTGGGCTGGAATTTTAAAGCACAAGGAGCAGTTTCTCAAGTTCACTGAATTTGTGTTGGGTGATGGAAAAACCATTAGCTTTTGGAACGATAGTTGGAGTGACCCTCAACCCCTTGTGCATTTCCAAACATCTCCATTTCTTCTAAAAAGGATGCTATGGTTGCTGATTGGTGGTATGACTCTAGTCAATCGTGGGATTTGGGCCTCAGAAGGCATTTTTTTGATAGAGAGTTGGGAGACACGGTGGCATTATGCAAGTCTTCAATTCTTGGATGCCGCAGGGGTACCGTGACCACCTTAAGTGGAAAATTGATGCCTATAGAAGTTTTTAACAAAAACCACGTTCTTAAACATTGCTAAGAAGACTCCTTCCATCACCTTTCCTTTGGTCAGCATTGTCTGGAAGCTTAAGGTTCCCAAAAAAGTTTTCCAACCAACAAACCAAATATCCCTTTACGTTGACTATTACTGTAATTCCATAGATCTGTAGATTCAAGTCGATTCCCAAAACCATTTTATCGGTAAGGCCAGATTTCTTCTTTCTCAAATTACCAATGCCCAGGCCTCCCCCCTCTAGTGATTATGAAACTACTTTCCACGGACCAGGTAACTTGATTTCCCTTGCCTGCTACCATTCAAAGAAATTCCCTTATTTTTTTCCCTAAGGAGAATGCATCCTTCCTTGACATAAATTAAGGGCCCGTTTGATAATGTTCCCATTTCCTATTTCATGTTTCTCATTCTCTGTTTTTTATTTCTTGTTTCTTTTTTTTTAGAACAAGAAACAGGACTATGTTTGATAACTATTTATATTTCCTGTTTCGTGAAAAAAAGAAACAGAATAGAAATTTGTTTAATAACTATTTCTTGTTTCTTGTTATTATTATTATTATTATTTTTTTTTTTTGGTAACAATATAATATAAAAAAAAGTAGATATGTCATATCTTAAACATCGAAAAAGATATTATCAAAAGTTTATGTCATCTAATAGAAGTTTCAATGATAACTAAATATAATAACAAAATTGTATCATATCCTACATATGTTGCCGAAATTTGATCGACATTGTCATCTCTAATTGGAGCCATTTGTCTTAAATAATGTCGAGTCAAATCCAACTTAATTATATAATTATGAAAATGTCGTGGTTGTAAAATATTAAAGTTAAGCTAAATGAATGTCTTAGTCGGCAAAATTTATATATTGTAAAATTCTACTCGGTTTCAATTATACTAAAAATATTATAATTAAAATAATATATAAACACGCATATTACGAAATTTAATACTCAAAAGTTGAAATATAAAAAAAGTATATACATATTGAAAATTAAAATAATATATAAATCTAAAGATTGGAGAATTTTAAATTTTAAAATTAAAACAAAATACAAAAATATAGTAGAGTTAATTTTGTAAATATACAAAATTAATAAATAAAATAAACAAAATATAAAATTAATATACATATTGAAAATTAAAATAATATATAAATAGTCTTTTAAAATTCAAAATAAAAATAAAATATAAATATGGGAGAATTATTTTTTGTAAATAACAAAATTAATAAAGAAAAAATAAAAATAAAGAAATGTAATGAAAAAAGATTTTCAAAAAATAAAAATCGAAATTGCTTCAGGTGGGATTCGAACTCATGATGGGTAGAAAGAAGTTACTAACCATGGGCGCCTAATACCAAGAAACCAAAAGCTAAAAATAGTTATTTGTTGGAACAGTAAAATAGAAATAGAAACAGAAACCAGAAAAAGTATTTTTTGTTCTTTCTTGATTTTGGCCCATTTTTTAAAAATGTTTCTTAAAATTCAGAAAGGAGAAACAGGAAAAGTTATCAAACAAGTTCGTTTCTTAATAAACAGGAAACAGGAAACAGGAACATTATCAAACGGGCCCTAAGTTAGCAGTCTTTTCAAGACTAAGGTACACAAAGTTAAAGCACTCCTGGACAGGCACAAAATTTTTCGAATTCCCCAATTTCCTTGTAAACTTTTCTTCAATTGGTCTCCAAAACTCCACTTTTTTGGGTATATGGTGGTTATTTGTCTTGGTGCATGTCTATATATCTTTAAAATCAAAATACAAGAACTTCTTTTCAGGAAAAAAAGTAAAAAGAAAAAATGTTTAAAAAAAGAAAGTAATAGAGAAAGAAAGAAACAAAGTTAGACCTTACAAATCAAATGTCCAATGTGTCTGTCTACGTTGGTTAGTTACATATCTAACAAGTAACACCAATATTTTGCTCAAAATAGAGTGCATGTTTCGTAAGGAGAGTGCTATAAATTCTTTCCACATTGGACTTGATACCAGTATAACAGGCAAAGGTGAACTGCAGCATTCAGTAAAATATTTCCTATAGGTAGGGCTAGGAAGCACCGACACATCCCTAAGGCAAGCGTGAGAATGTCCAACAGATAACCAGCAGTAAATACGAGTTTGACATGCACATTCTAATGGGTCTTTCAAATATAACATAGAACAAGTCGACCACAGGACAGGATTCGGCGTGTATTTAGGCAACTATGTTTCATTAGAAATTTGTTGAAGTATTGTACAGAAAACATGGAAAAAATACTTTTTTAGGTGAATTGAACCTTCTCCTGCATACAAGCATCGATAAGAAATGATTGCTTCCTCACTTTTTTTTTTCAAAATAAGCAAAATACCAAATGAGAACTACTAATAACTCTACAACTGAAGATCATGTACGTACCTTCAAGAATCTGTGTCAGAAGAGGCCTCAGTCTACCATATTGAGCCATTTGCCGAATGTTATTCTCACACTTCTCCAGGTTTTCTAATGTTCTATCAGCATTTTCAACTGTGGTGATGTTCTCAGATTTGCTACTCGACATTCCAACTAATATAAGAATAGCCCCATTAACTGAACCAATCTCTTCACACAAGGCTTCGGACTTGGAAAGCTCATACAGCAAAGCTACAGCTTCCTCCTTCTCCCTCGAACGCTCATGACGCAAGAACTTTACTACTGTGTGAAGAGTGTCACCTTCAGCTAACATCTCCTGCCAAATGAAACAAGTGGTTTATAAAAACTCCGAAAGCATAACTGAGTTCGACATGCCAATGAAATCATGCTAACCCGCGAATAACAACCTTACACTCATTGTCTTCTTGTGCCACGATTCTAAGGGTTTCCAAAGCTCTAAACTGGACCTTTCGACTGGTGCTCTTCAACAAGCTAACAATCATAGGTATTAACCCAGCATTTCGTGCGATGTGCCTTGACAAACCCTTTTGGCATACATGCTGAACATACTTCAAAGATCCCAAAGTTTCACTTTCTGGACTTCCCAAGTTAAGTGACTTACGAGCCATATCCAGCTGAACAGCTTCATTTCTAGCTGTCCACTCTTCAATAGTATTCCGCAGAGCAATACTGGGATTCAGATCCGTGCTTCTTAATTCTTTTAGTGTCATTGGACAGATTGGTCTCCTTCTACTTTCCCTGCATTCGTTGAACCACATTTCAATGGCCGCACGTTCAAACGTTTGCCCACTCTCTATAGTAACAGGATCCCGCATTACTTGCTTCGTTAAAGGGCACAAAAACGAGTCATAAATAGGTTCAATATGCAGTCTCGCATAATAACTGCTCTCATCTGATATGCTTCCAGAGTCATCATAACTTCCATCCCAACTCTCTGCCATCCGATCTATAAATCAAGCCCTGAGAAACGGAGCCAGCACAAGATTGACTACACAGTAGCAGAGAAACCCAAACGGACAAAAGAAAACCTAAATCCCATCAAACGCAACAACATCTAAATAAACATTTCGGGATTGAAAAAAACAAAACAAAACAAAAGCAATAACCCTGAAATCAAACCTGCAATGGCTACGACCCAATCGTGATCACGCGTGGCAGGGGAAGGTAAAACCAAGCACATTAAAATTTTCAAAAAGGCTGGCGATTCCTTTCAGTGGGGATGAATCAGGGTAAGGCTAATTTCCTGAAAGAATAGTCCAGGATGGCTCGTTGACCAAAGTGGACTCCATAAGAGGGTAGTTGGTTGTCACCCATGAAAGAAGGAAGAAGGATTGGAGTGAAATTGTTGTTGGTGGAGGTGGAATTGAGAGTTTTCTGAGGTTCACGGTGAGATGCGATGGTGGTATACGAGGAACAAGGAAGGGATGTGATTGGGGCAAGTAATAGGAGCTTCCAAACAACCAAAAGAAGAGATAGAGAGAGAGAAGGAGGGTTTGACCGTAAGAGAGAGAAGCAGCAAGCCGCAATAGAGAAACTTGACGAGAAATGGAAGAGAGACCCCACCATTTCCAGACCCGAGCTCTCTTGGCTGTGTTACGACGAGTTCCAGCTCTATCATCTGACCACCTGTTCCCATTCACACTCTTTTTCCTTTTTTTTTTTTTTCTTTTCCCTCAAAGTACTCTCATTTCTATTTTTGTTCTTATCTTTCATAAAAAAAATTTGCATGTTCCTTTTTTTTTTTCTTTTTTTTTTTTTCCTTTGAAAACAGCCCTAAAAAAAGTTCAAAATATTAAATTTTTTTATGGAAATCATTAATACTTTATTTTTAAAATATTCTTTTAACTTTCAAAATTTTAGATAATACTCCTAAACTTTAAAAGAAAGAGAATTAACAACCTTTATGGATAGTACATGGATTAAATCATTAATATCTCGCTTTAAAGATATCCTTGAGCTTTCAAAAGTTGCATTAATACTCATAACCTTCCAAAAAAAAAGTTTAAAAGTGTTTCTACCCCAAGTATAGTGATCAATTTAACAAAAGTTATCTTGAGTTTAAAAAAAAATCAATTTTAAAATAATTTATATATATCATTTTTTTGTTTGGTATAGGTACTTTTATTTTTCTTTCATTTGTTTAATTTATTCACCAATTTTTTGAGCTGCCAAATATAAATCGAAACTTCAAGCTGAAGCATAAAATCCCACAAAATCAAAACCAAAATCTCTCCTTAAAATTCACCAAAATGATAAACACTAAAATACAAAAAAGAAGAATGCATTTGGCTGTTAATAAACACTAAACTATTAGTAGCATACAACATGTTGAAACACGCAAGTCCTAAAGTTTCTTTGAGGTCGGTTGGAAAGAAATCCTTACTAGAATACATGATAAGAGTTTTTATGGTTGAATCTAAAAGTAGAATCACGCAACTTAAGAGTAAGGATGGAAAACATTACTTCAAGCCATGGGACAACTAACTTGGAGGTTCAAATAGGATAGATGGTAATTACTGCCTTGAATCCTTTGTAGAAAGGGAAGTTTTCTAGTGATACTCAAGTAACCTAATACACGCAAGCACACACGTCAAATTAGAGTATAGTTTAAAATGACCAAGGCCAAGTATTGTCTCCTAAGAATCGATTTATTAATTATTTTAGCTACCTAGAGATCATTCCAATTTTATTTAAGGATTCAACTTGTGATGAAAACTTAAACTAATCTAATCCTAAGAGAAGCCAATACATGGTGGCGAAAAGGGCAAAGACTAGATAGAAACACATCCTAGGGTAATAACTTCGTTAATGGATTAACTTAATCAATTGCTTGGCTCTTTGATTAATTGTATGCTAACCATAGACCTATAAGTCTAATATTTAGGTATCCTCCTTCGAACTCAACCCTTTCTAACACCTAATCATCAATTCAATTGTTATAATTAACTAATTAACTGTAACGATAAGACCATCCATTATTGATCTCTATTAAACTCACGCTATCATTTTCATGCATATTTGTGTAATAGTCTTGCACTATAGATCTAACCTAACGTCATTTCTCTCGAGCAAGACATTAAGTAAATTAAACATCATTGAAACATTGGTCAAATATCTAAAAGCTTTAAGAACAAACATGTTAGAATAATCAATGCATAAATCAAACCAAGAAAGCAATTGAATCAGTTTGTAACGATTCATGACTAGATCGTAACCCTAAGAACTACAAATTCAGCAATTCATGACTACAGTACAGACATATATCATCCACATTGTATCCAAATACAGAGAAATCAAAGACTAAAAAGAGAAAGAAAAGTAAGTCTAACTCTTGATTGTCATCTCAAGCTTAGGATCGCCTTCCAACGATCTCCTCAATCATCTAACTCTTTGAAAGCTCCAAGTCATCACCTCTAACCAAAAATCCACTTACATTCATCCCTCTTCAAATGGCATAGTGACAATACATTTATACTGGAAAAAATGGGGTAGCATTGGATGGCATCCGGTGTGGGCCTTAGCGCCCTGCAATATCGCGACGCTGAGGTATAGCGATGTTGCATGTTGTGTAATCTTCATAGCAACACAATACTAGAGTATAGTGTCGCGATGCTCTCACATTATATGCTCTCAAATTTTAAGCGTCCGTCAACACTGTTTTGACTATTGAAATGCTTCCACCATACCCTTTTCACCTCTTTTTCTCTCTCTGTAGGTCAAATAGCAAAAATTAAGTTTTTAGGCCCTCTTTTCTTCATAGTTCATCAAAATTCTTCAATTTCTACCAAATTGTTCATTTCCTACAAAATTAACATAAGAATGCATCAACAAACACATCTAACGAACCAAACCAACTAAATTATAAACCCGAAAAAGTATTTCTTGAGTGCTTTTCACAAACTAATGGAGCAATGCGAGGCCATTACCCCAAGGAGTGGAAAGGAAATTACAACACCTGTGAGGCAAGCAACTGATGATGAGGATCAAGCTGCTCATGCTGAGGGAGTATATATAAGGAAAATGAAGTATTAACTGAACTTAAGGCTGAGAAACCTCCTAGCTCTTCTCTTGCTTCTCTCTCGCTCATATACCTTACCCTCAACATTTCAAGAAAAAGAATTTGGACGCAGAGTTTACCACATTTTTTAGACATGTTTAAGAAACTTCACATTTATATTTCTTTTGTGGATGCTCTAGATCAGTAGATCTCAAGTTATGCAAAATTTAGGAAGGATATTTTGGCCAACAAAAGAAAGTTTGGAACTTATGAAACTGTCCACGTGGCAGAAGAATGCAACATTGATGATGAAAAGAACTCTACCACTAAAATTAAAAGATCAAGGGAGTGTTACTATTTCTTGCACTATTGATATAGTTCCTATTTCTATAAGCCATATTGACCCATATTGTGTGGTCTACGAACTTCTATTAATTTATTTGATGCTTATTCAATCTATGAAAAGCTAGGACTTGGGGCAGTACACCCTACTACTGTATCTCTATCATTAGTAGATTAGTTTATAAAATCCCAAAAGGCAACCAAAAATTGCTTTTACCATTTGAAGTGATAGATATCATACAAAGAAACATGATGCTACATAACCTGGAGAAAGATCAGAAGGGAAGATTTCCCCAGCTTTTGGCCTCAGGGAGGACATGATGAAGTTCCAACACATGAGTAACAAATGCAACCCTACCAAAATCAATAAGTAAAGAAGGCAGAAAATGTAAAGTAGAAGAGAATCGATACACAGATTTACGTAGTTCACTAATAGCATATATATTAGCTACGTTCACAGGGCAAATGAAGAACTATTTTATTAGAGAGAATGTTACATAACACAAAATAATAATTAATGGTGTTTCTAGGGTTAGAGAGTTGATTAGATTTGTCTACTGTGATATTCATCTATGTTGTGGAAGAGAATCAGGGATTAGAGTGTATGAGACTGCCAAACAAATGCTGCAATGCACATTGTTACTGCCAAGAAGTATCAATCAGAACATGGAGAAATTAATTCGATACCTTTGCATTTGTGGCCTATGGGAAAAGAACGAAATTTGGGTGTCAACACACCGATTCTCTTGAGTATCAGCCGCGTTGAAGAAATGCTGTTTAAACTAGAGACGCCATTGCTTTTGCCTGAAGCATAAACAGTGGGAGCATTTATATATATTTTCAAGTCGGTATGTGACAAAGTAAGCTAGTTTTGACATGCAACAAGAAATTAGAATGCATGTAAACGTATAGATTCAACTTTTCCATTTGCAGGTTTGGCTTTTGAAAATGTTGAAACGTGAGCTTGGTGTGGGTTGTGTTTTTAGTGAGTAGAGATCAGTGCTACAAGAAAAAATTTCTACTCTTTACTGTTGGTGTATAACTTATTTTTTTTGTTCTTTTAAATGTTTAGTTTCTATATGATTTTTGTTTTTTAGTTTTTAAAACTTAACCTACAAACACCTTTTATTGACTCTAAATTTCTTCGTTTGTTATCTACTTTTTACCCATGTTCCTTTGAAAACTAAAAAAAATAATTTTTACAAACTTGTTTTTGTTTTTGAAATTAGGTTAAGAATTCAACTCTTATACCTAAGAAAAACCCAAATCATTCTAAAAAAATATGAGAAATATAGGTTAATTTTCAAAAATTACAAACGAATTTATTACTAAACTATTACTAGACTGGAGCTTAGTAATTCAATATTTTATGGGTAAAAGCTCGTGAAATTGATCCGTCAATCATTTGTAGCCTTTAAAATAGAAAGAATGTATGAGAGGTGCATGTAGTTTGTTGAAGCATTTTCAATGATCTAGTATGTAGAGAGAATTCAAACTATGCATCCATATAGTTTTTTTAAGTACAAGAGTTGAATTCTTAGTAAATTTCTAAAAGAAAACAAAAATTTTTAAATTATTTTTTAGTTTTCAAAATTTGGTTTGATCTTTTTAAAACAATGATAAAAAGTAGATAACAAATCAAGAAATAGGAGTTTTTGTAGACTTCATTCTCAAAATCAAAATAACCAAAAAGTAAATGAATAAGAGACAATGCTGAATAATTGGGTTTGTGATTTTGTCACACATGTGAAAGATGTATTCTTACGAGAATGTTTATACTTGAATACATTATCAAAACTAGTTTTAGAAATTTTTCTTCTCTCAAATCGTGGAATATATCTGTCGAAGATAAGTTTGAATTGTCCACTAAATGGGAGAAGACTATAGGTTTCAACGACCTTCAAACAGCCACATCTTGAAGATAAGAAACATGGTCAAATGTTTATCAAGAAATGTCCACGATTTAGCTAGCCAGTACAAGGTGTCCGGGATGGCTTCCCACCCCACGAAATTTTCTACCGGGATTGGGGCGGATATTTTTTAGGAATAATTTGCAGGAATTGGGTTTCTCATTTGATTTTAATCAATTAACTTAAAAACAATAATTTGAACAGATTTTAATTGAATAGTTAAATTTATTATTAAATTTTTAATACGATTAGTTACGCAGGAATAATTTGGATTTAAAGAGAAATTATTCAACAAAAATTTAGAAGAAAGAAATAATTTCAACAAATTATTCATAAATATAATCTAAATTTGGGGGCTACTCAAATATATTCAATATCTTAACCATTAAACAATAAAACTTGAAACATAGATATAAATATTTATTAATAACAATAACAAAACATTAAATTATTATAATAATTAAATAAAAGAGATTAATGGGGTAGGGAACTGGCAAAGTGGGGACGGGGAACAGGGAACATCTCTATCCCTATTTAACTCAAGGGGATTTTTTCCTTCCCACTCCCTCCCCTATTCCCCGCCTAAACGGGAAATCTCAACCGCTACAGGACCTCGTCTCCGTGGGAAAGATGAACATCTCTGATCGTCAATGAGTAATAATGTGGTAAGTACTTCAAGTATCATTTCCCAAAAGACTATTTATATAATTCAGATTTTAGAATAAAACATTTTAAGTTGAAACCAAAGGTAATCAATGAAAACGAGTAGAGGTAGGTTTTTCTTTCTCCTTTAAACCAAAGGTACCAACCTAAGTAGAGGTTGGTTGATGCAATCAAAATGTAAAAATGGATGATAAGACAAAATTAGCTGGTCAAATTATAGCCCTAAAGATAAACTACCCAATGATTACAATTATGTTGCATGCTTCTTCACTTTTCGTTATGAACTCGGGTTCTTGTATTCAGCCACGACTTTAAGGAACTTTTAGAAGCCTACTATATGATTTAGTTTTCTCAACCTTAACACTCAAATAACATGTTAACTCAAGTGACCAATTTAAGCTAACATAATAAACTATTAAACCAACAAAGGAAATAGCATAAGTGAATAGGTGCAATGCATCGTAATCGCAATTCTATAAAGTTAGTTCATTCTTCTAAAGCATCCACTAGACTGAATGTATTAGACCTTTGAACCTATTTTTGATGTTTTTTTCATGCTTAATTCATCTAAATTAAACAAGAATATGAAAGATACACATTTTTACTCATGTTGTGCTAAGCAAAGTGAACCTAATTAACTTAGTGTAAAATAATAATTTATGTAGTGGCCATTTCCTTGTTTTCTCCTTTTCTCATTTATATCGGAGCTAGTTTATTTTTTAGTTTCTTTTGTATCTTCCTTTATTTTGCAACTATGTTGACTTTTATATTTATTTTAATTATGAAGTTTATTTCCATATTAATTTCAATCCCGAAGCTACTTTCTTTTGGAATTCGATTATGTGGATGAACTTTGATAAACATTTTGTTGAAGACTCTCGATTATATATATAGTCTTTGAAATTCTTCATTGACTTGTTTTAAAAGGGGATACTTTGACTTTGAGCTAATTTCTCTTTAAGAAACTAGGTAGCATATGCCATATTATGTAGTCTAGAGCATGAATCATACAAATATTACATAGTTGACTATTTGATATACATATGTTACCTTAGCATGAAAGAAAAATAAAGACACTAGTACAAAAATTGACCTTTAATGTCGGTCAAAATCTGACATTCTATAGGTACGATGACAGATGGATAGTTGACATAAAAAAATTTGCTATTGTATAGGTGTTAACGATGAACACCTCTAATGTCACCTTTACTTCCTTTTTTCCTTGTACATCTAATAAATTTAAATTAAGCAAGAAACAAAATCCTAGAAGTAAGAATGAGTTCTAGAGTTAAAAACTTCACAAGAGCGAGAAGACTAAAGAAAAGCAAAAACAAAAACTGGGGATTAAAATTGAAGAAAACTAAGACAATCATGGTCTAGTTTTGCAATTGGTTTCTCTCGATTTTGCAATTCTCAAAAAAAAGAAATGAGAAAGTGCAAAAGGATAAAAACAAAAAATACCACAATGACAGTGAAGAAAATAAAAGTGATGATAGACGTAGGACGAAGAGAACCAAATGTGCATAACAAAAGACCCACAGTGAAGAGAACCCAAGACAGAAAAAATGTATATTCAATGACAGTCATTGAACATGGTTTTTTTTTTTTTTTTTTTTTTTAATTCACATTGAAGATCTAAATTGAATACCCAATTTGTTGTAGTGAGATTTGAAGCATAAAATGAATTGACAAAAAAACGATGAAAAATATTAACAAATTTAAAGAAAGATATCGATCATTTCAAGGAAAAAAGGTAAAAAAAAAAAAAACAAAAGTAGAAAGCAAACAAATCACTTGAGAAAACAAAGCGTTATAGAAGCAAATAAATGGGTGGAAACACAACTTGCTCCTCTGTTAAGACTAAGAATAGTGACGTGTCTTCATACAAAAAATAATATAAAATAGCATCATAAATATTTTTTTAAATGCAGAAATTGTAAGGTTTAAAAATACAAGAAAAATGCTGCATAAAATTCATAAAATTGAGTCAAGTTAAAAGTTGATTTTTTTAATTAAAAAAATTGACGTGTAAAATAAGTTGTTGGCTAAATTATATAAAATACCCTTCAAATTTATACTTTGTGTCAAAATCAAAATCAAAAATACATTTACTGTTAAAAAAAAATCAAAAATACATTTACTGTTAGTTTTATATGGAAACTGTTGGTATTATTAAGGGTATTTTTTAAACTTTTAAAATTTCAAGCATATTTTTTAAACAAAACATTAACAGTTTTCATCCAAAAGTAGAGGTAAGGGTATTTTTGAACTTGTTCGGATAGTTTAAGGGTATTTTTGAAAGTTTAAGAGTATTTTTGACCCAACATGCAAAATTCAAGAATATTTTGTTTAATTTAACCTATAATTATTGAAATATGTTATATGACGTAACTTATAAAGAATTATAAGCCAATATCAAAATAATAATGCAATGCACAAAGAGGATATATTTATTGTAAATATTTACCATGGTTTAATTTTATTATTCTATATATATCACCAAACTAAAAATGAAGAAGACAACTAAACTAGAAGTGGCAAATAATTGTCTTTAAAAAAGTGGTTAACACCAATACAACGTTATATTGAGACAGCTAGCCATGACACTATGCTCACAAATGAAGCATTATACAACCTTAAGAAACCTAAGATTCTACCAACATATTAATTAATTAAATCAAATATGGGATGGGGAATAATATGGAATTGTTGTATATTTGGTAATAACATGTGGCGGCTTTTTTTTTATTATTATTATTATTTTGGTTGAGAAATAATTATATTAAGGAAAGCAAATCAATAATTTTTGTTTTATTATTTTTTTTTTAGAAATAAACCATTGATTCAATTGTTATTCTTAGCCATATAAGGATTTGCCTCCCCATATTTGACCTTGTATTAATCATTGTTGCTATAAGTGGGGAGGGAGATTACAAAAATTTTCAATTTTGTTCCCCTCCTTTGCAGGCTGGATTTCTTTATTTTTCAATAATAATAGTAATTTATTGGGTGCTTTGACAAGTATGGACAAAAACAAGTTAGTTTTATTAGTTTTTGTATTGTTCATATCTACTAGGCCTTATTTTAATCTTAATGAATAAATGGTGTTTATGTACACACTTTGTTGAAAAACAAATACTGTCACATGATTCATTGATATTCTATCTATATGACATAAAATATATAATTTTAATTAAGTGGTTAAAAGTTTAAATTTTTATGATGGTAAATCTTAATAATTAAAAATTGTTATATTTTTTACTGAACACTCTAAGTAAGTTAATTTTTTTTCGTTTTCTATCCAAATCATATTATTATGGTAATTTTGGATCGATGGAGTATAATTGAAAGTGGACATTACGAAACTAAAAGTCATAAAGAATCCAAGCCAAAACTACACTCAAGGATCCCAATGGGCCTGAGGAAGAGAGAAATTTCGGCCAATGGCATAAACAACCCGTGCCTGTTTAGGCTAGGGGACGATACGACTTGTTTGTTGCACACCACATGTTAAAAGTATGCTCTTGGCTTGAGTGATGACTCAAGGAAATCTTAAGTCAAACCTCCTATATAAATACATCCTTATGACTCCATGGAAAGTAAGTTCTTTCTCACTCTCAAACATATAGCTTGTTGCAATTTCTCACACTCTACATCTTGGTAAGCATGTCTTCTTCTTTTGCATGTCATCATCTCCCCCAATATCTACAAATTCATTGTTGAATAAGGCATGTTTTCAAGTGCATTACCCTACTCAATTTTTTCTATTAATTGTTGGCATCATCTATTGGGAGGAGAAAATATTCTGCTAAGACGTGCATATAATCAATTCACCAATGATGAGTAGAGGAATGACTAACATAAACTAAGATGTAGAAGAACTCCAACTAGGATCACCATTAAAAAATAACACATAAAACTATGTCTCCTCGACCTCAACCATAAGAGGGTCAACCCAAAGAAGTGTTTGAAGCCTTTGAGAAGGGAATGGAGCTATATAGATCCCCATGACCCAAAGCATTGGGAATAAACAAGAAAATATTGGGAATAAACTATTAGTTTAATAAAGCTTGATAAGGTTCCTTAAAGTCAATATAGACATATCCGCTTGGTCCCATGAAGATATGTTAAGAATAATCCTAGCATAATAGTACATTACTTGAATGTTGACAAAGATTTCAAGCTTGGGAAGCAAAAGTGACGAACATTCAACAAGCAGAACGGGATTAGCGTTGGCCAAGTTGATGAGTTGTTAGAGCCGGCCAAGTTGATGAGTTGCTCAAAGCCAAATTTGTTAGTGAATTCCATTACTCCTAATTATTATCTAATGTAGTGTTGAGAAAGAAGACTAATGGAAAATGGAAAATGTGCATAACTTCATTAATCTTCATAAGGCTTGCCCTAAAAACAGTTTCCTATTATATATTATATTATTATTATTACTATTATATATTCTTTCTTTTTTAAAATCCAACTTCAACCTTTATTTAAATCTCATTTTCTCTCCTCTTTCCCTACAGTTTCTCATCTCCCAATTTTATTTTATTGAAAGTTTCTCTCTAATTCCCCATTATTGATCACTTTTCAAAAGCTTCAATTTTTATAAATTTTCTTTTGTGAGAGAAAGTTACAATCAACATAAATAATAATAATTTTGAGTGTTTAAACTTTTCTACATCAACACTTTAAAATTGTATTACTATGATTATTAGTGCTTAGACCTTGATGTTTTTTAATTTAGAAAAAATAATTTATTAGTGTAAAAGCCTACCTTGCAAGCTGACATAAACATGATATAAACTAAGATTACCGACTCTAAATTATTTGTAGTACTAATCAAAATTTAATCATTATTGTTTCATATGTGTAGCTTTTATGGATGTCATTGTTGCTATTTGTTTTAAAATTGTTGCGTCATCTAAAGAAGTCAAAAAAAAAAAAAAAAAAAAAAAAGGGAAATTTTTGTTTGTCTTTTTGTTATATTTTTTTTGTTATATAATTCGTTATAATTGTATTTGTATGTATAACTATAGTTTTATTCCTTTGGATAAGTGCCAATGGCAATGGGCTGACCAAATAAGAAATAATGACATGATTGAAACCGAATAGGTACTGTTTGTTTTTTCTTTTATCGTTCTACTTGGGCTACAATCAACCATGTCACCTCTGACTTTCTCTTTCAATAAAAATTACATATTTTATTGTTTTTAGAAAAATCATATATTTTAATAGAAAAATATTTTAAATATAAAACTGTTAAAAATAGTTACAAATAATAGCAAAATATCATAGTCCATCTGCAATAAAATGCGACTAATTGTGAACAGTGAAATTTTGCTCTATTTATAAATATTTTGGTTTATTTTTTCTCTATATTTGAAAACAATTTTTTTAATAGTTTTAAATGGCAAAAACAATCCGAAATAAATATCTATAAAAGTTTATAAATAGCAAATTTTAGATTTAACTTTTCAACAAATTTGCTCCCTTCCTAATCATTTAAATAAATATATTTTATTTTAATATATTTTGTCAAATTTATTTTCAAAATTTAATTGATTCAATTTTTTTATGACAATTATTTTTCTTAAACCTTTATCAAATAATCTAGATTAAATAAAATTATCAATATGATAATAATTTAAATAATAAGTTATTTGGTTCGTATAACTAAATTGAACTAATTTAGTATTAATTGATCAAACACATTAACTATTTTTTTTAATTTAAAATTAAAATTTTTCAAACATTTTCTAGAAATATAATTGTCAACAATCCCAAACAGTAACTTGGTTGAACTATTGTTACTAAATCAATTTACTAAATTTGTCCTACGATATTATTATCGAATTTAATATTAAATTCTCAAAAAATATTGAAATTAAATACTAATATATATAACAGTATGCTAATAAATCAACTAATAAATTACCTAAAATTCAACCCTTTAAAACGCATACGGTAAAGAATGCACAAAATTTCCACAAAGGATGAGAAAACTCAACTGTTATCTTTTAATTAAATTCATATTTCAATGTGAATATTTACTTTAAAAAGTTTCAATTTCAAGAAATTAAAATTAAAATTAAAACTTTATTTATCCAACAAAATTTACACATACACCCATGTTTCTCAAGTCCCATTTTCTTTTATCTCTTTATTCAACATAATATCAGTAAAATGAAAGTAAATAAATAATAACAATAATCATAATTTTAAATTTCTTTAGATTGCATAGAAACTAACTATGCTGCCCTGGTATGTATAAATGTAACAAATGCTTAACATCTGAAAATAAATTTATGTTTAAAAAATACCAAAAATAAGAAATTGGTGTTGATAAACATTGAAATAAATATTTAATATAATAACAAAATAGAATTTTGATTTATTAATTTACAAAAAATTCAATTATCGAAACACACAAGTTAAAGAAAAAAACGCGACTATTATCTTGTATGCAAATTCGAGTTTATAATTTTACAATTTATTTGTAGTTTTGAATACAGGTTAATTGATTGAATACTTATTATAACATTATTTTGAATATTGCACTCCATAATATTAACAAAAAATGTTTAATATTCTTTGAAATAAAAACTCTGGAACTCAATTCGAAACACACAATTTTAGTCTTCGAAATTGTTAGAGTATGTATATTTGATTTCTAAATTTCTTTTGGAAAAAAAAAACTAGTCCAAATTTTTAAGAATAAATTTAAAAGATCTTCAAGTATATGTTTTTATTATTTTAAATTGTTAAAACTCAGAAATTAAAAAAATATATATATTTTGAAAAGTTAAAAACTAAATGGGCATGAAAATAAAGTTTGAAATTTTTGAGAGACTGAACATATTTTTTCTAAAACTCGACTTAAAAAGTAATTTTATTATCTATTTATTTATCCAACTTGACATGCTTGCAAGAAATTTGATTAATTCAACTGATGTTTATTGTACGTTTTGAAAAATAATAATAATAATAATAACAAATTAATTTAAATCTAATATTAAATTTGCCTTATTGATTAAGGGAAAAAAATCCCGAATTTCGTTTATTCAATAAACTTGACAGACAAGCAAGTTTTTTGAGTCTCATAAGGAGATTGGATGTAACTTAAATGCATTTTTTAAGGTTACATCATAATCAATATTACTTTTAATAACAACATTTTTAAAAATTTGAAAATATAACTAAATTTATTAGTGATAATCATAAATTTCTACTGTGGTTTATTACTGTGGAATATTGAATCTAAACTTTGTTATATCTATAACTTTTTTTAATTATATTATATATATGTTAATACTTTGTGCCTAATTATTATATTTATCATTACTCATTTTTTAAATAGTCAAGGGATATAACTCAACTCACATAAACTTATACTCTTGATCTCAATTTTTTATCCCACATTACAAATTTTTTTTAAAAAAAATAAATAGATAATAAGAAGAATAAAATTGGTAGAAGATTGCATAAAAAAGTTGTAAAGAAAATTAATTGTTTTAACAAAAAAAAAAATTATGAAGTTTCTTTTTGTATTCTCTGTATTTGGTGAATCTAGAAAATTAAAAAATATACACAAAAAGAACAATAAGGTAAAAAATCTACAACGAAACAATGAATCATAATCACTGCCAAGCCATTCTGTACCCGTCCGCTGTCTGAAACCCGAACCATCTCTGCGTCAGCAATTTCAACCGATCATCTCTAACCTCACAGAACTTCCTCGGCCACTCCGGCGGTTCCACGGCGGCATTTCCCAGCCCCGGCGCCCTGTCCTTCGACGTGGGATTGGCCGAATCCTTCCAATCCACCACGTACGCCGACACGCGCCGCCGGAACTTCATCCGAAACTCCGGCCACGCCTGGTACTTGTAGTGATTCACCACCGCCTCTTCCGACCTCATCTGTCTCGACCGAAACTCCTTTCTCAATTTAAAATGGTGAATCACATTCAACAACGATCGATCCACAGCCTCCAATAGCACAATTGATTTATGCCTCTCCTCTAATTTTCTCCTGCAATTATAGCCCTGTGTTACTCCCTCCGCCGGATGCGAGATACGATCCGACGGCCCGTAGTCGTTACACATGATCGTAATCATTCCGATTCCGTTTTCCTCCGCCGGAAGCAGAGATTTCACCATGTTTTTCGACGGTTTCAATGAATTTAACCACGACGGAGAGAAGACGAATTCATCGATGTCGACGAACATCATCCATTTGCACGATTTCTTCGAATACTCAACGCTGTGAGAAAATCCAGCCTCCTGCGTCTTAGGCCAAATCCAGAACACGATCTCGATATTGTATCCTTCAAGTTTCAATTCCTTCACGACGGCGGAAATTTCATCGTCGCTACCGTTGTCGTACAGAATGAACTTCTCGACGCCGATTCTCGAGTAGTACATCACCCACTCCTTCAAGAACTTTCCGACGTTATACACCATCGTACAAGCACAAATCATCGATTGAGCCTCCACAGAACCGCCGCCGCTGCGGCGCGGCGAGTAATAAGCGACGGACGGCACGAGGATGTTTTTCCCTTTCGCGTCGAGAATTTCGAGAGTGACTTTGAACTTATCGTGATCTTCTCTGGTCGTTAAATTCGGATGACGGCATCGGAAAACCTCCTGCACAGAGCTGGTAACGGCAGTTCTAACGGCGTCATCCCCATCGCCAAACACGCAGTTCAAATCAGTCGGGGGCCGGTTATTCCCTTGACGATGGTTCACGCCTTTGACGAAAAGAACGACGTCATCCTCTGTTGCGAAAGCTTCATAAGCGAAAAAAGTCCACCTCATCAATTCCGGCGCCGGAGAGGAAGACAAAGAAGACGAGAACTCCTTGGCCGGCGACTTGGTAAGGAATGGTTGAAAAAACGGCCGGAGACGACGGACGGACTCCGGCATAAGGCACTTAAATGTAAGCCGACCGGTGGAATTCAAAATCCCAGAGAAATTAGCCGAGGAAGTAGCATTGTTCTGGAACAAACAGAGAAAGTCCCGGAGAGAATCCGGAGAAGAGAGCGGCGTGTCGATTGAAGAAATCAGAAGAACCTCCCAATCGGGAAGAAGAACCGAAACCGTCGGAATAGGATCGAGAATCGAGGAGACGTGGCGAGTCCGGTGAGTGAGTTGGTGAGGGAAGTTGAAATTAGTTTCATGGAGAGCGTAATGAGCTACGGAATTAGCAGAGCGAGAAGGGAGAAGGTTATATGAAGAAGGAAAAGGGAGATCGGCGCCGGAGAAGAAGGCTTTACGGGAGAATTGAAAGGCAAAGAGGAGAAAGACGGCGACGGAGAAGAGGAGGCCGGTGGAACGCGGCTTCCGCCGCATGGTTTTCAGAGGAGGATTGGGAGAGGAGTGGGCGGTGATGGGGGTTGCGTCACAGGCGGCGGGGGACGGGTGGAGTGTGAGGGGGGGTTTTATATATATACGAGGGAGGTGAAAACGTGGGACGTTGTGATTGGCGGTCGTGTTTGCCTGCTGGGTTTCCTAATATTGACTCGCTCACCCACATGGTAATTAAAATCAGGGGATTAACAGAGAATTAATGTAGGGATTTGAGAGAAGTAAATGCTTATAAAAATTACCCGAATGTTTGCACTAATCACTAATCACACATTGTTTTTCCTATTTTGATTTCTATTCTTAAATTTATAATTTGTTTTCTAACGAAATTTTAGTTACATTTTAGTTTATTTATTTTAAGAAAATTGTTTGATATAAACCTAACACACATGCAACTTTTTAATTTGTTTATTTTCATTTTTTAATTAATATAATGGATGTCTATCTTAAAATCTTAATTAATAGACACATATTTGAAGCTTCTAGCTGCCTTTAGTATTATAATTTTTTTTTTTTTTTTTTTGGGGGATGATTAGATTATCAAATGGGTTTAGGTTAAAGGCTAAATAAAATAGTTTAAAGACGAAAATGTAATATAATTGAAACATTATCTATGAATTATTTATTTTCTAAATATTTGACTATTTTGTTAATGATAAGAATAATGAATAAATGGAGTTTTGAACCCTACCATATTCCTTAAATAGAGTTTTATAAGAAAAATGTTAACTTACAAGTTTGGTTTAACTCCTTGCATTGAATATTCTCTCTAGTGTTAAAAATGTTCAAATAGATATTAAGATACCATATTACCATTATTATTTTATTTATTTTTTTTTTAAAACAAAATTTATTTCCTCTCATGTTTCACATCTTCTTAAATAAAATAGTTGATTTTTCAATCAAATTCCATTAAAAAAAATAAACATTCAAATGACTTTTTTTTTCAAAACTTTGTTTGGGTTTTTATAACATCGGCAAAACTAGATAACAAAACAATAAATTTAAAGATGGCAAGAGTATTTACCAGCTTAATTTTTAAAAAACTAAAAAAAATTAGTTGGTTGTCAAATGGAGCCTCAAACTTTCAATTTTATGTCTAATAAGTTTCCATATGAACTTCTTCATTGTTGTAGTGTTTATGTAAACTTTTGATTGTATTAATAGTCCATACAAAAATCGACTTTAAGTATGTTTAGACACTTGGTGATATAAGTATTAAATCTAAGAGAGTCAATAATGGCAAGGCTTATTAAACAACTAACATTGAAAATCGAATAAGTTATTAAAAACTTTAGAGACTAAATAAACATATTTATCTTAATTCAAATATAATTTTAATGCAAACTCATTCAAATATTTTAAACTAGAGGAAATATTAAGGTAGGAATGAAGTTTGAGCAAGGTTAATAAATTTGGGAAGTAGAAAACAAATGGAGTAAATAGAAAGGGTGGGAATTAAATTAAAATGAAGAAATTTAATTAAGGAATAAAATAAGAAAATGTGGGTATAGACCATAGAGAAAGGAAAAATTGGAATAACGTGTGCAATGGACAAAGTTGACTCGTAAAGTTCAAGGAGCAAGCAGGAAGTTACAAAGCGAATAATAACATTAGTTAGTCAGAAGACTCAACTGCCCCGTGTTTGGACGACGTGTCATTTTGACCCCACCCCGTGTTTTTAATTAAGTCCCTACGTAAAAATAACTTATTGAAATTTCTTTATATAATATTTTGCATAATTAATTCGTGTTTCCATCTTGATTAGTGATAGACTGTTATATTTTAAAATATTTTAATATATTCTGTTACATTTAAAAACAACTTCAGTTTTTAACTTTTATTTTAAGAAATATGTGAATTTTTAGTCAAATTGTAAAATTAAAAAAAAAATTATTAACTTTCAAATTTTACTTAATTTTTTAAAATATTAGTAGAAAGTGGATGACGAAAAAAAGACCTTTTAAAACCAAATAGTTATTAAAAAAGGTTTTATAATCTTATTTGATTTTTTAAAACGTCAATAGAAAATAGATAAAAATTAGAAATTTACTGAATAAAAATAGTATTTATAAGTTTATTTTTTTAAAAAATAGTTATGGTTTAGTGTGTGTATGTCTAATGTATGTATAATAAGGGGAGATTTGAGAATCTATGCGTGAAAATAATGTTTATAAGTTTGATTTTTAACTTTAAGAAATAATGAGATAGTTATCAAACAAGACTTAAATTATTGTTTTATTAGTATTTTTTAGAATAAGTAAAGGTTTGATAATTTAAATATTTTAAATTACTGATATTTTATTAATATATTTGAACAAGTAGTCATATCAATTAAAAAAATGATATAATTTTGAGATAATTTTGTTGATTGAGAAGTTGAATTTTATGTATTAAATAGAATCATCTAGACAACACATGTTATATCAACTTGTCTTAACAAAACTTCACAATAATTTTTTTAAGAAGAATTTAATTGGAAATTGTGAATATAGTAAGAATAAACTTGACCATTTTAAAAATGCTAAAAATCAAACTAAGAATTATCTACTAGAATAGGATTATATATATTTAAAAAAAAAAATTAAGAAATGTATATTAAAGATACTTTTATTAATAATTTGTGGAAATATATAAATGGAAGGAGGGTAAAAAAGGGCATTGCATAATGAATGGCGTGTCAAATATGCGAATTTAAAATATTACGATTTTGCATTAATCTTGTCGTCACGGTGGGGAAAGGATTCAAATGATAAGGTTGTTACTTATATTTTATTTTATTTTTAAGACAAGTTTGTAATGTCAATATCTATAGCTGTACAACATAGGAGGATAATAATGTCTTAAAATTCCAATTATAAAATACAATGTTTTAATATTTATTAGAAGTTTTAAATGAACATTATATTTAAAGTCAATTGGGATTCTTGTGTCTTATAAGTTTCTACTTAAATGTAAATAACTTTCAACTATGTATCTTAAAATTATAGGTGTGTGAGTTTTAAAAAGCCAAATAAGTTTGTGAATTTTTGAATTTGTGTTTAATACGATCCTTGACATATTCAAAACTTTTAAAAATTAACAAATCTCTATTAAACATAAACTAAATGTTGTCTCTAATAGGATATTAATTATTCAATTTAGCATCCAATAGATTCGTAAATTTTAAAATAGGTTAAATAAGTCAATGGCCAATTAGTAAAAAATTCAATCCTCTTACATCTATTAAACACAAAAATAATAATAATAAAAATAAAAATAAAAATTGAAAGTTTAGGACTTGTTTGATAACCATTTCATTTTTTATTATTAGTTTTTGAAATTTACGTTTCTCTCTTTTAAATTTCTTCTTTATATTTGGAAGAAACACTAGAAATTGTTGTCCAAAAACTTTAAAATGATTGATGTTTGTAAATCCGTTATCATTAATATATGGACAATAACTATTAGTGCTTTGTTTTTAAAATATCTTTTAATTTTCAAAAATTTGCATGGCTGACTTTCACCTTTTAAAAAGAAAAATGGTGTAGAGATGTTGTTTATGTTAGTATAGTTTTTTTTTTTTTTTTTTTTAAATTAAATAGTACTCTCATTATTTTGTCTGATGGTCTTAAAAATTATTATAAATAGAAAAAAATATCAAATTATTTGCAAATATAGAAAAATTTTAGTGTCTATCAAATATAGAAAAATTATTTCACTAACTATCGGATAGACAATGAAGTTTTTCTTTATTTGTAAGTAGTTTAGCTCATTTTACTATATTTGAAAACATAACCATTTTTACACTCGTGTTTTCAATAACCAAACACAACCAGTTAATGCATATATAAGATTCCACAAAGTCCAAGGTACCAAAATATCAAAATCTCCAATATGGAAACTCAACAAAACCAATCCAATTCTCCATGATTCAAGAATTATTCTTGAATCATGGAGAATTTTGTTGATTAATCACAACAAATTGACTAAGTTAGATTACAAAAAGAGATCAACAAAGTCTTTACCGCTACAAATATTGTATGCATGTTTCCTTGTTTTTTCCTTCTATTCATTTTCCTCAAAAGTATGACTCAAATTCTTGATGGGTCCCTTTTTTTTTATTAAACTTAAATGATGTTTTAACACACACTCAACTATTTATGTACAACAATGTTAAAACATTTAAGTCTTAAGGTAGATCCATTGATGGTTCCATTATCTCTTTTTTCTTCCTAGCTTATATACTTTAATTGAAAGGAATGGTTTTAGACCAGATCATAGAACAAAAGAAGGGGAGTAAGACAATATTGACAAAAAAAGGGAGGAAAAATAGATAAATGTTAGGTCATAGCTTGAAATAAAGGAGAGAGAAAATGGAAGAAGGAGGTGATGATATAAAGATATAAATGATTTTCATCTATATACTAACAGAAAGGCATATTTTAACTTTTTTTTTTTTCAATTTTGAAATGTTAAGAATACTAATGAAATTTTTGAAAGTTGATAAATATTTTTGAAACAAGGTACTTAATGGTCTTTCGATCTATATGCTAGTTTTAAAGGTATTTCTAAACCTTTTTCGAAGGTTTAAAACAAAACTTGGCTTAATTTTTTTAAAACTATTTTTAAAAAAGAATTCAAAACTCAATTTAATTTTTTAAAATACTCCTAAAAATATATATAACAAAATAAATAGATGAATAAGTATTGATTGAGGTACTGTTTATAAAGTTAGGCCTCATTCGTAGCAAAAACTTAAAAATTTGACTACAAATGGGGAGTTTAACATAAGACTAAAATCAAAGAAATTAAAATGTTAATAAATATTAAAAGTAAAATAATAAAATATTATTAAACAAGTTTTAATCTTAGAAACAATTTCATAAACCTTGAAGAAAATATTGGGAGGGAGTTGCAATTTAGTTGTTAATTTTACACTATTTGACCTAAAATTGAATAAAGTCCAAAATACAGAACCAAATTTTATTTTATTTTTTTAAAAAATGTTGGGTTCCGAGGATTTTACATAAAGTTGCATGGTTCCCAATAATAGCTTTATGTCCTCCTCAAGAAATCAAATTCTAATTATATATATATATATATAGCCTTGATTGCATTTGAGATTCAGCTCACATGATTAACTTCTTTTCTTTATGGACATCTCCATATTCTTCATATAGCTCTATTTACACACAACCTCTCTTAGTTTTATAAAAATAAAAAGAATATCCATTTTGTGATCAACATATATATACCTCAAACAATCCAACAATACTCAATATTTTCTTTTATGTCTCAGTTAAATTTATGAATTTTCTTTCTCACTCTCTCCTCCAATGTTATATATATGAAATGCAATCTAAATATCCCATGAATCTAACTCAAATAGTATTGAATTTATAAATTTGTTTGCACTTGGTTAGTTGAGAATATATGGATTAACTACTTGAACTATAGCTTCATTTACTATTCCATGAACTTAATCCATCAATGACAATCTAAAAAGTGGTTCCCATTTGATTACATTTGTGGTTATTTGTTTATGTTTTGTAATCGTAATGAAATGTGGGATTGTTACATAATTTGTAATCAACAAATGCAATCTGATTGAGTTTGAAAATTGTGTGGAACCCATTAGTTTATTTTAGATATTTTTTAACAATTTACCAATTTTTACCCTCACACGTCATCATTTATTGTTCCAATCGATTGAGTTTTTTTTTTCTTTTTTTTTTTGGTAACGATCATTCAAATAAAAACCATTTTATTATCTTTTCTTCTTCTATGGTTATCGTTCATATTGGTAAACGATAAACTTCTTTTAGAAAAATTAGTATGTAAAGGATCAAAGAAGTGACAAGGTTGAAATTGGTCCAAACCCCTACTATGACAACTCCTCGAATGCCAAAACTGAGATAGGAAATGGAGAGGTAATTGATTGGTATGTGAAAAAGGATGGAAAAAGTGACGCAGAAAGTGAGGGGGAGTGGAGGTAAATTTGAAGATGGTGGATAAAGGACGGTGAAGAGGTTAGGAATAGAGCAGAGGAGAAAGAGTTGGGCTTGGGAGGTCTTAAATTACTAATTTAAAAGCTCAAGCTGAAGGGTGATCGAAAACAGATTTAATATCATATCATCTAACGCTCCCCTCATTTGTGGACTTGCTCGACATGTGAAAATCAATGTTAATTAGGGAGTAAATGACATTGCAAGATTTAGAAGCAAATTTAATATTATATCATCTAGCAGAAGTTAATAGAGTAATTTGTTTGCAGAAGAGAAAAATGTTATTTACGTTCAACCAAATAAGTGAAATGGAAATTGAGGCAAAGGAGTGGAGAAGGATGGTCTTCTGCAAGGGGCTGGAGGGCCAAGGAGGGTGAACTTCTCGGCTCCCAAGGCTTGGCTGCAAATGGGCTCCATGCCAATGGTGAGGCCGAAGAGAATGGAGTTGTCCATGATGTTGGCGCAGCCGATGGGGAGGGAGTCGCCGGCAAGGGGGAGCTCACCGAGGCAGCCGAGGAAGAGCACGGGGATGAGCGGGTGGGAGTAACGATAAACCTATATATATTTTTTTAATTAGTATGTTAGGGCGTAAATTTTTTTAAACCTAAAGGGTAATTTAGTAATATTAGACTATGCTCATTCCATTATAAGTGCAACGTAAAGGACCTCAATCGTAATCTTATTACATTTTGCAAAATGCGTAAGTAACCGCAATCGAAAGTAATCTAAATACATTTACAATTGAAGCTCATACGATTGATTCATCAATAGAAAACTCATTATGATAACATCAATTTTGATTACAAATTAGTAAACGTGGCCTAAAGCAGTTATTATAACCACTTGGACTATAATTTAATAGGTCATGTTAACTACCACTTTTGCATAGTCCAATGTGTAAGGCCACCACATTAATATTTTCTTGTAGGTTCCAATCACATCATCTAGTTTGTAATGTGTTACGGATAATTTTTGACTAAAAGGTATAACTGACATATAACAAAGATCAAAGACCTCAAACAAGATAAAGAAAAATAAGGAGGTAAACTTTTCATAAATAGTTTTTTAGAATATTTTTGTTAAATTATGTTCAAAATATATAGAATAAATATTTTAGTTAAAATACTATTTTGAATTTCATACTAAACACGTATCTAAAAACATATAATACAACTTTGTTTTCATGATGATTGATAAACCGCGTGTAAAATCATTAAATCCCTTTTATTATTGGGACTTTCCAATTTTCAACGCTAAAGAACTTTTTTTTAAAAGTACGATAGGAGATAAGGAAATTCGAATCACATAACTTTTGGTTGTTAATACATACGTCATGTTAGAGTAAGGAAAATTAATTCTTTTATTTAGTTTTTAAAATTATTTAATACTATGATTATTATTTTTTTAATCATCAAATACTTTATGATATAAATTTGCATCATAACAACTGTTTGCTAATTCCTATTTGAAAAATCGCCAAACACACGACCTTACAATTTCTTTTCTACTTTATATTTTCAATTAAACAAATCAATTATTGTAAAAGTTGGCGTAGGAAATCAATCATAATTTCCGAGAGCCAATCATATTTCTCCACCCATCCCTTAATTTATTTTATTATATTTCTAATCAAAGTCTAGCTTCACATGATCATGGGAAATTTATGGAAACTCCTATTCTTTGAATTTTCGATGTTATTCGTTTTGTTCCATAATCTGTCACGTTTGATATTGAGATTATTAGAATCTTATCATAATCTTTTTCTTAGTAAAAATATATTTATAAGAAACAAATTCAAAATCGACCAAAAAAAACATGCGAGCATTACTTATTCCTAACAATTGATGATAATAATTGTTGAATTGAAATATCATGATTCATTTTTCTTTAAGATTAGTTTTTAGCACGTGTCATCCATGTGGTAGTTATATTTTATTTGATTAAATATTATAATTAATTATTTTTATAAAAAAATTTGACTGTGAATCAATTACCATGGTCATTTTATATTACTAGTCTTTCAATGGTATTTATTTTATTTTTTTTAAATAAAAGTAATTGAAAGTAAAATTTCGAAAGACAACAAAAATATTCAACCCATTTACTTTTAAAATAAAACCTTCTTTTTTAAAAACTCAAACTTACATCATCCTCTATATAAATAGTGTATTTTTTAACGCAACAAATGGTGACAGAAAAATTTGAACTTCTAAATATAATGAAGAAAATACAAATATTAGATTGGTTTAAGGTGAAACTTTAACTAATCAAATGATATAAAGTAACATGAATTGTTAAAATTAAGTAGGTAATCAAAATAAAAATTACTAATTTGAAGCTCTAAGGTTTGTCATTTTTGCAATGTGTTTTATTTATATTTTGTTATTAATATAAAAATACATTTTAGTTATTAACAACTGATTTACGATGATAATTAATTAACTATTTACATATAAAATTAAAATTTAATTCAAAGTTATTTTCTTCGAAAAGTTTAATTTAAACTCTCTTTAAGAGAGTCTCTTATACATAAATTGTATTTTTAAACTTTACAAAATACGTACAACGTAATAAGTTGATGATATACCTCTCATATTGTCGTTGAGATTGAAAGGACCTTTTTATAGTAATAGAAACAAAAAAGTGAGAATATATAAGTTGATGATGTGCCTTGTGGTTCTATTTAAGAAAAATGTGATTGAGTGAATTTTGATGGATTGTTCTTTAAGATGGAGAAAAGAACATGTGATTAATATTATTTATAGTTTCTATATGAAACTAAAGTTAGAAAGTGTTCCTCCCCACATAAAAAAATGGTTTTTTATCCTTCCTCCAAAGCATATTTAAGAGGAAGCAAATTAAAATTCGTAAAAATTTGTTACAGCTGGAATCCATAGATAGGAGAGCAATTGAAATCTAATTTTCTGGTTACGTCATAGTGTATTGCCACATTTTATAATCTATAGCGTTAAGAATGACCACGTCTATTGTAACCCTCACGCAATAGGCATCCATATCAATAAAAATTGCGATAGGGAGTTTTTGGATGCTTAATAGCTATTTTGGGTTTTTCTAGCATCTTCAAGGGCAATTAAGCCTTTTTAATTAATAACTAACCATATTTCTAATTGTGTAGGAAAATTGAATTTTTTCTCCATTATAGTCGCATTGCTTTCTAGACAAAGATTTTGTTGTAATCGTATTTTACCCTAGACTAAGTTAATCGAGATTTTAGTGACCAGTTCAAAGCTTACTGATTTTGAATTACTGAAATGTTAGTCCACTCTAAAACTGCATAGAGTTGTTTGGGGCATGAATCTCAACAACCACCCACCATTTTGAAACCTATGTAAAGCTCATACAGTTGTCATATTGGGAGAGCTAAGCCTTATTACAAAATCTATATTTAAAATCAAGGAGACTTCATCACTTCAAGAACGAGAGTTCCTCCGAGGGTTCCTAGGTTAATCCTCAGCTATGTGATTGGAGCACTGTAAGTGAGATTCACATTGAGAAAGGCTGAATCGAGTCAAGAGAGAACCAAAAAATGCAGAAATTGTCCCAAGGGGCACAAATTATGATTTTTTTCATATTTTTTAATTGTTCTCTTTTTATTTATTGTTGTTCTATGTTCTTATTTCATTTCACCTTGTATTCATGCATTATATTTCAACAAAGTTACCATTCTTTTTCATTTATGAGCTACATTTTTTGAGGGGGTTTGGTCTTGCAAATGTCCGAGAAAAGATAGAATGACTTGAGAAATTGTCTAGCATTGCACCTATATATATATATAGATTCATAAATCGCCTTCGTTTTTATTTTTAATGATTGTACGAACCAAATCAAACAATACACAAGGTAGATTGAACTAAAACATTTAAAAGATTAGAAATCAAAATGGAAAAAAAAAAAAAGTAGTTGAACACTATAGACTAAAACACATATTCATCATTTTTAATTAAGAAATAAGTTTAGTCCCTATATTATTATTGATGACTATTAGTCACCCACCTTTAACATGTAACAATTCAATTTTTACAATTAGAAACTTATCATTAATTGTATTCAAATATTTATTAATTTGACAATTTTCACTCCTACATCTTGTTTTTTTGGCACGTACCATATCTTCATTCACATCGTCTTCAAATCTTAGTTACAAAGGATTTTGTCAGATTTTAAAACGAAGGTCCTTTCAATTGAAGTAACATTCTCCATAATTGGAATTCTTCATGATTAGAACAAATGTATACTTCGTTCCAAGCATATCCAGAACATTTCATTCCAAACAAATATAGAATGTAGCGAATATTTCAAATCAAATATGGAATTAAGACCTCCTTCTATGTCAATTTTAGAACTAAGCTGGGCTCTCTAAGAAGCAACAATAAGGTAGGAAGGAGAAAAGTAGAGGGAGTAATAGTTATGTCAGCAAGCCCAATCACAACAAAATTAATATAAACTTCATATATTTTTTATTAGATCAACTAATGATTATCTGAACTTCAAAGACCTATTTAATTTAAAAGTATTTTCAGACTTTAGAAGCTAAAATGTTCTCTTAAAACTTAAATACGATGGAAACCACCCACAAACCTTATGATCAAAAATGTAAATTTTCAAATATGTTTATTTATTTATTTATTCTGCATGCATACCCATTGTGTTTTGCACTCATGAGATTTAAATGTGGTTGTTAGGTCAAATTCATGATATAATATGACTTATCATCCATAGGACAGGACTACGGTTTCGTGGGACGTAACATGGTGTGGTAAGGCAAGTGCTTAGCCACTGCGTGCAGGTGGGTGTGTGGGTGTTTGATTATTGTACCTATTGGAGATTTGTTTGTTGGCTCTCAATTGTTTTAAGGCAGCTTGTGGAGTTCTCGTTGTTGCCACAAATATATTCTTAACATCTGACTGTGACATTAAAAATTCTTGTAGAATATTTTCTTTCTCATCTGGATATTTTCTACTGATATATTCTGCCTGATATTTTTTCTTAATAGAAGCGATGCTTATTATTTCTGATTACGGTATTTTTTTTCCTTTCTTGGCATCAATTTATAAAAGGAGATTAATGGTTTTTTTAGGGTAGCCGCTTTTGTGTATCGTGCAGAGGAAATTTCTGTTCTAAGTGGTCAAGTTTTACAACAGTGTGCTTTGTTCTTTGCTCTCTTCTTTCAATTGTGCATCTTCATTATTTGTTGAGAGCAAAAACTTTGAAGATAGTTTTTGTCTTAGGGGAAGCCTAAGGCATCACTACAGAGAAGAGATTGTCGGTTTTAGGGGGAGCCTAAGACTTCATTCTCGATTAGAATTTCTTCATCTTAGGAGGACCTAAGAATCTAAGATCCATCAGTGAAGGGAGTTCATTGAACTGCAAGGAAGATAATCTAAGCTGAGAGAAGTCTCGCGCTCTATCGGATGTTGAAGTGTTTTTCACTAATATTCTCACACTTAGTGGTAACCTAAGTACTATTGAGAGGAAATCTCACATCCAGGGGGAGCTTAGGTGTTTAGCGAGTTAAACTCTACAAGAGTCACTATAGAAGTTGATACTTTACATATAAGTACATTGTTGTAAACGAACACTTCAATATTACTAGATTATCTTTTTAGCACCTTAGACCTAGGTGGTTATCGCCGAACTGGGTTACCAACTCTTATGTGCAACTACCTTTTTACTTGCTGTTAATTTGTTAGTTGTTAGAAATGCATGTTTCTGCTTTATGTTTAACAATCTCACATCCAGGGGGAGCCTAGGTGTTTAGCGAGTTAAACTCTACAAGAGTCACTGTAGAAGTTGATACTTTACAGATAAGTACATTGTTGTAAACGAACACTTCAATATTACTGGATTATCTTTTTAGCACCCTAGACTTAGGTGGTTATCGCCAAACTGGGTTACCAACTCTTACGTGCAACTAGCTTTTTACTTGCTGTTAATTTGTTAGTTGTTAGAAATGCATGTTTGTGCTTTATGTTTAACGTGGGTGACAAGTCATCTAATAACTTTTTCAGTACCTAACTTTGTGTTATTAATTAATGATATTTTCTTTATAGAAAAAAGGAAATAGAAAACCTTTTTGGTCTCTAGATTTTGAATCTAGTTTTTATTTGGTTCTTAACTTTCAAAATGTTACACATTTAGATCTTAAGTTTTGAGTTTGATTTCAATTTAGTCTCTAGGTTTTCAAATATTTCAATTTTATCCTTGAAATTTGAGTTTTATTTCAATTTGATCCCTTAAGTTTCAAGACTTACACTTTTAACCTCAAACTTTTATTAAATACTCATAATGCCTATTAATTAATTTAAATGAATTAAAAGAATTGTAATTAGTTAAGTTTCACAATTTTTCATCATTGTTAAATTTAAAATTTTACTTCATTATTATTTTAAGGGCAAATATCAATCTCCACCCTTAAAGTTTGGGGGTTGTATCAATTTAGACCCCAAACTAACAATTGTATCGATTTAAACCCTGAATTTTCATAAGTGTATTAATTTAAAACTCAAATTAATAATTGTATTAATTTAAACCCTGAACTTTAATAAGTGTAGCAATTTAAACCCTTCATTATGTTTTATTTGGATACACTTATGAAAGTTTAGGGTTTGAATTGATATACTGGTGAAAGTTTAAGGTTTAAATTGATACAATTATTAGTTTGAGTTTTAAATTGACACACTTATAAAAGTTTAGGGTTTAAATTGATACAATTATTAGTTTGAGGTTTAAATTGATACAACCCCTAAAGTTTAGGGTATAAATTGATATATGCTATTAAATTACACAAATAACTAGAAGTACGTCTTTAATGAAAAAATCTTGAAACCAAGTACTAAATTGAAGAAAACTCAAATCTCAAGAGTAAAATTGTAACATTTGTGAAACATAAGGACCGATCTAAAATCAAATTCAAAATTTAAAGACTAAATATGTAAGTTTTTGAAAACTACGGACCAAATGATAGACGTTTAGATTGATTTGAGAAAAAAATGCTTTTCAAAAAATCCCTTCCCAAGTCACCTCCTAACCTAGTAAAAGATGTGAGGACAACAAGCATCGACTCTTTCATGACACTTACTGTCTAACTTGTTTCCTTTATTAGACCTCCTAGTTAACCTTATAAGCAATATATAATTGGTAACATAACACTCATGGACAAACATATAAACCCCTAAAACTTATTTACAAATATTACATCCACACTTGTTTACATACAGACCATAATTACAAACACATAGACTTCCTAAAACTTGGTCTATATGTACATGATGGTCTTAAGTTCCAAATCACATAAGATAACTAAAGGACCAAAGGTTTTGCAGCAGAAGTAGACGAGGTTGGGTAGGCTAATCACCGTGAACTTGTTTGTTACCTGGAAAATAGAAAACAGGAGAAAACCATGAACAGGGTTGCCTAGTGAGTGATAGAGTATTTAGATAAACTTTAATAAATAGCTTTGACCATAGAAAACTCAATCATAAACATCAATCAGATGAAAAATCAGAAGCTTGGAAACCTTAAAACATATCATGCCCGAATATCATTTGACATAGAAAACTTGTACCCTTTTAAACCTTAATTAAGGTAGAGTAAGCTCGATACTCTCAACGTTGAAAACAATTCTTAGCTTATATAGAGTAATCTCAATACAATCATCGTCACCACTCTCCTATGTGCACATGGAAATGCTCCCATAGATAACTTTAGTAAACATTGAACTTTAAGCTAAATAGACATGCTTATCAAAGCTTATAAATCACATATAAAACATGCTTAACATACCTTGTAAATCATATATAAAATGTGTTTAAGGTGGTACATTTATTTAAGAAAACATTTAATAAAACATCAAAGCACTTATTCTTAAAACGTTGTCACTCACTCCTTCCCATATGTTTAGTTTCGACAGTGAAAGCTAGAAGGATGTTGAGTAAGGGTTGTGAAGCTTTCTTAGCACATGTTGTTGAAGTTAAACCAACCAAGTTGAAGCTTGAAGATGTACCAGCTATGGTATGTGAATACCTCGACGTGTTTCCAGAGGAATTATCAGGATTACCTCATGATCAAAAGGTCTAGTTTACTATTGACTTGATACCAGGTACAACTCCTATATCATAAGTACCTTGTTGTATAACACCTACATAATTGAAGGAACTGAAGGTGCAACTGGAGAAATTAATAGATAAGGGTTACATTAGACTGAGTGTTTCTCCGTGGGGTGCACCGGTGCCGTTTGTGAAGAAAAAAGATGATACTTTGAGATTATATATTAATTACCACCAATTGAATAAGGTAACAATACGTAATAAGTATCATTTACCTCGAATAGATGATTTGTTTGATTAGCTTAGAGAAGTTTCAGTGTTCTCGAAGATTGATTTATGGTTAGGGTATCATCAATTAAAGGTTAAAGAGTCTGATGTTCCAAAGACAACATTCAGAACCAAATATGGGTATTATGAGTTCTTGGTGATGCCATTTGGTTTGACGAATGCTCCAACTGTGTTTATGGACCTTATGAATCGAATATTCCATCCTTATCTCGACCAGTTTGTGATAGTGTTCATTGATGATATTCTGGTGTATTCGAGTGACAAGGACAAACACGTAGAGCATTTCAGGATCATGTTGCAGACTTTGCACGAACATAAGTTGTATGCAAAGTTTAGCAAATGTGAATTTTGGTTGGATCAAGTGGTGTTCTTAGGTCATTTGGTTTCAACAACAGCTGTGAGTGTTGATCCATAGAAAACTTAAACTATCGTAAAGCGGGAACAACCCACAACGGTGACGGAAGTTCGTAGTTTCTTGGAATTAGTAGGTTACTACAGACGATTCACCAAAGGATTTTCAAAGATAGCTTTATCACTTACGAGTTTGACAAAGAAAAATACTAAGTTTGAGTGGGATGATAGATGTGAGCTGAGTTTTCAGGAACTGAAAAGAAGATTGGTGACAACACCCATATTATCACTTCCAAGATCAAGAAAAGAGTTCGAGGTGTATTGTGATGCATCTCGGCAGAATTTAGGGTGTGCACTTATGCAAGAAGATAAGGTAATAGTCTATTCCTCAAGATAATTGAGACCGCATGAGGCTGACTATCTTAAATTTTTTGAAAAACATTTTTTTCTTAAATCAATCCAGCCCTAAAAAAAAATTTTTGATGTCAAATTGGGTATTTAGTCTCAAATAACCATGTTATTTGTCTTCTTCTTTCTTGCATTTTCTTTTTCTCCTTTCCTTCTCTTTCTGGACCGGCGAGAAGGGTAAAATCCCCGCCGCGTAGAAGCTCCATCGCCGACGAAAGACCATTACTAAAACCTCAGTCCGCCGATATCTGAGATTATCGAATCTGGGCTGTAAGGGTCATTGATTGCTTGATGAATCTTTTTTCATCATCGCCAAACTCTTTATTTATGCATGGAGTCTTCACCACCGTTCGATGCCCCACGATGGTTAGAAATTCCACCACCATTATCAACTCAGGTCAGCTCCTCGTCGTCCTTGGATTCAGGCTTAGACTCACATTTGCACTCACGCTTAAGTTCTTCACATCAACTGCTTCTCTTCCTCAAAGCCTTTCTGTAGAACATGACATATCCGCGCAGCTCTTCTCCATTCTCTCTCGCCCCAATTGGCAGAAGCATCCTTCTCTGAAAAATCTAGTCCCTTCTATTGCTCCCTCCCATATTTCTGCCCTTTTTGCCCTCAATCTGGATCCCCAAACTGCTCTTGCGTTTTTCAATTGGATCGGGCAGAAGCATGGATTCAAACACAATGTTCAATCCTATGTTTCTATGTTAAATATCCTTGTTCCCAATGGGTACCTCCATATTGCTGAAAAAATGCGAATTTTAATGATCAAGTCTGCGGATTCCTCAGAGAATGCGCTGTTCGTGTTGGAAATGCTGCGGAGTATGAACCGCCGGGGGGATAATTTCAAATTTAAGCTCACTCTTAGGTGCTATAACATGCTCTTGATGTTGTTGTCGAGGTTTCTCATGATTGATGAAATGAAGAGTGTGTATTTAGAGATGTTGGATGACATGGTTACACCAAATATATATACCCTTAACACAATGGTAAATGGATATTGTAAATTGGGTAATGTAGTTGAAGCAGAGTTGTACGTCAGTAAGATAGTGCAAGCCGGTTTGAGTTTGGATACATTTACTTATACGTCTTTGATATTAGGATATTGTAGGAATAAGAATGTAGATGCTGCATATACAATTTTTCTATCAATGCCAAATGAAGGTTGCCGCAGAAATGAGGTTTCTTATACTAATCTGATTCATGGATTTTGTGAAGCCAAGAGGATCGATGAAGCTCTTAAATTGTTTTCACAAATGCACGAAGATAACTGTTGGCCTACTGTTCGTACCTATACAATTATCATATGTGCATTGTGTCAATTGGGCAGGAAAACAGAAGCATTTAAAATGTTCAAGGAGATGACTGATAAGGGTTGTGAGCCAAATGTGCATACCTATACAGTCCTTATTCATAGTTTATGCGAGGACGACAATTTTGATGATGCCAATAAAATGCTAAATGGGATGCTTGAGAAAGGATTGGTTCCAAGTGTAGTCACGTACAATGCCTTAATTGATGGTTATTGCAAGAAAGGATTGAATATGAGTGCCTTGGAAATTTTGAGCCTGATGGAATCAAATAACTGTAGCCCAAATGCTCGCACTTATAATGAATTGATATTGGGGTTTTGCAGGGCAAAGAATATCCACAAGGCCATGTCACTACTTCATAAAATGCTTCAGCGGAAGCTTCAACCAGATGTAGTAACCTACAACCTATTAATCCATGGACAGTGCAAAGAAGGACATCTGGGTAGTGCTTATAAGCTGCTTAGTTTGATGAATGAAAGTGGCTTGGTTCCTGATGAGTGGACTTACAGTGTCTTCATAGATGCACTCTGTAAACGAGGGTGGGTTGTAGAAGCTCGTTCTCTCTTTGACTCTCTAAAGGAGAAAGGCATAAAGGCAAATGAAGTAATATATAGTACTTTGATTGATGGCTATTGCAAGGTTGGAAAAGTCAGTGATGGTCATTCCTTGCTTGATAAAATGCTTAGTGCTGGATGTGTTCCAAATTCAATTACTTATAATTCCTTGATTGATGGATATTGCAAAGAGAAAAATTTTCAAGAAGCTCTTTTACTTGTCGAAATAATGATAAAGAGGGATATTACGCCTGCTGCTGATACTTACACCATTCTTATAGAAAATTTATTAAAAGATGGTGAATTTGACCGTGCCCATAATATGTTTGATCAAATGCTTTCCACAGGTTCTCATCCTGATGTATTTGTATATACTGCATTTATTCATGCATATTGTCGCCAGGGTAGACTAAAAGATGCAGAGGTTTTAATTTATAAAATGAATGAAAAAGGAATATTGCCAGACACTCTGCTTTATACATTATTGATTGATGCTTATGGACGGTTTGGATCAATTGATGGTGCTTTTGACATTCTGAAGCGCATGCATGATGTTGGTTGTGAGCCATCTTACTACACATATTCTTATTTAATTAAACATCTCTCAAATGCAAAGCCAAAAGAAGTAAATAGCAGTTCAGAGTTGAGGGATTTGTCATCAAGGATTGCCTCCAGTGATTTTTCCAACTTTTGGAGGAGAGTAGATTATGAATTCGCTTTGGAGTTATTTGGCAAAATGGTCAAGCATGGGTGTGCACCTAATGCTAATACTTATGGCAAGTTTATTACAGGTCTTTGCAAGGTTGGATGCTTGGAAGTAGCCCTCAGGTTGTTTGATCATATGAAAGAAAAGGGACTATCACCTAATGAAGACATTTATAACTCTCTTCTTGGTTGTTCTTGTCAATTGGGATTGTATGGGAAAGCGACAAGGTGGTTAGATATCATGATAGAGAATGGGCATTTACCACATTTAGATTCTTGCAAGCTGCTGCTTTGTGGTCTGTATGATGAAGGAAATAATGAGAAAGCAAAAACAGTGTTTTATAGTTTACTTCAGTGTGGGTATAATTATGATGAAATGGCTTGGAAAATACTAATTGATGGCTTACTTAAGAAGGGCCTTGTTGATAAATGCTCTGAACTATTTGGCATCATGGAGACAGAAGGTTGCCAAATTCATCCTAAGACATATAGTATGTTGATTGAGGGGTTTGATGGTGTTCAGGATGTCAATTAATCATTTACAGGTTCAAGGAGGACAACCCTATTTTCTTTCAGTGGTGTATACTGATGAATGCAAATTTGTTACCCACTTGCCCACGAGATGCTTTATCACCTTTGCAACTAACTTCTCTAGTGATTGAAGGTTGATGTTGCTCATTGAAGGGTGCACGTCTAGATTTTTTGAGTGGGTACCATATTATGGGCAATTGCGCCTGAACGAGTAAAACTTCAGCAATGATGGGAAGGCAAGCTCTCTTGAATTTTGTAGATTCTTTATTACATTTAAAATTCGTATGATTGTTTTCCCTTTGAGCTTTCTTCTCTCAGCAACTACCTGACAACTTTTATTAATTAGAGAGCCTTTTTTTAACTTTCTTGGTTTGTAGGTTGTTCTTACCTTCCTTTTGTACATTTCAATCAATAAAATGTTTCGTTAGGAATTTATGTCACTGAGTTAAACTTCTCATTTATTTGTTCATTTTGAGATAGAGCTCAATTGTCCTCTTTTCATTACACAGTTTGCCATGAAAACAAGCATTTCGGCAAGATATGATTTTTGGCATAACATTAAGATAATAACTCCTGTCCTTTCTTGATGTAATTATTTTGTCTATGAAGCATGGATAATATAAATTGGTTTCTGACTTTTTGTTTTCCTTCATGTATCAACCACCTTGACATTTTTGACACTTGTAAAGACTTCTTAAACTAGATTGTCAGTTTCACATTCTCTTTGATTAGATTAATCTCGAATTTTTTATTGTAGGCACATGGACTTCTGAAGTAAATATGTTGATGAAAGTTTAGACTTCAGTAGAAACACTGCCCTCATTCTTTTAGCATGTAGGAGTGAATATAATTCATTTTCTTTTCAATGGATAGTAATAGAGCTTTGTACTAGACAAGTAGACATAAGTTTACGAAAGTAGAGAATGGGAAGAGGCCTAGCCTCAATCTAGGCTAAAGAGGAGGTTACATAAAGGCTCTCCCATTAGCAATGGTGATAGGAGTAAGTGTTATGGTTTCTATCTAGGAGCTCTGACAAGAAGCAATAAGAACAATGGCATGAAACTCTCTGACGTGTTAATTGGGGATAGAGATTGTCTAAAGGCATATTATAATTCTATGGACAGTGTTAGTAGAAGAGTTTGGAACTTGGATCCGTGAGTTCACCAGCAATGCCCTTTTTATGTCCTGATGAGGAGAGAGAGATAACTTGACTTCTCAAAACTTTGCCTGGCTCTCCATCCTAGTAAACTACCACTTAATTACAAATTACAATTATGCTACTAATAATTCCATATATAACCTTATTATTACTGACACTTTTTTGGCTACTGGTTGAAATGAGTGACCCTTTCTGCTAAAAGCTAGACTTGAGTGTTCTGGTGAAATATCCTTAAGTTTATTTGCTGTAAGTGAGAAGTTCCTCCCTTTGAATACTTTCAAACACAGGATAAGACTTTTTTCAAATGGATACCACTTCCAACTTTCCTGTCTCCAATAAGTTCCATTCCATTGTATACAGTCTAGAATATCGTACAGGATCATTGCATAGACGGACTACTTTGCTTTATTTTTTCTTTACTGAATAAGTGTAACTGCTACAGCTATTGATCTATCCTTGTGCAATTCAGAAATCCTTTCAGCCATGACATATGCTTCTTGACTAAAATCAACAGAAGAAGGAATATGAGCTAAATCAACAGTAAGTCTAGGAAGCTTTATATAAACAATTTCAAATGGTGACTTTCCTGTGGTTCGGTCCTTCATGTGGTTATAAGCAAATCCAGCTTGAGGGAGAATAAGATCCCATTGCCTTGGCTTATCTCCACTTAAACAGCGAATAAGGTTGCCTAGAGTTTGATTAGTTACAGTCTGACCATTTGTTTGTGGGTGACTGGTGGTACTAAACTTGAAGCTGGTATGAACCTTTTTGCATAATGTTTTCCAAAGTTGACTGAGGAATTTAACATCCCTATCAGACACAATAGACTTTGGTATCTGATTTAAGTGCACAATCTCTCTGGAGAAAAGATTGGCAACATATATTGCATCATAAGCCTTCTTACAAGCCTTCTTCCCAAATACTCTCAGGAATCTGTAAAGGACAGTAAAGCCCAGTGTTCTGTTTTTGCCCTTTTGCTGTTTGACAAACAAAGCACCTTTTGATAAGTTAGACACATCTTTCCTCATTGGAGGCCGAAAATATCTATCAAGAAGAAGATGTGACTGTGAGGTCTTATCCTTCCCAAAATGACCAGCTAGGCCACCTTGAATGTCTTTGATCAAGGATTTCCGTGAAGATGTATGTGGGATACATAATTGATTATTCTTGAAATGCTAACCATTTACTATGTGAAATTCCCCACAATTAACATGGGCCATACATTTGGACCAAATCTTTGCAAAGTCCAAATCATTGTCATAAGAATCTGGAAGGTGATCAAAGGCAACTACCGAACCTTTTAGGCAGTTCCAATTCTTCTTTGTTTCTACTTCATACGTTTCCAACAATATGTACCTTGAATCCATTCATCAGATTGAATTAATCTGGTGCCACTTTGATATGAGGTAAAAGTTGACCAAAAATGCTTTGGAAACATTAGCTTACCCATGGTCCGTGTATATCTGGGCAGCCTCCAATCCATCTTTATGAGGTTTAGTTGATAGTTCTTACTTAGCCAGGATGCTGGATAAAATCAACCCTTTTTTATTATTTTATTTTAATAACCAGAAACGAACAAAGGACAATTCATTTAAAGAGATAATCATAAATGTCAAATCTTACTTTGACATTTATGGTTTAAAAAGTATAGAAGTTAGGATGTTTCATGTTTGTCATGTTTTTGAATTAGAAATTGACTCACATACCCATTCAGAATATAAATGAGAAATTGTAGATTTCAGTCTTTTTTTTTAGAAGTTCTTGTGCTTTTTTGATATGCTTTACTTTGTTAACTGGTGTCTATAATCGAGCTTCACATTATTGAAGTTTATTTATTTTGTAATTCTTTAAATAATAGGTAACACTAGAGATGTTACTTTATTTTAGTATAGCTGGGAACTATCATCACTATTTTTGGCTAAGCTTATTCTTCACTCTGTGCAGTTTTGGGCAATATGCATCAATTACACAAATGTAAGCTGCCATAACTTTTCAACCAGGTATTCCTCGTTTCTTTCTCTAATTCAATGTCAGCTTTGAATGCCGTAGTGATATTTAGCACCTCTTCAAGACAGAGCAAGAAGAAATTGATCGAAGATGGCAGACTAATTGTGGTACAAGCTCTCCTGTAGCTCATTTAGAAGGTTCATCTCTCATCATCTTTGGGTTATTAGCTCTTCTACTCAGTCTTTTGCGGTTGATTTCTCTTCATTTTAAAAGCTTACGGAAAAGTTATTCACTTGATTTTCCACATAAATATTCTACACATAGAAGGTTCGCTATGAGGTTCAGCCTAACCTATTTATAGGGGATTCAATCAATAATACCTTTATCTTCTTTTTTATCCTTCTTCAGAGAGGTGAAGTGATAATACCAAAGTAATTGACTGGATAAAATTTATCTTACATGCTTTTTCTGAGAGAATGATATAATATATTAATAAGGGAAGCAATACCAGAAATTTGTGAGATCTCCTATTGAAAGGAAAATTATGGTAGGTCCTTGACATTGCAATGGATACTGACAGAAAATAGCTCGAAATTAATTTGTACTACAATATAAACAGTGAAATTGAATTTACAGTCTAATAGAAAATTACAGTTCTGAACCCCAAGCACTTTGAGAGGCTCCCAAAATTACTCTTCCAAATTCTACCTATCCCTCATCTCCATAATACTTTCTACCCCCCCCCCCCCCCCCCCCCCCCCCCCCCCCCCCCCTCCCTAATTTTATTTTGTATGAATAATTGAGTTTTCATTGAGAAAAAAAAAAAATGAAAGAAGAATCTCACAAAAGGAGAAGGTCAAGTACAAAAAGGGCCTCCAATTGAACAAAATAAGACTAACGGATAATTACAAAGAAAGCTGTTAGGCCTCCGATCATCTTACCATATCAGAGGAGGGGTAAAAAAGGAATGGCTTATGTTAGTGAGAGCGTCGCATCTGCATCCAATAGTAAATAGAGTGGGAGACCGCAGTTAGTTAGGAGGGACAAGTGAGAATATATGTGGCGAGGGAAGTAAGCGGAAGTTTAGTTTTCATTTTGGTAGTTTCTTCTCGAGAGTGAGAGGGAGGGGATCCCAAGCTTCTGTGTGGCTGGGATATTGTAATTGCCCTAGCGCCAGTTCTTTTGATGGAATAAGATTTCCATAGATCGAATCCTATCAAAAGCTTTGTTGTCGAACCCCACATACAAAAATTAAATTTAATAAGGGACCAAATATCAACCATCATGGGTTGGTCTAGTGGTAAAAAGGAGACATAGTCTCAATAAATGACTAAGAGGTCTAGGGTGCAATCTATGGTGGCACCTACCTAGGAATTAATTTCCTATGAGTTTGCTTGAGACTCAAATGTTGTAGGGTTAGGCGGGTTATCTCGTGAGATTAGTTGAGGTGCGAGTAAGCTCACTCGGACACTCACGGATATAAAAAAACTCAAGCCTTTTAAAAGAAATTCTATTGTTTATCTCACCCATAGCCCCCAAAACAGCTCATAACCCAGCTTGCCACAAACAACAATCTTTCTCACGGGGGGCGGGGGAGTAGGAAACTGTCAATGTGAATATCCTAATAATTACTGTAGGCCCCATTATGTTACTACTAATATCCTAATAATATACCAAAGCTTTTCACACTAATATGTTATCCAATTGTAGAAGTTCGAAGAAATTTTACCGTCTAAAGTACAAAAGGCTGAAAGTAATCCTGAAACCTTCTTGGATCGATGTTTATTTTATTTGATATGAGTTACAAAATATATGCCAACGCTGTTATTAACAATTTGGAAACTGAAGACAACTCCCTCAAGGAGATTTCCATTCGAATAAGTGCTACGGAACAATTTGTTAACAAGAAGAATGTGGTGATGAACCTGTTTTATTAACAAACAAATTGGATACCTTGAACCTTAGCTGTAAGTTGAACCTGTTTGCACCCAGTGTACCCAATATAGCCATTAGCCCCTTTCATGCTAGCTTTTGTTAGGCCTCCGATTGTGCATACATATGTAAGGAAATAAGAGAGGGTAGGGGAATGTAATTGTGGGGACCACAGGTTAGAATAAGGAGAGGGAAGTTTGGGTGTGGGGGTTTATATTGTTTGTTTGGAGTGAGAAGACGGTTATCGAGCACATAGATATTCTTCTCTAGAGAGAGATTGGGGAGGATTCGATCGCCTATGATTGGAGCCTGTGAGTGTTTGTGATATTTTGTCTCTTTGTTTGAATAAAACGAATCAATACCTTTCATATTGGTATTAGAGCTTCACGCTAGGAAGAATACACAAGATGGCACATAAACGATTAGAGGAGAAATTTGAAACGGTAGATGCAGAAATCGCAAAAGTTCGAGTGGGGATTCAGAAGTTGCCAATAATGGAAGAAACAATGAAATCGATAGCGAAGAGCATTGAACGACTGAATATCCAAGCCAATCTGCAACAACGAACTTCGGAGGAGGTGATGAAGCTACTAGCTAATGTGTTAACGGATGTTTCTCAGTTGAGGATTATGAGATTCTCGTCAGAGGAAGGTTCCAGGGGCATGGTGAAAGAAAAGGATGTGGTAGGAGCAGGGACCACAAAGTTGAATGAAGTGGTGAGAATGGGTATCGACGATTCGGAAATGAATGAAACAAATTCAAGAACGTGGAAATGCTGGTATTCAATGGAACGGTTCTCGACGCATGGTTATTTCGTGCAGAACGCTATTTTCATATCCATAAGTTGTCGGAAGCGGAGAAGATGACCGTGGCTGTTATAAGTTTCAAATCAGTGGCGTTAGACTGGTATTGAGCAAGGGAGGAGCGCGAGCCCTTCTCCGACTGGAAGAATTTGAAGTTTCGCCTTCTACAGCATTTTCGATCGCCACGTCAGGGAACTGTATGTGGACAATTCTTATCAATTAAACAAGAATCAACTGTTGAGGAATATATAAATTTGTTTCATAAACTAGCGGACCATTTAACTGATGAAATCTTAGAAAATACGTTTATGAATGGGCTCAATCCGTTAGTTAGGGCCGAAGTGGAGTGTTCGGGAGCCGGTTGGGCTAGTTAACATGATGAAAGTGGCCCAACGAGTAGAGAGTAGAGATATTATCTATTCGGAAGTAGGTAATGGGAGGAATTGCGGCGATTAAAGCCCTGATTACGAAAGAAAACCCTAAACTGGGAATTTTGCAATCACAAAAGAAGAAGTTAAGACGCCAGAAGCCGTTCCGATAAGGACGATTATGCTTCAGGGGGTTTTGACGGCTGGAGTTAAACGAGAAGGACCAGCTAAACGGCTGTCTGATGTGGAATTTAAGTTGTGGAAGGAGACAGGGTTTAATTTTCGTTGTGACAAACAATATACGGTGGGACATCAATGTAAAATTAAGGGGTAGCAGGAATTACATGTGCTGTTGGTACAGGATAACTTGGAGGATTTGGAGATGTTTGAGGATGCGAAAGAGGATTTTGAACCGACTGAACTTCAGGTCGTGAATGTGAAGAACACGGTGGAATTATCGATGAACTCAGTGGTTGGTTTATCGAATTCGAGTATGATGAAGGTACGAGGAGAAGTTTTGAATCATGGAGTGGTAGTGTTAATTGATTGCGGCGCGACACATAACTTCATGGCACAGAACTGCAGTTGAAAACTGATGACACGACAAATTATGGAGTGATTTTGGGGTTGAGAACAACCAAGAAGATTGTTAGAGAAGGCGGAAACTCAGGAGGCCTTCTATGGAATCGACAATATTTTTAATCCAATGGAAGCGTTGACAGAAGTGATACTCAAATATGATGACGCCTTTCAGTGCCCCCCCCCCCCCCCCCCCCCCCGGAAGGGGAGTTGACCACCATATACATTTGAAACTTGGAGCAGGACTCGTGAATGTAAGGCCATACCCCAGAAGAGTGAGATGGGTAACGGAAATGTTGACTTGGGGAATTATTCAGCCAAGCTCAAGTCCTTACTTGAGTCCAGTGTTATTGGAGAAAAAAAAGACGGGAGTTGGAGATTCTATGTAGACTATAGGCTTTGAACAACGTGACAGTTCTAGACAAGTTTCCGATACCAGTGATTGAAAAGTTGTTTGATGAATTGAATGGAGCAAACTGGTTTTTGAAAATTGATTTGAAGTCGGGTTATCACCAAATTCGTATAAACCCCGCGAATGTTGAGAAAACGACATTTTGTACCCATGAAGGACATTACGAATTTTTCGTAATGCCCTCTGGGTTGACCAATGCTCCATCGACCTTTCAGGTGTTGATGAATAAGGTATTTAAACCTTATTTGAGGAAGTTTGTGTTGGTGTTCTTCGATGACATCTTGGTGTACACCAAAGATTTGGAAGATCATATGAAGCATCTAAACTGTGTCTTGGTTGTCTTGAGGGAGAATGAGCTATATGCTAATAGGAATAAATGTCAGTTTATGCGAGGTAGGCTCGAGTATTTGGGACACATAATTTTAGGAAAAGAAGTGGAGGCAAACCGAGGAAGGTGCAGGCTATGCTCCATTGGCCAACTCCTACGTGTATTTGGGAAGTGAGGATTTTTGGGCCTAATCGGATATTATAGGAGATTTGTGCAAAATTATGGTAGTATAGCTGCTCCATTGACACAATTGTTGAAGAAAGGCGCTTTTGAGTGGTCGACGGTTGCATAGGAAGCTTTTGATAAACTCAAAGGAGCCGTGTTTACTCTTCCTGTGTTGTCATTACTAGTTTTCAGTAGACCCTTTGAGATAGAAGCAAATGCTTCAGGTTTTGGATTGGGAGTAGCAAAGGAGGCCCATTGCCTATTTTAGCCATACTTTTAACTAGGGATCATAGCAAGCTTGTTTATGAGTGAGAGTTGATGGCGGTTGTTTTGGCGGTTCAAAGGTGGAGGCCATATTTGTTGGGACAGTAATTTGTGGTGATAACCGATCAACGACCCTTAAGTATTTGTTGGAACAGCGGGTAGTGCAACCACAACACCAGAAATGGCTCTCAAAGTTGCTTGGTTGTGATTTTGAAATGGTATATCGCCCTAGGGTTGAAAACAAAGCTGCTGATGCTCTTTCTTAAAGACCAAAAGGAGTGGAATTGGCTAATGTGACAGTTCCTACACTGCTAGACGTGGAAGTAATAAAAGGGAAGTGGAGGATGATCTCAAATTGCAATCGGTGCTACAGAAGTTGTTGACTGATGAGGACAGTGTACCTAATTTTTCTTTGCAACAGGGGATGTTGAAGTTCAAAGGGAGGTTGGTGCTTTCAGGATTTTTGTGAATGTATAAAAGGTTGATGGTGAAGTTGTATTGGGCGGAGATGAAGAATGATGTGAAGAAGTATGTTGAGGAGTGTCATGTTTGTCAGAGGAATAAGGCATTGGCAGTTTCTCTAGAGGGATTGTTATTACCTTTGGCGGTACCAGATGCCATTTGGGAAGACATGTCAATGGATTTCATCGAGGGGCTTCCCAAGTCTCAAGGATTTGATGTAATCTTTCTAGTGGTTGATCATCCGTGGAAGTATAGCCATTTCATTGGGTTGAGGCATCTATATTCGGTTAAAGTAGTAGCAAAGGTGTTTATAAAGGAAGTGGTGCGTTTACATGGCTATCTGAAGTCTATAGTCTCTAACAGGCATAAGGTCTTTTTGAGCAACTTCTAGCAAGAGTTATTTCGAGCGGCAGGGACTCAATTGAATCGAAGTACAATGTATCATCCTTAGTTCGACGGCTAGACGGAGGTTGTGAATAAAAGTGTGGAAGCTTACTTGTGTTACTTCTGCAGAGATCGGCCAAAACAATGGTATTCTTTGTTGCTTGGGTTGAGTATTGGTACAATACCACCTTTCATATTTCCATTGGCATTACTCCTTTTCAAGCAGTATATGGCCACTAGTTTTCGACTCTGATTTACTATGGGGAACAGTCAACTTCTAACGCCAGTTTGGATCAGCAATTGAGGGATAGAGATGCGATGTTGAAGGTGTTGAAGGATCATTTGTATACAACTCAGGAACGGATGAAGAAACTTGCAGATAGAAAGAGGAGAGAAGTTGAATTTGCTGTGGGTGATTTGGTTTATTTGAAGCTGCATCCCTATCAACAATCCTTTGTGGTATCTCAAAGGAATGAGAAGTTGTCTCCTAACTTTTTTGGGCCTTATCGTGTTGAAGCTCATGTGGGAACTTTGACGTATGGTCTGTCTTAACCAATTGGTGCTACTATTCATCCTATGTTTCATGTGTCTCAATTAAAGAAATCGGTGGGTCCTCAGAAAGTACAGTCGGAGTTGCCACGATTTTCTGAGAATTTAGAATGGATTACATAGCCAAAGGAGGTTTATGGGTATCACAAGAACCCGTATGTATACATATGGAAAAATAATTTAGAAGGGGGGAGTAATGTTAGGCCTCCGATTGTGCATACATATGCGAGGAAAAATAAGAGAGGCTAGGGGAGTGTAATTGTGGGGACCATGGGTTAGAATAAGGAGAGGGAAATTTGGATGTATGGGGGACCACGAGATAGGGGACAAGAGTGGGGGTTTATATTGTTTGTTTGGAGTAGATATTCTTTCTAGAGAGAGGTTGGGGAGGATCCAATCGCCTGTGATCGGAGCCTGTGAGTGTTTGTGATATTTTATCTCTTTGTTGAATAAAACAAATTGATACCTTTCAGGTTGGAGTGGGAAGGCGGTTATCGAGTACATAGATATTCTTCTCTAGAGAGAGGTTGGGGAGGATCCGATCGCCTGTGATTGGAGCTATTTTGTCTCTTTGTTTGAATAAAACAAATTGATACCTTTCAGCTTCTTTGCTTAAGTAAAGGCTGGTGCACTCTTGGAAAATATTATTTGAAATTGAAGTGCAACCGAAAAGCATGCTGGAACTATGGTGCACTCTTGGACAGTTTTATTTGAAATTGAAGGGTGACAGTGAAAAGCATGCTGGAACTTACGAAAGGCCTGTTTATGGAGGGTGAATAAAAACAAATTGCATGTCAGATTGTGCAATGTGGAAAATTTTCGATATGCAGGGATTGGAATGCGGATGTTACATTAGATATGCTGAGAAAACCCTGTCAATGATGTATGGTACGGAAGCCTTCCTTCAAACCAAAAGTAATTATTGTGGGTTTGCTCCTTTTGGGCGGTTGTTCTTAGTTTTTTTTTTCTTTTGTTTGTGCTCTCTGGCCCCTGTGAATCGTTTTGTCTTGGTTCAAATTTTTGCAACGAAAGTTCGGTTTTTCCATTGAAAAAAGAAATGAAAAGAAAAAAAAGATCAATAGCAACTGTTGTGGTTTTGTTTGTGCAGAGATTGAACTTCTGAGTTTTGTGATCGGTTATGATACAAAGATTGTGGTACACTTGGTGATTTTTGCGATCGCTGAACTTCTTACTGGAAAGTTGGTTGGCTCTTGCGTACCAAATACATTTTGTGTCCATGTCCAACGTGGTTACCACATGGCCATCAGACATATGCTGTCTTCTGAATTTTCATATTGGGTGAGTAATTATACCTGCTGCCTCAATGAACACCGAACAAGTATTTGATTCATCCTGGTTGCAGTGGTGTGGTACAGTCAAGGTCTCACATTGTTTCAGGAGTAATGTAAGAGGAACACTGGGCACAGCTGTGGTTGAAGTAAGAAGCGAGCAAAATTGTAGTAGTAAATGAAGGCGCTGATGAAAGGAGTGATTTTAACATTCAAGCGCTTGATATTAAAATATGTATGAGATTCTTTTAGTTTTCATTGAACTACTGTAAACATTAAACAGGAAGTGTTCTGGGAGTCGGACTAATTTGATAAATAAAATGGCACCGGCTATGTTTTTAGTTCAAACATTTGACATGATCTTTTTTCCTTTCTTTTTTTTTTAAATAAAAATTTGTTTGTTGCCATTTTAAATGAGAATGGAGTATAATCTTCTATTTTTTGATTGCAAGTAATTCCCCCTCTAAAAAATGATAATGAAACTTCAAAACTATCTAGAAGCTGGCGGCTTGATATTATTCGTGTGGACAAACTTGTTTCAGGCTGATAGGCAAAGAGCTAATGAGGGAGAAAGGGTATGCTGAAATAGAGAAATTAAGGATGGGAAAGTCAGAAGGAACTGAAAAATGCAACTTCAGGAATCTGAAATAGGTAGTTACTACTACTACTACTACTTACATGGTGTCCTTTAGAAACATGTGATTAGTCGCCACTTCATCATTTTTCGATGAAAATAATAGTAGTCTGAACATTTCTAAGCATGTATGGAGTATAATTATATTTTCTGAAAAATGAAATTTTGTTTTCAATTTGACAGATGGGGTTGTTTCTTGTCCCCATACATGGATATATTTCAACCCACAAACATCAAACATAGATTAGGAGACATATATGAGTTTCATATTTCTACCAATGGTATTAATATGATATACTTGTGTTGAAAAGGAGACATAGTCTCAATAAATGACTAAGAGGTCATGGGTTTAATCTATGATGGCCACCTACCTAGGATATAATATTCTACGAATTTCCTTGACACTCAAATGTTGTAGGGTCAGGCGGGTTGTCTCATTAAATTAGTCGAGGTGCGTGAAAGCGGACCCAAACACTCACGAATCTTTAAAAAAATTGAAAAAAAAACCTTGTGTTGAGCCTGTTGGTAATTTAGAATTATATGGAATTTCATTTTACTATGATAAAGTTGTTCAAAGTTTAGCATCCATGAGGCCGAAGCAGCGACTATAACAGAACTTTCGATAGCCAAAGAAAGTCTAACAATAGTACTGCGCATGATAATCATTTGTGTGGATGTAATGATTCAAACAGATATGATACTTAATCATGAAGGCGGTGCATCTCCCAGGACTTTTGTTCTTTCCATGAACTAAGTCACACCTGAATTGTTGCCAGGATGAGGCTGCAGGAAGCTTTGAAATCCGAGTGAATTCTTTTACGTCATATTACCTCATGTTTCGGAGATTTTTCTTCTCAGAGACCAAGAGATTCTAGAAGTTGGACGCTTGATTTATGGAAGTTTTTCTTTCATAAGAAGCTGACTGCCAACAGATAGATACTGTTCTGAACGAGGAAATATCCGATGCCATATTCGAGACCGAAAACATCATGAAGTAAAATCTTGTATTTAGATCAATAGAATTAAAAAAGAGTAAGGAATTCCTCAACATTCTCGTCTCCAAAGTACTTTTCAAAGAAAATGTTGGAGGAGATGCCATCTTCTCATCCACTGCACTTGTATCTACAAACCCTGATGTGAGCTTCTGAACTTTAGATTTGTACGTTGCTTAGGAGTTTTAGGAACAACCTTGACCAATTGTTGTGGTGTACCCTCGTTGAGAAGGAGACTCTTATTCTCTAGTTTAATGTACACTTCACAAAATTTGGTTGCCAGTTCAAATCTTATCATTGAAGATGAAGAGTATCACTTTTGGAACACAGTGATGGGGATTTAAACTTGCATCTTTTGTTTTAAAAGATGTAAGAATATACAAATGTTTGAGGATTAAAATTATTGAAGCCGGTGCACTATTAAATATCATCACACACACAAAAAAAAAAAAAAAAAAAAAAAAAAAAAAAAAAAAAAAGAAACAGTGTACTTTCACCTTTCTAACTTTCCGAAATGCAACTCTTATTATCTAATATGATGAGCCTCTAATCAACCTCACTGGAATAGTGCTCCCAATAGATTCAACAATGATATTAATTATGCTGCAATTTATTATGGTTGCCTAAAGGAAAAAAGCATTTTTTGTCACATGATAAATTTAGTTCATCTTTTAGACTGTACTTGTATTTATTTTTAAAATTAAAGTAGAATGTTTTCAACCCCTTGTGTTTTTGGAGTAAAAAATAAAGAAATAATATGAAAGTGCGAGTATTAACATATATACCAAATAGTTAACTTTCATTTTATATCCGTAAGTGTCATGCTTTCTTTATCAAGCTAGAGTACATATTAAATTTAAAATTTAAATATTCATAACATTACTTGATAACTACAATTATAATTATGTAGTAAAAGATCAAAAGGGAAAATAATTCATTTTCAGATTAAGTGTACTTAATGTTTGAAAAATTATTGAGGGTTGTATAAGGCAAAACCCAAAGTCTACAAGTAGATCAAAGTTTATAGGGTATTGGGACGAGGCATAGGACACACGTTCCAAAAAGAGAATGACAATACTTGGGGGTTCGGGTTGACTAGCCAAGTTGGAGAATACATACCAATCGAAAATAATCGAGTTGCGCTCGGTTTAGTATCCTGCAACTTCGAGTGCCAGAAACAACCATGACATCATCGGCGTTACATGTAATTAGAAGTGATTATCAGAGGAAGGACCTATAAATAACTCAATTCGAAAGTAATCTCCAAAGGAGAGCCTTAAACTTACTTCTTGTATGCTTAATTGAATTATACACTCTTTGTATAGGTTCAACACTATACCAGCATGAGTATCTCTTATGCAAGTCAACTCAGAACAACTTGAGACCAGACTAGGGAGAAGCGGGTCAGAGGTCAAGCCCATGAGATGCCTGTATAGATTTGAGCGTCAATAAAAAGATTTGTTTTTATTTGGTAGTAATTTTTTTTTTTTTTTTTTGTGGAAAAATAAGTGGGGTGAGAATCAAATTTCCGACCTAGTGCTGATAATACAATACTTTAAAAAAATGGAGTAATTAAAAGATGTTATAGGTTATACTTGCTTGATAAATTCAAGTATAATGAGTTTTGATGCTTTCATAATCTAACATATAAGCAACTTTCTTTGCATATCTTCAGTTTAGTTAGATTTGTATGTGATATAAAATTCCATTTGTACGAGTGATTCAAATATTGAGTTTTTTCTGTGACCATCAAAGTAAATTTGTTTCTATCTTCTTTCTTGGATTGATATAATGAACTTTGTGTTTAAGATTTATTTAGTGCGTGTTGCTTAAGAAAGAAATTCCGATCTATATAACTAAACAACTTCTTATTTACACACTTGCACTCACTTACTTGTCCTTGACTACATCATTATTCTATTAATATTTTTATTGACATTTTTATAAAATTTGAGATTCCACTTTTATGTCGGCATGAGATTATATTGAGAGAAGATCTAGAAAGATATCATTTACTATAATGTTTTAATCAACAATGGGTGGGGGTCGGTCAATGTGAATGCAAACCAAAAATTTCCAATCATTCAAAATTTCTTCCATCTATCCTTCAAATCAATTAATTCACTCTCTTTTCTTTAGAATTTACCATAAATTATTTTATTAATTTTTCGAAGTGAACTTAGCTCAATAGTAATCGACATAACCTTCTTCCCTTGTAAGTTAAAGATTTGATCCTCCATCTCTACCATTGTTGTCCTGAAAAAGATCTCTTTAATTTAACTCTTGATTAATTAAATACTCAATCTCATTTTGTTTTAGTTTTTTTTTTTTTTTTTTTCTAATATACCTCTGTAGTTATCAAAGACAGATCTAAAAAAGGATAACTTAGCTGTTAGTAACCACAATGACTTGTTTGATTTAGTGACGGTTAGCTTTGCCCTTGCAGTTGTGCCCTGCAGGTCACATGATTGAACAAATCTTAGCTAGTGTGTTTTTATTTTTGTTAGTTTCATTCTTTTCATTTGATTTTTATTTTCTTAATGAATCTAAACTTCAGCTATGAGGTCTAAAATTCATTCTATTCTAGTTTATGTACTTTCAAATATTCAATTTAGCCATAGCAGTACAAACTAATGCTAATACTATCTACTCATTTTAATTTAATTTATATGAACTACATAAAAATGGTTTAAAATATTGGTACAAAAGTATTTATATATAAAGTCATATGTTTTTTAAGTCTTTGTACTATCTACTAGAATGTTTGCTCATAATTTATTTATTTTTTTTTTTGTAATATGTGATAAAAAAATAGAACCTTTGACTTTGAGATTAATAGTATAAGCACTATACTAGTTGAGCTATACTCATTTTGACTATTTCTTTATAAATTCAATATATATACATTTGGTTAAACTCTGTAAATTTACCAACCACATAAGTTCTTCATTAATTTATTAAATACTCACTTTTAGTACCACATAATTACTAATTTTCACTACTTAAAAAAGAAACTTTTACTGACCAACTTTTTAGATTTACAAACCCATAAATTAAATAGACAAAAGAGAGAGAGAGAGATTAGTAGGAACCTATTTTTTTGTCCTTAAAGTTTAGATGATATGAAAAAAATTCTAGCAACCATCATGTATTGATGTAGTAGTAAATATGAGAAGTATAACTGTGATAAAGGCTAAAAAGTCATCGATTTTGAATTCATGACGACCATTTATCAAGGATTTAATATCTTAAGATTTTGTTAGGAGGCGAAAGTAATAATATTGTTTTAATGAGGTGGCCTATTTCCTCTGGGTTGGGTAGTGCCAAATCTTTACTGCTTCTAAAATTCCTGTCCCCTCTCCACCCAAACTCACTCCAAATCTATTCCATTTCCTTTCAAGAATTGCTACTTAATTTTAAAAGTTTTTCTTCTTTCGAAACTAACTTATTTATTTAGTTATTTTTATTGTTTTCTTTTTAAAGAAAGATAAATTTTTCTAATATTTTTTTCTTTTAAATTTTAATTGGAGAGCCCCACGAAGTAAAAAGTACTTTTTGTTTACACAATTAATGAATTTTTATAGTCTTGCAATTATGAAGATATTTTTTATGATAATCTTAAACTTTTAAAAATTTTAAAAAATAACCTTAATCTTTCAAAAATGGTTAAAAATAACATTGTCGTTAGTTTTGGACATAAACTGTTAAAGTTTCAAAATATCCTTAATTTTTTTTTTTAAAAAAGAAATACCTTCACCGTTGGGATATGAACGAAAAAATGTTAATACCTCGTTGGAAAAATAACTCTAAAATTAAAATAAATAAAAAATGCTCATACCGTTAATATGATCAATTTGTTTGAATTTTTTTTGAGTTTGAAAAAAAAAAATCAATTTTAAAACAAATTATATAGATATCCTCATTTTTTTAATGTAGTTACTCTCATTTTTTTTCTCTTATTTTTCTAATTCTTACACCAAATTTTTCGACAACCAAAATTTTAAGTTAAAGCAAAAAAACTAACGAAATTCCAAAATCAAAATTATCTCTTTTTAAAACATACCAAAACGATAAATAGTCAAATAAAAAAATGTAATTGGCTATTAACACACTCAACTACTAACATACAATTTTGTTAATAAAATATTTAGGTCCTAAAATCCCTTTTGTGCCCTAATTGAAGTGTGCAATTTTATTTATTTATTTATTTTTAGATATACAAATGTCAAACATTTAACAAAAAAGGGAGTAGGAGAGTATCGATGAAGAAGGGAGATAACAAGATGGAAAATAGAGAGTAAGATAGAATTAACGATTTTTTTTTAATATAATGGTAAGGGAATTTTTAATATTTTTGACACAAAATACTAACAATTTTCATCCAAAACTAACGGTAAATGTATTTTTGAACTCATTTGGAAGTTTAAAGACATTTTTGAAACTTTTGAAAGTTCAAGGGTTTTTTGACAAAGAAAAAACAAAGTGTAAGGATATTTTGTATACTTTACAATATCATAAAATTGTTAACATATTTTTTAGGGTAGTCTTTTCTACATGAGTACTCCAATTAAAATAAGTAGGAAAGAGATTAGAAAACATAGCTTTTAAAAAATATGTTAAGTTGTTTTTTCTTTTCTTTTCTTTTCTTTTTTTTTTTTTCAAATCATTTTAGGTTAAAAATAGTCATTTGTTATTACTTTCTCCTTCATTTTATTGGTTTCAAATGTGTCCACTTAGGAAGTGTATGGTCCAAAAAGTTTGTGGCTCATAATTAAATAATTTTTCAAATTTCACAAGTCTCCAGTCACACTTTGTTCTAAATGTCCCTTAAAAGTTGACCGGTTAACGTTATTCAAAATTTTGTTATTACTGCATGTCTTGACCCGAAAACGTCATCTTGATTGTCTCTCTATCCCCTTAAAAAGACAAATTTTTGTTAAGTAGATGCACAGACTTCCTAAACTTAAAGAGCAATTGTTCCAAATATGGATTCCTTCATTCGGGATGTTTGTAGAGACTGAGAGGCAATTAAATAATCTTAGGAGAATCGAAAATGGGCAGCCACATGACACACATGTTGAGAGGCTACGACAAAGAAGGAAACTACTTCATAAAAATAAATATTAAATTGTTAAATTTTGACAAACTAATCTCTATCCATCAACAAATTTAACACTAAATTCATTTAAGACGTGTTTGGAATACAATTTCAAAGTGTTTATTAAAAAAAAATTTATTTAAAAAAATTAGAATGTCCAACAACCACTCATATTAGACTTTGGAGTGTATTTTAAATTATTTTAATCTAAAAGAGTTTAAATAAAAATTATTACTTATTATCCAAACTTCAGCCATCAAAGTATTGATTTTGAAACTACTAAATAAATATTAATTCAGAGACCAAAAAATGTTTTACCTGATTAATTCTTTACTTTCTTCTTTATTTACTTTTGATAAATATTTTAAAATTCTAGTCGATGTTTCAAAACAAATATTTTTCAAAATTTCTTTTTTTAGGCATCGTTTTAGTTTTTAAGAATTAAGTTTATTAACCCTCATTCCATCTCTAAATTTATTGTTTTGTTATTTAATTTATACCAATGTTTTTAAAAACTAAACCAAGTTATGAAAACTAATAAAAAGTAGTTTTTCGGTTTTTGTTTTTGGAATTTAGCTTAGAATTCAACTCTTTTACTATGCAAATTAAGTAAATGAGAGGAAATAAACTTAATTTTCAAAAAAATTAAATAATTATCAAACGAGACCTTAGAAAACTTATCAAAGAAATCGAGAAGAAACAAAGGAATAATTTTTGAAACTGAAACATAAAAATAACATGATTTTCAGTTCCTGCTTAAATTAGTAATGACTAAATTCTTGAAAATACAACCATTTTTTGCATGGAATTTTCTTAAAGTAAAACATATTTGAAATTCATTACCTTTTGAGCCCTTAGACGGTGGAAAGCTAAATGAGAGGAACATTCAACATCAAAACATATTGTTATGATAATAAAGTTAAATAGACCTAATTAAAAATAAAATAAAATAGATCTAATACAGAATATAAATGTCAAGCACGATATCCTAAACAATGTAATGACAAGTGTGAAGGAATTGAATTCTCATCGAAAACGAGTGATCGCCATGTGCCAATAAATTTCTATTGGAAAACATAAATTACAGAGAACAAATAATATGGATAAACTAAAACAATTAGCATGCTAATGAGAAGGAATAAGAATTAGAAGTACTTCTACCTTTGAAGACCGTCTTTAGGTAGGATGAATTCTTCTCACCAAAACACGAACTGGTATGAAAACTCCTCTAAGGAATACAGTAGATCTTTTGGGACACCACCAAGAAATATTCCTTGCTATTCTAAAAAAGAATCAAATAAGAGTGGTAGACTCTCTTTTGTTTTTGGTAAGAGAGAATAGATCTTGAGAGGAAGAGAGATTTTGAGAGAAAAAACTTGAAAGATTTTACAGAACTCTTCTGCAATGTGTAACTATTGCATTTCTTTCTTTTTCCCTCCTTTCTTTTAAGTAAAAGCATATGTGAGAGTGGGAAATAACTTCCTTAAATGTGGGGAGTTATTTCCTTAATCATAATAATATAATATTATTATTATTAATTATATAATATATTAAATCATATTTAATATATATAATTAAATAAAAATAATTAATTAAATATCACATATTTAATTTATTTTGAATCATATTCAAACCACATTCTCTCACATAACCTATAGTTTTAATATGAATCTCATTCATATTAATTTTAACCTATAATTTTTATATGAATCTGATTCATATAATTAATATTTAAATCTTATTTAAATATTCATCCCTCTTATAACATAAAGTATAAATTTTGAATCTTATTTAAAATAATTTTATATTATAATATATCATATACAATTAACTCCCTTAATAATTTGAACATTTCAAATTAAACCAAAATATTTGATTCTTATACAAAGCCTTAATGAGCTAGCAAAGGGACCTCGTGGATTTATAGATTAGAAGCTCCAATGATATGAGATTAATGAATTAAACTCTTTGCACTATAGATATATTTCTGTATCCACGAAAGTACCTAATCAACAATAAGTCGACCCTTCATAAATTTCTCATAACTACAGTTGGGTCAAATTACCATTTTACCCCTATAGTTACATTTAACTTTTTAAGTACCATTGATCCCTCTAATGAATAAACTGTTTATAGTCTAACTATAAACTAATCTCTCTAATGAGAGGGTGAGGCCTTATTGTTCAAGACTCGAAATTAGCCCTTAAAGGAGTAATTTATCTACTTACCCAAAAATGCTACATCCGAAGCAACTATAAGTCGATCTGCCAAACAAAACTCTCCTTAATAGAAGGGTATCACCCCAAGCTCCTTTAGAGCAAGGCTTTACCCTAAACATAGGAAGGAGTGAATTCCATCTTTTAAATATATGTTTCCAGTTTCCTATTCAGACAAATCTTCAAAATGATAGGCATATTAAGTTGGCGATCTAGCCAATCTCACTCATACAGATCAAAGAATTGTCCTCATAGATAGAAGTTCATAACTTACTCAGGATTAAGAATGAGTCACCTATAACCATCCTATGAAATGTGACTTCTTTAATTAATGGCGTAATAAAGAGAAATTAAACATTTAGTGGCCTGATATTATACAAACTCTTTGCATAGAATATCTCCACTCACATGTATCCACATGAACGATTAGGATCAAATCGTTTGTAATATTTTACAATTTTTTGTAACAATTACAAAGTGGGTTGTATCTGTAGTGTTACTAGAATAAGACACCCAATCTTATCCCTATACTACAGACCTTTTGGTTATTACTTAAACATGATATATCCTCGTATGTCAAAAGATTTTAATAGAAATCTCCTTTGAGTTCTACAATGGCTCCTGAAAACCCAACCTCAATGAGAGATACAAAGATTTTAATAACAATACATGAAGGTTGAGGCGTAGAAAAATTCTAAACTCAAAGCACTTGTTTAATCGGGAGGCTAACCCTAAAAATGAACAAGAACAACATATAAATATGGTTAGCTTTGAGAAGATATTCAAGGAAGTAATAAATCATCTCTGTAGGGAAATAAACAACAAGCCACGAATTTACAAAACTTCGTTGACAGATAAGAAAAAGATTTTCTGGAGAAACTGCTGCCCGTCAAGTAACAAGGTTACGTTCTTGACATATTGCATGGCATGTTGCATGACATATTGTTCAAGTTTTGTTTGTAATAAAATCAGACATTAAAAGTTTAATGGATTAAAATAAATGAATTAAGACATTAAAATAAAATAAATAGTTGAATCATTTCAAGAAAATGGCTAAAATACCATTTTGTTTCCTAGTTTATTCAATTTTAGTTTTTGAACTTTCAAATATACTTTCAAGAAAAAACTTAAACTTAGTCCAATTGCTAGTTTATTGTGATTTTTCTAAAAAAAAAAAAAAATTGTTATCCATTAACATTTTTACTATAAATTTTGCACATATTTGCGCACACATATTACTGTCTATATGCCATATCGCGATCTATTACAAATAAACGGTGTATTTTGCTATTAATTATAAATATTTTAAGCAGTTTTGACATTTAAGATAATTTTTCTAAAAATTATTATTATTATTATTATTTAATCACTTTGATAGTAAAAATTGAAGGGAAAAAAGAAAATCTAAGTCCAAAGTAGTATTGATTTGAGTTTGATAAATAAAATAAAATAAAAAGAAAAGTAAGGTTTGAGTGAGAGACAGAGCATAAGTGGATGAAGGACGACGCTGAGTTTCATAAAACGGTTTCCTCCGCCTCCCGAAATGGAAACTCCCTAGTGGCATGTCTCGTAAATAACATCATTTCATAAGGCCAATTACGTAAAATGTGACCAACCGGCGGACAGAAAATTCGGAAATGAGAACGCGGCGGCGTGGCAGAACAGGCCCACCGCCACCGAACGCAATCCATTTCCTTCCATTTTCTTCCTTTCTATATTTCTCCCCACCCCCCCCCCCCCCCCCCCCCCCCCCCCCCCCCCCCCCCCCCCCCCCCCCCAAAAAAAAGAAAAAAGAAAAAAAAGAAAAAGATGAGTATGATTCAGGAGCCACTCTCCGCTAACTGTGGCGCTAAATCGCTCCCTCCTTTTTCTATTTTTAGGTTTGTTGTTTTTTCCATTGCAAATCATTCCTCTGTTTCTCTCTGTATTTCTAACCCCTTTTTCCTTTTTCAAACTTTCTCCCCTCTTTTTCATTCTTTTCTTGCAGATTTTGGACGCCGCGTTCCTCGCTGCAGTAATCTCCTCCACCCCCTTTCTCCATTTTCCCCTTCTTTTTTATTTTTTATTTTTTATTTTTTCCTTTTTCTTTTGGGGGTGGGGAGTTTTGTTTCAGGGTTTTCTTCTCTTATTCTCTCCGATTTGGAGGGGGAAGGAGGAGAAGACGGTCTTCTCCTTCTGCTTCTGTGAATCGAATGATTGGGGTGGTTCTGTTCTATTAAGAAATTGGCGATTTCGGTTGCGGTTCTTTGTTGTTTGATGGGTTTTTGATTTTGGGTTTGGGCAATATGAGTTGCTTTTTTTGTGTTACTCCTCGTACTCAGGATGGGAGCCGGGTCGAGTCTGACAGTCGTGTTCGATTTGAATCCCGGCATTCTGTTAATTCCTCAGGTTTGTTGTAATTTCCCCCTTTGCTTTTTATATATCAGAATGATAAAATGTTGTAATGACTTAATGACATTGTTGGTGTTGATAATCTTGCTCTTCTTCGATGTGCATCCGGGTAATTCTGAAATAGTTAAAATCATTCTGAAGAAAAATTCTCTAAAATTGCATTTAAAATTATAAAATTAAATATTAAAAATTGCATTTAAAGTATAAAATTAAATATTAAATTAATTTAGAGTGATTAAAGGTGTGGTTTGGATGATTAAGAATATGATTTTAACCATTTTAGAATCATTTCAAAATATGCACTTATTGTGAGGCTATTGACCATTAAATTTTAGGTACATGGATGGGAAAAGAAGGTGAGAGCAACAGGGAAAGTTGTCCGAAGGGGAGCGCAGCTGCTCGTAGTTTTACGTTCCGTGAACTCGCAATGGCTACAAGAGGTTTCAAGGAAGTAAATTTGCTTGGGGAGGGTGGTTTTGGACGTGTTTACAAAGGACGTTTGGAATCCGGACAGGTAAATTAAGGTTTCATTGCATTTTGTCAGCTTTGTTATGGCTAGAAACTTAATTCTTTCTTTCTTTTTTTTTTTTTTTTGGGTACAGTTTTTACCATTTGTTCTTGTGGGCAGATTGTTGCAGTTAAACAGCTTAATCGTGATGGGCTTCAAGGCTTTCAAGAATTCATTGTGGAGGTTCTCATGTTGAGTCTGTTGCACCATCCCAATCTCGTTACCTTGATTGGTTACTGTACTGATGGAGATCAAAGGCTTTTGGTTTATGAGTACATGCCTATGGGAAGCCTGGAAGATCATCTGTTTGGTAAATGCTTTTCTTTTTGCACTCTGCTCTATTCTTTGTAGATTTGTTAAATTATATGGACTTCTTAGCAATTAAGAACTATTTTGTTTCTTATAAACAAAATAAATTGCATGTTATATATTTCTGTCATGAGTTACCTTCTTTTCTACAAGTCCTATATTCTGTTTGCCAAATTTGTAGTTGTATGATCATGTGGATATCCATATGGCGAAGATTTCTAGTACTATAATAGTACATATTCCTTTCATTCCTTTCATTCAACATGTCATTTCATGATATATTATTTTATTTTAAGGGGTCCCACACAATTTTTAAATGATTCTTTTATGGAAAACAATGAATGGCCGATACTACCATAGTACTTGGAATTCTCCCATATACATGGAATATGAGAGGGACATGGTCAAACTTGATCCCAACTTGGACCTATTTGGCCATTGACTTGGGTGAATCAGCCAAGTCAATGATAAGCCAATTGATATACTATAGTCACGGAAACATATTTATAGTCTTTTCTATGTTAATTTAATATTTTATCTAACATAATTGGCTTATCAATTACATTTTGTTAGAGTATTTAAATTTTCATTTAACCGTGTTAAATATGTAAAATGCAATGAAGCCATGGTATTATATCCTCCTTAGCAAAAATAGCTGAGTATCTTTAGAATGAATTATGATGTAATCTTGTCCTATGTATTTTTCTAACCTTAATTTTTGTTATAATGAAAATTTCTAGTTTTTATCCATCTTTTTGCGTTACTAGCCCACACTAACGAAAGTCGCTAATATGAATCCATCTTTGGGCCTCCAAGTCAATGGTTGTTCTCATGGCTTTGACCTATAGTTTTTCTCATCTCTCTTGAATGATAATTGATAGGTTTTATGCTGGCAATCATGGTATCTTATAACTCGAAATTTTTATGTTTGATAAGAAAAGGTTTGATTTCTTAATTATATGTTGTTTTTCTGTTGAGTTTTACCTTTAGTGTGTAGTACTTTTGAAAAGAACTTTTTGGTCTGACAGGCTTGACTGCCATAATTGCAAATTTCCATCTAAAACGGGGATTCTTTATGATGTTCACCGATATAAAATAAATGTCATCTTTTACACTGTCCCTCTTGATTATTAGTCCCTACTTTGAATCCTCTAGCCCTATTTTTATTATGCAGTCTAGCTGGAAGTTAAGAAATTAAAACGATGAACAGTTATAAAGAGAAAATCAGATTATTGATGTGCAAATATATGTGCAACTTAGTTGGTAGATAGTGGTTTGATATTTTATAGTTTTACTGAAAGATCTTGGGTTGATATAGATCTATTAAAAGAAGCAAATAATCAAATTCATTTTGTAATCTGGTACCTTCATGGTGAATTTCTTTGTATTTCAGATTTGGGTACTGACAAAAAGCCACTGAGTTGGAATACAAGGATGAAGATTGCAGTCGCTGCTGCCCGAGGTCTCGAGTATCTCCACTGTAAAGCAAATCCCCCAGTCATATATCGTGACTTGAAATCAGCTAATATCTTACTGGACAATGACTTCAATCCTAAGCTTTCAGATTTCGGATTAGCTAAACTGGGACCTGTTGGTGACAATACTCATGTTTCAACTAGAGTAATGGGAACGTATGGATATTGTGCTCCAGAGTACGCCATGAGTGGTAAATTAACCCTTAAATCTGATATTTACAGCTTTGGTGTGGTTCTGCTTGAGCTTATTACGGGGCGCAAGGTAATTGATACAAAAAGGAGACCAGGAGAGCAGAACTTAGTTGCTTGGGTTAGTACTTTGATAAAATTTTTTGCTCAAAGATTCTACACCTGTTTATACTTAGTAGTCCTACTTTTTCTTTTTAAGAACAATGGGTGTGGGATTCGACCCACTGATCACTTGGTCCTTAACACATACTTAATGCCAGTTGACTAAGCTTGCTTTTGCTTGTAGTCTCACTTATTTTTGTTTAACGTGCATGTTTTTTTTTATCCTTCTTACACGATCACTTCAACTTGCTGATTTGAAGTGCTTGAGCTTATTGCTTAGTTGTGTGTAGGACTTTTAGTCTTGGCATTCTACGTACAATGTATATTTTGAGACTTGAGGGTTTAGTTGCTGATATTTTCCTGAGATAAGTTTTTTCACCACTTTCCCCTGATTTTGCAGTCCCGTCCTATACTTAAGGACCGGAGAAAGTTTGCGGAATTAGTTGATCCCCTGTTGGAAGGACACTTCCCTCTTCGTTGTTTGCAACATGCAGTTGCAATTACTGCAATGTGTCTACAGGAACAACCATCATTTCGCCCTCTTATAAGTGATATTGTTGTAGCACTCGAGTATTTGGCCTCTCAAAGTCATTTACAAGAACTACGCAATGGTAGGATTCACAATTCATCACAATCATCACCCTCACAACAGAATGACACCCATGCCCAGGAATCAGATCCCTGAAGTTGCTGAACTTCTGTTTGGAGGTTGCTGTATAGAAGTTGCTGAAAAAGCTATGTAAGGAGTCTGACATTTTGAGTTTCTTTTACTAAAGCATTTCATCCCACTTTTATTTGCATGAGTTTCCTACTTTTGTTTTTTGGTTAATACTTAGAGAGAGAATGTTTTAGACTTCGAGAAAAACAAGTATATTATCAAATAGGCCCTTAATTTTAAACTTCGAGATATGAAAAATGCTTTTCAAGATGTTAGTACACTCTTATAATCAACTCTTGGATGTGCCTAGTAATCTTTGGGAGATGTTTGGGCCCCCCAAGCAGTTGGGGAGTGGAGATGTGAACTTCACCCCTTGTTTGTTCCAAGGAGTTTTTGCCCCAGACTAACATCAATTTTATGCCTTATTAACTCCTTACATTATAGGCTTCTAGAGTTCATAAATTCACTCTTTGCCTCAAACACCTCCTTAGGAGTTGGAACAAAGTTAATTATGCTTGGTACTATTCTATGAGTCTTCTGTAACTAATCGAGGCCTTGCTTTTTATATATGTGCTTTCTTTCAGGTGCATAGACATGTGTGAAGCGTGTTAGATAAAAGTTATGTGAAGCATGTTTTGTCATGTAATATTCAAAACGACGAGGTACATGTCGAGGTATATAACATATACAAAACTACGTAAAAAGTATTTGACTCAAAGGAGAAGGAATGTTTTGAAGAAACATGTTTTACACCAGACTTCAGCAGAAAGCAGCTTGGTTAAAAGGTACATATTGATTTTCTGCTGTTTTATTTGAGCCAAGTTCTCGACGTCTCGGTTCAGCTTGATGACCGTGAGAGGTACTTGGGATGTTCCAAGGTACATATCAGTGTCTTTGCTCTAATATCTTTGTACATGAATAATATACTCGTAAATGAAAACTGTGTATGTAGTTTGTTAGAGGGTGCCTGATTTTTTCCCCCCCTATCATCTATACTATTTGTTTTTTCATATGTTTTAGAGAGGTGAGTGAAGAAAGTGCTCTCTTTCCTTTTCTTTTTTTTCTTTGCAACACATTACACTTCTATATATATAATGGAAAAATATGAGTTATGTTATGAATAAAACAAACATTTATCTTCTTTTGCAACCTTATGATTATTGGAGTTTGTTATGAATTAGGAAAGCTCCCAAAAGTTTGGTTACCAAGATCTGCCTTTGGGAGGGTTAGGTGGATAACTTACCTTGGGTCTTGAGTTTCTTTCTTTGTATCCGGAAAAAATGGATTTGTCAACTCAAAATGGTCAATACGTACCTATAGATCTAAGAAATTTCAGCAAACACAACCCCAAAGTTCAAACCTTTTTACTTGCTTCAACTTTTTCTTTTATTTATTGGCATGTTCTTTGTTTAATTTTCTTATTTGATGGGTAGATCTCATGCTTAGATTTGTGAACATCACACTAAACTAAACTATAAAGTTCCGAGTGATTTCCAAAGAAAAGAAAGAAGAAAGAGTTGGGGGGTTGGTGGTAGTTTGTGAAAATAGTATAGAATGAGAAAACATGGCAGCTAATATGAAAAAAAAAAATAGTCTTTGGTGCTTATCTCGAATTGCTCTCATTTTATGCAATCTATCCAATCCAAATATGTATATTTTTTTAACCATTGTGGATTGGCTTAGTGGTGATGAGAACATGAAAAAAAAGGCTGAAAAGCTAATGGGTCATGAGTTCAATCCATGGTGGTCACCTACGTAAAATTTAATATTTTACGGGTTTTATTGACACCTAAATGTGAACTGGCTTGGACACTCACTTGAATGGGTCTTTATTTTTTTTCACTGTCTATTAATAAACAAATCGCGTCTAATTGCGCTGGGACACTCACTTGAATGAATCTTTATTTTTTTTACTGTCTATTAATAAACAAATTGCATCTAATCATATGCTCATCTACATATGCATCTCGCATATAAAAACAAAAGAATTAAAATGTTTTTAAAAAATAAGAAGAATTTGGAACATCACAAATTATGAGGAGACTCTTTGGTGAGACAAGTGTTAAGTATTATTTTTCTTAATTTATTTTTCTTAATTTAAAAATAAAGAGATGTATAAATTAACAATCCAACAACCCAACCATATCAAACCCTACAATTTGGGAAAGTCAAGCAGGAAGGTTAGAAGTCGACGGCGACATTTAACTTGAAACCTCTCCTCGCCGGCGGAGACCACCGCTGACCCGGACGGAATAATACTTAAATGTTTCAATCTTCAGTGAACAATCCAAACCAAGGCGAGTGAAGGCAATACCCATGATATTCACCTAAGTAGAACAAGTCAAACTCCAAGACTTGTAATCTTCTCTGTCTCTTTGGGCATAATTTGGTGGGTTTTTCCAAGAAGTGGTTTGGTAATAAGTTGTTATAATAGTGGGAACCATCATATGATTTTAACCCCAAAGCACATCTCCTTTGAAACACACACACACAGAGTCTCCATGGGCAACCTGTGCGGCACTCCTGGCGACACCAACACCCCTCCAGGCCCTCCTCCTACTAAACCTTCCTCTCCAGGTCTATATTTCCCTTTACCCTTTTATATATATATATATGTATGTATATAATCTGTAGTTAATTTAATTAATTAATTAGTTGAGATGTAATACACACAACTGACGGCGATGAAACGACGACCTTCCTGCAGGGCGTTCCACCACGACGCCACAGAATCTTAAAGTTTACACCAAGAATTTCCGGGCCGACGGGATGGTGGGGGAAGGTGGATTTGGAAGGGTGTTCAAAGGGTGGGTGGATGAGGTGACTTACCAGCCCTCCAAGGTCGGCGTCGGAATCCCCGTGGCCGTTAAAATCTCAGAACTCCACAGCTTGAACCATCCACACCGGTGGAAGGTAATTTATTGATTTCCACCCACCTTTCCGGATTTTTCTACCAAAATATTGGGTGCTACTAGTCCTGAGCTGCTCGATAAGACGATAAGAAATGAGGAGTACTAGCTGCACCTAATCCTTTGGTCAAATGTATTCATATATCATTAAATAATAATATATGAGATAGGGATGTAAAATGTATTCCTCGTCCCATTTTCCCTGATTCATTATTTTGAACAGGATGAAATGGAATTTTTGGGGAAATTCAGCCATCCAAATGTGGTGAAATTGATCGGCTATTGTTGTGAACAAAAACAATTTCTTCTTGTTTATGAGTTCATGCAGAAGGGTAGTTTGGATAAACACTTGTTTCGAAGTAAGAATTTATTTTGACTTTTTAAAGTTTGAATCTTATTATTGACTAAAATTATTATAAATATAAAAAATATATATATTAAATTATTTACAATCTATCATCCATCCATAGATCGCAATATAATTCTATCACTTGAGCGATAAAAGTCTATTGCAGTCTATCACTGATAGACAGTTAAACTTTTTTATATTTGTAAATAGTTTGACTCATTTTGCTATATTTGAAAATAACTCTATCATTGAACCATATAAAATAATATTAATTTTAAAACTTTGTAGGAGGCCCAGAACTTCTTTAATGGGAAACACGAATTAAATTAGCGATTGGTGTAGCACGTAGTTTGACATTTCTCCACACGTCAAAGAATGTAATTTATCGCAATATCAAGACATCGAGTATTCTGTTGGACGGGGTAATAATTAATTATTTCCTAACTACATTCTTACATGTGCTTCTTATTTAGATATAGTAAATGTCGATTATGGTGATAATAGTACGCTTTTACATTTAAAATTATGATCATTATTTATTAATGTTTAAATGTGAATTCAGAATTTGAACCCAAAGTTATCAGATTTTGGGCTTGTTGTGACAATGGGCCCATCCAATGGTAACACCCACGTCAGCACAGATGTATATGGCAGCTATGGCTACCTTGCCCCTGAGTACATTGCAACTGGTACTCTAACCTTCCCTCATCTTTCCTCTTTTCTCTCCTTTTTCTAAATCTCAATTCTATAGTCTCAAAACGCTTTGGGAGTGATTGGAAGCAAATACTAGAGTTGTGGAATGTAAGAAATTATGAAGTTGTTAAATCTGAGAAATAATGCGTGATATCATTTACAACATCATGATTTTGTGAATGATGTTGCAAAATGTGGTGATCATAATTTGAATCTTCTATACAATTAGTTGAAATTGTGTTGTAAATAATGTCGTGTACTTTAAACAGGACATTTGTACACAAAAAGTGACGTGTATGGGTTCGGCATGGTTCTCCTAGAGCTCCTGACCGGATTACGAGCAGTGGACCGAAACCGGCCCCGTGAGTCTCAGAACTTGGTGAGGTGGGCCCAGCCATCATTGAGCAGCAAGAAGAAGATAAAGAAACTAATAGACCCAAGGCTTGGGGACGACTACTCGCCCAAAGGAGCCTGGGCCACAGTCGAACTCATACTAAAATGTTTGCAATCAGAACCCGGAAAGCGGCCCTCCATGGAAGAGGTATTGGTGGTTCTAGAAAAAGTGGGTTCTCTTAGAGACAGGCCCAAGTAGTCCAAGCCAAGGGCTATGAAGTTTTGAACTGCTGGCTCAGCCATTCTTCTCCTTCTTCTCCTCCTCCTCCTCCTTTCTAAAGTTTGTAGATGTGATAATGTATGTATCAATTAAACTTGGTCTCGCCAAAGTAAGCCTAACTGGCTAATTATTGATGTGTTAGCAACAGCAAGTTTTTGGTTTGAATTCTCCTATTCTTATTATACTTTTTTTTTTTTGAGAAAAAAGAGAATCAAAGTTGGTCCCTATATTTTTTTAATATTTGTGTTTGAGTTCTTTTAGGGAGATGAAAACATTTGGTTCTGATTTGGACCTAAATAGTGGTTGCTTCCCTTTTTTTAAAAAAAATGGAAAAAACACCCAATAAATATGTAAATGTAGCAATAATTTAATCCCTAGAGCTTATATCATATTTTAGATCATTCAAAGATCTAAGGTTTTGTGTACTAATTTTGTGTTTAGCTAGAGCTGTATTTTTAATGGAGATTTCATAAATTAACTTTTAAAGAAGTGCTTTTTAGAGAACTTTTTCTAAAATGCAATTCTAAAATTTTTTTAAGGTGCTTTTTAAAATGTCAAGAATTTTCAAGATCAAATTTAGGGATCTAATTAAACTATAGAGACCTTCAAAAAGCACTCTTCACCATTTTAAAAATCATTTCAACCCCAAGTGTAAAAATGAGTTTGAGATTCATCTCCCAAGTTCTAAAGATTTTCATCATACTTGTCTTTCTTAGGAATGTCTCATAGTTTTTTTCTTTTTTTTCTTTTTAACAACAAATGTTATTATAATAAATTTGAAGCTTCTACTTCATAAAATAAAATAAACTAAAGGGTAAATTACAATTTTAATTTCTAACATTTGGACAATATTTCAATTCCATCTTTAAGTTTCAATATTGTGAAACCAAAAAATGTTCAATTTTAATCATTCTTTAACTTTGTGTTAACTATTTTAACATAAAAGTGAGGTTGCAGTATTTTGTATAATAGTAGTGGAGTGGCAATCATTAGAATTAAAATAATGATATTATTATGAATTATTATTAAGAAGAAGAAGAAGAAGAAGAAGAAAAAAAAAAAAAAAAAAAAAAATACCTCTTCTCAACCCACACCCTTCCCTTTTCCATACAAGTTTGCTTTAGATGATGTCGAAGCAATTCTTTTGATCTCACTCCCTAGGTGTCAACACAATGATTTGGGATCTAGATAAAAAGGGAGTTTTTTTTTTTTTTTTTTTTTTCTTCTTCTTCTTTTTCAAAAGGGCATATCATTAATGCTTGATGCTTTTCTATATAGCCAACATGTCAAGTTAAAAGAAAATATCAAAGCAACATGCTGCCAAGCATTGACCCCTGAGAATGAATATTCGTAGCGTTGCGACATTACTATGTTAGATATTTTCGAGTTTTTAGTGTCATGAAGCATTGTGGGGAGCGTTATAGCAACGCTCCTCTCTCTGGATTTCTAGCCTAATTTTCCTCTCCTTTTTGCACAATTAACTCTAGATTTCATCTTAGGCTCATTCTTTATCAATTTTGAACTTGAAACACAACATCTTGCTCCTTAAACTCGAAATATGAAATTCACTCAACATAACACATTAAAATACTCAATTATAACAATAAAGATCCAAAATTCACAACAAAAAAGCATTTTTCAAGTGCGTAATTGCTCATTTGCCACTCAAATTAAAAACAGATTGAAGACTCCCACTCCTATAATTAGAGCCTCGGCAAAATCGTCTACTATTTCTCTTTTATATGAGTAGAGTCTCTACACAATATTTTAGATTTAGATTTATTTTTCTTTAATTTCAAAATTGACTTAATACAATTTTACTTCTGGAGCACATTCATCCCTGTAATCGAAGGGTCTAGGTTGTAAATCCTTAGTTGGACATTTAAGCTTGAAAAAATTGTAAGTGGAAGGGCTTATTTTTCGTTGATTAATCTTAGTTATTTTAGCTTTATGTTAGGATACTTTGTATCCATGTTTTATTTTTTTTCAACGAAACAAATTTGTTCCTCGTCTTCTATTCTCTATTACTTTATTATTATGAACTAATTTTTGTGTTTTAGGGGATTCAAAGTATGTGAAAGTCAAATTTCATTGGTTTAACTCATCTTTAAGTCCCAAGTTTGCTTTTGGGGGAGAGTTAGCCTGGATTGATTACGTGGTTTGAATGATGAAGTTTCTTTCATTATAGCTGGAAAAGATGGTTTTGTCAGCTCAAACTAGTCAATCTCCTTACCTATAAATCAAAGAAATTTCAGCATAAAACATAACAACCCCAAAGTCCAACGCTCTTTTCTTTCTTCAACTTTTTTTGTTTATCATCTTTTAGTTAGTTCCTACAAAATTAACATATTTTCAAAAATAACACATTTAAGTTTTTATTTTTCAAAATTTACACGCTTTTTTAAAACTCGTTAAATTAGTTTTTCTCGATTTATCTCGGCCAAGATCGACTGTCGAGATTTAATTAAAAATTTAACTGTTTCTAAACTTATCTATTGCTTTGGGACTCCTCAGTAGATTACACACCTACATTCTGTTAACCATTCCAAAATATTATGTAATCTTCTAAATCTTATATATTTTCAATCTTTTTCCTAATTATGTTATCTTTATCACATGGTTATCAAGTGATTGGATTTTTATTTTTAAACTTTACGAAATATTAAATTTTGCAAAAAAAAAAAAAGGTAAGATATATAAAATATATAAAATCTCGGTATTAATCTTGAGTAGATTAACACTGAGATTCTATATATTTGGAGTTTCTCAATGAATTTTTGGGCAAATTAACATTGAAATTCTATATATTTGAAAAATATAACTGAATTTGTAGAAAATTTGAAAACTATATAAAATTAGCTATAAGATTTGGGAATATTACACAATATTTAGAAAAGTTAGCATAATCTCTCTCCCTAGCTAAATCTATATCAGACCCCAAAACTATCGATAAGTTAGAAATTTTCAAATTTTTAACTAAATCTCGGTGGTCATTTGAGATGACCGAGAAAACTAATTTTCAAAAAACGTGTTAGTTTGGAAAAGTAAAAATTTGAAGTTGCTATTTTTTTTTTTTTTTTTTTTTTTGAGGATTTCCACTATATATCTAACCAACCAGGAGACTTAATATTGGCATGTTTTTTTTCTTTTTCTTTTTTTTTTTTTTTTTTTTTTTTTTTTTTTTTGCTGATTTGATTGTGTAGATTTTGAAGGTTAGATTTGTGAAGATCATACACCAAACTAAACTATTTATTTATTTGTGTGTAAAGTTGAGTGGGGTCATGGGTTTGTGAAAAATAATATAAAATGAGAAAGAGGCAATGAGTGAATATTAGGAATAAAATAATGTTGGGAGTGGGTTGACTCGGCTACCCCCGTTTAAGGGGTCATTGCCTTCAATTAATTAATTCATTGCAAGCTATCTGTGTTGAAATTTTCTCACTATTTATTTCAGAAAATGACCTCATTCATATATATATATATATATATATATATATATATATATATATATACCAAGTAAGAAAGAAAAAGAAACCCCCCACTGCATTTTGTATTTGCCGTATTTATTTTTCTGTCTACTTAGTTTTTGATGGATTAGAAATGATATTGTTTGATGAATTTATAAAATAAATTGGTTTATGACAAATACGTGAAATCAACTTCTAGAAGAATGACTTTTAAATGTTTAATGATTAATTTCTCCCTAATTTGTATAATTTATATAATTACCAAAACATTCCTAAGTTCATCTACTTGAAATGGCTACCATCACCCTCGCCACTTTGGCCACTATTGCTCGCAAACTTCAGCAACTACTACCACCAGCTAACTCTGACAACTAACTTTGCCCATTTGACTTGACAACCACTACAGGCTATAACTGTCGTTGATTAACTCCAACAACCACCACCGATAACCAAATTTGTTCACCGTACAACCCAACTCTAACAACCATTATTTTAAATTACTAATTTATAGTATTTGATAGTTGTCCTTTATAGTAATTTTTTATTAATAAAAATAAAAATAAAAATACTTTTAGTTTATAACAAATTAAACAAACTTATATATAAAAATAATATTGAAAAAAAATATTTTTATTTTAAATCATTTTTATCAGGTGTGTTTACATGAATTATTTAAAAATATTTATTTTCTAGGAGAATCCAAACAAGTAGCTTTGGATATCATTCTCATCTACATATCTTAATTTTTTTTAGCCTACTTATTCCACTTTTTAATACAGTAAAAATGAAAGATTAACTTTTCTCTCTTTTTGTCCAACTATTGAATATATTATTAACAGTATCTAATTTCTTATTATATGAATCCAATTTCTTATTATGAACCTTTTACCAACTGAGCCACGTTGATGTTGATTTTATTCACAATCTAATTCAAAAATTCAATTACTGGACATTGCATTATGCATTTTATAAAATTTGAATTATTACAATTATACACTGATAGTCACATTTTACTATACTTTTAAATATTTTGGTTTATATTTGAAAATAATCATTAAATGTAATAATTTTTTTTAATATAATAAAAATAGGGAGATTCAAACCACAAACTTCTTAATCACAAACACATTTATACAACAGGTGAATTATATCTACTTTGCGGATTTATAAATATGATAAGTTTGGTTCTATAAAATGTATTTAATAGGCTTTAAATAATAATTAGATACTAAAGTTTAAGGAATAATTAGTTATATAAGAGGGGTACAATTAGAATACAACCAAGTTTTTTCATAAATAAAATAGCCTCCCCTATTCTTTATATGATATGATGAGAAAGGTTAGAAGCAAATGACTGGTTTTGGGGACCACATGACACAAGCCACATTTTCTTTTATCAAAAGGATTCTTCTTCCCCAAAGAGACCACTTGGATCTTCCAAATCTAATGGAACCCATCCACATTTTCAAACTGAGGATCAGTGTCAATTCTTCTATTTATTCTCAATTGTATTAAACTTTACTTTATATTTTCAATTTTATTGAATTAATGATAAATTTATTTAAATAAGTGTTCTAAGTTTATCTTATATTACAATATTATTTGCATGTAATAAATTATAAACATTCTGTTTTATACAAGATTGATGAAACCTAAAAATAAATAAATAAATTAGCATACATGAATACTAAAATGATGAATTAATTTCGAAGTTAAAATTCGATGCCACCGCATATATTATAAAAAGATGTATCATGCATTAATAAAATGTTGGTATGGCATGTTATTAAATTAATTTTAACTAAATAACTTGATGAGGCTATAACAAATTGCAATACAGAATATTTTATTAATCGTATTCAATAAATATATTATACTTAAAAAATCAGTTTTACCTTAAAAATTAATTATAATTTTCCTTTTATTTTTAATTAGTGCGTTGATTATTAATTAAAATTAATTTAGAAAGCTACAAACATTTGTTGTATACAGGTTGGAAGGATTTTAAGAAAAAATGTGCATTTGACAATGTATTATTTTATGTTTTTCTCTTAATAGAATCATCTTTTTTGCTAATCATTATCAAATTAATAATACATTTGTAAATTCAATATTTTAAATTATATATAAATATCAATATACAATTATTAATAATATATAGGTGGAAAATTTTAGGTCCTAGAAACTTAAGTCAATCAACCAATTGAGATAAACGTTGGTGTCTCTTTCTTTGATTAATGAAGAACACATGGTAGTACGTAACTTATTTTGACGAGCTCATCTCACTATATAAGACGAAAAATTCAAATATTTGACTTATTAGTCGAAGGATCTATGTCTTAACTAGTGATAGATTTAAGATTTTATGTCAAGAAGTACAAATTTATACAATGTGATTTTAGATGCGTTGATGCATTAGCACTCAAATTAAAGTAATATAGACTACACTGTGATATCTATTTATTTAATATAGAGACTAAAAATACGACTTCACATATACATAATTTTATATTAATTTTATAAAAGATAAAATATGAATGATCTAAACAAATTTATTAGATAAAAATACAACTTGAGATACGTTGGAAATTTCTTCTAAAATTGAGTTAAATATTTACTGAAAATATATTAATATGGTGTCTTTTATTGGGTGTAAATGATTATTTTTATTTTATTAAGTTCTAAAAAAATAACTTCAAATTAATAATGAGATCAAATTTGAAGATTTTTCGAAAATATGAATGATTAAGCTTAAATAGTTTTTTAAAAAAATAATTCAACATTTGAAGTACATCAATTAAAATAAAATGTATTCTATCTCATAAATTCATAATAAATTTAAATTTAGAAGAAAATATATTTTTAGTTACAAAATTTTGGATCTAGTTTTCATGTAGTTCTGTTTCAAAATATTGCACATTTAATTCTTGAGTTTTGAGTTCGATTTCAATTTAGTCCATGTATTTCAAAATGTTACAATTTTATACTTTAGGTTTGTGTTTTGTTTCAATTCGATTTCTAGGTTTTAAGATTTATACTTTTGACATCGATTTTGCACTAAATACTTACTTTTTAGTATTTAGTGTTAATGTCTATCAATTAATTTAAATAATCGAAAGAATTATAATTAATTAAGTTAATTTATTATTTTTTATAATTATTAGAATTAATTTTAAAATTACAACTTCATAATTATTTTAAATTAATTAATAAGCGTTAATGCTAAAACTGAATATTTAGTAAAAATGGAGCTTAAAACTAAACAAGACTCAAATCTCATTTATAAAATTGTAATATTTTGAATACATTCTAAAATTTAAGAATTAAATAGAAATTAGATAAAATAAATAAATAAATAAATAAGGGATGAAAAGTTTTTTTTTCTCTTAAATTTATGGTAAAAATGAAAATTTGTTTTGAGAATTAAAAATCTTGTGCATTAAGTAAGGAAGTCGGTTACAAAAAGCAAATAAAAATAAAATAATAAAAAAGGTACTATAGCGTTGAACATTGTGTATCCTGACCTGACCCATTAGCCAAATTTATTAAGAATTTAAAATTGAATTTGACGACTTCTGAAGTTTTAATTAAAAGTTTTCCAAAATAATTTTATAATCAGTGTATAGTCAACATAACCATTTTATAATTAATGTGCATCTTTAGGATATGTATTAGGTTTCTATCACTTAATTATTCTAACTACCTATGTGTGAAATAAATCTAATCTAACTAATTCTTGTTTGATGATAATGAATTTGTTTTCTTCTTTCGTAATTACAATTATAATATATCAACTTATATTTTTATTTTTTTTTTTCAATTTTTTCTAAATAGAGGATAAACAATATTGATATTTACTTAACTAAACACTTATTATGTACTAATTTAGGCATTAAAGTGTGTTCTTCTCGACATCATACTAACACCGATGAGTGTTCTCTTATAGGCAAGCTCAAAAGAACTTCATTGGTTGATTGGAGACCTAAATGAGATCTTCATGGCAACATATACAATCATAAAATTTTATAGACATATGTTACAAACTTTTTATTCATAGTACAAGGACTAATTGAATGGATATAACATTAAAAGTTTAAAGACTAAAAAGTATAATTAACCAAATTATTTTCCTACTTTATGCCTCATTTATCATTGATTATTTAACATTAAACTAAATCTGATTTGAAACTTGGTATTTAGCAAATAAATGGACCAATCAACTATCTAGCTTTGGGTTTTGTTAAGTGATTGAGGATTAATTTACTTTTCTATTCAAGATTTTAAAATTACAGTCATGCTTACCACTCCCCAATAAAAATTGGTATAATTGTAATGAAATTCAATTGATAGATTAATCACAATGGGCTCAATCATAAACATAATTAAAATATCTTTAATCATATTTACTTCGTATTTTAGTCAGTAGACATACAAACTGGTTGAGCCAAATAAAGATTGAATTTTGGTTTTAGGTATGTATCTAATTTTGCTGACCCCGAAATCCTTTTTATCCATATATGGTTGATAGAGTCTTTTCCCAACATTATGATGATCTTTTATTGACTTAGCAACTAGAGAGAGAGAGTTCGGTGCATATACGGATCTACTTTAAAGGCTTTGGTGTGACTCATTCCTTTTCTAATTTTATAAATAAATAAATAAATTTAAGAATTCTAATCTTTTAACTTCTTAATACATGTTAAATAATTGTATAGACCTAAAAAATTTAAGTTAAATGAGTGAAGATAAATTTAATATCATATCATCTAACAATAAAAAGATATTTATTTTTATATATATATAGATTGAAAAATTAAATTTATAAGTATTTCTTTTTAATTTATTTTACTTTTAAATTTTAGTGAAAGTTTTCTTAGGAAATAATATCTATATTTATTTATTATGTTATGCCATTTACTTCATATTTCTTTGATAGTTATTATTATGCTTTTTTTTAATAGATAATCATGATATTATAATATTTTTACGGGTTAAAATACTATTTTGATTCCTTTCATACTCATTTCATTTTAGTCATATTTTAAGATATTTAAATTTAGTCTTTATATTTTCTCTAACTCATAGTCATCATTTTTAATTTGAGATTATTATTTTTTTTTTTATCAAAATGATTATTATTGTTGAAGAAATAAAGAACATGAAAATGTCTCTAAAACATGCGAATAGACATTAATTTATTTTGTTGAAAAAATTAATTATAAATTAAGATAGAAATTAATTTAAAATTTATTGAAACTATTAAGACATTTAAAAATACGAAATTTAAAATAGAATAAACCTCAAATATTATTTCACAAGAAATTTCAAAGTCTTTGTTGTTGGAATATTCAACCAAAAAAAAAAGTTGTTAGAATATTGTTTCCCATTGAAAAGAAAAATATCATCAAGCTACTAATTTTAAACTTAAAAAAAACTTGAAAATTAAATTTACAAAAATGAAGAAATATATGAGGAGTATAATTCAAACCAATTTCAACCTCGTTGTTATGATCCATTTAATAATATTTTTGTTTTTTTTTTTTTTTTTTTTTTATAAAAAATGGTTATTTGTCGAATCAACTTTGGCAATCATTCCTATCACATGCGGACACATGTGCCACAAATTATACTCATTTTGTTATTATTATTATTATTATTTTATTTTTCACTTATCATTTCTTTTACCCTAATTTTCATCTTTTCCAAAGTAAGTACTTGGATTATTAATAGTTAACACTTCTTCAAACAATTATTTTTAGTTTTCGAGACTTTAAAAATATTCATAAAAAGTAGGGGAAGAAATATCATTTTCATATTTACATTTTGGGTTTAGATTCTATTTGATCTATAGAGTTCAAACTGTTACCTTTTTAATTTGATTTTAACTTGGTTTTTGAATTTCGAAATATTACAACTTTACCGTTAAGATGTGAGATTTTTTTTAATTTGATCCATGAATTCACACTTTTAAACTCGAATTTTCATTAAATACTCATTTTCAATTTTTAGTGTTAATGTTTATTGATTAATTTAAAAGAATTAAAAGATTCATAACTAATTAAATTTTACTATTTTTTCATCACTATTAAAATTAATTTTTAAATTGCACTTCATTGTTTTTTAAAATTAATTAATAGATATTAGTCTCCAAGACTAAAATGAGTATTTAGTAAAGTAAAACTTGAAACCCAATGACCAAATTGAAACATGACTCAAATCTCGAAGGTTTTTGAAACCTAACCACTAAATTAAAATCATACTTAAAACTCAAGTACTAAAAGTATAACAATTTGAAACCTAGAGACCAAATGATGGAAACGAAACTCAAAATCTAGGGACCAACTGTTTTTTTTTTTTTTTCTTTATTTCCTAAAAAGTAGATAACACAATTAAGAAACTCATAGGTGTAAGTAGTGGTTACAAACTACCTTTTAAAGAATAAAAAAACAAAATATAGGTTCGAGTTGGATAACAATTTAGTTTTTTATTTTTGAAACTTAAGCCCATCAAGATCTAGTTCCACCCATTGATTTCTTTATTTTATTGTCCACTAATAGAACTATTTTCATAATCATGTTTTGAAAACTAAAAAAGAAAAAAAAAATCTTTAGAAGATTGATTCCGTTTTTAAAATTTGAACTAAGAATTTAAATGTTTATTTAATAGATATGAAAATAATGATAAAAAAATTAATAAAAATTAATCACAACTATAAAAAAAATCAAATAATTATCAAACGTGACTTAAAATTTTAAAAATCATGTCTTACCAGGTAAGATTATGAACTTTCATTTGTGTCTAGTCTAATAAGTTCCTAAGGCAGAATAGATTTCTCTTAATTTCAGATATTATATGCTACAGTATTGACCAATTTGACAAAATTGATCGAGTAGACTTTTCTATTAAAAGGGGAAAAAAAAAATCAAAACTTGATGTGGAAGCATAGATGTGAGCATGGACTATATTTGATAAAATTACTATTTTAGTTTTTATTTTAGTTTTTAGTTTTTGAAAAATAACTCTATTATTTTTTTTTTAAATATTTTATCACTATTTGCATCTTTTTTTTTTTATTACAATACTTGAATTTTTAACCAAATTTTAAAAATATAAACAATTTTTTTAAAACTTATTTTCTTTGTTTCTAAAATTTGATTTAATTTATTAAAATACTAATCAAAAGTAGATAATAAAACAAGAAATTTAGAAGTGAAATGAATGTATATAAATTTAATTTTCAAAAATAAAAAATAAAAAACCAAATCGCTACAAAATTTTGTAGCCTTACCTTTTCACTTTCAACTATGCAAAATTACCAATTAGATGGTAGGATCTTTCTCTAAAATAATTTTTCCTTCTTATCGTTTTTAAATCATAAAAAGTGGAGTTTTAAACCACATGCCCCCATGCTAACAAATTTTAATAATTATATTAAAAATCACTTTTGGACCTTAAGCTTGTAACAATTTAGTCTCTCCATTTTAGTTGATAATGATTTAGTCCCCTTACTTTTAAATTTGTAATGATTTTAGTCTTTCAACTTCATTAAGTAGAGATTTAGTCCCTATATTTTACAATTTGTAATGATTTAGCTCTTCTCATGATAAATTTCACCATAATTAAATGTCAACTTTTATTATATAACGACTTAGTCTTTATAGTATATAAATAAATTTGATTCCCGATTAGTTTATTGATCTATATGTGTAAGAAATTTCGTTAAATCATGACTAAATTGTTACAAATTGTAAAGTAATAGGAACTAAATAAAGATTAAATCGTTATCAACTAAAGTTCAAAGATTAAATTGTTAATTTGATCATAAAAGTTTAGGGATCAAAATTGTTTATTAACCTCCAAATAATTATTTGAATATGAGGCCAAAAAAGGGAGAAAAAAACAATATGTGAGTGCATTCTAAGATGTACCTATCTTTATACATCTCACTTTCACAAGAAATGAATTAAAATATTTTTAAAAAGAAGTATCATGCGAAAACTTATGATTGGACAATTTGATAAGATACACAAAGAAAAGTGATGCCGGAATGCACCTAACTATCGGGAAATTCGCTGATGACCACTTTTAGAGGTCCAATTGATATTTGGCCCAAGGATAAAAAATGAATGAAAAATGACCTTTTGTTGATGTTAGTCAAATGTGAAAGTACTCATTTGAGCTCAAAGCTCTCGTGAGGGTCAGGGTATGACTGTCACTCTTCTCTCCTTCCTTTTGTTATTCATTAGGCACAATTGGAAATTTTTTTGTCCGCTCTTTTGTTCCTCATTTGGATTCTTACTCTCACTTCTTGCTCTTTTCTCATATTCTAGATCAGACCCAACAACAATTTGTTTCCTTGGATTAAAAAAAAAAAATTGCATAAAGAAGAAGGGAGGGGGAAAAATGAATAGAGATAAAAGGGAATAGGGAAGGAAGATGAAGCATCAAAACACAAAGATAGAGGAAAAAAGGAAGGTGAGAGGGATTTTCATACAAGGAAGGAGCGAAGAAAAAAACTGGAAATTAAATTATTTTCTGAGGGTGCAAACATAAGTAAAGTAAAGGGCCAATATTGGTGTTCAAACTTGGGAGTTAATTATCGGGCAATTCTGCCTTAACAATTTTTGAAAGAAATATAAATAGAAATAGAAATAGAAATAGAAATAGAAAATAGGCACATGTGGGTGTGGGAGTTATTTTCTTGAACAACCCAAAAGAAAGGCGAGTAAAAGCAACACCCTTGATTATTCACACAACTAGAACAAGTCAAACTCCATAACTTATTATTATTATTATTATTATTATTATTATTAATTTGGTTTGTGCATAATTTCGTGGGTCCTTCCAAGAAGTGCGTTGGTGTGTTCCTTCTTATAATAGTGGGGAACCAAAACAAAAAAGCATGGGGTTATATCTTTTAAACCCAAAAAAAAAAAAAAAAAAAAAAAAACACACACACACACACACACAATTCTCCTTTCTCTCTAAACAGAGTCTCCAAATATGGGCAATCTCTGCGCCACTCCTGTGGATACTCACACCCCTCCTCCAACTATACCTTCCTCCCCAGGTCTCCTCTTCTTTTCCTTTTCTTTTTCCAATTTCATTTCAGATCTATTGTATTTTATTTACACGTGTCTTCCTGCAGTGACTTCCACCCCCACGCCCCAGAATCTCAAGGTTTACAGCCTGACGGAGCTGAAGACGGCCACCAGGAATTTCCGGCCGGATACTTTGCTGGGGGTGGGCGGATTTGGAAGGGTGTTCAAAGGATGGGTGGACCACCTCACTTACGCCCCCTCCAAGCTCGGCGTCGGAATTCCTGTCGCCGTTAAAAAGTCAAACCCAGACAGCTCTCAGGGTCTACGCGAATGGAAGGTCTTTTATTCATTTCCAGCTCACCTTTTTCTTCTCCCCACGCCTTTTCTTTTCTTTTTTTCTTCCTTTTCACACTCTTAACTTCAAATTCCAAAACACTTTTTTCTTTTTTTCTTTGGGATTTTTTGTGGAATTTAAGAAATGTGATGTATGAATTATTTTTCAATTCTTATCTTTGGGGTGGGGATCCCTTTCAGTTTAATTTTTCATGCGAGGCTTAGTGTTCTTTTTCAGTAGTCAAAAATTCAAGAAAAGGGTGAGTGGTTGTATTCCAATTGTTTGAACTAAACACTCATTTTAATTAATATACAATCAATTGCAAAAACAACTCTTAGAATATGGTAGTAATTGTAATTAGACTTAAGATTGAGTCAAATTAAACTTTTAAACTCATATAATTGAATAAACCATCATAGGTTGGCCTAGTGGTAAAAATGAGACATTAATAGCCACCTACTTAGAAATTAATTTCCTATGAGTTTCCTTGACACCCAAATGTTGTAGGGTCAAGCGACGGGTTATCCCATAAGATTAGTCGAGGTGTACATAAGTTGGTCCCAACACTCATAGATATCAAAATATATATATATATATATATATGTGAATTTTTTTTCCTTACTCAAATGAGAAATATAATTGGTGATTAATTATTTTGAACAGGCTGAAGTGGAGTTTTTGGGGAAATTCAGCCATCCAAATGTAGTGAAATTGATCGGCTATTGTTGGGAAGAAAAGCAATTTCTTCTCGTTTATGAGTACATGCAAAGGGGTAGTTTGGAAAACCACTTGTTTCGAAGTAAGAATTCCAATTCTATCCTTCAAGTTCGAATTTTCCACTCTACATATTTATAAACTAATAAGATATTACAATTTTGAAATTGGCAGAAGGCGTAGAACCCCTATCATGGGAAACACGAATTAAGATAGCTACAGGAGCAGCATGTGGTTTGACGTTTCTTCACACGTCGGAGAAGAGTGTGATTTACCGTGATTTCAAAGCTTCGAATATTCTTCTGGATGGGGTAATAATAAATTATTTGCTAAGTACATTCATAGATTTGTGTAATGAATTTGATTACTGATTGTTTTAAATGATTAAATGTGAAATCAGAATTTTAACCCAAAGTTGTCAGATTTTGGGCTTGCGAAACTGGGCCCAGCCAATGGTAACTCCCATGTCAGCACAAATCCAGTTGGCACCTACGGCTATGCTGCCCCTGAGTACATTGCAACTGGTGATATAACCTTCCTCCCTCTTTCCTTTCATAAATCATTTTTTGTCGGTCATCGTTTTTTTTTTCTTTTCTTCTTTTTTTTTAATGTCAAAATTCATTTGTTTATATATAGGAAAATTTAAGGGCGTAATTAAAGCTTATATATAATCTTTTTTTTTTTTTTTTTGTGTGATTGTTAAAAAATAGCACCAATATGAACATAGTTACATTGGTCAAGACATTTAATGCCTTTCTAAATATTTTAGTTATTTGATATTTCAAATGACTATTTTACTTTTTAAATTTTAAAAACTCATCATTTTGATAACCAATACAAAGTCACTCATTTTGTATTATTATTGTCATACTTATTATTTAACATTTTGAATAATACATTTTGAGATTAATCAGAGTGACCCAAATAAGTTGTAAACTCATCCCTAATGGGTTTAGTAAAGGGGCTTTCTAGATTCATCCTATTTATTTCAAGGTTGGATTGAGGAAGATCTGATTTCAAAAGTTCAAATATAAAATGATAAATAATATGAATCCTTTTCAATCATTTGATTTAATTTATGTTAGATAATATAATATTAAATTTATCAAACTTAAAATTTTGAGTTAATTCATGCAAATTACTCAGGGTATTGAAATGACTATAATTAAACAGGACATTTGTATATAAAAAGTGACGTGTACGGATTTGGCGTGGTTCTCCTAGAGCTTCTGACCGGACTACGGGCAGTGGACCCAAACCGGCCGAGTGGGTCACACAACTTAGTGGGGTGGGCCGAGCCATCACTGAGCAGCAAGAAGAAGATAAAGAAACTAATAGACCCAAGGCTCGGGGACGACTACTCGCCCAAAGGAGCCTGGGCCATAGCCGAACTCATATTAAAATGTTTGGAATCCGACCCCAGAAAGCGGCCCTCCATGGAAGAGGTTTTGGTGATTCTAGAAAAAGTCAGTTCTCTTAAAGACAGGCCCAAGGAGCCCAAATCAAGGGCTAGGACGCCCAGCCGTTATTGACTTATGGGCTCACTCCCCCAACCACTCAAATCCCAATGTTATTCCAATTGGAGGCCCATTTACAATGAATTCCACTCTTATGTGGATTTGGACTATTGGCCCATTTTAAGTGGTTATGTATTATTTACACTTTTTTTTTTCTTTTTTTTTTTAAGTTTGTAGATGTGATATTATAGTGTATGTAGCAATGAAAGTTAGTCCGCCCCACCGTTTTATAAGATATGAAACAAATATTTTGATTCTCATTGGGAGATGAAAGCATTTGGTTCTTATTTGAAACCAAATAGTGTTTTTTTCTGTCTTTTCTTTTTCAACCAAGAAAATTGTAGATGTAGCCATAGTTTAGTCCCTAAAGCTTATTTCACATATTAGATCATTCAAACATCTAAGGTTTTGTGTACCAATTCTTTGTTTATTATTTAGAATTGTATATTTTCTTAAAGGAGGTTTCTTAAATTATCTTTTTCTGGAAGTGATTTTTAGTGAAGAGGCAATTTTAGAATAAATACTACTTAAGTGTTTGCTTCCTCTAAAGATATATTAAGGTGGGATTGAAATTTTAAGAATTTTCAAGTTCATTTTTGGCAATCTAATTGTACGAAGAACTTTAGAAAGCACTCTTCACCATTTTAAAAACCCATTTCAACCCTTGGTATAAAAATGAGTTTGTGATTTCTTCCAAAAACAAATAAATAAATAAATGCTTGTGACTCATCTCCTAAGTTCTAAAGACTTTTCAAATGGCAACAAGTGATAACTCTTCAAGATGGGAAGAGCCAAATTCTACCGCAGCGAAAATTTGCTTCTATCAAGCTTGATTATTGTACACATGACATTAATTGATTCATAACAAAATAACAAATTTAAATTTTGTGGCTTTTGCTAAAACAGAATTCTGAAGTTAAATAATCTGATTTACAATTTTCATTCGCAATGGGTTGGCACATGCACAAATGTGTTAATCAACCCAAGATGATTAGATTGATCAACCAGACTATATATAGATATTCAGAGAATTTGAAAGTTAAAAGTCACAATTAAAAGATAAAGGGAGATTGAAGCCAAAAACAGAAGTCATAGAAACTAAAATGTTATTACCATAACTTGAGGAATATAATACATTGGAATTGGTTTTGATACGAAAGTGGAATGCAAAGAAGCATTACACGTGCTATCTCTCATCATCTTCCCAACCAACACCAAGAAGAAATAGAGAGAAAAGAAAAAAGAAAAAGAAAAAACCCATTTTTATTCTTAAGAACAAAGCAACCAAAAGGGGGACTCAAAAGGATAAAACACACCCAATTTGGCAGCCCCCATGCAAAGACAACAACAAAGTTGGACGACTCGTACCAAATTAAAACAAGATCTTTAGTTTTACAGATGCATTTGATGATTTCCTCCTCCAAGATTCTAGTTTTTGCAGATATGCCCTTCAATTCTTACATATTAACATTACACATTCTGAAGCTTCGTGGAAATGGAAAGGAATAATGACCATGCAATGGCCATTATGTTAGGCGTTTCTTAGATGTTTGGCCTCACATTCACACGAGACGCTATCTTTTGGCCCAATGACCTGTCAGCCTGTGTACATAAACATAATAATGTTGATTAATTAACAAAACACAGCTTGAATTAACTATATATAGCTTTAACTTATTGGGTGGTTGGTTTAATTTATTTACCTGAGTCCAATACGAGATCCATATGTTGCGAACCTCGTGTGTGACGCGGGGGTCCGATAACGCTTCCACAAACCGTCTTACGAACCGCTCTTGCCTAGATCAACACATAAAAACCAAACTTCTTCACTCAATTATCAAATCATAGGTATAAAAGTTTCTCTTTTTTACTTTTTAGATTATTTTAATTTTTTTCTGTGATTAAAGTAATACCTAATTATTGGTTTATAATTAATTAATATTGTGAAAGTAAAGTGATCAGTATATGTACCTATCTGGTGCCCATGATCGGTATCTGTCTCCAGCTTGCTTAAAGTTATGATTCTCCTTGGGAATCACACACTGAGAAAAGGACAAAAAACAATGAATCCCCACCACTAATTCTGGTCTGTTTTTGATCTTACTCACTCCATTATAAACATACAGTAAGAAACCAAAACATAAAAACAAAACTGACCCTTTCTCTTTTGCCGCTCAACACATTAGGCGGCATCGGGAACTTCTCAGCATGGCGACAAGGATCATATCTTGAAGGGAAGTAATTCACCTGACGAACCATAAAAAAAAAATAATAATAAAAAATAAAAAAAGAATAATAACAAAAAGAAAAGAAAAAAAAAAAAAAAAAAAAAAAAAAAAAAAAAGCCCACAAATTGAGATGGTTAGAGAATGAAATAAGAAATAAACCTCCTCGTCTCTATGCATGAAGTTCATGAATCCTTCATGGTGGTTATTATGGTGAGGACATTTAGGAGCATTCACTGGGAGCTGAAGATAGTTAGGTCCAAGGCGATGCCTCTGTGTATCCGCATAAGCAAAACTCCTAGCTTGCAACATCTTATCATCCGAGTAATGAATCCCAGGCACCAACGACATGGAGAACGCCAACATCTCATTCTCCGCAAAGAAGTTATCAATATTCTTATTCAACACCAACCGTCCCACCGGCTGCAACGGTATCACATCCTCAGGCCAAGCGATGGTGGTATCTAACGGTTCAAAATCATAGTTGTTTTGGTCCTCGTAATCAATGGTCTGAATATAAAGTCTCCACTCAGGGAAATTCCCAGCCGCAATGGACTCGTACAAGTCCTGAGTTGCGTGACTATGGTTGGTCCCACCAATCCTAACAGCTTCCTCCTCCAGCATGCTTTTCACACCGCAAGTGGGTTTCCAATGGAATTTGACAAGCCGGGCTTTCCCAGCTTTGTTGATTAGAGAGTAGGCTTGGACGCCGAAGCCTTCCATGTGGCGGTAGTTGATTGGGATGCCCACGTCATCGTAGAACCAAGCGAAAGACAGAAGGCTTTCCGGATGGTAAGAGCAGAAATCCAGGAATCTCCATGGCTCTTGGAGGTGGGATTTTGGGTTGGGTTTGAAGGCACGGATGACGTCGGGGAATTGCATTGCGTCACGTACGAAGAATACGGGGAAGTTGTTGCCCACTAAGTCGAAGTTGCCTTCACGTGTGTAGAATTTGACGGCGAATCCACGGGGGTCACGGAGGGTTTCGGGGCTGCCGCGCTCGTGGATGACGGTGGAGAAACGGACGATGACGGGGGTTTGGACGCCGGGGGCACGGAGGAAGTCGGCGCAGGTTAGGTCGGAGATGTCGTGGGTTACTTCGAAGAACCCCTTGGCGCTGGCTCCTCGGGCGTGGACTACTCGCTCGGGGATTCGCTCGCGGGTGAAGGTCGCGATTTTTTCGATGAGTTGATAGTCTTCTAACAGGATTGGGCCTCGTTCTCCGACGGACATCACGGCGGTGTTGTTCCATACTGGTGCGCCGGAGTTTGTCGTGCAGAATGGGGTGTTGTACGCACTTGAAGGCCGGTACTGTCCAAAAAACCAAAAATCAGTTTTGACCACCTTTTTATTTTCCAATAACACCTCGCATTTATATAAATATACGTTGCAATTTTAACCTTAAAAACAAAACATACACTCTTAACTGGATGATTAGAAGTTCCCAACACCACACTCTCAATTTGTTCTGGGAGATAATCAAAATCTTTAGATGTTGATAAGGGTTGTTCAGTAAATTTAGAGGAAATGATATTTTAGCTACAATCATGATAAAACTTTATGATTTTGATTGTTGTTTCAAAATATAACAAAATGAGTCAAAATAAATCAAAATGTTATGTTAAGAATAGACACTGACTAACTACTATCATCTATCATTATGTATCTAGCATTTTGCTATATTTAAAAATATTTTTAACCATTTTTTTTATTTAAAATAATTATTCGTTTGATAAAATTATTCAATTTTTGTTGTGCATCACTCAAACTTATTTTAATAAAAAAAAATTTTTATAATGAAACTAATGAAATTAGGAGACTACGATCTTCCCTTATAAATAAATTAGTGTGCTAATTTTATTTTAGTTTTAAGATGTGAGATTAAAAGTTTATTATTGAAATTATTATATAATCTAACCAGTTTTAGACTTTAGAGATTCCCTTAAACTAAACAAGAATCTTTTAAGTAAAATAAAATAAAATAATTATGTAGAATTGATGAATATCAAAACTTACTAAAATCAATTGAGTACTCCATGGTCTTTAAATTAAACAGTGGAAAGTCCCTTTATTTTGTTATTTATTTATTTATGGTTTTTTTTCTGAACAGTGGAAAGTCCTTCCTTGTAACATACAGTATTTGTACGAGTCCATGGCAGTCTATAATATAGATTTTGGAAAAACTTAGGGGTAGATAAAGTTGCATTCAATTATAAATTTACACATGGTAGTTTATTTTTTAAAAAATTATTAGAACTTTATTTATTTCTTTATGTGCTTAGAAAAATGAAGAGTATGAACTTTGGGTCACCTAAATATTTTTATTAATATGATAGGGAGTCCAACTTTCTTTGTAACTTAAAAGTATTTATAAAATTCTGCCTATAGTATCGAAATCTGTTAATATTTATTTTTCTTATATTATATTTTTAAATATAACAAAATGAGTTAAATTATTTATAAATATAGAAAAAAAAATTTGTGTCTATTAACGTAGACTTCTATCTAGATTGCAATAAGCAATAGAAGTTTATCGCAGTTTATTGCGGATAGATAGTGAAATTTTTTTATATTTATAAATAGTTTGATATATTTTTTTATTTATAATAATTTTTCTAACTAAATAATAAATTCACTTAACTCAAATAAAGAAATTGAATTAAATAAGTCAAAATGAACATAATTTAATTGACATATAGATAGTCATAGTTGAAGTCTCCTATTACTATTTTACTAAAAACAAAAAATAAATTCCAATAATATTTTATATTGTGAAGAAAGAAAAACACTGAAGTTGTATTAGTTAGAAACCTTTTCTCTTAATTAATAAACCAATAAAAAATTCACAAGAGAGAGCAGGTGGAATTTTTTTTAATTAAGTTGTTAAAATTAAAGTTAAAAGGTTAAAATTAATTTTAACAAATAATTAGATGCAATTATATAATCAAATCTATAAATATATTGTAAATTTAGCTTCAGAATCAAGTGATAAGAGTACATCACGCATAAATTTTTTTCCACCCGATTATTAACCCTAATAATATTGCCCACTAGGAAACTCAGTAAATATAAATACCAAAGGACCTTAAAAAAATCAAGAGTAGTCAGCATAATTATACATAACAAACAAAGATGAAAAATCTCACTTCTTAATACGAACTATTATTTTCACTTAAATCCTTTGTTTTATAAATAATAATAAGGATGAATACTTTAGTTTAAGAGGTGGAGGTGGTCCAATCAACTTAATGATCTGAAAACCTTAACCGAATCGAACTTAATTTTGTATTGATTCAATCCATTTCATAGATTTTCCAGTAATTTAAAAATAGATCAAATTGCAGAAAGAATCCAAATATAAACTAAACAAAGTTTCTTTTCTTCTCTCTTTTTTTCCCCCCACCAAAAAAAAAAAAAATATATATATATATATATATATATATATTTCTTTGGTAAATTAGATCCTGATCCGGATGAAGTCAAATTCCAGATCCGATAAATTGACCGGACCTGACCACGTTTTTCAAAACAAATTAAAAACGAGACGAGAATGGTGCGATCGGGTCGGATCTGACCCGATTCAAAACCGTCGCTATCACCAACCAGAAAGTCCGGCCGCCGCGATCTCCGGCGAAAAAAAGAACCAAAATAGAGAAAGTAATGAGATGGGCAAAACGACGACGCATTGAGGAAGAAATAGAAGAAAGGCAATACCTTGTAAGGATCCATGGCGGTGGAGGAAGAAAGAGAGAGAAACAAAAGAGTTCTAATTGGGAAGAAAATGGAAGTAGTGCAGAAGGAAGTGAGGGAGAAGGTGGGGTTTTTATGCTTGAATTTCAACACTTTGCTCTTTGCTCTCCTTTTTTTTTTTTTTTTTTTACCGACAGTTGATTTAGTGTCGTTTTGGGGTTAAAGAAAAGTCGACATGTCGAAGGGTCAAACGTAGTTATCTATTGTCTGAGGAGTAGGGCCCATTTTGTGATCGCAATCCAGTGGAAGCCAATAAGGAGGTTTGAGGAGCGTGGAAAAATGGGAAGATATTTTTGAAGGGTGTCCTTGTCCATGTCGACATGTCGTTTTCCCATTCCATCGTTCCATGAGAAAGAAGCAACTATTTCTCAAATTTCCACTATAGCAGGGCCAATTTGTCATTTCTCAATCATATGTGGACCAACTTTCAAATTACTCTATCCTTTAATTCAAAATTCAACCACCATATGCTTCATAATTCATATCTCTATATGGTTTCTACTCTATGATTTCCTTTTTCCTCTTTGATTCTTCATATACGGTAAGTTTCTCAAATTTACCTTCTGTATTCAAATTTGATTATTTGGCTTAAAAAATAGGGATATGTGCTAACTATTGCTAGACTATTCTCTTGTTGAACTGTTTAGATTGTTATTTTCTTTCCTACGTTGATAGTTGAGTAGAAATTACGTGTCCCACATGATATGGTCTACATGTTTTAGCATTAAAAACTTTGTCAAGGCATAGACTAACTTAAGATAATATGTTTGGTTGTTGATTTGAAGATACAAAGTAGAGTTTTATTTTAGTAAATTTATACCATGTGGTTGATAAGATATTTAAAAATTGAATCACATTTTAAACCATGTGTTTCATAATATATTTCTAAATCATAAAAATATTTGTACTTATAATCAATTAACTATTATGTTGAATTTTAATTATCTTGTATAATTATTAGTTGACAATATCATATGGTTTATGATATATGATAAGTTAAAAATAAATCTTAATTTAACATTTGTAACATGAAATGTTATATTTATTAAGTTCTTTTATTTAATGTAGTTTTGCATTTTAAATTTTAAATTCAAAATCAGGTTATGTTGAAAGGTTGTTATTAAAAAAATAAATAAATAATTTGTTTTTAAAATTTAAGGTTTTGTTTGGTAAGAAAATTGAAAATAGAAGTTTGAAAACAAGAGATTTAATGAATACAAAGTTGGATTTCATGTTTTCATATATGTGTTTGATAGCATATTCAAAAATTGGATTCTAATTTTAAAAAATGTTTAAGATGTGTTTGATACTATATTTATAAATCATAAAGTTAGTTGTAGTTACCTACTAAATTTTAGTTGACAATAAACTATTATTACTTTATTTATGAACATGCTTTATGTTAAAAAAAAAAATTGTATGATTAATATTTTGTAATATTATATAATTTAGAAAACATTACCTAATACATGTTTTAATCTTTTCAAAAAAATGAATTGAATTTATAACATTACATACTGTAATTTTAAATTACATTTGTATCTTTATTTAATATAATTCTACATTTTAAAATTTAAAATTTAAATCTGACACAATAAAAACATTAAAAACATAGTTTAAATCACAGAATTTGAATATAGTTTTCGAAAACAAAATCTAGATGATATGTCAAACAGAGTTTTGTTAAATGTGTCGTAAAGAAATTATAACCTTGTTCAAATATTTTTTAAAATAATTATATGATCACATTCAATATAAAAATAAAAAAATAAAAAAGAGATATGACAGTTGAAAGAAAGTGTAATTTTTCTTTTTTTGATGGGGAAATCGTTTATGGACGGGTAATTGAAGTTCCAGGTTGATGATGTATTGATATATCCTGACAAAAAATAATTTAATAATTTATTAACTTTTAATGAAATGACTTAATAAAATCAACCATTTCATAAGATTAAGAAATTTGATATTTATCTAAATATTAAGAATACCAATAATAAATACGGTACAGTAGCATAATAATAAATATGGCAATTTAAAAGTAAAAAAAAATAATAAATAAATATCTTTTATTTTCTGGATTTTCCGCCACCTAGATATAAAGTAAGCTATAATATTTTTAAATACATAAAGTTGGTGAGGTGTCTATTGGGCAGCGGACCCACCCACATTTGCCCATCCTTCTTATATTCCTATCCACATTGACAGCCAAAATAAAAGGCTACTTGGTCCAACTAGTAATGCTCTATAATTGAATTGCGGTGTCCAATTATGTATTATAAATCTAATTTTTTATTTTTCGAAATTAAATTACAAATTTAATCCCGAGTATCAGATTTTATTAATTCTCACTTTTCATTGTAACCAGTATATCTTAAAGTTTTTTTTATTAAAAAATTTTAAAGTTCAAGATTAAAATAGTTGAAAAATATGGATAAATTAACATTATTGTTATTTTAATTTAGAAAATTACAACCTTTTATGACAGTGTGTTTTCTTGAAAATGACCTAACATTAATAGAATGATATGGTTTTTCAAAATATATTAATAAATTAAAATTATTATATTATTATTATGGTTGATATGTGCATTTAAAATATTGACAATGTATTATAAATATGAATTAAAAAATAAGCAAATATATAATTTTTTAACTAAGTATGTCAAATAGAAATTTCTTTTTTTAAAAATTAATTTTTTATTTATAAAAAATACAAACTGAAAAAAGTCATAAAAAACTTATTTTGGTTTTTAAGAACGACAAAAAAAAAAAAAAAAACATAGTATTTCAAACAGGTTCTTTTTTAAAATTTTTAGTTTAAAAAAAAAAACACAAAATAATTACTAAAAATGTTTTTGATTTTTTGTTTTTGAAAAACAGAAAATAAAAAACAGTTACCAAACTTGTATAGTTTTTATTTTTTGAAAATTAAAAATAAAAAACGAATTTTCAAAAATTAAAAATAAAAAAGATAAATGGTTCTCAAACGGAAATTTAAAAGCCTTTAATAAATTAATTTATGTCTGGAATAAATACTTGAATTTTCTAACTTTATGTTTAATATCCGGTTTGCATACTCAAAATTATTACAAATGATTGACCTTTCCAATATAAATATTAAATTTATATATAATGAAACAATATAATTTTAGTTTTGCATATGTGGGTTATAGTTTTTAAGAAACAATGAAGTGTCCAAATGGTGTATTAGTCACAAAATTAAAATACAAAATATTATTGAATACAAAATTGATAGTTTAAAAATGTAGTATACACTTCTAAACTTCAATGGCTTATTGGTTGCAAAATTAAAAATGCAAAGGCATAATAAGTACTTTTAAAAGGTTAGAAATTAAATACACAAAATCTAGAGTAATTGTTTTGAATAACAAAACTTCTAGAAATATTTTCAAATATAATATAATGTCACTGTCCATCATATTACTATCATTTATGACTATTTAGTGTATATCATTATTGTCTATTACTGATAGACAATGACATTTTGCTATATTTATAAATAAGTAGGGTAATTTCGCTATATTTGAAAACAAATTTTTAATATATTGTTTAAAAACAATGTAGGCTTTAATTTACTTTAGTATTCTAATCCTTGTCTTTTCATTTTTATTTTGGAGAAAGAAATTCAAAATTGGGTAGTTACTTTTAAATAAGGCAAATTGAAAACTAGCTAAATAGATTAGATTTTGTAAATAATGACTAAACTTTCTTTTTAGTAAAAATTTATGTTTCATACTCAAGATTGCCAGCTTTTTTTTGGGCAATTTGTATAAACACCCCTCTTATCACACTCTATTTTCTCATATTTCTCTTATGTTCTTAGATCAATTGGTTAGAAGAGGAGTGTTGTATGTTATAGAGTTTTGAACTCAACCTTTCAGTGTAAAGTAGTTTCAATTATGCCAAGTTTCAGTTGAATTGTTGTATCTTGGAGAGGACATGCCAAAGAATATCCGTTATTATGGAGTGGTTGATATAAATATATATATTAAACACTATGAAGAGTTTAAATCTTCTTAAAAAGAGCGGGATATTTGCACATCAACCTAACTGTTTACGTGTTTCTTAATATTTACTCAAATTTTTTCGATTATTTATAATTCTTCCAACACACTATGATCTCTCATATCCAAATTGCATCAAGTTTGAGTCTAAAACCTATTATTTTCGATTATTTGAAAGTCAATTTTTTACCACATTTTTTCCTATTTGTAATTTGTCTATACTTAACCTTTTTAGATTTCCAGTTTCATTTCATGAATTGAAATATCCCTAAAGATATTATATAATGTTACTGTTGGTAGTTTATTATCAACAACTTCAAAAACATTTCTAAGGTAAAGTAATAATATCATCATTTAAATCCACAAATTAAAATTTGATGAGACGTTCCTTTCAGCGACCCACATATTTGTCCACATGTTGGACCCTATCTATCTACATATTGACATTAGGATGATCATAATAGATCACAAAATTAGTTACCATATTTTTAAATGTGCCATGCAAATAAATAATTTGTAAATTTCATCATTGAATATGGTCTAACGATGATTGACCTCTATCATTTATATTACACTAACATGCAAGTAATAATGTTAACATATTTATTAGGGGCTTGTTTAGATTGACTTGATAAAAAAAACGTTTTTCAAAAAACTCATTTTTATTTAAACTCTTTTGATAAAAATTGTTTAAAATACACTTCAAAATCTATTTTGAGTATAGTTGCCGAATACTCTAATTTTTCTAAAATGATTTATTTTTTAAATTAAACACTTGAAAATATATTCCAAACACACTTTAGAATCAAAATTTAGATTACTTTGGTTACTATACTTTTGGTTTTGGGTTTTTTTTTTATTATTATACTTTTAAAATATTTATTTTAGTCTTTGTTGTTTCAAATTTTATTCTTGAACTTTCAAAATATTCAACTTCAAAGTTGTAATTAAAAAATACTAGTTCATTTAACACGTGGTTGTTCTACCTTATTTTATCAAATATTATAAATAATTTTATATAAGAAAAAGGAAAATTATCTTAAATGGCAAAACTACTTAAAATATTTCAAGTAATAACAAAATACATTGTCTATCACAGATAAATAGTAAAATTTTACTACTTTGTAAATATTTTGATTATTTTGACTATATTTGAAAAGAGTCATAAAACATTAATATTTAATTTAAAATTTTGACTGTGTGTAAATTACTTTAGTCATTTTATATTTTAAAAAATAAGCACTTACGAAGTAATATTTTTTTCTAAGTAGAAATTGGGAATCATGATTATTAAAACTCAATCCTATTTATTAAATAAAATAGCTTATAAGGAAACAACGTATTTATATGATTTAAAATTGCCTATAATTTTTTAATTAATATAAAACAATCAAAATAAAATAAACTTTATGCTTTTCAAAATGAAAGAAATTTTTTGATTATTTAATATAGAACAAATAAATATTAGGAATGATTGTATTGACCAACCAATAACGTATATCAGTATATCAGGTTTGTTGAACGAAAAAACTAGGGTAAATGAAAAGTAAAAAATTTTTAAAATCCAATTTTTAAATAGTTTTAATGTATATCAGTATTGAATTTGGGTTCCCTAGAAAATAAAAATTTCATAATAGCATCGATATGGGATAAGAAAGAAAGGAAAAAAAAAGTCAATGTATCGATGAAAATAATATTATAAAAAAGATACGTTTTCACAATCAAAATCAATTTTTAAACTTCAAACGAATTTTGATGGTTTATAAGTGTTTTCCATTGTTTCCCTGTTGAATTTGCATGACTTTAGCAATCCATTTTTTTTTTAAAAATAACTCCAATTCTTTTGCAGGATTTAATTAATCTTAAAAAAAAAAAAAAAACACACACACACAATGATATAATATATATATATTTATGATACGTAAAAGAATGCATCAATTTTTGAATGTTAGATAACCTTCATTTTAAAATATATATATACACACACATACTTGAGTTATCATTCAAAAATATTTATCTTTCTTAAATTTAACTTTTCTCCCCCCTTCTACTTATTTTCACAATTTTCTTTATTCTAACCTATTTGTATGTCTTCTCTCACTTCCACGTTTCTCTCTCCCACCCATCCATAAATTTTTTCAACCTTTCCATTCTCTCTTAACCTAACTAAAAAAATTATTCTTAATATCAATCAAATTTTAGTATATAAAGTTGCTTATTAAATATTAGAATTCTAAGAATTTTTTAATATTCCATTATAAGTTATAAACTAAGACAAATTTTTCAATTTCAAATGCTTTATTTTTAATTTTTCAATTCTCTTATCGAAGAAAATTGAGATTTAATTACATTTAAAAACTATCGCATTTAAAATTCGTGACAATTATTTTCAGTCATTTTATCTCTTATAAAGGTTGAAAAATGTCATAATTGATTAAGTTTAGTGTTTCCTTTGTTAATTAATTTAATAGAATTAAAAGAATTGTAATTAATTAAATTTTATTATTTTTTTCATCGCTATTAAAATTAATTTTAAAATTTCACTACATAATTATTTTAAAAGTATTTGCAATGTGTAGGTTTTTTAGGGGTGATAATTAGGACAATTAGTTTTAAATGGCAAAACTATTGAAAACATTTTCAAATACAACAATCTATCACTTATAGATAATGAGATATTTTATTATATTTGTAAATATTTTGGCTCCGTTTTGCTATATTTAAAAATAACCATATTAATTAAATGTAAAACAATATTTTTAAATAATTGAAAAACAAAAACACACACAATTTTCTCAAATATCCTTATTTATTTTATTTTTATTCATAAACTTCCCACTATTATTTCAAATTGGCAAAACGTAAAGCCATTATCTGCATTTTTGCCAATTACGACACAAATCAAATTTTCACACCCTCGTTGTTGCTCTTAAGGTCCCAACAACACTATCTACGAACGTAATTTGATTCTACATGCAAGTTGAATTTTGGTGGGTCAACAAATAATATAGAATTCAAATTACGTACACGTTCTTCTTCAATTATTATTAATTTTCTTTTACTTCAACTACGTGTCTTTTGAGGAGATTCTATCCTCTAATTTTTTGGTTTTAGTTTTTTTTTTTAAATGTTTATTTTTGTTCTTATAATTTTTCATTCTTGATTAACATTGATAATTTTCTTCTCAATTTCGTCATTTTTTTCTTTCATTTTTCTGATATATGCCTAATTTGGTATAATATTCTTTTTTTTTTTTTTTTTTTTTTTGTTATAACTGGTTTTTTCGACTCGTCTCTTCTTCACAAGGTCATTCCCTTCTTTCTCTTATTATTGTGTTGGTATTTATGAGCATGTTTTTTTAGCACAACAATTATTGAATTCATACTTTTGACTTTTTTAATCAAGAGTCTATGTCTTGTCAGTTGAACTAGAGAGCAAATTGAAATAAACCTCAAATCTTAAAAATAAAATTGTAGCATTTGAAACTTAAGGACTACAAATATAATATTTTGAAATTTAGAAACCAAGAGAAAAATATATCTAAAATCTAGGACAAAAAAGATATTATGCCCTTAAAAACCTTATAGAATTTTGGAGACGCACAAAATGCAAACCTAATTATATAAACATAAACATAAACTGACTAAATTTTAGTTTAGGTTAGCATTGTACGAGTTGCATGGTTTTACCAATTAATTTTGAGATGGGACCTTGTATCATTTAATATGGTATTATGGTCCATACAGTCGAAACGGGTATTCGGTCAAATAGAAAGAATTTGGGGTTTGATAAAAAATGGTGAGCCCAAAAGAGACACCATTTTGAGGAGGTATGTTGAGAATCACACATTAGAAAAAACAAACGACTCCACATTCTTAATAAGATAGATGGCTACTTCTCTTACTGCCAATCCATTTTAAGATAAAACCTCATACTATCTAATACAAATTGTATCTTCCTCTCGAAAGCCTGTATTCAAACTTTGTTGGGATCTCATTTGGGCCTCTCTAGTATGGCCCCGAGCATTATGAGCTTGAATATGGAATATACTTATTCTAATTTTACTATCTTATTTTTTAAAAAAGTTAAAGTGAATATACAGTACAACAAAGTTTAAAGTCATAAACTAATCACATGCTTGATTAACTTCTCTCTTCTGATCTATGTTTTTGTGATGTAAAAATTTCAAAATCTGTCATAATAAGATCAGCCTATGAATCCTGAAATCTCATGTTGCAACTAATTAAAAAACAAACTCATCAATTTTTAGAATATTTTGGGGGGTCAAATATTATTTTAGGATGTTAGAGAGAAAAAGAAGTATGAGAGCATGTAATAAAGTAACCAAAAAATAATTGGAATTGTCCAAAAATTGCGAACTTTGACGTTTACAGATGGGATTGGTACACAACGACAAGACAACACTTAGGCCCCCTATTATAATAATAATAATAGTAATAATAATAATAACCCAAGTCAATTCGGAATATGCTTTGCGTCCTTCCAATTTCTATAACAAAAACAATTTTTTTCACGCCAAACCCTAAAAACTACCTCTCAAATATGCTATAATTACAATTATATCCTTTTAATTTTTAAAATTAAACCTTCCAAATTATATAAATATTAAAATTAGTTCAAATTGAAACTTCGAATTTATTATAATTGGATAAATTGTAATATTTGTATAAGTTTAAGTGTTTAAATTTTACCATCTATGAGTCTAATTTCTATAATTTATTATAAGCTTGAGACTCCAATTTTAATACTTGTTGGAGTTTAAGGGTCCATTGTTTGCAATTTACCTTTTTTTTTTATTTTTAATTTCTAGTCATTCAATTTATTTATTTATTTATTTTCTAAAGTTTAACAAATTAGAAAGGTAAAGATTTGACCAATCTAACATTTCATATCTTGATCGTTCAAATACGTCCATTGACAAATGGAGTACATGTCATCTCAGTATCAATCAAATTGTTTTATAATAAAATTGGATTCTTTAAAATATTAGAGACAACGTTGAAAAATGGTATAAATCTTAGTGACTAAATGATTATTTTAACTTGATATTTTATCAAACATAGTATTAATGTGATATGATTTTATATTTTTTAGTACGATAATGAGTAGATAGATTTAAATACTTCTTAGTTATTACCATACATATATATATATATATGGTGTGATCATTTGGGAAATAAAAAACGATTTAACTTAGAAAAATAAATGGTATATATGTTATTTATGAATTATGGTAATGGTTATAATGGTCCTAAGAGCTTTTACAAAAATTCAACCATCCAACAAGTTGCATGAGCGGGACCTCCATTACCAATACCTACTAGTGAAAGAGGTTGTTGAAGGGCAAGGGTGTGCTAGAGAGTGACAGGAAGAGTTTTCTTTTTTTTTTTTTTTTTTTTTTTTTTTTTTTTTTTTGCTCTTTTTTTGTTTTTGTTTTTTTGCTCTTTTTTTCTTTTTTTAATAAATAAATAAATAAATAGTGAGAGTGTGGATAGATTTTTTCCCCCAAAGATTTGTGGCCGCACAAAATAAAACTAGATTAATTACAAGAATAGACCATTTAGAGCCTATAATTTAAAAAATGTCAGAAGTCTTAAAAAATATTAACTCCCAACTATATTTCAAATTACTATTGTACTAATTGTAATGTTGTTGTAATTAAAATTTGAAAAAAAAAAAATATATGAGTTATATTTTCTATAATAGTTAGACTTTTCTTTGATTGATGTGGGAAGATGAAGGGTCCATTTGGATTAACTTAAAAAATAATTGTCTTTCAAAAAAATTATTTTCATTTAAACACTTTTGATGAGAACAGTTTAAAATAAGAACATTAATGACTTTCAAAATCTATTTTGGATGATTGTCAAACATATTTCTTTCAAAATAACTTATATTTTAAATTAAACATTTGAAAATATATTCTAAACACAGAAGGAAAAATCAACGGTTATGGAAAATATAACCCATTTATTCTTTTTTCATTTTTCAATTTTCAAATTATAATTACAAAACTAGCACAATGGGCAATAGTAATTGTTGGGTAAAAGGTCTTCTCCACACACACATTGTTACCATTGTTTGTTTGGGCTTGGGACAGGATCAACTTCATCTAATTTTGGGGCAAAATGGCTTTCAAGGCCCATAAAATTTCAAATGGAAAAAAAAAAAAAAAAAAAAAAAAAAACAGGAAAAATGCTCTACGATAAAAAAAAATTGTTCAAAATGAATTTTTAACACAAATTATAATTCACTCTTATTTAATCAATAGTGCAAATAATATATATTAAACGAAAAGAGATATCATTAAGGAATAAATTATGTATTATTGTAGTCAAGTACCAAAATATTATACATGGAAGAAACTAAATCCAATTATATCATCGAAATATAAAAATCAACAACTCAAGAGTGAATTTAGAATAAAAAAATCTAACAAGATTATTAAATAAGTACAACCTCTTTTGAATGGGTCGGATCTCTAATTCTTGGCCAGGTTTGGGCATTTTTGTTATTAATTTTAAAGTCTATTTTATTATAACTAGCTTATAATATTGGCAAATTTATAGTTGTATTTTAATATATAGAAAAAATAAAAAGATTTTAATTCATGAAATAATCTTTTTCCTTGGTTTGACCCAAAATATTTGTAACTATTTGAAGAGAAGGTAAAATAAGAATTTTGTGAAACTTTAAATAGCAAAGGACGTGAATGTTGATTCAAATATATATCTCCACTGTTAGATTGATGGTGGTGTTTCATATCTATGATATAGATCACATCCATGAACAAAAGAAAATATCACATCGTCATGTAACCACTTTAGCTTGAATAGTTGTAATGGATGATGTTTCATATCTATGATTTAGATTATACCTATACTCAAAATGATACACCACTTTGATTCGAAAAGTTATAAAAAAAATAAAATAAAAAATTATTAAAAGATGTAAAGACAAAATGGAGATATAAAGATTCTTTTCTCGTAGCTTCTTATATATAGTATAAATGATTTCATAGCTAGCTACGGGCGGAATTTGAGTATTTAATAGAATTTTGATATTTCACATCTATAAGTAGAAATAATTTTTTTCAAACTATGCTAAAAATAGAAAACTTTAGATGGTTAGTTGGAAAGTAAAATTTTTAATTTTAAATACTCTTTCTAACCACACTTGGAGAAACAAAACACAAGGGAAGAGATTCCTCTAAAAAGCTCCTCAAATTTTTTTAAAATGTCTTTAAAATTTTCAAAAATACTTTGGATTATGTAACAAAATATCATTACAAATTTTGAAGGGAAAAAAAAATTGTATCTTTAATGAATTTAAAATACTTTTTGGAGAGTTGAATTGGCAAGGTTAAAAAGGAAAACATTTATTAGTCATTCAAAGTTAAAAAAAAATTGTCACAAAATGGGATGTAATTAAATATATTAAAATTTTCATAGTCCCAAGATTGTTTGGTTTGTTTTGGGGAATACTTTGAACGTGAAACAAAAAAACAAATTAAGAAAGTTTAGTGAGAGTGTTCAAACGATTCCGTACGCAACTTGACTGAACTGGTGGTTGGATTCAAGCTTCGCTTTGGTGGTGTTACGGCCAAATTCAAGCCATGTGCTTTGACTTCTTCACAAACATTATATAATTTGGATAACGGAATTTCCCTTCAACTTTATCCTATCCATTATCCCTTTGTGTTTTATTTAATAATCACATTTCTATATTTCTAAATAAACCAAGTTTAATTATTTTAAATCATACTACCGTTTGAAAATATTTTTAAATATAAAAAAATATCAATATTATTATTTATCAAATAAACATTAATAACCATTATCTCAAATAGAAAATGACATTTTCTTATATTTGTAAATATTTTAGCTCATTTTTTTATATTTAAAAACATTCTTTAAACCAAAATATATATATATATATTAATTTGTTAATAATGTTATTGTAATGAAAAAAAAATCCTCTAATTATCTTTTTAATTTTAAACTTTATTTTAAATTAAAATATTTTTTTATTTTATATAAAAATTCTATTAATCTTCTTTTAGTTAAAAAAAAAATATATTTTTTTAATTTTATTGGGATGATTCTTGATTTCAATTTTTTTTTTTCAAATTTAAATATATATATATATATATATATATTTTTATACAAACTTATTATTCTTCGGTAGATTTGCAATGATCTGATCTTCTTAATTTCAAATTTTATTTCAAATAAATATTATTTCTTTCAGTAAAGACAATCCTGAACAATTATCTTTTTGTTGATCAAAATTTATAGGGATACACCAAATTTGAAGATAGAGAGAAAAAGAAAAGTAGAATAGCATGTAAAAAAATAGTATTTTAAACCCCTACTCATTCGTGTGCATTTACCATTAAATTTTTTTTATAAAAGCATAAAACAAAATAGTAAATTATAGTAAATCACTCTCTTCCTTCCTTGTTGCTCTATCAACTTCTAAATTATTTGAGCTTTGAAAAATTTCTTGAACTTCGAGAGCAATGATCTTCTTCTTTGTCCTCTTCCATATGTGAGGTAGGTGAATTTGTGTGTATTTACAATCATTTTAAAAAGAAATAAGAAAACTACAAAAGGATATAAAAGAAAAATAATTTAGATTAAATCAATTTATATCTTTACTAAATTGAAAAGTGAAAAAATTACAATAAATCACTTTCTTATTTTTCACTTTATAGACCTCTCAGTTGTCTGAATATTAAAACATTTACTAAACCTCGATAGCAATGATTTTTAAAAATAAAATCTATTTTACAATTGAGTCGTGGAAGATAGTATATACCGGCAAAAATCAAATCTAAAAGTAATTTAAAAAAATATTAAGGGGGAAAAAAGTGATTATAAATTGTTTAATCTCTATTATTAAAACTATCTCATCTACCAATATAACCATCCAATAAAAGGGATGAAAGGAAAATTCAAAATTTCTCCCCTTAAATTAGTTTTAGATAGAATAGATATGAAAGATTTTTGATAAAATGTTGAAAATTTTAATATTACAAAATAAAATAGATTAAATTTTTATTTTTAATTTTCCCCCTCTTTAGCTCATCTTCATTTTTTATTTCGTCTCTAGGGTTTTAAAAAAATAATAGTTTGTTTTAGTTGCTTAAAATTGGATTAAGCAGATTATTAGTACTCATTTTCGTTAAAATACTCAATTAAGAAAAAAAAAAAAAAAGTTACGTATTACTCATTTTGTAGTTGAATTGTTGGATAAAACTTTGTATGCTTAACTTTTGAGTTGTAATTAGGGTGGGGATTGAGGGACAATTTTGGCATTTTATTTCCATAATAAAGATGAAATAGCCCAACTAATTACCAACTGATGATTAATATATAATATCTTGTAAGAAAATTAAAGGCAGTGGAGCCCTTAGCTTTGTTGGAAGTTTGTGGTGTAACAAATTATAGATCTGATCTTCAATATATGGATATGTACTCTTCATTATTCTATTAATATCTTTATTTTTATATTGAAAACAATCGAAATTTGTGTTTACTTTTATCATAAGATGAAATCAAGAATGGAAATGGGTTTCAAAATTCAATCCATTCAAATCATAATAATATTCCTTTTGATTTTGTTTGTATGATGTTCTTTACTTCCATCTAGAATTAGAAATGAAAATCTATAATTATAATCAATTAACTAATTGAATAAGATGATAATTATATTATATTTCACTCTTCTAATTCAATTTTCAAATTTTAATCTTGATATAAATAATTTTAAAAGAAAAAACTCACTAATATTTTTCATTGAGATTGTGTTTTTGTTGAAAGATCAATATCTACCGTACAAATTTAATTTATAGGAAAATATATTCTTGAACTCGAAGTTTTGAGCCTAGTTTTCATTTGGTCCCTAAATTTTAAAATCTTGCAGTTTTAGTCCATGAGTTTTGACTGAGTTTGATTTCAATTTAGTCTCTAAAGTTCAAAATGTTACAAGTCTACTTTTGAGGTTTGAGTTTTGTTTCAATTGAAACCTTAGGTTTCATGATTTAAGCTTACACTCTGTTAATGTAAAGTATTTCCGTGCGACTTGGAAGACATAAAACTGATTGCAAACCAAAAAGATTTTTGATAGGCTCCTATCCCCCCATTAATCTTGATTTTTACTAAATACTCTTTTTTAGTCTTTAGTATTAATGTCTATTAATTAATTTAATAGAGTTATAATTAATTAACTTCTATATTTTTTTCATCAATAATAAAATTAATTTTAAATTTTATTTCATAATTATTTAAAACTAATTAATAGACATTAACGCCAAATATTGAAGTGAATATTTAGTAAAAAAGTTAATCAAGGTTAAAAGTATAAATCAACTAAATAAAAAATTTTGGTTTTGGATATATACCAAACCAAACCCAACCATTTATTTAGTTTGCTAACACAAATATTCAATTTGGTTTATCCATATGCCCTATTTGTATTTGCCATATATATAATATGAACTTCTTTAGCGCTCTCAGCACCTATAAGGATTCCCTCTGTAACAAGTCTTCTAGTTATGGTATTAGAGATATGCCCTATTCGTTTTTGCCATAATATACCCGAGTTTTTATTCCATTTTCATTTATACCAACTGATGAAACATGTAAAGTTCTTTTCCTTTTTTCTTTTTTTTTTTTTTTAATTTTTTTTAATTTTATTTTTTTATTGAAAGGAACATTGTCAAGCATGTATAAATTATCAATCAATCAACCAGTGCCAATAATATCTCAATTATGAGAAAAAAAGAAACGAAAACTTAAATTATTAATACCTCAAGGTGCTTGAGTTTAATTTGTATTTGGCGTGTTGGGTTTTCAAAAAAAATATTTAGTACTTTAATTTTTTTAAAAAAAGAAAAAAGAAAAACAATGATGGAAAAGAGTGTTGAAGATTAATTGTCTCACCAAAAAAGATTCTTTTTTAAGCCAGAAAGATTTTTTTTTTTTAACTAACCAAGTGGCCATGTTGAGTACACAAGTAGTTTCTCAAGTACAAGTGAAAATTTCTAACACTAGGATAGTATGAGAATATCTTTTATACTTCTATTTAGTGTTTGTCATGTAAAAAAATTTTAAGAATTATGTAGAGTCTTCGTAATAAACATTTAATAAATTAACAAATCATTTAATGATGTGGTAAATAATCAATGGAGGTAGTATGTACTACCATAACTATAGAAATTTTTCCTCAATCATTCAATACAATATAGCCCCTTTGCCTCAAGGCTCAAACAAACAAACAAACAAAAAATACTTGATATAGTAATAATAAGAGCCATTTTCAAATATAACAAAATAGGTAACTTATTACAAATATAGCAAAATGTCTCACCATCATCTATCACCATCAATGATAAACAATGAACCAAGTTAGACACTAACATTTTGCTATATTTGAAAATATTTCCAATAGTTTTTGTCAATTAAAACAATTACCCTAATAATAATAATAATAACACCTTTAAAACGACAGGGAAAAAGAGAGTAGTCAAATAAAATTATAAATACAAATAAAATTTAAAAGAAAAAAAGACAACCAACAAAGTCGAAAAGGAAACACAGTTCAAATCCCTCCCTAAATTCATCTCCCAAATAGGGGGGGCTATACTTGGGGAGCACCTCAAATCCAATCCTTGAAACAAACACCCAAAAAAGTTTAGAGAAGCTTAAAATCTACAACTTGATTCATCTTTGAGATCCTTGTGCAGATCTGGAAAAATGAAAGAAAATATATGTATTCAATGTATGATCCTGTAAGCTCCCAACAAATCAAGAAACTCAAGATCTACCATACATATATGGCATAAATCCTAGTCGATACAATTCCAAACTCTTCTCAAATGTATGAGCACAATTCTTATGAGAAAATTCAAATTATTTAAATAGAAGATATCACATTTGTGGAGAAAGTTACCAGGAAAAGGAAGAAAAGAAATGGGAATCCTAGCATAGTGGCCTACCTACAAAACAAGCCTAGTTGGGGGAAATGACACCCTTCTAAGGAATTAGGAGATCCAACTTAGCAATTTTAGCAAGAATCATGGAACCTTCTACTAAGCAGCTACTGCAACTTGTTCTTGCTTCTTACTAGCTACTGTTGAAGGATTTCCAATGTCTTCTGGTTTGTCAACACCTTGGATATCGATAATCCTCAACTTTGTTAATTCCTGAGATAGTAAACAGTGCAAAAAAAGGTCACCCATCAGATAACTTGAATAAGAAACTCTTTCATTCTTTCTGGATAGTTTGGATATACCTGGCGATGTCCTTTGGTTCTGCGGTAATTCTTCCTCCTTTTTTTCTTGAAGATGATTACTTTTGCATCTAATGCCTTTTGAAAAAGAGGAAAAATCATTCAGGTTACAATTGAAACACAAATTTGAGAATGACTTCCAAGAAAATATGTGGTTGCCGGTTGGGAATTTGGAAACAAAAGAAGGGGGAAAAAATAAAAAAGCACAAGGGGAAAAGAAAATTTTACATTTGAAGAACAACCATAGAGAGAACACAGTTTATATGATGAGATCATAGCATATTAATTGAACCCATGACCCCTTAGCTCTTTATTAAGGTCATGCCTCCTATTTACCACTAGGTCAACCCTATAGCATTGTTTTGATCTACCTTGATGCCTGGATATATTGAAAGTAGATAATCTTGGCTAACAAATTGATATTCCTACTCTTTCCATTCAACATGTACGGATAGGGATTCAAACTTTTGATCTTTTGGTTGAGAGCTACATCTTACCTAATTGTGTTATGTTCAAGTTGGCAATTGGATCTTTGTTTACATCCATTTAATATATAGGTTCCAAATAAATTGCACAAAGAACTAGACAATTAGTCCTTAAAAAAGGTATGGTAACAGCCCACGAGAATCACTGAGTAACATCAGTAAAATCACAACAGCAAAAAAAAAAAAAAAAAAATCTTACAATATATTGTATTAGCAAAAAAAAAAAAAAAAAAAAAAGAGAGAGCAAGTAAGTAGCACTCTTACATGTTCCTCAACAACTGCTTGAACAACTGCACTTGGAACTGTTGGCCTACCTACAATCGTTTGGCTACTTGAGCCAAGCAAGAGAACCTTATTCAATATCAACTGCAAAAGATAAATACATAAAAGAATACTCATTAAAGCTTGCTGAAGATGAAATACATAGAAGAATTTTAGTCAATAACAGTACAGAAGTTCAACACAGATAATCAAAATCAAGTAGGCATGGTATAACAGCAAACATGAGAAAATCTACATAACAGCATTCAAATCTGACAAGGAAAAACGGCAATAGATATGTCATAAAAGATCCCTTTATGAAGTATCTCACATGTGACTAACAATAAGAACTTGAATAAAAGCTACCAAACGATAATATATTTTCCAGGTTCTTTACCTAGCTTGAAGCCATTCTTCGTACTAAATAAAATACATCAGCACATATTTTAGCCTCATCTATGACAAGCGGAAAAGTGCAACTTCTCATGTATGTAAAACAATTGCTTCTTAGAAGCTCTCTACTGTATTTTGTCACAATGTCAAAAAAAATCAAAGAAGCTCTTCTATACTTATTCATCTAAAAACTGCTTGACAGCCTGACAAATTAATGTTTAAGTCGAATCCTTGTACCAATCAAAACAAAATAGCATAGCACAAACTTTGGCTTTCCAAATTACAACCTGGAAACAACAGCGGAATAGAAAAAGTATGAGTACAATCTTAAATCATACAACACTTCAGTTCTAGGTTCTGAAAGTTGCTCCACAGTGAAATATTGTGTTTGGAATAACTTATGAAAATAATGATTTTTAAACTAAATCATTTTTACAAGTATCTATGAAAAAATTAATAGATACAGTCTTACTAATCCGGTTGGATGGTTCATATCAAAAGATTGGGAGCAGGAGACCATGTAGAAAAATGGCCAAAAGCTAGCATGTCTTGTAAAACTGATAAACTAAATCTAAAATATCGATAATGACGAATGGTATAGGAGTTGCAAACCTTGTCATTCACATCACAGAATTTTAATCTCTCAGTAAAAATACTATCTCCATTGCTAACCTTGAATTGGTGTGAGCCAATCTACAAAAGTAGCCAAAAGAAAAGAGTGGATAAATGATAACTGTCGAACTCCTAATTCATAAAACTTGTTAAGACATGCCACAAGTTTGAACCTGAACGACAGCAAATACATGCTCATAAGGCTTGAAAACCCCTTTAGATTGATCAAGTGGCCCTACTACTTTATATCCAATAGCAGCTGCTTCAGCCTCCTTCTCCTCCTTTGTATACTCCTTTTGCATGCCCCTGCTCGACACAGAAATACCATCATCCTCACTACTATCATATCCTTCATCATTTTCATCTTCATCTTCAGTAAAATCATCTTCATTGCCATTCCGACTATCAGATGAGAGATATCGGGTATGCGACCAGTAGGTACACAAAGGATCAATTTTAGTAGAAAGGCAATTTGACATAGAAGCATGTGTATGAAAATTTTGGGAAAGGAAGGAAGGTGCAATTTTCAGAGGGTGGATATACGGCTTGGTGTTAAAAATTGCCGAGGCATGACGAGTTAGTACTTGTAAACACCGTCTGTTCGCCATGGTGGTGATCCTTATGGCCTTTGATCTATATACAACTCTTACACATACTGCAGCAATATTCTAAACTTCTCGATCTGCAGAAAGAAAATAAAAGCATAAACCCATGTTGGGAACCTCTGAATTTGATCAGCGTGTTTGGATGGAAAAAAAGGAAGAGAAGAATTTGGAATTTGTTGTGATTTGAAATCCTGTTTTTTTACAGAAAAAAGTTCTATTCCAAATAGGTCGAAATTTGGAGGATTTCACATTTTGAAAAAAATATGTTTCCCATTTTACCTTATAGGAGATCCCTTATTTTTATTTGCCCCTCCCTACACCAGTTCATATGCATCAATAATTTTTTCAATATTCAAGCAAACTCCAGGTCTACTCATTCCTCGTTCGTGGATCCTTTTATGTGTTTCTATGCTGTTTTTCCATGGTATTTTGTTGTTCTTTTTTAACTGAAACAATGTTTTCAATACAGCTTTTTGATTCCAACAAGTTTATTATAGCCAAGTAAATTACATAAAGGTCAGTTTTCTTTTTTGCTTCCGTAAGTTTCTTGAACATTTTTGTTCCCTTTTATTTATTGATGTTTCGGATTTTTTTCATTTTTATTAATTGATTCAATTTGCTATTTTGCTAATCTTTAGAACTCAAAGACACAGTTGTACAACAAACTCTGTTCAACTATTTTCCTAATCTGTGATATATACATTTTCTGTTTTCTGTTTTCTGTTTTCATTTGGATTGGTTAAACATTGGCTGAATAAGAAATCAACAAAAATATAATAATGATGCTTCTACTGCTTTACTTCTTCGTGTGCACGGTAACAATATAAACAACGAAACAATATGAAAAATAGAACAAAAATCAAAACCTCGGGGATCTGAAAACTGGCCGGCGGTGGGCGTGAGGGGCGGTGCGATCTCACCAGCGGCGCGGGTTAGGGGCTGAACCACTTTCTGTTTATGAGGGAAAAAAACAGAGATAAGCAACTTTGATTGGTCGAGTGGCGAGAGAGTGTAAAAGGGAGGAAGCGGCGCAGACTTCGTCGGGAGGTTGAGAGTGCAACGTGCGGCTGTAGTCCCTGAGATCACGTCGGGAAGGAGTGGCGAGCGGCGTGCAGCAGCGGTGTGCAGTGGCTGGTCATGAGAGCGAGGGGGAGAGGGGATGGAGATGTGGCTGGACGTGAAATGAAATAGGGTTTAGGAAAAAGAAAGCTAAAAAAAAATAAATAATAAATAAAAATAAAAATAAAAATTGTCTTTTCGGTCCCCTATATCGAAGAATTGGGAATTTGGGTCGCCAACCTTACTTGGTTGAGTTAGTAAAAATTAGAAACTTTAGCTCACTCTAACTCAAATATTTTTAATCATTCTACCGTTCACAATAACTATTGTCTCGCTTAGTGACCACCATGCAATTAATTCTGGCAATCAATTTCAATAACCAATTTGGGTGAAGATTGATTTTGACAAAAATTTTGATGCAGACCACCTATAATGATCAACTTTGACAAGGACCACCCTTGTCAATCAACTCTAACGATCACCTAAAGTTACTAACTCCATCGATTACTTCATCAACTAACTCTAATTTCACCAAAAATTTCAGCAAGGACCACCTTTGATGATCAACTTTGGCGAGGACTAATACCCAGCAACCAAGATGTAGCTCATGATGTGTAGTCCTATAAAGAATAAATAATCTTTGCCCCCAATGCAAGTACACACTATCACCTTTCATGCAAAATGCAATTTTGACTCAAGTAATGCAGCTGTACTTTAGATATTGAACCCAAGGGAATGGATGTAACAAAAGTCTAAAATCAACGAAAATTTTCTCAGTAATGCAAATGCACAGTAAACGAAAAAAATTGTTGGGAGATGGTTGGTTATGTGAAACAAATTGAAAATGACCAAAATAAGAGACAACAATAATATGTGCCTATGCTTTGGTTAGAGAATGTCATCTTTCATGCAAAATGCAATTTTAACTCAAACTTTTGCATGGTGAATTGGATTCAACACCTATTCAACCTTATAAGAAGTATCTTTAGGAGATTAAGCCATTAAATATAAATGCCCATGGTTAATGAGAACTTAGATAAATAAGAACAGAATTCAAGATTTTAAAGGTTTTGTCCAATGTCTAAGATAAAAAAAAACAAAGTTTTATGTTTAAAATATTTTCCTAGACTGCTTTTATGAAAATAAAGTTTCACTAAACCCTTTTAATATTAGACTCAACTTATAAACTCAATAAAAGGAAACTATGCTATTAAAAGAGCGCAATTATTTTGTGTGCATGAAAGGTTTGGGTATTTAATATTTGAATATCGAGAAGTTAGCTCATAATAAAATAAAGGAAAACAAGTTCCTTTTCCTCTCTATTATTATTTTGTTGGAGTTTACCAAATGGACAACAACAACGCACATTTGAGGAAAGACCCTTTACTCCCACTTTCTCCACTTTTACAAATTTCTAGAAGTGCTCATATATATATACCCTCTCACCACTCCTTAATTTTCCAATGTGAGACAAATGAAAAAAGAAACTCCCCATGTGACTTTTGAGCCTTAGGCCTAAGGTGATGTGGGTCATCCCAACACATATATCCTATCTCTTTTATCACTCATAGATTTCAACAGATATTTGTTATTTTTCTTCCTGCATTTGTTCACTTTCTTCCTCTAGTTTTTTTTCTCCATTCTTTCATTGATAATCAACAACATATTTTCAAAGTAATTTGATGGAATCTCCATCATTGACTATCATTGATAGATTCCAAATAATATAAGTTTATAAATTATAGACTCAAATAACCTATAAAGTCTATTGGTGATACCTCATATCATTGATAGAGTTTATTGGTGATACCTCATATCAACGATAGAGTCTGCCCAACGATAGACTCAATTATTAATGCTAATCTATCAATGACATACTTCTATCGGCTATAGATTTTGCTATCGATGATAGATGTCTATCACTAATCATCATTGATAGCAATAGCAAAATCTTTTGGTGATATACTCCTATTATGAATGGGCTTTATTATTGACTTTGAGAGTTGGATCTAAGTTTTGCTATATATGCAGATTCTTTTGCATTATGTTATATCGACAAATACTTTAGACTTGTACCTTAAAAGAAAGGTTAGAAATAATGAACATGTTAATGGCGAACTTGTATTCAATTGATAGAAAGGAGGAATTTGGTAAAACCATAAATAAAATATGAAGGAAAATATGGAATATATACTTTGATTAAAACATTGTTTGGAATCATAAAGTGTAGGAACTGAAATTACAATAGAAAGCAATTCAACATGAGAGATTTACTAGCAATTCCTCCAATCAACCCAACTTTCTTTTGTTAGGGATAGTTAGGTCTTAACACCTTAAATCTTTAGATGAGAGTGGTTCGACTACATACAGAGTAGCAAGAACTCAAGAAGATTACAATAACAAAAGAATAAAAAATGCTTAAAAAAAAAAAAAGTTAAGCAATAAGCAAAACTGAGGAATTCCTTGTCATGAGTCCTTGATTTCATGCCCTCTTTATAGCCCCCATGTTAGGGTTTCTTCAATATCTTTTTCAAGAAAATCTCAGAAAACCATACTATAATTTGTTGGAGGATTCTTTCCAAAATTGCTATAATTATAATTTTCTTTCATTTTCTGAATATCTATCCAATTGCCTCACAATGCAATTGTATTCGAAACTATAAGATTTAAAAATGTCATTACTATTGGTTTTTCTTTTTTGAAAAAACAAAATTATTTATAAGCATTGTGTTGATAAATTTTAGAAATATATTCGCATCATGTTTTTTCTTACACGAAGATGATTATTATTTAATAAATTTTCATAAAAATATGTTGTAAGATTGATAATTATATAAAAAGAAAAAACAATATTTTATATACATCAATTGCAATAATTACATATAGAAAATTGTAAAATATATTTCAAGTTCTTGAGTTCACATCTCGAATGAGTGTTAAAAATTTTAGAATTTATTTATGTAGTTGAATGGTGGAACAAAAAGTTGAGAAGGAAAAAAAAAACCATAAAAATTCATGCTTTTTAGTTTACAAAAAACTGCACTAAATACTCATAACTCAATCTAATTAAAATATATATGCACTTCAAACATAAACTTCTTATACCAACGCAATTCGGCTCTACACTTGAAATACAAACAATTATTGTCAACTTAACCTAACTTTGTACCCTAAGGAACATAGAGGAGAAATCATCGGTATCTGTTATAGGGACACCCTTCCCTTCTTTGGAGTTCTCTTTCGTCTTCGACTCCCTCTGTTTTCATTCCATCGGGCCATGGCACATATAGAGAACGGTACGATTAATACAAGCAATTATTATCCATAGATAATTACTACCTTAATTTGAGTGACAAAACTCACTCTTGATTTTGAAAATGTAACTTTTTAGGGGTTGTTTAGGTCACAACGTTGGTTATAATAGTCCGTAGTTAGTATAATATGTGGAGTTATAATAGTACATAGGTAGAGTTGATTGTGTTTGGGATACAAACTATTTTACTCTAGGTTTAGAAAGTCAGTGCTTGAGTGCATATTATCTTAGTTTGAGTTTAAGAAATTTGTGTTCGAAGTGCAAATTATTTTAGTCAAAGTTTAGAGTTTTATGTGATTGGGTTGCTAATTTGTTTAACTTGGAATTCTTAAGTATGAATTTAAGGTTTATGGTTGTTTTTATTTTTTATTAATTTTTTTTTGGTACTATATTATACAAGTGCTATACTTTAGATACCATATTTTGGGAATATGAATAAAAAGATTTGTTATGCCAATTTTTTTAAATGGGTTGGAGTTTAAATTATGTTATTCTTTGTTGGTTTGGTCTAAAAATTCATATAATTGATTAATAAATCTAGGAGTAATAGTTGCTAAGTACAAGCCACCACCACGATGACACACAAAAACATTATCAATTTAGATACATTATACATGACTAAAAGAATAATGGTAAATAATCATTCAAAACCAGTTCAAGAAGAAGGGTAGATCGAATACATTTTTCAAATAGGGTAAAAACTATTGTAAAATATTTTCTTTTGGTGATTTCTTATCTCATTTCCTAGTTCAATTTTATAAATGACTTTTTCCCCCATATATTACAAAGTTTTCTTGCTTTAAATTTAGATGAAACACATGAAACAAGTAATATATTAGGCATGTTTGGATTGACTTAAAATTATTTTTTCCTCAAAAAGTCAATTCATTTAAAAGCTTCTCATAAAAATTGTTAAAAAAAACGCTTGTGTGTTTGGATTCTCCAAAAAAAAAAAAAAAAGTTCTTATACACAAGTTTTGTTGGTTTACTATACATTTTAAGCATTTCTATTGATGTCAAATTATTATAAAAGAAGACTAAATACTATAAACTGATTGTGGTCATTGGGTTTAGTCGCATAGATGGTCGTCGAAAGTGATTGTCAAAGTTGACCACTAAAGGTAGTCGTTGAAATTAGTCGTGAGAGCTGGTCATCGACAAAATTGGAGCATTCGAAGGTACTCTTTCATTGGAATTGGTCGTTGGCAAAGTGGAGTGATTGTAGACATTGGAGAAAGGAAAATTTAATAAGAGGTTGAAATCAAAATGAGAGAAAATTTTGGTCTGTAGTAACATTTATAATTCCAATTGAGAGGAAAAAAAATTGAGAAAATATATAAAATATAGTAACTTTGAACTCGAAACATAAGCTTGATTGGGCTATAGGGTCAATTTCCCCTCCGTCTTCTTCACCCCTTCTCCCTACTCTTCACGTGGGAACGCCGGCTCACCTCCATTTTAACAGCTATCAACGCCTCGCTGCCCTTCTCCAGCTCGCATTGCCGCCGCCACCGCGCGTCCCTTCTGTTCTTGCCTCAGTCGTCGCCTCTCTCCACCCTCAGTGTTGCTGCCACCTCTCTCCTGTTCACTGGTATTCTCCCAATTTCCATTAATATCTTTCTTCTGTCTGCCAACTTATATTACAACTTGTCTAATTAAAAGAAGGAGAAGTCCTCAGCATATTTATAGTTTCAGATTACAGTTGGTTTTGATGAATTTTAGATTAAAATCACGGTAGCGAAAAGAACAATGAGCGTTTTGGGAAAATTGGAGCTCTTCCCCTCAAATTAACGGCTCGCCAATGATATTTTGAGTTTACTGTAAGTACGTGTATAGTGCAGTAGTCTGCATTTTATGTGTGTGCCTGTTGAAATGTTCTAAACAGAAACAAAAATAATGAGGACAAAATAGGCATGGATAAAAATTGAAGCTCTCCCCCTCGAATGAACTGATCACCAATGGTACTTTGAATTTACTGAAAATGAGTGCAGATATACCATATACATGTTTTTGTTTGGACACACTTTTCAATAAGAGAATGAAAAGATACTTAATTATCAAAGATACAAATGCAAAAATATACCATATATGTATTAAAATGTTCTAAGCAATAACAAAAAATAAATGGAGGGCAAGAAGGAAATATAAAGATTCTTCCTAACATCCACTTTCGTATGTATTAGAGATTATAAACTTTCCAAATTTTATGGACTAAACATGTCACTTTTTGAAACTTGATCAAATAGACATCAACAGAAACTCTAAAAAAATTCAAAACTTACGTAAGATTGAGTCAATTTCAAAACTTTTAGGTCAATTTCATCAAGCTTCACTAGCAACGAGAGCCAAAACCCCAACCTCTGCTATGGCCTCCGCTTCTTCCATTCATTTAAAGTCCATCATCAACTATCTGCCAACTTCTGATGCAGCTGGACACTATAAAGTAACTATAACTCTACACCTTTTTCTATTTTTACTCTCTTATTGAAATTTTCTATTTGGTTTATGGGAAACGATTGAAATGTGAAAATGAGGGGCCCAACTGATGATCTCTCCTCAATTTGCTGATTTTGGTTTCCTATTTGATGACATTTGGAATTTGTTTCCGGGTTTGGTGATGGATCGACCCATTATTGTGTTCTTGATTGGGGTTTTACAGGGAGTCACTTCCAAAAACTTTCTGGTGAGTTTTGGATTCCACAAGCCACCATTTTGGAGGTGTAGTCAATTGATGGTTTCAAAGAAGTGTTCAATGGACAAAGAGATGGATGTGTCCACATCAACGTTAATTGATGATGTTGGTAAGTTAACTTTGCTTCATGCATAAATTTATTGGAATCATTTTGATTGGCATTTGAAGTTTTGTTTCTTGCTATAGAGTCGGAGGAAGAAGAGCCAAGCATTTCAACTATGATAATGAATTTTGAAAGCAAATTTGATCCTTATGGTGCTGTTAGCACGCCACTTTATCAAACTGCGACCTTCAAACAAGTGAGTGGTAGGAATGATATATAATTAGGTTTAGATATGGTCCCAGATTCTCACTTTTATTTCACATAGGTCTCTAATTTGTGAATATTTTGTTTTAGTTACTAAACTTTAAATAAAAATGCATTTAAATCATTAACCTTAATGGTTTTTACCAGGAAGACTTGGCATCATATATTTTTTTTTTTGTTCATTTACTTCATCATGCCCCTACACAACACATGTTGGAGTTACATGTGACAGGTTAGTTGTTGAGTTCCTAAAAAAATTAGGTTTCTTAGGAAACAGTTAATGAAGAACTAACAATAAAGACAAATAATTCTTTTAACAAAGTCTAGGGATTGAAATTAGAACATTTACAAGTTGAGAGTGTAGAATATTTGAAATTTTAAGGACCTACAACAGTCTTGGGACCCAAATAAGATTTAACTTTTCTAATGACTATAAAGTTTCAGTCTCTGAAGCATCGGTTCAATTTATTATTATAGACTAGTCTGATTTTCCATACTCGTACCTAGTCAGGTAGGACGCACTCAGCCACTTGGCTGAATATGAGTAACAGAAAATGGCTACTTGGACTTAGGTTGAGTGGACTTCTCCTTAGCGTCAATCTGTTTATTGCTTTAGACAGATAAGTTTTTTACGAGATTGTTACTAGGACAACTATTTGCTGGAAACTTTGAACTCACTGAAATTCCAAGATCCAAAGTACAATCTTCGATACTAAGACTAATAAAGATATTGTAATTATTGTTGTTTTCTTCTTAGTTTGATCTTTGCTTTTGCATTCTCTGTATTGTTCCTTGGATCCTTATTGACATTGTGAATACCGTGGCTTCTTACTTGATTTCTATTTTTCACTTTGCTATGCAGCCTAAGGCGACAGAAAACGGCCCATATGATTACACCAGAAGTGGAAATCCTACACGAGATGCCTTAGAAAGGTGCATTTTGTCCTATGTCCTTCTCTAGAAAGGAAAAAAGTTACTATTCTGGCACTAATGCAGCTCCCCTCTCACCCCGAAATAATTAAATCCTTGTTGATGTAGCCTTTTAGCAAAGCTTGAAAAAGCAGATCGAGCATTTTGCTTCACCAGTGGGATGGCTGCTTTATCTGCAGTTGCTCAACTTGTTGGAACTGGTGGGTTTTTTAGTCCATTTGCATGTCGTTTTCCACTTTTGGATTTCCATGATTATTGTGTATTGGTTCTTATGACAGGTCTTAGATTTTGTGTTTTCATCATTTTGCATGTGTGACTTCCTTTTCCTACGTTGAACCTTCATGATGGTCAAACCAACTTGTGTACTCCAGTAAACTTCTTAGGTGCTCTGTATTTCTACATTCTATTTGCTTGATCAATCTGGGGCCCTCTTTCCCTGGCTTTGACCGCCTCTCTTCTGCCCCCTCAACCAAAGGTTCAAAAGAGAATAAAAAGAAAGGAAAAAGAAGCATTTCAAATGCTTGCAGAATCTTTTTAAGGATATTTGAATTATTTAGTTATTTTATTTTTTATTTTATAAGTAAATCCGTTGATTAAAAAGATTGGAAATTACTAAGGTTCTGTTTTGATCTAAAGAAATGAGGTTTCTTTCATTTTGTTTGTTTGGTCACTACCTACAAATCCAAACTATTGATTTATGAGAATTGCAGCTTAGTTTATATTGAAACTATTTTATTATTATTATAAGAAACGGTACTTAATAGGAAAAAAAGGACATTGACATCAAGTTACTAGATCACCATTGTTCATCAGTGCTCAATAAATGGTATTAAAAGGGAAGACTCCCAGCCAAACATTTTCAAAATGAAAGGGTAGGACCCTATTTTAAAACCTAGCTTCAAAACTAAAGGAAGGTGATCTGAGGTTAATCTGGTGAGCCGTTCAACTCTCAATTCTTCAAAAAAATCTGCCCAAGCTATGGAAACAAGAAATCTATCAATTTAGGTCAAAGTAGGTTACTCACGGAGGTTAGATTGCCATTACTGATAGGAATGTTGAACTATCTCACGCTTCTTGTGATTATGGTACTGATAGACTTAGTCATCTAATCACAATATAGCCTCCCCCAATGCACCAAACGCCTTGACAAAGCTTAGAGAGGTCACCAACTTCCTTCCAGAAATCCATCCTACCATGAGGCAGAACACGGCCATAAACACCAATAAACCAGGCACCAGTACTATCATTGAAAGAGAAGTTTATAGAAATTGAGAAAGTCACTACAATGAAATCATTGGCTAAAGTAGTTGATTCTTTGATCTTTCCACATGAGAAGAGCCACTTGAAGATCCTTCTGCGTCTAAGCGAGGGCCCTGGACCTGCTTTCTCACTAATTACTTTAGCCTCAACTTCATTTTAATTTTTCCGAGGTAGGAAGAACCTTTTTATTTCCCTAGCAATATATTATGCTAGCAATGATTCCTTTACGCAGATCTTCCTTTCATTGGGATGGGTTTGATAGATAGGTGTTTCCACAACGAAGCCACCATCTTCCTAGCAACAGGGAAGTCAATTAGAGGGGGCCGGGGTGAGGTTTACGGTCACCAAAGGTTGAATCTTCTAAGGGAGATTCCTCTATTGCAACTATCTCTTTCCCATTTGGAAGCTCCAATCCCTTCTCAATATTCTCTAAGATGGTCTTTGAAGTGTAAGTGAAAGTTTTATGGAGGGTCTTCCTTAACCTAAGAATAGACGTTGACATGGGACACAAATACGACATGACACAAATACGGCAACATGTTGATTTCCAAAAATGTAGAACACAACATGTTGGGAGCACTTTTTTTTTTTTTATTATTATTTTTTTTATTATTATTTTTTTTTAGAAAAATAAATGTGTGCATATTTTGACATATGACATAACGTGAAATATTACCTCTAAACATCAAGATAACAACCATACAATGTTACCTCCCCCTGCCATTCCTATCAAAATTGCATGCAAGATTTTGCAAGAGAGCTTATGAGAGGACGACAGTGGAATGGTTTATTAGAGGCATGGTCGGGGAGGGAGAGCGGGAGAGAGAAGAAAGCATAGTTGTAGTTCCTTCTCGCCAGTAATCTTGTTGATTTCTATTTAAATTATTTACTTGTGGTCTCCTTTTGTAACAGGCGAGGAAATTGTTGCTGGTGATGACCTTTATGGTGGCTCTGATCGATTGCTCTCGCAAGTGATTCCTAGACGAGGAATTGTGGTCAAGTAAGTTGAATATTTTCATCATTTTTGCCCTGGCTCCACCTCCAGAATTAAGATTACGAGGGACACAATTTGCAGACGTGTGAACACGAGTGACTTAGATGAGGTCTCATCTGCTATTGGCCCTCTAACAAAGCTTGTGTGGCTGGAGAGTCCAACCAACCCAAGATTACAAATATCAGATATTCGGGTAAGGTCTCTTTGTAAACAATTATGCGAATTTTTCATGCCCTAGTAACTTGATTTTTCACAATTTAGTTAGCTATGGATAATATTGGATTTATAAGCCAAACGGTGCAAGCCAAAATAATCCCTTCCCTTGGATTCAGTTGAACATCATGGGGAGTTTCAGCTGAAGCTACAAGGAGGCAAATGGAAAACTTCTTAAACATTTTATTCATTCACTTGATATTTCGGAAATGAATTGATCTATGAGGCACAAACACAAACACAAATACGACAGATACAACAATACGTTAATTTCTAAAAAACTAGGATGCAAATGCATGTTTTTTCTTTTTCTAAAAAATTCAGGATATATGTAAATTTAACATAAATATACAAAATGCAATCCATTTTAAAGCATAAAATGTAAAGCTAATGACAATAATACAAAATACATTACAACACGAAAACGCAACATTAGAGATATTGAAACATGATAGTCAATAAAATACAATAGAAAAGCTCAGTCAAGGACTTCACTAGCTTACTGGTGGAGATATCTAACAAAATACATTTATGTGTTGTAAAACTCTACATGACATCGATAAAATATTGGTCGATAACGATGTTGTACTCCGCTCTCGGTTAGGCAGTTCTTGGATCAAAGCTTAATATGTCATAACCTCAAAAATATTCAAGGTTCTTTGTGAGGATGCTTAATCATTTCAGGGCTGTGGGAAATCTGGAAAGAAAGAAATGAAAGTGTCTTAATTTTTTTTCTTTTTTAAAAAAATTTAATTCTAATTGCTTTAATTTTTTCTGAAACTAAACTTTTATTCAAATTCTTAAATAATACTCAAAGGGATTTGCTATATCATGTTTGAGACATGGAATCATGCTAATTGTTTAGCGAAAGAAAAAAATGATGCCTTCCACCTGTTATGCATGTCATATTCGTCTTTTCATTTCAGAAAATTGCAATTATGGCGCACAAACATGGGGCTCTGGTGTTGGTAGATAACAGCATATTGTCCCCTGTGTTGTCACAACCACTGGACCTTGGAGCAGGTATCAAAATACTTCCTAATTTCAATGTTAAAAATCACTCATTGACCAAAAAACTTAAACTGATGGATGAAGACATATTTAATATTATATCATCAAACATTCCCGCTCACTTGTGAGCTTGATATATGAAGAAGACCTAATAAGTAGAAATTAATATTAATTGGGGAGGAAATAACATTGCAGGAGTTTGAACACAAAACCTCCTGAACCAACCTACTTTAATACCATCTTAAATTATTGATTGATTAAAATGCTTAAGCTGATGGGTGAAGGCAAATTTAATATTATATCATCTAACGGTTTTGAATATTGATACTCACTCAGGTCTTTGATTTTCAGACATTGTTATGCACTCAGCTACCAAATTTATTGCCGGACACAGTGATGTAATGGCGGGTGTGCTTGCTGTTAGGGGAGAAAGGTACTCTTGCACTATGCTTTCTGACTGATGAGGATGAATAGATACATAACTTTTTATGTGATTTTCATTTAATCTATTTCAAATATTAATCCTATGAAAGAAAAAGGCTGTGTAACTTTAGTATTTACATAAAATTCTCCAGAGGCTGCTTTGACTTTTGGGTATATATATATTTTAGTTTTTATCTAATATTTTAATATTCCCATTTTGAATACTGCTTAATGTTCCTTTAGTCACTTATGAATTGAATGTCAATAAAATGTTTGCTTCCTACAAGAACAGAGTTGGACGGGAAGAGTGCAGTGGATCTTTCTGTAAAGAGCCTCTTCTGCGAGCAGATTTCATTTATGTTTTCGTTGTTGATGCTACTATATATATATATCTATGTATGTATTTATATATAATTTTTCTTTGTTTGACTTTGTGTGTGTGTGTGTGTGAAAATTAAAAGAAGTGGGAGCGGTGGTCTTATTCAGAGAAGAAATACATCATGCTTGGATTTGATTGGATGGATGCATGCCTTAATGCTTTTACCACGTTGCTGAAACCATTAGTTCTGATAACTCAATTTGCTTTTCCTTGTTCCCATTATACCAGCTTGGCAAAAGAGTTGTATTTCCTTCAAAATGCAGAAGGATCTGGACTGGCTCCATTTGACTGTTGGGTTTGCTTAAGAGGAATAAAGACACTGGCCTTAAGAGTTGAGAAACAGCAGGTGCCCGTTCCGACCTGCATCTTATTCTTATGTCCCCTTTCTAAGTATCTATCATTGTCAGTTTCAAACCCATGTTGGTTTCTCAACCCAATTGGCAGTTTTTGCTTTATGTTAATGTTATTTCTTGATTCCTTGCTCGTTTTTTGGTTGGTACTTATTTGCGGTATGCTTTGGCTCAAATTATCATTCTCCTTGAGGCCGAATGTCTGATTGAATAGCTTGTGTATTCTTGAAAAATCTTCTATCAAGTTTGTTGTTAAGAAATTATGCTTTTACAAATAAAATATTTGTAGTGTTAGTAACAACAGGATCTGTGATTCGAATCCCCAATATTTGTAGTGTTGGTAGGTTATCAAAAATCTATAGTTTGAGGAAATGCCTCTATTTGTTTAGTTCATTTGATGTTTCGTTCTTAGTTTTAGCAAGTCAAAGTGGTCAAAGGTACGCTTGAAGAGCAGGGTATTGTGAGAACTCTAGTTAAGGGTATATTAGGATGATTAGCGTCTTTATGAGTAAGGGCGTATTAGTAACTAGCTTGAGAATTTGTCAAGGTTTTTGGGTTATAAATAGAGAGGGGGATTGGGGGCAATGTAGGAAGTTTTTAGTAATATTCATTGCGGGAATTTGAGAGAGTCTAGTCCTCTCAAAAGGCTATGGTATATTGCAACTTCTTTTGATATTAGAATATATATTTCTATCCTTAAGGGGCCGTTTGGATTGCAGATATTGTTTCATGGGTATGATGAATATTAAACGTCTGGAATTAAAATGTCTGGGTTTTAAATGTCTAGGATAATTAATGTTTGTGTTAGGATATGCATGATAGTTAATGTATGGAAGTTAAATTAATGTGTTTGATTTACTAATTTTGTATACAGAAACCAAAACTAAATAATTATTTAATGAAAGGTAAGAGAGCAAGTAATGTAATCATAATTAAATTTAATTGTCCAAACACTAGAAATATCAATAAATGAATATTTTTTTAATTAAACATTATTTAAATGATTTTATTTAATAATAAATAAATAAATAAAAATTAATTAGAATATTAATAATTAACGATAAAATGTTATATTAAATAGTTAAGATAACATAAAATATCAGTAGTAAATGTATTAGTTGAAATATGTTAAGTCTTAATAATATAATTATAATTAATAATTAATTAAAATTAATATTAATGGTTAAATTGATATTAATTTATTCATTAATGAGGCTCTATTCAACTCCTATGTATAAAAATCCCACAAGTATAGAGGGTATAAAAAACCCATGTCAAATGGTTTTAATGTTCACTAGATAATAATATCCTAGGTTTTAAAAAGCGAAATCCAGTGAAACAAATAAGGATATTTAATATCTGTCTGAAATCCCATGTAATATTTGTGAAATAAACAGGACTTAAGTGTTATTTGTGTTCTTTGGTTTCTTGTTAGGTGGTACCCTAACGTAACACTGTTTACTTTATTATTCATATCAGTACACGTATATTATGTGTATGAGACTGTTAATTTCTCAATAGATTGATGTCATTAACAGGAAAATGCACAGAAGATTGCTGAATTTCTCTATACACATCCACAGGTGAAGAAAGTGTATTATGCAGGTCTTCCTGCTCATCCTGGCCGTTCGTTGCATTATTCTCAGGTACAATAATCAACAGAAGTGTTATATCGTAAAATAAAGAATTCACAGTGGCCTTAGCCGTTAATCATACAAAAGAAAGAAAACAATAAATGAAATTTAGATAATTGTAAGCTAGCCCGTAAACTCACACAATTAAATTAAAAAAATGGGAAAAAAAAAAAGAGGATTAGTTAACAAGGCAACTTTTTTAATGTAGGCAAAGGGTGCAGGAGCGGTATTGAGCTTTTTAACTGGATCGCGGGCACTCTCCAAGCATATTGTTGAAAGTACCAAGTATTTCAGCATAACTGTCAGTTTTGGTAATCATACAACTATTTGGAGTTAATTACACTCTTTCTCGTGTCTACAAGTGATTAGGGATAGTCATACGACAAGGCTACTTCAGGCAAGACAATGCAATGATAAGGAAACGATTAATTATCAGACCTCTAGTATTTAAAGTAGCTTGAAAAATGTATACATCAATAATTGCTTTGCATTTTTCTTTTCCAATGAAATCAACACTTCTATTGAGGAAACAAAAAATGATAGAATACAAGAACATACAAAAAAGCAAGCTCACAAAAGGTATGTTTCTCCATTAGATAGTAGAATGTTGAAGAAAATTCATATCATTTGGTGTTTCCTTATAAACGTGTAAACGAGTGTATGGAGTTTCAGTCATTTTCTTTTATAGTCAACCTATTGGCTTTTGGGATTTGAGGCGTAAAGAAGAGAATTATGGTTCCGTCTCTCCTTGCAGGTAGTGTGAAGTCCCTTATAAGTATGCCTTGCTTTATGTCCCATGCAAGCATACCTGCTGCGGTGCGAGAAGCTCGAGGTCTAACAGAAGATCTGATTCGCATATCAGTTGGTATTGAGGATGTCAATGATCTTATAACTGATCTAGACAATGCACTTAGAACTGGACCTCAGTAGGAGTTTGAAACATTCAAACTTGTAAACAATCCGTAACTAGGTATGATGAAATTGATGAAAGCTTCTACCGCAAAAAGTCCTGGACTTGGGTTTCGATTCTGCAATAATCTACTAGGGATCAAGCATATTTATGTAGCAAAGATTAGTTTTAATTTGGATCGGGAAGTTAGAGGGCTATGAAAAATTGCATCTGCGAAGATTCCCTTTTTGTATTGAACTTTGATATTTGAGTTGATGGCACAAATATCCCTAATTGTTAGTATACGTAAGCCTTTTGGTGGATTTTGAAGGTTTAAATTATATATTGGTACCTTCTTTGGTAGGGACCAGTTATGAACTCAAAATTCTTTCAAGTCCTTGACTAAAATAAGGGGAAATTAAATGACACTTTTGGTCCATGATTGCATTTAGGTTCTTAATTTTCAAATTTGAAATTAAGCTTATTTCATTTCCATTTCTTATAATGATTTGCATACTTCTTTAAGTACAATGGTTGAATTTTTAGCTAAATTTTAAAAACAAAAATAAGTTTTTAAAAGTTTTTCTTTTCTTTTTTAGTTTTCAAATTTTGACTTGGTTTTTTAAACTATTGGTAAAAAGTAGATAACAAAAAAAGAAATTTGGAGGTGGAATTAGTGTTTATAAGGATAATTTTCAAAAACAAAAATAAAAAATCAAATAGTTAACAAACAGAGTTTGTAAAAATAAAAAACTAAATAGTTATAAAATGATTTTAATTATTGAAGTTTGGGATAATCTAACTTTTTATCCCTGCTATTGATACTTTTGGTTCTTATGTTAACTTTTTGTTATATAGGATTTGAGTAGATAATAATCTTTTACTATTATTATTATTTTTAAGTTAATGTGACCAAAATATAATAATTTTTATTTTTAATCGGTCAATGTGGCAAAAAAAAAACAAAAAAAAAAAAAAAACACAAAACATATTTGTACTAAAAAATATTTGATTTGAACTGAACCCAAATTTTTTCACCTAATAAAATTGAATGAGGTTAGATTCTGAACGAGAAAAATTTTCTATACTATCTTCATTTATTATGTGTCACGTCAACCGTACTTTTATAAATAGGTTGGGATCTACTGACATTATTGTAGGATCCATAAATATTAAAGAAAAAATTTATAGTGTAAACATAGAGAGTACGGCATTACAGTAGTACTTGAAATTTTTTCGTCTGAAAGGAAGGAGTATTATTTTTGAAAATGGGAAAAGAAGGGAGAGGAGGAAAAGTAAAAAGAAAAAAAGAAGTATAGTTGTTGGCAACAACAGGTGGTCCAGTAGCTCCAAATGAAAGAAGGTACTAGGTAAAAGATTGAAAGTGTGGAGGGAAGAGAGATGAGAGAAAAATTATTTTTCAACTAATATTTAAAAAAAAAAAAAGGAGAATTATTTTAAATTACAAAATTATTGAAAATATTTACCAATAGTAACAAAATATCAGTCTATTGCAGATAGGCTGTGATAGATGGCGATAGATTACTATCTGTGTCTATCATGACATAGTATATCACGGTCTATCGTAAATAGACAATAAAATTTTGTTATATTTGTAAATATTTTAATTTGTTTTTCTATATTGAAAAACTTTCTTAAAAAATTAAAAATTTATATGCGTATATATTCAATATTTTTTAAATAAAAGTAAAATGTCACCTCTTTGACGGTCAATAAAGAAATGGACAAGAAAGCAAGTTAAGCAAATAGTTTTACTTTCATTTATTATTATCGGTCAACTTTAATACACACAGATGAGAAAGGTGTATTCAATAATTTTAAGGGAAAATGATAAAGTTTGTTGCGTACCCTCTCGATACTCGAACAATAGCAAATTTTAAGTTTTATTTGTAAAAAAGTAAAAAAGTTTCTAAATCTAAAAAAATGGTAAAATCGATTATTAATTTGTAATTATTGAAAGACGAAACTACCCCCAATTTTTAAGAAATGTGATCTCTGAAACCCAAAACATTCCAGAATAATAAAAGAATAATTATGTTATACTTAGAAATGGGACATATCCACAGTTTACCCAAAAATGTATAAATAAAATATATTTACAGCTTCTAAAAGAAAAAAAAAAAAGTATACTACTGGATTTGGCAGTCGGATGAGGGGAGCCACAGCTAAAAACAAGAGACCTAGTTGTGTATATGTAGGAATTTTCGATGCACCATCGTTTTGAGATTTGGTCACAATTTTTCAACTATGGCTAAAACAAATCTCAAATCAATAGTACATAAAAAATCCCTACATACTATATACGACATTGAAATCGTACATAACACGGTCTCTTGTTTTTGTGAGTGGAGCCCTTGGATCTGACTGTCAAACTCGTTAATGTACTTAATAACACTCAATAACCCTAACTAAAACAACACTTAAGTATCCTAGTCTAATTACATGCTACCTTCATAATGAAGGTTATGCTATTCAATAACCTAAGAAAATAAACATAGATTTATCTAACTTATCTATTTAAAAATTTTCTAATGGGTCGTTTTGTTCTCAATTTAAAATTTAAAATTTAAAGATTTTGTCCAATATTTTGGGAGAGATTGTGCCCTATATGCCACGTATTATTTATTATTTATTAGTTTACAGAAAAAAAGCATCGAAACACTATTGAAGTAATGAAACAAGAACACAAAGAAACAAACAGAAGAAGTGTAAGACTTAAGACTTAATACAAGAAAATAAGATAAAAACTACCACGAGAAATAAGCAAAAATCCACTTTTTTGAAAATTTAAATCTGACACCAAATATGGCAACCTGCCCATATACAATACAATTAGCCCTTATTAATAGAATAGTACGAAAATTGGGTCTTACGTGTGTTTATCATTTTGGCGATTAAATTAAGAATTTTCCATTTTCTCTCGACGGTCAAAATTTTCATATATCATAATTTTCCTAAAAAAATGTCTATAACATTTAGACCTCACCATCTCTAGTAGACATTGGCATTTCAAATCATGCTTTTAACAGAGAATGGTTTTGGCTTACTTAATCTACTTATTAAGTATCATTTCATAATCAATTCAATGTCTATAGTTCTTTTTGTTCTGAATTCAGAATTGACCAAACTGTAAAATATTAAATAACATTTTCTCCGCAGACAAATAATAAATAACAATTGCAAAGAAAATTAATGACTAATTCAACAATTGCATGGTGGTAATTGGACTGATTTGAATCTTAGATTTCGATGTGTAATCAACTCAACACATACTTCTCTCACTAAAACATTTTCTTCCAAAAAAATTCTTTCAAAAGCCCTTCCAAATTGTTCGAACTTCAAAGTCAATTGGATTCTTAAGTTTGTTTTTTACCTCTCATCCAAACGAAACTGCAGGAGTTTCATGTTGACAGGAGCAGAACTTTTAACTTCTTGTTGCCCAAATCAAACTCCATAACCTAAAGCTCCATGGAAAGACTACCCTGCCAGCCCTCAAGGAATACTGGTTTGCTCAGTATCAGCTGGCTGTTCCACCAACCAATTAACTAGTTCGTCCTCTCGCGTAATCATGGCAGAAATGGCAAATGGCCCTCTCATCTGGTTCGTATCCAAAATCGTTATTCATTAGTGTAACAAAACTTCTTTCAGATGTCACTGAAGGTTGCCCAGAATATTCAGAGCCTTCATCCGTTGGATTTCTTTCCCTGAAGAACATAAACCTGTTAGCTACTTGTTCAATCCAAGTGATAAAATTGGCTGCAAGTACAAGTGAGAACAGTCAAATGTTTATTCCAAGGGGCACTCGATCAATGAAACTGACATAATCTTGGATCTTTGGTTTGGAAGATTAAAAATTAAGTTTTCAGGAATACATAAAGATTTGATGGAATGTTGGGGGTGACAGAAGCATGTTTCTTATTCTCATACATCATCATAACATGATATTTGAAAGAAGTTTGAAACAATTTTACCTTCCTCTACTGACAGGTGCATGGATCTCTTTTCCAGATTAATGGCAAAATTGCTGAGCTCAGAGGGAAGTAAACTATGGAGCACTACTAAGTGAGACAGAGAAGAACAGTCTTAGCAGTGTCAAACTTAATACTGAAAGTGAGCTATAGTGATTATTCAACACAACTTACACTCATTGACGCCGCTTCGGTCCAACTCGTCATAATGTTTTAGGAGCTTCTGCAGATTGAATAAACGCTCTGTTCTCTGCTCATCAGTAATCCCATTTGAATCAACAAAGCGAAGAGTCTCCAAACCAGGAGGGATTCCCAGAAGATTGGATCCAGCAACTGCCAGAAAATTACCAGGCTTTTCTGCGGAAATGGGAAGTGAAGACCTAACAGGTGAAAATGCCATCGGAGAGGCTGCAATAAGAGAAGAAAATGCAGGTGCACAAGATGTGCTACCTCCTGATGCTCTTTTTTTGCCAGGCTTCACATCGACTTCTCCGCTGGCATAAATGGCGTGCTCATTGACCCCAATCCCTTTGAAGGATTGATGGATTGCAGAGCTCGGTGAGCATGTAGGGTTGGATCTCTTACTTCCTGAAAGCTTACTCCCATTCACAAGTTTTCCGCCCAAAGAACAGGAAGTTTCAGGATAGTTATACATGACACTCCTATTATCATTCTGCACATCCCTTAAAGCAACCTTTTTCTGTGCAATTGGTGACTGCTTGCTCTTATACATAGACAAATGAGTTTCGCAGCTGCCCATTCCACTGCTGTTCAACTTGCTATCAATCATTTAGAAAACTTGAAGAGCTTCAACCAATAACAATTTCAAGTTATCTCCTAGAAAAGTCCATCTGCATATGCAAGATAAAATCAAAATCTCCGCTTAAGATAGCCATATTGTTATTTCACTCAACCACACCAACACTCAAGCGGAAGGATAAGCACACATTAAAGTTGCAAGCTAGCTAGTTTATGCTGCAAAGATTGAAAATAAAAACTGCAGATACCACAAGACCATTGAAGTACTTAAATCAAGAAGTCGATAAGTGAAGTGCAGTTCATTTATTTTCCATGACAATCAGCAATGTTCCTCCACCGATATGCAGTACAGATTAATTTTCCAGTTAAATACTAACTTGAAGTTAAAACTATCTTATACAGCAAAAAACTTAATAAAATTGTATACATCAAATGCCTGAATAATTTATCTTCCATGACATTTACAACCCCTTTCCAAGCCCTTACTTTCAAGTTTCAACTACCTTAAAACACCAAACTCTCTACTTCTTTAAATTACAAACTTTGATTCCAACAATAATATGCAACAGTGTTCATCAAGCATCCGTTCAACTGTATCAGCACAAGACTCAATAATCAAACTTGTACGATGGCACATTAAGAAACAAAAGAATGTTGGTTTAAATTATCAGATTTTGATGCTTACTCCATTTTGATCCCTAGACATTCGAACATTTTATTTTTTTGCTACAACCTTGTGTAGAACCTCGTGTAGAAAATCTCTCTGGTCCATACTGTTTAGCTCTTTCAATAAAATATCGAATAAAAACTAGACAGAAAAAATTGGTTGTACCCACATAGCAGGTCAATTGCCATATTTCAAAATGGATCCGGAATTTTGTAAAATGATAGAGGACTAAATTAATTTTCTATGCAAAAGTTGAGCATTGAGAAAGTACGAGAGAGAATGTCTGAAAAATTAAGAGCACAAATAAATAAATTTCAAAGATTACAAACGAAAATAAGAATTAAACCAAAAATGTTTTGTTTCATCTTGCAAAACTGACCATATTTTACTAAAACACAGAACCAAAATAAGAAAATGTGAGAACTCAGATCTAGGCAGAACCATTTCCGCAGAAAATTAACAGTGAAGGTCCAATTGAGTTGAGACAAATGCAACAGGTCAAACCCATACAGTAAAGACGGTTGCAATTTTCTGCAGCAACATCAAACGAAATCAAAATCATCCACAGCCAAAAAGTTAGAAGGATTAAAACAGTGTTTCCTGCATTCATTCTATTTATGTGGACGCATCGATGAGAAGAAAAGGAAGGCGGTGGGCAAAGCTTCTGGTATCCAACGGAGGAAGGGGGGAGCTCGGAGAGCAGTGGAGGAGCATCAAAGGATGGAAGATTATGCGATGTAAGGAAAGAAATGAGGAATCTAGTAGAGAAATTGTACCTGAGAACCGACGAGAGGGAGACTGGGAGTTCAAAAGGGAAAACTTTGGCTCGAACAAGTTGGGTTTTCTTTTTTCAATTTTGTTTTTTGAAAATTCATTTAAAAGTAGCGGTCGTGGGGCCATCCTAAAACGAGGAAGGACTATTGTGAAGGCTACGACCGATGGAGTACTCAAATCAACAGAGTCGGTACTTTTTTTTTTTTTTTTTTTTTTTAAGTAGTTTCGGATTAGGACATCCTTTGATTTCGTCGACTTCTTAACTCGATGAGTTGGACCGTCATAATTCTACTTTTTCTAACAATTTTGCCACCCATCCTCATAGGGCTGCACAAAAAGAAGTGCAGCATAGCAATGCCTATGAGGCCAAGTGCCGTTAGAAAAAGTAGAATTGTGATAGTTCAACTTTAGGTCAAAGATTCGACAAAATTCAGATGGGAAGGAATGTCATTAATGCAATGTTATTTAAAATGCAGCAAGTGAACGGTGAGATAAATAGAAGGTTAGTTTTCACAAACAAGTCATTAATTATTATAGAATCTGATAATAGATCATTCATATAAAAATCTCAAATAAATATCCTAATGCTTTTTTTTAGTGTAAGAATTAAAAGAAATGATTTTAGGGTTTAATTAACTTAGAAAAAAATGGTTCTTTTTTTTGTAAGTTTAAGTTAGTTTTTTATTTTTTTATTTTTATTTTTACTTGAACTTAAAAAAAATTTTATTTTTCTTTTATTTATCTTTCTTAGTTTTGAGTTAAAAAAAATTCCTCCTGAATTAATTTACAGAATTCTTCTAAAATTTTCAATTTTTACGGAAAATTTCATGTAAGAATCTTTTTCATAGGAAAATTTTCAATCCTTACAACAAATCCCAATGAAAATTTTTTTCCAAAGTTTCTCCTTTAAAAATAACAACAAATGAGTAAATCTACACATTAATTTAACTTCCAGACATTAATTAAACACAAACATTAATTATTGCACACTTAATATTCATACCCACAAAACAATATACCCAAGTGATTGAAACTCAAAAGTTGAAAATACCCCACAAATTTGAATCATTTCGCACTTAACTCCTTATTCCTTCATCTTCACGAAATCTAAGGTTTGGTCTGCAACATAAGCTCTTCATCTTCACGAAATCAACTGTTCTTTATCTTCACTTCCAATTTCATGCTTCACTTTCGTTGACATCGATTTTCCTCCTTCATCAACACCAAACGACTTATTTCTTTCTTCCTCAACGCCGAACGTCTTCAATTTAAAAGTTTAGCAACTTCTTCTTCAACCAAACCATTGAAACCAACTGTTCTTAGTCTCTCATTTTCTTCCATCTTCTTCTTCTTCTTATCGATCCACTCACTGTCAACAATGTCAAGGTATTATGTTGTTTCTTTTTTCTTTTTCTTTTTGTTGTAAAATGTAGTTTACTATTACCTTTCATTGATTGTTGCCATCTGTTTACCTTTTGATTGTCATCTAATTATCTTCCATTTTTTGTCGCATAGTCAGTAGCTTTTGATTATCATCTAATTGCCTTTTGATTGTTATCTATCTTCTATTTTTTTTGTCAATTAGTTGGTAGTTTCTTATTACCTTCTAATTGTCATCTGATGATCTTTTACTTTTTTTGATATATTGTGAGTAGTTGTTGATTGTCATATGATTAACTTAAATTTTTTTGTCAATTAATTAGTAGTTTCTAATATTGTCATTTGATTGTCTTCTGATTATCTCTATTTTTTTTTTGTTTATAAGTTAGTAGTTTATGCTATTTGCCATCTGATTATCTCTATTTTGTTTTGTCACATAATTAGTAGTTTATGATATTGCCTTCTAAGTGCATTATAATCGTTACATGATTACCTTCTATTTTTTTGTCAATTTGTTAGTAGTTTTTGATTGTTATCTAATTAAAAAAAAAAGACAAAAAAAAAAAAAAACAATCGAGAAAATTAGAGAAAGGAGAATGTTAAATAAAAACAAAACAAAACAAGGAACAAGGGTAAGTTGTTACCATATTATATTTGATTGCATGTTGATTACTGTTAGATTGATTGTTGATTTGCTCCTGTTTTAGTTCATATATTTAGTGATTCATGTATGACATGATACACTCATTACTTCATTTTCAAAATGAAGTTATTGATTGCATGTTGACAAATGGCCTCTTTATACAATCGACTAAAGAATAAGATATTATTCTTTATATACTAAAAATGTTTGATTGCAATAATCTAGACATTTTTTTTATCTATTAATTTACTACTAATTGCTTTCTAATTTTTATTTTGAATAATTCTTTTTTTAATAGAAACAATTGTGTGTATCAATGTTCAATTTTGACTTCCAATCATATGATTGTTATTTTCTTTGTCATATGATTCTTATCTGAATATCATATGGTTGCTATACGATTACTATCTTATACTTATTTCTAATTCATTTTCTATTTTTTTAAGTTGTTGATTTGAAAATGGCGAAAAAAAAAATCTCTAAAAGAGGTACGAAAGACATATAATGTTATTCAAGCACCTAGTTTTAACTTGAAAATTTCACAAACTGAAATGATAATTTTCATAGTTTTAGACTTTATGTTTTTTTTTTTTTTATTAATAACATATTGAACAATATCATAAAATAATCGTTATTGTGTACTTTACGTTAGACTTTCATATTAGCACATAGTTTTTTGTGTAATTGATAATTTGCTAAAACTGTAAATTAAAACCAATAGGAATGAAAAGTTTTTACCAAAATTTTGTCAATTACATATCTATCGTTGTTATATCACATGCCTATTTATTGCATTGATATTTCTTATATTGTATATATCACTTAACAATCTAACCCATTGATATACCTTATTATAATAAGGTACTATTTATTGGGTACCATCTAATTGCTATATATAAGGTATATCATCTAATTGAGTATCACTAAGCAATCTATCACATTGGGTACCATCTAATTGTAAGGGGAGATCATAATACCAACTATGAAATTAAAAGCATTAGTGGGATTGGAAAGCTAAAAAGTATGTATTTGTGATTAATGTTTATTTAGTGTTAGATACACCAATCGTTTTGTAATCTATATAATATTTAGAATCCCATTAACCGTTTTGAAAAACGACTATTGGAAGCTTAACCATAATCACAAAATATAGCAAAAATATAAAACTAAAATAAGATAGAACTCATATTAATATATAAATATATACTACCAATGACAATTAGATAAAAATTAGATAGAAAAGTTGATAACAATCACATGAAAATCAAATAAAACTCACATAATACTTAATATTAAATAGAAATCACATACAATCATATAAAATTTCAAACTACTACGTCCAATACAATTTTCATTAGCTCACAAATTGAGGGAAGAAACTTGTGTTTTCATTACTAAATTCAAACCATGGTAATTTATGCCAAATTTCCTCTCCTAAGTCAAGTAGAATTTGTATTAGCTCACCTTTCACAAAAGACCAAAGTTGGAGTTGATGAGGAGACTTCATGAGTCCAATGAACGTATGAATGGACTGATCCGAACAGACAAAGGGATCAAGGTAATAATTACGCGCATCAAAGTGATACCTACACTGAGCAAATCTCTGACCGTAGCATACTATACAAAGTGAAACCGTAGCAACCAAGGGAAGCCTATAATAACCCATACTGATAGGCTCAAATCACAAGATTTCCCACTAGTTCAAATTTGAAACTAGTTTGCTTCCTCCTCCATTGAAAAAATGCATAAAAATTGTTTACCCTACTGATGAATGAAGTTTTTGGAAATATGAAAAGCAGAAAGACTTGCAAACTGAGGCGCAATAAGCTCATTCGATAACCAAAACCTCCAGCACAAGACCTGGACATCCATTCTTGGGAGTTTGATCAAATATCTTATTTGCAATAAAATTTCAATCAAATACTCAAATCCTCGGGAGAAGGAAAAAAAAATTACAAGCAAAGAAATCAAGCACATGGAATACATATTTTTTATTCAAGGAATCAGGGAGAAGAAAACCTCCATGAATTTGAAGGAGTAAATCGAGAATAAATCTTGAAGAAATCCAAACCCAACCAACGCTTGAAAGAAATCCAAAAGTCTTCATACAAGTAAAAAAAAAAGTCGTGAGATATGACAACAATAGACCCTAATTTTAATTGAAGGGTAATTATGAATAAGACAAAAATTAAAATTAGAAACCTATCATAGAATCAATACCATGATTTTAGTTTGTCTAAAATGATTTTTGTTCCCCTGTTTAAAACTTAATAATTTTCTTTTTTTTCCTTGCTTCAAATTTATCTTTTTCTTCTTCTTCATTTGGTGCGACCAACTTCCACGAGTCCACACACCAACTTTGGTGAGTTCACAGGAGTAGCTCTGCCCATCTTCCTTTTTTTTTCTCCCTCTATTTAGTTTGCATCGTAGAGTAAGATCGAGCGTCAGAAAATAAAACCAGAAGCGAGACAAAATATGTAAAAGGTAAAAAGAAAAATTGACATCATTAAAGAATAAAAAAACCCTCATTTTCAAATAGACTAAAGTTTTTTAATTTAACGTCAATGAATAGATAAAAAAAAAAAAAAAAAAAAAAACATCATTTCAAAGAAGGGAGATAAGATTTTTTTTTTTTTTTTCAAAATTGGGTAATCGCAAGCCAAACCCCTATTTATTATTATTTAAAATATATATATTTATGAAGTTTTTAGTTTTTAAGTTAGTTTTGGCCACTGTAACTGTAACCATGCCATCACGCTAAACATTGCGAGATCTCTTCTCCACCGTTCAACAATTTCCTGTTCGAACCGAGACTTGGATCTCTGTGAGCTATCAATTCGTTGCCAGATATATCAAATTTCACGGTTTGCTACGTTGTCACGTGGAAGATGATGTTTCGTTCTTCATCTTTCATGGACAGATCACTCGAAATGAAGCAAGAAGTGATCAGAGATGAAGACAAAATTGTTTGAGCATAAACAATTAACGATGGAGATCGTTTTGATTCAGGTGCCGAACTGACCGAGAATATTTTAACTGAAGGGAAATTTCTCGAAATTGGAATGCCGAACCGATCCTTAGTTGCACAACATGCTGCCTTCTCCTTGTGTTCTTCCTTCAACTGCTCTTGCTTCTTTGTCACTTTCGGCGAAGAAACTTTTCACTTCGGTACTTCTTCTCATTGTTTGCATGGTTTCTGAGAAGTCTCTGCCTCTCTTTTGTTGTGTCCTTTCGAGAGCCTTGGTTTTTTACTTGTTTGAGGAGTTTTCTTTTGTAATTGACAGGACTCAAGAAATCAATGGCCTTCACTGAGACAACAAATTGAGCTGAATTTTGGGTCTAGAATGTCGCATCACCGGCAGATGAACCCATTTATGCAGCCATTCTCAACTTACAGAAAGGTAATTTTTGTTTCTGATGTTGATTACTTGCTATCGTTATATGGTGATTAGTGCCGAACTGTTTCCATGTGTTTTTGACTACTTTGAAATGTACTTCGCACTTGCTTCTTTAAATCACAAGCAAAATCATTCCATATGGCGAATAGTTTCATGTGATTTTGTCTTGGTGTTACTTGCAGTGCATGAAATGGAAGGAACTTCTATTTAATTCAAATTTCATACTCAAAAGTCAATTTGTGATTTTACTTTTCGTTAGCATAACTGAATGCAAAGACTTCCCAAACCAAGTATGAGGTTTCTGACCTTTGTGGCGATGATTGTCCAAGTATTCTCTTGGTATCTGCTACGATCTGATTGGAGAAATTATTTGTATGGATTTGTGTTTAGGTTTTGATTTTTTGTTGATTCTGAATATATGGAAAGCATTATGAGCAGTAATCATTTGGAAAGAAGTTGAAAAGGTCTTTTTTCCACTTGATCTTCACCTTGTATCTCCATTTCATGAAGCACTATTAAAGTTTATTTTGGTATTATGTTACTACGTTGATGATTTTCCTTTTTTAGGTTCACAGTCCTGCTATCTCTTCTGTTATGACAGATGATACATCAACAGTGTCATCTGCTGACGAAAGCATGGAGAATATTGGCATCTTGAGCCATGATCCAGGCTTGGAATCCTTCAAAGATCACTTCAAGTATAGAGTAAGGAGATATGCTGATCTACTAAACCTTCTAGATAAGCATGAAGGAGGTCTTGACGAATTTGCTCGAGGTGCTTGCTTAAATCATATTGAACACTGCTTGCTTTTAAGTTATTCATTGATTATCACGGCAATGACTTCGTTTGCATTACTTCAATGTTATTATCCATTTTTGTAGAGCCTATTTACTGTAATCTGTAGAACATGCTTGTGTTTATTCAGGAGGCATCAGTTTTAATGTCAATCATTCTCTTGGCTTGAATGATATATAACTTAATCACCAACTTTTTGTGCTTTTCTTTAATGCTAACTTCTTCCATCTTGCTTTAGGATACCTAAAATTTGGATTTAATAGAGAAGAAGATGGCATTGTGTATCGTGAATGGGCTCCAGCTGCTCAGTAAGATTCTGTTCTTCTTTTAGTTCTCTAATCATATAAATGCCTTTATTTTTGTTGTTCAAAATGGAAATGCAATCTTCTATTATTTTCAGGGAAGCACAACTTATTGGTGACTTTAACGGATGGGATGGGTCCAACCACCAAATGGAAAAGAATGAATTTGGCATTTGGAGTATAAAAATTCGTGATCTTGGTGGAAAACCTGCCATTGCTCACAATTCAAGAGTTAAGTTCCGTTTCAAGCATGGAAATGGAGTTTGGATTGATCGCATACCTGCTTGGATTAAATACGCCACTGTGGATCCTGCTAGATTTGCGGCACCGTACGATGGTGTGTATTGGGACCCACCCCATTTAGAAAGGTATTTGTTGCCAATGTTTCTTATAACCTTAATCCGTTCTTCCATTTGCTTTACTGAGAACCACCATCCTATATGATTTCCAAACACTATCTTCTTGTCTTTGATTCCAAGGATAATTTGTAAGTTAATGCTTGACTATTTTGACCTAGTAACCTTTTAATGCAGGTATGAATTTAAGCATGCACGTCCTGCAAAGCCCAAGGCCCCACGAGTGTACGAAGCTCATGTTGGAATGAGTAGCTCAGAACCACGAGTTAGTTCGTACAGAGAATTTGCTGATTTTGTTTTACCTCGTATTAAAGAAAATAACTACAATACAGTCCAGTTGATGGCTATTATGGAACATTCGTATTATGCATCATTTGGGTATCACGTTACTAACTTTTTTGCTGTAAGCAGTAGATCTGGAACTCCTGAGGACTTAAAATACCTTATTGACAAGGCCCATGGCTTGGGTCTACGGGTGTTGATGGATGTTGTTCATAGCCATGCAAGTAACAATGTCACTGATGGCCTTAATGGCTTTGATGTTGGTCAATGTACCCAAGATTCTTATTTCCACACTGGAGATCGTGGTTACCATAAGCTGTGGGATAGTAGGCTCTTCAATTATGCCAACTGGGAAGTTCTGCGTTTCCTTTTATCAAACATAAGATGGTGGCTGGAGGAGTACCAATTTGATGGCTTTCGATTTGATGGTGTAACTTCAATGCTGTATCATCACCATGGAATCAATATGGCTTTCACTGGAAATTATAATGAGTATTTTAGCGAAGCAACAGATGTTGATGCTGTTGTGTATTTGATGCTAGCAAATAATCTGACCCACAGCATTTTGCCAGATGCAACTGTAATTGCTGAAGACGTTTCGGGCATGCCTGGTCTTGGAAGACCTGTTTTCGAAGGGGGTATTGGTTTTGATTACCGCCTTCAAATGGCCATTCCTGACAAATGGATTGATTACTTGAAGAACAAAAGTGATGAGGAATGGTCCATGGGGGAAATAAGTTGGAACTTGACAAATAGAAGATATTCAGAGAAGTGTATATCTTATGCTGAGAGTCATGATCAGGTGACATTCTTATTCTTATTGTTTTATTTTTATTCTACATCTATAGTTTGATAAAGGCAAGAGTAATTACAAAATTGAGTTTTGTTTTTAATTCTCTTATGATTTTTGTCAAAATTAATAGCGCTGTACCTTATTTTTCCTTTGTATTCACTGGACAGGCGATTGTTGGAGACAAGACCATTGCTTTTCTGCTGATGGATAAAGAAATGTACTCTGGCATGTCTTGTTTGACAGATGCATCTCCCGTAGTTGAAAGAGGGATGGCGCTGCACAAGGTTTAGTTCCTTTATAATTCATAGATACATCTAATAAGCAGCTTTATCATGAAAGGAAAAAAAAAGGGGGCTTTAGGGAGATTTTTTTCCTTGTTTCCCTGAAATTAAAGGTCTCATTTCCAGACTCAGTGTGTCCAAATATAAGTAACATACCAGTATTATTGCCAGTCTATGTTCTAGCATAATTGATAATTTCCTATCTTCTTAGACCTTGTTATCTTCAATTATTATCAGCATATTGGTCATCCTATTCTGACATTAAGCTGTCACTTTTTGTTTGGCAGATGATACATTTTATAACCATGGCCTTAGGAGGGGAAGGTTACCTTAATTTCATGGGAAACGAGGTGAATTTAGTTTCTAATTCTTCTGATCAATCTCTTCGCCTGTAGGTAATATATAAAGTTGTATCACTAATAAATCAGTCTTAGCTTACATTTTTGTTTTAGTTTGAAGTTCTTTTCTAAGGTTAAATTGAAATTTTGGACCCTATATGTTATCAATTGTGTCAATTTAGTATATGTCCTTTAAAGAGTTCTAATTACGTTCCTAGTATTTCAATTTTGTTTCTAATAGATAATTGTTGTTAACTCTGTTAGGTTAGCATCAATAGAATATGCAAGGTGGATTATACATTGGTAGGAAACTTATCTGGTAGGAATTTGAGTTTAGAGGATGAGCTATTTGTGGACCTGACTTGACACACTCCATTTTGACACTATTGCCATGTTGTATCAGATAGTCATAAATTCTACAGTTAGCTTGCCACATCAGCATTGAACCAATAGAATTGATGGGAAAACCTTATTAACAACTAAATTGAAAGTTCTAAGACATCATTGGAACTTTTTAAATTATAGAAACTAGATATGTAATTTAACCCTTTATTTTTTCTCAGTTATGATTATAGTTTTTGGTATGTGCATTGTGGTTTTGAATGGTTTAATTTCACATTCTAACTGCCATCATTTTATGTGAATTTTTATTATTGACGCTTATAGTTCGGGCATCCTGAGTGGATTGACTTCCCACGAGAAGGCAATGGGTGGAGTTATGACAAGTGTAGGCGACAATGGAATCTGCCTGACACAGACCACCTGAGATACAAGGTCCAGATGTTGCTTGTGTATACATTAATATGTTAATTATTAGGTTCACATCAGAATTCTTACCGATTGGAAACATTTTCACTGACCATTCTTTTGTGCTATATTCTCGAATATATGATGCCTCCTTTCATCTTAATAATGATAACAACGTGACCATTTGTCCTAAACCATAAAGTTTGTTGAAGATCATTAGACCTATGTCGTGAATTGATAACAAATCAATGAAAAAGTAGTTGTGAATTCCAGGGTGTCGACTTTTTAGCAATCTATGCATTTTCCGATTTTGTTAATGATTTCTGGTTTTTTTTTCCTTATTTGATGCACTTCTGTCGGCTTCAGGTAGATAGACTCTTAACATTTCTATCCCATGTCCCTGGTACAGTTTTTGAATGCTTTTGACAGAGCAATGAACTCCCTTGATGATAAGTTTTCCTTCCTTGCATCAAGTAAGCAGATCGTGAGCTGTACAAGTGAAGAAGACAAGGTGCATACTCCCCTCAAACCTGAAAAACTGAATCTTTTTCACAGTAATTTGTATTCTTGGATTATATACTCCTCTCGAACCTAATATTTGAGTGGAATGAAAGTAGTCTAAAATAGTTGGAGGTTCCATTTGGATATTATTATCTTGAGACGAAAAAAGGCCAGCAGTGGTCATTACGTAACACCATTTATAGATGAAGCCTGGAGTTGATCATAAACAATGTTCTGCAAACGTTAAAACCATTTAGGTAACTGGCCTTTGTGATGTAGGTGATCGTCTTTGAACGTGGAGACCTAGTGTTCGTGTTCAACTTTCATCCCATAAACACATATGACGGGTATGTGGTTTTGTGACATTGAGCAGATGGATCTGCCTGCATTTCAATAAGTTCATAGCGCACAAGACTTTGCATATGGGTTTAATCATAATTATGTAATTTTGTGCTCCAAATGCGTACAGATACAAAGTTGGGTGTGACTTACCTGGAAAATACAGAGTCGCACTTGATAGCGATGCTTGGGACTTCGGCGGACATGGAAGAGTAAGAAATCCATGATCCATGGTGCTTTATCATTTTCTTTATGTTAGTTGCACGGAGAATGTAGAAGCCTTCTAAAGTTTTTATTTATTTCCTTCTTTGGAATGCATAAGAAACTACATGTTGCTTCTCTAATCTTTAGCTTTTCATAATGGTACAGGTAGGTCACAACATCGACCATTTTACGTCCCCAGAAGGAATCCCTGGGGTGCCTGAAACAAATTTTAACAACCGACCCAATTCCTTCAAAGTTCTTTCACCAGCTCGAACGTGTGTGGTATGATAACACATGGCTGTTTGATTGTTTTTTAATTTTATGATCCTTGAACATCAAGGATCCTTCCATTTACCCTCATGGCATTCAAATGGCATTTTTTCATGGTTCTCTCAGTGAGAGCTCAAATAGATTTTCATAAATACTCCTGCTATGTATTCTTTTGAAAGGTTTACTACAGAGTTGATGAAAGCAAAGAAAAAGAAAATGACGATTTAGTTGGTGCGAACGAGACACGAGCTACCAATGTCTTAGCAAGGCATGTAGAGGAGGAGAATGAAGGATTGGCAGGTGGCGAAGAAGAGAACGACATTGCTGCAGGCAAGATTTCAAAGACTGAAGACGATATTGATATGAGCAAAATTGAAGATGGTGATGTTGACTCGAACAAGATTGAAGATATTCCAGTGAGAGAGACTAGAGAGAGGATATCAGATTGAGTAGAAAACTTGTATGCTTTTATAAATACATTGAGTTTCTAATGTAAATATATAAAACTCAATGTATACTTTAGCCAACTGTGGCAATCCAATAAACTTGATCCTCGTATGACTCTTAACTCTTAAGTGCCACTTCATTGCACTTTTGGGACAGTTGGGCAGGTTAATTTTGAAAATAAACTAAAATTGCATTCAATTTTCGTTTTATGTTTTTAAAATCCATGCTTGGATTATCTTAATTTCTTAACTTTGTTTTTCGCATTTCTTAAAGAAAATTTGAATTTCTAGTTCAATAAATATAATAAAAACATCCTTTTAAAAATAACTTTTTTTAGTTCTTATTACTTGGTTTTTGGTAAATAAGGTAAAATTGATAACAAAACATAAAAATTTATGAGCTTAATTTTTAATATTCATAGTATCATTAAACAAGACCATTTGCATTTGAATGGTTCAATTCTTGAGGTTCAATTCTTACTTTGAAGTGATATAAGAGAGGAAAGCCAAAAGGAAGGAGGAAAAAGGGTTGCATGGCGTTAACTAAATATTTGAATTTTTGCTAGTTTTATGTCTATTTCCTTCTTTAGATTTTTATCTTCAATGTTAAGATTGACTCTATTAATTAATTTCACTATTTAATCATCACTATTAAAATTATAACATTAACAAAAATTGAGATAAAAGTGTACAAAACTTAAGAACTTTTCTTAAAAAAAAGTAATAACGATTAGGGAGTGTATATTACATAATACTTGGGCATGAACCAGACCGGCATTCCATCCACGTTGTAGTGTTTTTTATTTTAATTTGAACACTTTTTAATGTGTTTTATATTTCAATTTGAACACTTTCTAATGTGTTTTCTATTTCAATTTGAATACTTTCTTATGAAAGGACAAGATTAACAAAGAATTTATTCGCAGTAATCTAGAAAAATCCCTAAAAGCTAATGTGCTCTATGCTTCTTTTTATCCCATCATAGCAGCAGCTAAGTGTGGTCAGATATTTCCGAATTGGAAAATTTTAGAGCAAACCCAACATTTACACTACATAAATCCTATCCAAATCCAAATCCAAACACACAAAAAAAAGAAAAAAAAATTAATCCAGTTTCTTTAACCATCAGATGATCGATCATAAGAAAAGATAACGAAAGGAGGAAAACTATAATTCCACCTGACGCCAACATCTGACCCCTAATTCTTCAGATTCTTCGGACTCTTCGAGTGACTTTCCTTTCTCCTGTAGCAATCACTGATTTCTCTAGATTCACCGGCAATGGAGGCTTCTTATTCTCCTTCGTCATGCTACGCAGCAAATATCTAGGAGCCGCCTCGCTCCGCTCCACGGAATACGCCGCAGAAACCGATTTCCTCAAGCTATTTGCAAGCTTCTTCGAACTGTGACGTTTCGAAGATTCAACCGTCACGCCGAGATTGTACGGAGTCTTGATCTCCGCCACGGATTCTGCTTTCTTTCTCTTAAGCCTCTCGTTCCTTCTCGCAGAGTACTCGTCGTAAAATCTCCCTCGCTCGAACAGAGAACTCGAATTCACGTTCAATTTATCGCCTCCTCCGTCGTTTTCAGATTCTTCACATCCTAACTCCATCCTAACCATGCTTGCCAGAGCTCGTAGTTCGCAAGAAATCGTCCGATACTCAGGTCGGAGTTCCGATTCTTGCAGATCCGAAGGACGGTTCATTTTCTGCGATTTGGTCAAAGAACCTGTACAGAAACGAAAACGTTGTTGATCAATTAAAGACTCGCAAAATTAAAGAAAAACAAGAAGGATCTTCATCGATAATTAACGGAAAATCCAATCGGTTGATTCGGACGTACCGGGCGGCGTTTGCAACGAGGTTGTTGAATTGGATTGAGGAACTCGGCGAGATCTGAGCCGCAAAGGCGATCTGGCTAGTGGCGGCCTGCGATCAGATCTCATCTTAGACATGGATGTAGGAAATCGATGGGGAAATGCAAAAGAATGAAACAGAGAGAGATAAGAATGCTATTTTCTCGTCGAAATATGTAAAGGGATTACGTTTGGTTGCAGATTTTTGGCGATGGGTTTGAATTGAGATTTAAATGAGAGGAGCGTCCCCAACGGTCATATTTTTTGAACCCTAGATGGGAGGCTGAGCTGGCAGCCGCGTGAGATTTATCTATTTCTTTTTGGGAAATTGGACTATAAATCTTTTTCCCCCGAGAGTATAAGCAACTTTTAAAGATGATAACTCCCAAATCCATTCTCAGAAAAAAAAAAATAATAATAATAAATAATAATAATAATAAAAAATCCCGATATAAAGTCCACCAACCAACTAAAAAATTTGAGTTCAGTTATGTTGCCGCTCAAAAGATTCAAATAAAGTCTCAACAACTTACTCAACGAATCGGGTTGGATGGTCGGATTATAGTTTTCTTTTTAATTAAAAATATGTAGATTTAATTACAACACATGAGCAATAATTAAAATCTCATAAAATTCAAATGTAATATTTATTACAAAATAAAGACAAATATCGTAACAATTTTAAAAGAAAAATATTAAAAATTTACAAATTAATCAATACAAATTATTCAAACTTTAAACAAAGAAATATATATATAATTCGAGTTGGGTTGGGTCAATCCAATTTTTTTAATCAGCCCACCCAAGAACGAGAACAAAATTGATCCAATCTTGGGTTTGGTAGTCCAATCTTTTATATATAGGGTAATTGTATTTAGTAACTATTTTTAAATATAGAAAAGAAAATTCAAATTGAAAAACAATGATAAACTAGTGGTATCCATCACTAATATTACTATAAACTACATTTTGCTATATTTGTAAATAACTTAGCTTATTTTGCTATATACGAAAACAACCCATATATTTTTAATTTGATTTTTCAAAATTAATTGCAAATATTTTAAAAAACAACTTTAAAATTTAAACCTTTTTAACCCTAAATCACTAATCTCAATGGCAGAAACCATAAATCAATCTCATTTGCGAAATCTCTAGTAAATAATCAAATGGTAATCGAAGTCGTGAAAGCCAAAGAAGGATAGCCAAAATGGAATTGGTAACTGTAATATATCTTCCAAAAATGCCTTGGGACTTTGAAGCTACATCGAATGTGAATGCTGAATTGGAGAAATGTTTTTCTTTTAATGCAATCTTCTCCTTTCCATCCAATTAGTTTCAAAATTTTTATCTCTTTTGAATACATCCTTAATTTATTCCAAACATATTTTTGCCTCGTTTAGCAGTAAAGTTGTAATCTAACAATTTTCCTCTCTTGTCACCTGCTCCTTTAAAGATTAACTACGTTCAAACCGTCATTTGACCCAAGTTTTGAAAACAATACACAATAACTTTTTGTTGATGCCACAAATCACTTGTCGACCCTTTTTTTTATAGTGGTGAGTACAAGCACGAGCACGCGCACGTGCATGAGAGAGTGAAGGAGAAAAAGCTCTAGTGTGTGAGAGCACTATTATATTTGATTAGTTGAACATGAGCATAAAAGAGTAATGTAAGCAAAAATTGGTTATACTATCTTATTTTCAAAATCTAGACCAAGATATTTTCGTCTTGAAATTTACATTTTTTATAGAATAGAATAAAGTAAGAAAGTAAAGAGGGGTCAAACTAAATAAAGTTAAATAAGCATAAATTAAAAAAAACAATAATAATAATAATAATACCACAAAATTTGCCACATCATTTAAAATTGTCGCCTCACATATGCCTCATCATTTTTTTTATCACTTTGGGGTGTTTGAGGTGAGTGTATGAGTTGAGATATGAACTCAACTCTGTATTTGGGGGGCCAATTCCTCATCACCATCGATTCCCACAGTTGGAGAAGAAATTTTAAACATTTTTTGGGCCAAAGAAAGTATTAAGCCCAAATCCAACTATAGCCTAAACTAAACAGAAAGTTGGGCCCAAGCCTAATGGCCCAAAAGCAAATTGGCCTAAGCCTAATGACCCAAGAACAAGTTGGCCCAAACCCAAATAAAAAACCCCTATAAATTGAGGGCCTCCTTCTTCATGAAAAGGGAGGGAGGGAGGGAGGGGGGGTTGGAAGAGTGAAGAAAAGTGTTGAAGCTCTGAAAATCCAAATTCTAAAGAATTTAAGACTGAATCTCAAGATCTGAAGACCGAAACTCCCAAGCTCACAAGTTCTGAAGATTGAAGCCCTGAAATTCCAAAGAAGCTAAAGATCGAGGATCTAAAATACTAAAGTTCTAGAGACTTGAAGAATTGAAGACTCTGGAGTTGAAGACCTTGAGAGCAAAGTTTCATAGAAGATCTCAAGAATTCAAGTTGCACGTGTTTACTTTTCTTCGAGAGAAAGAATCAAAGGATTAAACATTAGAGATTGTACTCACAACACTGAAATTAATACAAATACGAAATTCAAGTTCCACGAATTAAATTTCTTCGAAAATCTCGTCGAACACCCACATTGTCAGATTCTAGCCATCACCTTTGGTGGCCAACTTTGACCACATCTGACCACCACCATCAACAGCCAACTTCGACGGCCACCTCCACCACCTCCGGCGACCATTATTTTAAATTATCGCTAACATTTGGACTTTACGAGTTTTTTTGTTGATGCACGCTTGTAACATAAAACAGTCAATAAAACCTTAATTTAAAGCTTAAAAATACATATATTGATGATTATAAAATGTCAATAAATATTTATATTTAAGTTGACGCACAAAACCAAACATATTTACAATTTTGTTGACACAAAAGTACGTAAGTTCCGTCAAAATAGTGAATTCCGCAGGTTTTGATTAGTTCATAATATTTTCAAGTCATTCTTTATAGTAATTTGGCATTAGTAAAGACATTTTTAGCATATAACAAACTAGACAAATTTATATATAAAAAAACACTTTAGAGATAGAGTTGCTAAACACATAATGTTTTTATTTTAAATAGTTTTTATCAAAAGTATTTAAAGGAAAATGATTTTTTGAAAAATAACTTTTCCCAAGTTAATTCAAACATAAGCTTATATCATGGCAAAAGATAAGTATGAACTGGAGTTTGGGAGGCAGCAGAAAGTTATCGAACATATCTAATAGGGTTTGAACATACTTTTTTCTTTTTTCTTTTTTTTTTTTCTTTTTTTTTTTTTGTAAGTAGACTTGACCATTTGTTGCCCATATCATATAACTAGGTCAACTGCTGGAGACTGTGACCTTTGTTACATTTTTTTTTTTTTTTGTCAACCATATAACATGATTATTAATAAGGTCATTATAGTACAATTAGATTTTGAGTATATTTCACTTATAATATAAATCTAAATTGTTTTGTTCCATTCAATTCAATATGCATTTATCCAACTTAACTAAAAATGTGACATGCACAAATTTATAAAATAATTACTTAAATTAAAAATAAATAAATTTAAATACCTGATCCAAAATAAATCATAAACCCCATTTTCCAAACTCTCAACAATATTAAAAATAAATATGTAAAATTATCAAATAAAAAAAGTTTATAAACAAAAATTATCACCCTAAAGACAAATTTTATTTGTCAGAAAAACACCAAAACACAGACATATAAATTCTATCAATATATAAACTCACACATATGAACTCAACTCACATCAAATAGTTAATATTGGAAAATTTTTCCTAAAACCTCACATAGAAACCTTTTGTATTATTATAAATATTAAGATAAAATAAATGTCTATTATATAACTATGTTTAGTGTATAAACGCATGTGTCTCATAATCCTTAGTAGCCATATACGCCATGTAGTTCCACCACCAACTTGACAAATTGTCTATAAGCAGTGACATTTGGTGGGCGTTGGAGATACACATTGGTAAGAAAAAAAAAAGATTGAGAATTTGAGTGATTTTCATTTTCTATAATATCATTATCTTTATTTTATTTTATTATTTTAATATTATAATTTCTCGATATTCGTAATCTTGATCTTCAATTTTACCACATTTAAATTTATATTTTTCCAAATAAAAAAGAAAAAGAAAAAACAACAATGATTTTAAAAAAGCATCCCATCGGCTTGCCGACTTGTCCCTCAAGATATCTCGATTCATTTTTTTCCAATAGAAATCAAGCAACACGAGACTCCCTCGATCTTCCCTGCTTCACGGCTCTCTCACAACTCTCTCTCAAGGTTCTTAGCTCCTTTCTCTCTCCATTTTTATCTGCCTAGAATTTAATCTAACATTTCTTACTCTCCACTATGCTTTACTGTTTGTCTTGTGAATTACGGTGTATTTGATGGCTTGCTTTATAATTTATGATGTGAATTCTCCGCAGAGTTAAGAGGGGAAGAGAACGAACATATGTATTTGCTTATTTTTCCTTTTGCTTCCAGTCCTCTCTTCTGCGTCTGCTTTCTTCTCTGTTTTTGTCTAGTATCTGCAACCTCTTCTCTACCGAAAAAGTACTGCATGAGGCCACCTCAGTGTGGCTGCGGGATGCCTCAAATACAGAATAAAAAGTGCCCAGTTTCTGACCTCTCAATTATGTATTTGGAAAACAGAAAAGTTTCAGAATTTAAGACCAAATCTTCTCTCCAGCGTAAAGCATTTCCTGTTTGGTCAACCTAGGTCAACCCTTTTGGGATTGGCTTGGTGCGAAATTTCAAGTTGGTTAAACAATCAAACCAAAAATTTGGGTTCATTGACTTGGGTCTAGAAAGTACTTCTCCCTCTTTAGGATCCCCTTGTTTGGTTTGTAAGACCATTGAGAAGCTTATGAGGGATTTCTTGTGGGAAGGGGTAGATGAAGGAAAAGGGGCCTACCTTGTGAATTGGGACGTGATTAGGAAGTCTGTGGACATGGGAGGGCTTGAACTTGAGATTTTAAGGACTAGTAACAAACCGCTGTTAGGCGAAATGGCTTTGACATTTCCCTCTTGAGCCTGAACCCTTGGTGGAGGATTATTGTGAGCAAGTATAATTTCACCCCTTTGGGGGGCGGTCAAATGGGATTAAAGGCCCTCACAGAGATTTGTGGAAGGATATCTTTAGTCTTTGGGGGGAGGGGAGGAAAGGATCAAGAGGTGGGGGATAGACCCCCTTGCACTAGGTTTCCTCGTCTTTACCATTTATCTTTATCCTCTTCAAGACACTGTTTTGTGATTGAGTTCTTAGTATGGTCTGGGTGCTCCCTCTCTTTTTGATTTGGCTCCCGTTTTCCTTTGTCCGATAGAGAAATGATAGATGTTACAATGCTCCTATCTTTGATTTGAAGAGTTTGATTTTAGGATCAGCAGGAGAGATATGTGTATTTGGTGCCCTAACCCTTATAGAGGCTTCTCTTGTATTTGGTGCCCTAACCCTTATGTGATAAGGATCCTTTTCTTGGTTCTGTTGAATATTAAGATTCCAAAGAATGTTAAGTTCTTTTTCTGGCTGGTTATCCATGGACAAGGCAACACTCTTGATAGGGTCTAGAGAAACTGACCTTCATTGATTGGTCTCGTTTTGTTGTATCCTCTGTCAGAAGGCAAAGGAAGACCTTGATCATAGCCTTTGGAGATTGACTTCATGCATTTTATGTGGAGTGATTTTTGTAGCTGATTGGTTTTTTGTTAGTTCACCATAGAGATTTGAATGAGATGATTGAGGAATGCCCTCTCCATCTGCCTTTTTAAGAGGAGTCATTTCTTGTAGCTTATTGGGGTGTGTACTTTATTGTAGGACCTTTGGGAAGAGAGGAATAATTGAATGTTTAGAGGTTTGGAAAGGGATTCAAGTGATGGTCTCTAGTTGGATTCCATGTTTCTCTTTGGACTTTGGTGACGAAGGTTTTGTTGTAGCTATTTGATAGGCATTATTTAACACTACTGGAGTCCCTTCAATGCCCTCCCCTTTTGTGGGTTTTTCTTTTTTCTTTTTCTTTTTTTTTTTCTTTTATATTTTAAATTTAAAAAAAAATGCTTGTATACTCTTTCATTTTTTTCCCCCAAATTAAAAGTTGTTTTCTCATTTTTTAAAAAGAAAAAAGGAAAAAAGGGGAAAAAAACGAAAACACATGCCTTCAGTTGTGTATCTTTCACTTATTAATGTATTTCAAATTTTTTTGCTGATCTATCAGAATACTAAAGATTTGTAGATCAGAGTGAGCTTTGTGATGGCAACTGAACTGAAAGCAGCTTCTGAGGAAGTGAAGGTTGACCTCTTTGAGGATGATGATGAGTTTGAAGAATTTGAGATTAATGAAGGTTTGACTTGAAACTATTTGTCTTTTTTGTTCCTTCCCTTGTTTGGATTCCTTCACGATTGCCTTTAATTTGCACTCATTTTTCATTTATCAGTGCTTGTGTTGTGCAATTTCTCCTTTGTTTCAGCCAAAAGAATGTGAATGTTATGCAACGGTCTGAAAATCCTGATACTAACTCAATCCTAACTGCTGGCATTCTTCATTTGGATGCCTCATTACTGTTGCACTCATTCATTTCACAGAGGCCAGTCTCTATCGAAAAAAAAAAAAAAATCCATTATTTTGTAGTAAATTCTTGGAATCCAGTGTTTGAAGAAAATAAGGCAGAATGTTTGTAAACTCAATTGCAATAGTAAAAATTAGAAAAAAAACATATTGATGAGGATAAAGAAAAGTTGGAATAATGCATGGTTTTTAAAAGACCTCAAGTATACTTTATTTGGATGGACCTTTTTCTCTTTAAAATTTAAGCTATTAAAATTCTCTAGAGGTTTGTTTCAAGTTAATGTAAGAACTATTTTTTATTTTTTTATTTAATTAATTAATTAATTAATTTATTTTATTTAAAAAAAGCTTATAGAATTACTTCTTTTCCAAAAAGGAAAAAAAAGGTTTGTTTGGAGTTAATTTCTTTTGTTACATACATATTCGGATATTCCTTGTATGCTCAAAAGTGCTTGCAGTGGTACATAAGTAAGCTGGTAGAATAGCTTTTGAATGAATTTATTCAGATTTTGCTTTGATTACTGAAATGTTCTTGAAGTACATTTTTTTTTTCCAATTTATATTCCTCAAAAAAAAAAAAAAAAAAAAAAAAAAGAAAGGATGACCATGAAACCACTTCTCTTTGTTCAGCGGAAGTGGGCGCTTTTCTTTATTTTTCAGAAATGGTTACAGTTACTTGATTGTTAAGAAGAGAATAAAGAATCTTTAGTTTTACATTCAGATCATGTGGTTGCTCGATGATGTTGTCAACTGAAACTATGATTTGAAGGTCCTGCTAGTCTTTTGTTTCCTTTAACAAGAAAAACATTTCAGTGACAAGGAAGTTTTGGAGTTTGTTAAATGGAGCATTATAGGTTGTTGGTGTGTCAATACTAAACTCTTGATAGCTTGTTAATTTCACGGATGTGCTTGTATATGTCGTGCCAGCATAACATTGTTAACTAACTTAATGTCTTATGTTCTATACTTTTCATTCGTCACAATGTGTTATTTGTTATGTTTCAAAACGAAGTGAAGGATTTGATAAATTACCAGTTAAGGGGGATCTTGTGACTAGAATATATCTCCCAAATGGTGTCATTACATTGTTTGAGAGCTTTTATGCATTTATTATTATTTTTATTTAACTAGGAGTGTGCTTGGGGTGCTTAAGTGCACCTTAACTGATCTCAAAGAACAGCCATTCGATTCTATGACATTATAACACGTTAGTGTCAAGAAACTTGTGAGAGTTTGTTCTAAGTAGGTAACCACCCTGAGGTTTTTGAACAAATTCCTCAGTGTCTTTTACTTTTTCACATGCTCAAGGGCAATATTAGGGCAAGTAATGGTGGTTCTTGTTTGAGTGCATATAGAAGTTTAAGTTAGAACTTTGTCATATATATCATATATGTCCTAGTCGTCCTAATCCTAACAATATTGCTGCTAATCAGAGAGTTCAGAGGTCTTTTCCTCCTTTTCAAAGTTATTATGCAACTCTAATCTTCCTCAGATTCTGGGGTAAAGCTTATTACTCTTCTTGTTGTTGGCCTAACATCTTTAAGCCTAATGATATTTTTGTGATCTTTCCTTTTGATTCTCATTGGTGAAAATGGATTACAGAGTGGGAAGTCAAGGAAGGCAAAGAAATTACTCAGCAGTGGGAAGATGACTGGGATGATGATGATGTTAATGATGACTTCTCGTTGCAGCTTAAGAGAGAATTGGAGAACAATGCTGAGAAAAAATGAAGAGACTCTAGACACTTTCTTTTTATCTGCCAACATCTATGTTTTATTTGCGCTGTTTGACCTTCAAGATGGTTTTATTGCCTTCTATATCTCAAATGGTGTCATTAATATTCATTTAAGATCAGCATATTGAATATCTATGGCCGTTGGCCCAGAAGATAAGGCATTCAGTTAATTTATCGATAGTCCTTGCTTTTACAATTCACTTTCACTTTCAAGTTTTGTCAAATTATTTAAGTTATCGGAAGGATTAGAGTTCTAATTGCGTTGTAATTCTATGGTAGTCACCTATTCAAATTTTATGAATTTTCTGTGATGGAGTAATCGTTCCATGACATTAATTAATGTAACAGTAAGTGAAAAAGAAAAGGAAAATGAAAAATAAGAAGCTTATTGGGTAAATTTAAACAACAAAAAGCTTTAAAGCAATTGGAAGCATGGTTTGTTTAGCCGATGTAATTGTCAAGTTCTACCCGAAAATACTAAACTCATAGCATACCAAGTCAATTCTTAATGATCATAACATTTTCTAATAATCTTATTCTAATAGGAATGTACCAAACCTACCACGTTTTATGGGTTGGCTCTATTGTATGTAGAAAATTTTTAGGACTCCTGCGTAGTTTTATGAATTTACGTTCATAAATTTAATATAATTAGGTTTAAATCATTATTGCACAAAGTATGTGACAACATAGGTTGAATATTAGATTGGCAATTTGCAATGCATACTTGTCTTTGTCTAACATGCCTCGTTCTTAGAGCCTATTTAAAGAAAATTTCTAGTACTAAGGGAGTATTATATTTCCTTTGTTCACAATATAAATTTGTTTTCATAAATATAGTAGATCCTACGTTAATGTCAATGGATTCTGCTCTATTTTTAAAAGTATACTGATATGACACACAATAAATCTACTATCTTCGTGGAGTACTATAGAATTTTTTCCCCATCTTGCTTAGGCCAACATTCTTAAGGTGGGAGAAAGGAAAGCCATTTTGCAACAGTAAAATCTGAAAATGCATCCACAAAGCTCATCAATCTGTGCCCAAGTGGCCTTGTGAGAAGGAATTTTAGAGACATCTTTTTCCAAGTCAATCAAGTCTACTCTGCACTTGCTAACTTTGCTTTTTCCATTTATTTCAGGCCCAGAGTTTTGGGAATTCAATTGCAACCAAGCTCATACAGTGATAATGGGGAAGAAGGGAAAGGTAAAGTTCATTTATTTGTTCACTTTATCTTTTTGGGTAAAAAAGTATTGTCCTCAAATAGAGACTAGCATTGCTGAAATAAAGAGAGGGACAGTCTAAAAGCAAAAGAAAAAGGTACAAATTTCTATATGCTATCCATATTCTTCTCATTTGTTTTCTTTCATACTAAGAAAATTAGATGCTAAATACTGAGAGAAACTTGTCATCACCAAAGTTAAAAGTAAATATGGGGACACTTAAAAAGCAAAAGAAAAATGTAAGAAACTCTTATCATATTCATATTGCTCTCATTTGCTTTCTTTCAAACTAAGAAAACTAAATGTTAAATACTTCCAAGAGAAGCTTACTATCACAATATTTCTTCTCAGCTAGGATTGAACAACCATGACAACTCAGAAAAGAAAGGTGAGATTCAATGTTGGAGGCACGATATTCGAAACGACAACGACAACCCTTTCTAATGCCAGCGATAATTCGCTACTCAAAGCCATGTTGGATGATGCCTGGTCAGCACAATATGAAGAATTTGGAGAGCATTTCATTGATAGAGACCCTGCTTGCTTCAATGTCCTTCTTCATCTTCTTCGAACCGGCGAGCTTCTTGTTCCTCCAACCATTTCCGACATGCTTCTCTTTAGAGAAGCTCATTACTATGGACTTCTAGACCAGGTTCGCTCGGCCAGAAACGTCGAGTTAGACGGTGAGAATCTCAAACTTGCATCCTCCATAACTGGTAGAACTTTGCTGAAAGATCGTTCTTTAATAAGAGCAAGTGCCAATGGTAGTTGCTCAATTGCTAATGGCAGAGTTTTTCATGTCTATGATTGGATGCTTCAAGAACTCTCATTTGGAAATCTTGATTATATGAAGATTGTGGACATGGAGTGGTATGATTCAGAAAACCTCTTAATCAGTGGTCAAAAGGATTCAAGTCCAAACACTTTTGGTGGTGGTGGTGGAATTGGTCTCTTCAATCCACAAACTGCTGAACTTAAACAAAGATTGAAGCTCACTCGAACTTCATCTCCTTCTTATAGATCTCATGGAGGAGATGATCAATTTTCGAGTATGAAACCCGGAAATCTGGCAATCAACAATTCAAACAACAAATTATTTTGTTGTTGTAAAGATGACTTCAACACAAAAGTGGATGGCATTGGAGTTTGGGATACAACAACAGGGCAGCAGATTGGTTTCTTAGAAGATGGACATATTAATGAGCTTGGCAACACCTTCAAGCTTCAATGGCTGCCAAGTAACAACTGTTTAGTAGGGGCGATTCACAGTTCTCAAAGCAATAGAATAAGCATATTTGATCCAAGAATGAGAGAAATGGAATTGGGTCATTGGGAACACAGTCCATACAAGCTGAAACATCAAGGAAGATTAGTAGATGCAATAGGAATTGAGGAAATGAAGTGTGTTTGTGTAATATATGAGAATGGTTTTTTTGGTTTTGTGGACTTGAGAAAGCTTGGAGGTGAATCCCAAATGAACAGAGTTCGGAGGAACTCTAAAGAAGAAGAGGAAAAGGAATGGTTTCCTTTGTCAATGGAGAGTGTATTCGTTGAAACTGGTGGAAAGCCAAAGCTGGGATGGCATGGAGGGAAGCTGTTTTGCTCAATAAATAGTGTCATTTCAGTGTATTGTGGGTCAGGATTTGAATGGGAATTGGCTTCTCAAGTTCAACCCAAACATGGAGGAGGACTCATCCAGGACTTTTCTATAGGAGGGGACAGGTTGTTTTCACTTCAAACTTTGGAACATAATCTCTATGAGATTAATGTATGGGAGACACCACCATCACCCTTGCCACCATTATTAATATAACCAATAAGTTAATTGAACAAATCTTTGTGATAAACTATGAAAGAGAGAGTTTGGTTAAGGTATTATAACCTCCATTCAAGGTGAGAGATTCAAAATCCACTCCCATGTATTATTAGATTCAACAAAGACTAAGAAAAAGAAAATGGAGTGAAAGGAAATCATGAACATGTGTTTAATTTCTACCTGGTGTATGTTTATTTTATGGCTCAATTATAGAAACTACTTTCCAACTTGTTACTTTGTCTAAAGGTTAAAGAAAAGTTTAAAATATCTTTACATTTAGTTTATGATGAGAGCTGTTAGTAATTTATTTCAAAAGTATCTCTAAATTTTTTTTAATTTCATAAATACTATTAAACTATATATATATAAAATAAGAAAATTCTCTTATCGTTAGAAAATGAACGAGACCATTAGCACCTCATTTTAAAAATATTGTTGAAATTTCAAAAGTTATATTAATATCCTTAAAAAAAGAAAAGAAAAGAAAAGAGTTAAAGAAGTGTAGAAAAGAGTTTTACTATAAAAGAGTTTTACTATATGGATGAACACCGATTATCGTCTACACCCAATTTTACCACTTTTTTTCATTTCTTCTTCTTCAGTACTCTTTTACTCCCCTTCTTCCATTCTTTAATCTCTAAAACTACCTCTTAACTCAATGCATATATGCTATAGCAAGAAGAAATGAGAATAATAGAATCACCAAGGGACCTTAAGACTTAAATGTTTTAACAAAGTTGTACAATAGTAGTTGAACATGAATCAATACATTTGAGATTTAATACACAAAAAGAAAGATAAGTTGGGAATTTGAATCATAATTTGGAGAACAACCAATGAAAGGGAAAAGAAGAAAATTTGTACATTATATTACCAAATTTGTAGTAACGAAAGATTTTTGATCATTTTTGCCATTCACATTAGTCTATTTATTTTAATTAGTTAAGAAGGTTTACAGGATGAAAGTCGATATTTCTTTGCTAGTTCATTTTGTAAAAATAGGGTAACTATATGATAATATTATTATTTTTAACTATTTTTTTAAACAAAGTTTAAGAATATTAAAAAAAAATTAAAAGTTGAAGAATGTATATAAATAAAGTAGAAAGTTGAGAAGTATTTTTTATAAATTTAAACTTTTTGGTCCAATCCAAGAGAGATCTCCTTGACTCTCAATTTCCTCCATATGGATTTTAATATAGGATAATGTGGTTAAGGATAAGGCTTTTAGTATTTTCCCACCATTATAACTATTTATATATTCTAGCCCTAATAATATAATATCCTAAGGCTTATCCTTTATCCTTTTTGGAACTCCAATTTTGCACTAGCACCTTCATGTGGCATCTATTATGTGGACATCAAATCAATGACAGTATATGAGGGCCATTTTGACAAAGAAGATTCAACTCAAATTACATACATTTGGAGAAATGGACCTTTATTCATTGTCATTTGTAAAAGTTTTTTTTTTTTTTTTTTTTTTTTTTTTTGAAGATGTATTATTATTTGATCTAACCTTTCTTTCTCTTTATTGAAATATGCATGCAATTCGTGGTTAATTTTTAGGATTCAAAATTTGTGAAGATTTTTTGATGATGATGTCCAACAATATAATATTTCTTAAGCACATCTTTAAAATTACTTTTTGGTTTTTAGGTTTTGAGTTTAGTTTCTATTTAATTTTTCTGTCTTAAAATATTACGTTTTTAGTCATTAAATTTTGAATTTGGTTTCAATTTATTCCCTACATTTTGAAATGATACCATTTATCTTTGGGATTTGAGTTTTGTTTTAATCTGGTCCTAGATTTCAAGATTTACACTTTTAGCCTCAAATTTTTACCAAATACTCACTTTTCATATTAGTGTTTGATGTTTGTTAATTAATTTAAAAGAACTATGATTAATTAAGTTTAAATATATTTTTTTATCATTATTAAAATTAAGTTTAAAATTTTACTTTATAATTATTTAAAGTTAAAACATTAATCATGAAAAACTAAAAATAAATAAATAATCTTTTAAAGAAAGAAAGAAAAGGAACCAAAATTTTCAATTTTTGTTTATCTACTTCAATAAATTTTAGATTTTTTTTTTTTTTCTATGTAGCATTTTCTTTTTAAAAAGTTTTACTTTCTATTTATGATAAATCATAATAGACTTAGATAGACATATATCACTTACTAGATAGGCACGAATACTAGGTTTAAGATCTGTTTAAACCGAGATCAAAAGACAATTTAAAAGAAATAAACTTTTAAAAATCACTTTTAGTTCCCAAACTTTTATAAAAATAACAATTTAGTTCTTGAATTTTAGCATGTAATAATTTAGTACATGTACTTTTAATTTTGTAACAATTTAATCCCTAAATTTTACTATATAACTATTTAGCTCTTTTACTTTAAAATTTGTAACAATTTAGTCTATAAACTAGTGAAAAATTTAATGAGATTTCTTACCTAAATAAATCGATAAACTAATTAAAGATTCAGTATTTTTACAAAACACAAAATTTACATTATAAAAATAATAAAGTTAACATATGTCTTGATGAATTTTCTTACGTTACATACTAAATTATTATATTATTACAAATTTGAGAGTATTTGAATGGTTAAATTATTACAAGGGAGATAAAAAAAAAAAAAAAAAAAAAAAAAAAAAAAAAAAAAAAAAAAAACTCTTCTTTTTCGCATATGGATGAATGATGTCGGATTGAAATGGTGCAGCCAAGCAGATGTTGGCCCAATCACTTTACTGTTCAAATTCTCTGTAAGAAGTTTCTTACGAAGCTCTATTGGAGATGATCATTGTAAAGCCTGCAAAATCAAGACCGTTGAACGTGCACAAAATTCCATCTCTTTTCCCTCTTTTCCTCTGCTTTCCATTTTCATTTCATTCCTCAAAAAGCTTCCAACAATGGAGCCACTCTTGAACTGAAACAACACCCACGATCTGTTTTCCCCTGTTTTCTGCCTTATGGGTCGCCCTCTCTCTTCTTTTTTTCCTTCCTTATGGATCACCTTCTTCTTCTTCTTCTGCTTCTGCTTCTTCACATGTTTTATTTGTCTTTTCGTTACTGCTGACGATCCCGACAGATTAACTCCAATCAACCGCGATCTTTATCATTCTAGGTTGGTAATTCTCTGATTCGGATTCCTATCTTTTTCCTTCCTTTTGTTTTCATGGTAATTACGATGGATGAGATTAGGTGCGAAGTATGATCTGCCGGTTACTGTGTCAATGGTCGTTGTTGTGGCTCTTCTCTCTTTAGACTTTGGGTATTTAATCGTATAACTGGTGCACATTCTCTGTTGTAATTTTGGTTTTAGAAATTTGATATAGCGGCTAGATTGTGATTAGATATGTATGTATCTAACTTTCCCAATTCTGGATAAAGTGAAAGTTTGATCTTGTGACCATTTTTTGTGCACCTCGAGTTTGAAACAACTCGATCCAAGTTTTTTGGAGAGTTTCATAGTAGGCTCTTTATCGTTTTGGATATGAACTTTTCAGTCATATGGTTTGAATACTGTCAATTCCTGAAACTTCCCATTTTGTTGGGTGATTGGATCTTGCAGTGTGGATTTGATGAAGGAGATAAAAGCTTTGGTCCATCGACACCCTGATAAGCTGACTGTATGTTCTTGTTGTTGGTTCTCCTTTATTCAGGCTTGATGCTTTGGTTTGGTTACTTACTTTCAATATTTAAGCAGATAGAGACAATGAAGTCTAGAAATAAGGGCTATGTTGCAGAGATTCCAGTTGTTACTTATTGCCATGGAGGGAATAACATTGATGACATGTCAAAATTCCGGATACTTCTTGTAAGTTTTGTGTTGAATTGCGTACTCACTTGATCTTCTAGGCTTTTATTCCCTTGGCATTCTTTTGAGACTGTTGTTTAAGCAATGTTGAAGTGAAAGCAGCAAAGGCTTCCTGCCTGTGGACTTCTTGATCTAAATTAAAGTGGGCTTGATTTAGAAATTAGTTTTTCTGTCTTTCTTTCTTTTCTTTTCCTCTCCTTAACGATTAAGGGAACATACCATCTCAGATTGGCAATTGCTGGTGTTCTTGACAGATGATTCCTCCTTGTCTTCCAGAGTTTTGGACAGCATGGAAGGGAGCTCATAACAACAGAAGTTGCACTAAGAATTCTCTTAATCTTGAGTGAAGAACAGTTGTTGCCCCACATGGATCCAGCTTCCCTAAACAACACACTTGACAAGCTTGTCATTAAGGTATGTGTGGAGGTTGCAACTTTTTACATTGTTAAGTGGAATAAGTTAATGGAGTATAAAATTTTTTGGTCTATAACTTTAGGAAATTAATAGGTAGTCAAACAGAACTCATGGCTAATTTAACAAACAAGCAAAGTATTAGTGGGATGCTTCAACCTTCCTCCCCTTCCAGCTAACCTCTTCCTTTCTTTTTATGGTAGTAATGAAGTCCATGCAGTTCACCCTGCATTGTAAATAATGCCCACATTTTGCTGTTCTTTTTTTCTTTTCACACAACTCCTTAAGAGAGTGAAAATTATAACAGAACGGAACACAAAAAGAACCACCGGAGAGAACAAAAAAAGAACAAACAACAGAAAAGAAACTTTCACAACGAGAAAACACCTAGCGAACATAACAAAGAAAAACTAGCAAAGAGTGATGAAGGAAATCTATGCTCTAACTGATATTGGTGCTTCAAACTTAAATCACATGTTACTATATGCATAAAAGATGTGCTTGCTTATGTATGTTGTCAGGTGGTGCCAATGGAAAACTTAAATGGGCGCAGGCTTGTCGAGGGCGGGGATCTATGTGAAAGAAGAAATGGTAATGCAGAAGATCTAATCCATTATATGGTCATAGAAGATCTCCAAGGTAGATATTGACATGCCTGAGTTTGTCTTCTATGGCAGGGAGAGGCGTTGATCTGAACAGAAATTGGAGTGTCGATTGGGGTAAAAAGGAAAAGGTTGGTATCTATCTTCTGATTTGCACTTGAAATCATTTGACAAGGTTTTGATAGTCTGCACACTGAGTTGAGTTTCTACTGAGAAGCCAATTAGCAGAAACCGTCATATTCATTTCTTGAAACAGGCCTTTTTTTTTTCTCAGGCTCTATGGATTTCTGTCTGGCTCTTGTGAATGATAGTTGTTGTCATACTCTCTTTTATTCCAAGCATTTTAGTTATCCTTCTCCCTATTGCAGGATTATGATCCTTATGAGGAAAATCCTGGATTTGCACCTTTCAGCGAACCAGAAACTCAAATTATGCGAAAACTTGCCTTGACATTTGATCCACATATATGGGTCAATGTGCACTCTGGAATGGAGGTAAGAAACAATACCATTTTCATTTGTGTTTGCCTGAGTTTTGAGGTGCTAAGACAACAAGAGTTTAGTTATTAACCTCGATTATGATTAGTGATTTTCTTCATGAATACAGTCTACAGTTGCTTTCGCCTTTACCAGACACCTTTTTTCTACTTCCTTTTCTTTTAAAATTACAACTTGAAAATTTGGTTGGTTCAGTTTACCATGAAATTGTTCTTCAAAGTTTCATGAAATAAATATCGTTAAATTACAAGTATAGTCTCTGAACTCCCAATTATGTCCAAAAAGTCTTTGAACTTTGAAAATGTCCTAACTGATCTCCAAAATTTTAATCTTTTGTCTCCTTGACATATTCAAATCTTTTTATCAACTAAGTAATATTTAAGAGATAATGTTAAATTTTATGTTTTATAGAACCCTAAACTTTCAACTCTGTGTCTAGCTTGTTTGTGAATTTTAAAATTTTTTACATAAAATTGAAAATTCAAAGACCTATCTGACACAAAATTAAAAGTTTAAAGACGTACAAAACACTTTTTCCAGTTCACGGGTTAAATAGACACAAAGGTGAAAGTTCGTAATTTAACCAATAAATACTGTTAGTTTGAGCTTCTGAAAAGCAATCCATTTTGCTTTGGTTGATAAGCAGAAATTCCAGCCTAATACTAATCCAATTGACTGAACTAATCGAAATGAAACTCAAATTTTGTCTGGCATTCAAATTTCTCCTGTCAAACCAGCCACAATAAACAATCTCATGACCTCTCTTTCCTTTCTCTGCTCTTGTTTATTCGTTGAACTAAAAGTTGAGGTTCTTCCATGCACATTTATACAGCTTTCTGCTTTTGATTGTTAATTCTTTAGGCTTTATTCATGCCTTATGACCATAAAAACACAACTCCTGACGGTGAAATTACTCAACAAATGAAACTTCTGCTTGAAGAGCTGAACGATCTCCATTGCCACCACCGATGTATGATTGGATCAGGCGGAGGCTCTGTCGGGTTAGTTCACTTCTTCATTAACCCTTTTCTTTATTGCAATCATATTGTAGTAGGTTACCATTTTACTTCTGTTTTATATGTATTTTATTGGTACTTCAAAATATTCTATTACAATTATGGTGGTTTTTAGATTTAGCACGCAAAGATCATCTTAAAATTATTCTTTTCCAAAAATCTTAACAAAGGGGTAGAAAATTTAGCACGCAATTCTTCCAAGTAATTAGAGAAAAATTAAGGTAGACGAGAAGATGAAAAACACTCCTACTAATGAAAAACCACAATTGCTCTTGCAATATCATCCTTGATGTGCAATTGTTCTGAAATTCTTCCTCCATAATTGTTTGTTCTTAAGGTATCTGGCACATGGGACGGCCACAGATTTCATGTTTGACAAGGCACGAGTTCCTATGGCTTTCACATTTGAGGTTTGTCAAACGAGAACTGCTATGTAACTTCCATAAAATAATCTTGGTTTTGGCCTTAAAATAAGCTTCTCTTCATCATATGATTATATCAGATATATGGAGACGAAGCTGCCTCATCAAAAGACTGCTTTAGAATGTTCAATCCCACGGATTCCATTACCTTCAATGTATGTAACATCTCTTCTTGCCATCTTGACCAATATAGTCCATGGAAATCCTTGGCTGAATTCAATTTTCTTCTTTGTTTTCAGAGGGTTCTTGGCGATTGGTCTGCCGCATTTTTTACAATATTTAAGCTGGGTCCCGAGTACCTCAAAGAGACCAAGCTCCATTCAAAGGGAAACTTAGACAAGTTGGTGTCGATTGATGAATATCTTGAAGGTTACTTGATTGAGAGAAGTAGCAGATATGGGAAGAAGAGGGAGGTGTTTGACCTAGGGATGCAAGAGATGAGAACTTATTTTAGGCTATTTTTGTTGTCATCAGTTTTATTGATGTTCATGTTTTGTTCTAGAATTTCTAAAAACAAGTTCACTAGACCACTTGTTTCTGCCATTTCCATTTGAAGATGTGTTTAGTTTCTGGATTCCACATGTTTATTGCCATATTTTATTCTAAAATGGTTATAGAAGATCTCCTATTTGTCAGAGCAGTGAGTTACGATTAACCAAATATCTAAGTTACATTTATATATTTTCCTTCACCTTCTCCCTTGCTCAGTATTGCAACCTATCAACCTAACATCAAAGTTTCTATATTGTAACGATACAAAAACATTGGCTAAAATTTAGCACCTCTCACTAAAAGAATGAAAAGACACGCATTGAAGTGAGGTCCTTGGATCAATTATTTATTTTGCATTTTACTGTATAATGTAAGAATGGTGAATGTTGTATAAACAATAATACAAGAATGATCAACAGATGGGAATTTGCCTGGTGTTTCTAAGACCTGTCACCTGGCGGTCATTTAAGCGAGCGGAAAGGAGGGGCGAGTATTGAGGGTTCTACTTTAGAAATGCTACTTTTTGCTGGTATAATGCCATACTATTTGTGTAACATCAAACCTTTCTCCAAGTCATAAGGATATGATTCAGTTTGGGTTGGCAATTCCTGCAAAACCATTCCAGGGGAGATATAAAACATCAGTCGTGAGTCTACGAAACAGTGTACATAAAATTATGAAAATTAATTCATATTTCAACACATGAATTCCCACAAAAGTTGTCGATTTTGATACCAATTCATTAAGAAAGTGCCAAAAAGACTACAGGTTCTGGTACCATTTCATTATGAAACGGCCAGAAACATCACATCTTACAGCCTTTAGTGCATACCTATGTATTGGTTGGACAAAATCATGCAAATTTATTCTCCAAGGTGCACGGTTACATGATCGAGCGGGCAACTATAAGCTTAGAGTACGCTTCATGTATCTGAGGGCAGACCGCAACATGGCTCTGGCCTTTCCATCAGGAGTACATCCAGACAAAATCATCTCTTCATACACAGCCGGAACCTGAAACTCAAATAATGTACTTTCTAGTTAATAGTTATATTCAAAAAGACGTTTAAGTAGGCTCCAATATAATGGACAATCAGAGGTAATATTTGCCAAATAAGCAAAATATATGCATACAATAACATGAACAAATTATGAAAAACAAGCTGGAGGGTCATGTTCTTCTACCTTGTCAAATTTGTCAACACGGATCAAAGCTTTCATAAGTGTTGTATATGTGACAACATCAGGCTTCACATCCTGCAGTTGTAGGACCAAATAAGTTTGGATGATGACTGAATAAGCTTTATTCTTGATATTGAGAATGGAAAAATGCAAACGTTATTGTAAATACACTACACTTACATTTTCTTTCATGTACTGCAAGATTGAAAAGGCTTCAATGTCTCTCCTATCCTCGCCAAATGCATTGATCAATGAATTAAGAGCCAAGAGACTGGGCTTTAATCCATCTGATCTCATAACTCTATATGCATTTACTGCCTGCTCTGACAAACCCTGCCAAATGATAAAATGGAAGAACATTAAATGCATATTCAAGAAACAAATTTAAACTTATATTCTGATACATAAACTTATATTACAACTACGATTAGAGAGGCAAATCTGGTGATGGCCCAATGACAGGTGGGCTTTTTTATATAAACATATTACTCAGAACCATAGGCTCCAAATCGGATGGTGAACCTGCTTCTGCTGCCAATAACTACAGCCAATTACAAAACAGAAGAAATATAGCGAACCTTTTAAAATACTACAAAAGTAAAAAATCATTAGCACGCATGCTGAGTTAATTAAGAAAGCGCATACAATGCTACTTCTGTAAAATATTACTGCTATTTACAAGGAGTCATATTTACTAAGCATTCTGATTACAAATTCAATCTGTTTATCAAGATGAGAAGCACGAATGGAAACCAAAACAAGAAACCTACAATATTCCAGTACTTTGGTATCAATTTTCTCAACTTCGCATTGAGTATCTGATGATTGGCAGTGTTATGTTGTTAAGCAATGATATTATGTATAATATTATTTTGTTCTAAAATTTTCCTTCCATTTGTAATACAACATCAGCTGTGGAGAAAAATGTATGAACAAGTAACATATCCATACATGGGATATGTTCCAACAGTAAGTATCCTTTTATTGGAATTAGAAATTTGCATTATCAATTTTTCAGAGAATCATATTTATATCAAAAAATGTGTGAGAAGAAATGCGGGAAAGATAACGTACTCTTTGAGCAAAGGCATTGATTAAAGCATTATACATAGTTGAGGATGGTTTCAGCCCAGCAGACTTCATGGCCTCCAAGCACTCAATTGCATCGTTAAACCTCCCTGACTGTCCATATATATCAACAAGTGTAGTGTATGTTATCACATTGGGAAGTAAGCCCTGACTCTGCATCTTTCCTAACAAGATTTTAACCTCGTCCCACTTTTCCTGCTCTCCTAACGAATTGATCATAATATTATATGTTGTGGGACAAGGTAAATAACCACGCTCCTGCATTTCCTCGAACAATTCTGCAGCCCTGTCATGGTATCCGTGCTTACAATGACAGTCTATAAGTGTGTTCCAAGTAACAACATCTGGTTCAATCCCCTCCGAGAGCATCCGGTCATATGTTTCCATGGCATGATCAAGACAATTGAATTTCCCAAAAGTATCGATCATAACATTGTAAAAATGCCTATCAGGTTTGACATTGCTATTCTTCATTTCCCTCAAAACTTCAAATGTTTTCTGCCATTCGCCACGGTCTCGATAACTAGCTAAAATCCTACTGAAAATAAAGGAGTTGGGCTGTACATTTCTAGCTTCCATTTGTTTCAAAAGATGTCTTGCACTTTCCCATCTGCCCACATTTGCATAAGCATCAACGAGAAGACCATATGTGTGCTCATCCGGTGATAATCCACTCTTTTCCATCTCTGAAACAATAGATTCTGCTTCTTTCAGAGAACCCTTTCTAGCATAACCTTTAAGAAGTGCATTGAAAGCCTTAATTCTTGGTTTCAATCCACCTTCTTTCATTTCCTCAAATATAGCCTCAGCTTCCTCTGTCCGCCCATGATTTCCCAATGCCGAAATGATCGCAACAAACGTAGAAGTTTTGGGGTTTAAACCACTCGCCTGTACCATCGACAAGAAATACAGAGCTCGGTTAGGATCTCCAGCTTTCGCAAAGCCCAATATGATATCATTAAGGAGCTGCCCATCGAGTTCAATTTTATCAGACTCAATCTCTTCGTAAAGCTTTTGCAAGATTGGGACATCAATCTTATTCGTGCGAGTAAGCGACTGAATTATCAAACTATAGTTAACAAAATCAGATTGGTAACCATCTTGTCGCATCCTAGACATCAAATTTAGAGCCTTTTCCAAATCATTATTGCGAGCACAAGCACCAATGAGAGCATTATACGTTAAAGGGGTTAGGGTTTGCTTCTGGGAGAGAATAAAAGCTTCATAGAGCTTCTCAGAGCGGCCAAGTGCATGAATGAGAATCGAGTAAAGCAATTCGTAAGAGAAACACAGATTATGCTTCTGAAGCCACGAGACCACCGCATAACCTAGCCCAATCGAAGAGGAGGAAGAGCAAAGAGACTTAAGCAGAGAGTGCCAAAGAGGCGCCGGCACGGCCCTGTAGGCCTCGGCAAGCTGGAACTCGGTGGGGTCGAGGGAGGTCGGAGAAGCGGTATCGGAGTCAGAACCGGAGTTCAAAGTAGAGTTAAATTCCACCTCCGAATCGGACTTGGGATAGGCCGAAGACCGAGAAAGGAAGTCGAGGAGAGGAGTGAAGTCGTAGCGGCGACTCTGAAGGAAAACGGGGTCGTTTTCGAAAACGTCGAGGTCGAGGTCGAGGGCGTCGGAGGAAGTGTAACAGGTGACGAGGGAGGAGGAGGTGGTAGCGGTGGCGGCGGAGATGAAGGGAAATGAGAGATGGGTTGTTAAATGGGGGTTCTGGTGGTGGAGGAAGACGGTGAGAGAAGGGAATTGAGTTGCGGGAAAGTGAGTGGAGAGTGGCAACGGTGAAAGAAGAAGCATGTTATCGGATAATTGAATTGGGTAATCGGGAAAGTCGTAATGGCTGCGGCGGCACCACAAGGCAATAGCAATGAAGGCTCAATTATTCCTGCCGCCGGCAAAGTAAGTCGAGAACTCGGAAACAGATTGACAATACATGGCATAGAGTTTATTATCTTAAACGTCGTCGTAACATCTGATATGAATATCGTCATTGGCTGTAAAATATCGTGTCCTTAAAACTTAAAAATAAATATTGTTTCCACAATTATTGGATTTTTCTTAAAAGAAATATATATGTTTAAAATATAAATAAATTTGGAAGGGTGGGTTTTGCTATATTTATACCAACTCCTAAATATTAATAATATTTTAATTAGATGTTTGATTGTATACAAATGTGCTATTTTTCTTGACAAAAGTGTAGCTAAATTAATTGAATATGTACTTTGTATTAAAAGTGTGTTTAATTGGAGGATTGGAGTCCATTAAAGTCAATCATATTAAGAATGATACAAAAATACTATTTTACCCCAGTTGAGAGTGTTAAGACACTCTCCACAACATTACACGACACTTGAAAGTTGAATCTTCCTCGATGCTCCATGGCGCTTATTGGCTTTATTGGTGAAGGTTCATTCCTTCTCCATGGCGCTTATTGGCTTCAATGGTGGAGGTTCATTCCTTCTATCACATTGTTTGGTCTCAAAACATGGTAGCAGGTGGTTTGGCTCCATGAACATTATGTTCTCATTTATGATTATCCCATTTTTTGTCTGTCTTCATATGGATAGATCTTCTTTCACTTCCTTATAATTTTAGTTTTTTGTTATATTTCGAAAAAATAAATAAATAAACTCTTATCCCATTGAATGTATAAGAAAAGGGTACTATTTGTAAATGTTCATCTTTATACATTTCACTCTTATCACACAAACAATGAATATTTAAAAAATAAAGTAAGAATAATTTTTATGTGCTAAATTATGATTGGACAATTTTGTAGAATGTACAAAGATGAGTATGGTTGAAGGTTACTAAAGGCAAGACCCAATGACCATGAGTGAACCCAAGCCTAGAGGGTATTGGGAGAGGGCATATGGGAGTGTGCATCCCAAAGGGTAATGTCAATGCCTCGAGGCTTAGGTCGACCAACTGAGCTAGTGAATATATACAAATTGAAAAATAATCGAGCCAAGTTCGAACTGACACCCTGCAACCTCGAGTGCCAGAAACATCCTTGATACCACTATCGTCACACGTAACCATAGATGTGTGTCAAATGTGACTTGTGAGTAGTTCCATTTGGCCACCCAATGGAGTGTAAGTAATCTCCAAAGGGGAGACCCGACCTTGCTTCTTTTTCATGCCTAGATGTGCAATAGGTTCTGCACCACACTAGTACAAATAAAGTCAATATCAAAACCAGACTAAAGGAAGAAGGTCTAAGGTTAAGGCCACCGAACACATGTAGCAAAAATTAATGAAAACTAGATCCGAACGCCAACCAATACAACTTCAAATGCACATAAATATTTTACAAGAAAAAATACTACGAGAATTATATTAGTGGCTACTCGATTTTGAAACATTACAACCCAGTGACGAGGCAGCTATATTCATCATTGAATAATCTTTCTATCTGATTGATTCTGGTCTGAAATATCGTAAACGTGCGAACCCCAGCTCTGGCAATAGCGATAATTTCATTGCAGCCTTCTCTAATGGCGACAATTTAAACCATTTTAGGTTTTCGGAGCTCAACTTCTCAATAGACCCAAACCCGGCTTATATGCTACTTTAATCAATCTTTTCTCCTTACAGTTTGCAGCAACGGAGCTATACTATGTCTTCGTTGACTCTTAAATCCTCCTTTCCCTCCTCTAAATTAACTTTCCCCTCATCATCTTCTTCGTCTTCCTTTACTTTTCCTCGCTTCTCTCCAATTTCCTTCCCTAGGAAGCTGAGAAATGGTCTCTCGTTGCGACTCCGTGCTTACGACTCTTCCAAGAGCGACAATCCTGATGCCTCCACTGGCGATTCCAAGCCACCCAACGGTACTTTGGTATTCCCTTCTCCCTCTCAGCTTCTCTGCTTTTTATTGTTGCGTATGGATTGTATGGTCAATGGGTATGTTGTCAAAACGTCAAATGAAACAGATAAAGTTTGAAGCATTCCAGTAACGTAGGCTTTTGGGTGTACTTTATTCTCTGCTGTTTTAGTGGAATAGTCTGAGTCAACGTTTTTCAAAATGAATATGGTTTGTTCAAAATATTGGAGCTTAACAGATAGATGTGAGATCACATTCTTTACATATCACTGGCAAACATTGAAAATGTGGATGCTATATTCAATTTCCTTGTAGAGCTTTTACAAGATACTACATATTAAAATGTTGATAATGATTTTTCATCTTTTTTTCCTTAACAAAAGATTAATTTTGATTTTTTTTTTTTTTTTTTTTGGTCATCTTGATGAACCTGATGGTTGTTATATTATTACTAGTTCCCTTTGAGGTCGGGAGTTAATATATCCCTGGAGTTGTGTGTTTGGAGTACAGATTTGAGTTATTAAGTCAAGAATCTGGTGCAGTTTTTTGCAATCTAAAAAAAATATGATTTTCTAGTGGTTATTTTTGTTTAAGTCGGTGGAGTTGGGTTATTTAACCTTGTGAAGTTGGTGGGTCAAGCACTGAGTTGAGTTAAAAACCAACCAAACTCAACTCAAACACCCATTTTATATTTTCTAGATTTGACTATCTATAGTTGTTTGATTTTCTTTTATGTAATTGGCAGCCAAAAACTCGGAGAGACATTCTGCTAGAATATGTTAAAAATGTCCAGCCAGAATTCATGGAACTGTTTGTTCAGAGGGCACCACAACAGGTGGATCTCCATTGGAATTAATACTAACTGCTTTGATGTAGAATTTAGCTTACTTTCATTTTCAATTCCATAACTTTCTGTGATAATTTTATACTTCTCCGGTTCCTTTTTAGGTTGTTGAAGCAATGCGCCAAACAGTCACAAATATGATTGGAACTCTACCTCCACAGTTCTTTGCAGTTACTATCACCACAGTATGTATATACTAGTTGTGTAGTTCTTACATTCAAAGTCACCCAAATGGCCAAATATTTGTTGTACAATTGATATTTGGTAAGAACAGGTTAACTTTTAAATATTATTTACTATACAACTATGTTTAATTTTTAGTATTTGGTTCAGGTTGCTGAAAATCTTGCACAACTTATGTACAGTGTAATGATGACTGGATATATGTTTAAAAATGCTCAAAATCGTTTAGAACTGCAGCAAAGTTTAGAGCAGGTTGCTCTCCCAGAACCAAAGGATGAGAAGGTAGTTTGAATAGTTTTATGTAGTTCTTGAAGGATTTTACATCTAGATATTTTGCATTTTGGAGTTAACCTTGCCCATTAGTTTGCTCCCCCACAAGAAGTAATCAAACTACTGTCAGTCTTTCAATGTGCATCTGTTACTTCACTGTGGGTTAGATGCCCCATCTGCATTGATGCCTGTCAATGTCATGATAACTTTATTTTTCCTTTGCCTATTGTTTCATTATGTGTAATCATAATTTGGTTTCGGCCTTGGCTATATTCCATATATCACTTCGACATTACTACATGTTCCATCTTGTAGTTTTTGTTCAGGCAAAATCATTAGTTATTTTTTTTTATCTTGATAGACTACTATAGTGCATCTGTATTTATGCTGTGGCAGAAGTTGATGGTTTGTGGAATTTTAAACACAATAGGTAGAGGTACTACGGAATGATGTGGAATAGTTATGAAAAGCTTTGCTCTACAGTCTGTTGGTCCCTCACTCTGCTAGAGTTTCACTCTTAAAATTCTGCAAGTGAATGTCTCATATAACTTTTTTTTTCTTTTTTGTTGTTGTTGGTGTTGTTGTTCCTCCTGCTGTAGAGAGATCCTATTTTCTCCTTGAGCATTCTATCTATGTATAATTATTAGTATTGTGATTTTACTCCATTCTGATATAATCATGGCTAAGGCCTAATGTATGTGATCGGTTCTGCAGTTCAAGCATCCTTCTTTTCTTCCTAATTTATCATTGTTCTGATACAATCAGGTCACTTGGTGCCTATAAAAACACTCTTATGCAATTTCATTATGAATTTCTCTGGTGTTGACAAACTTACCTGTGGTATACTGTTCAAAGTGTTTGGTTTTCACCAAAATTTATGTATGCGTTAATCCTGTGATTGGTCAGGATGATTCGAATTATGCAGCTGGTACGCAAAAGAATGTCATAGGTGAAGTTATCAGGTGGAATAATATATCGGGTCCTGAGAGAATTGATGCTAAAAGGTACATAGAATTACTTGAAGCAGAGATAGAGGAACTGAATCGTCAAGTAGGTAGAAAATCTGCAAATGGGCAAAATGAACTCTTGGAATATCTCAAAACACTTGAACCCCAAAATCTGAAGGTAAGAAAACTTCTCTTCATTTGTTTATTAGCTTTTTACTTTTGTTGGCCTTGTTGACTGCTAAGTACGTTGTTGATTGCTTATCTGGTATGTGAGTCTCCTGGACTTGCAACATGTAGTCATCTGTGACAAAAAAGATTGTCTATGATGGGAAAAAGTGATTCTCTTTTATTCCTGAAACAGGAAATACTTCTCATTTACATATCAAAAAGTCCTTGTTATAACAAAGGTGATGATACTGATACTTATATCTCTGGTCTGAGATACAATTGATATAGTTGTGGAACCGAATGCACTTGCAATCCAGACAAGATATCATGTCATTTAAATGCTATTTCTTTACCAATTTTTTTTTTTAAAATAATGACAAAAATAGGGTTGGGTTGAAAGTATTGACAAAAATAGGGTAGTGAAATCGTAGACAGGGTCCACGATTTACCCTCCACATGGCATGCAAATTGTGGACCTAGTCCAGGTTTTCTTTTTTTCTTTTTTTCTTTTTTTTTTCCTCTTCTTCGTGACTCCCTCTCTTTCCCTTTCTTCCTTCCCTTTTTTTCTCTTCTTCTCCGATTCTTCTTCTTCTCCAACTCTTCTTCTTCTTCTGGTCCAAAATCCGATGTGACCAACTTCGGTGAGCGAGAGATAAGACTGGGTGAGTGAGGAAGGAAGCAAGACGAGCGAGAGAGAGACGCGTGAGACAAGCGAGATGACAGAGACGAGCGAGACGAAAGTGAGAGCGAGAGCGAGACGATCGTCTCACTCGTCTCGATCGTGTCGCTTCCTTTCTCACTCACCCGGTCTTATCTCTCACTCTCGCTCATTGGAGTTGGTCGCATCGGATTTTGGACCAGAAGAAGTAGAAGAGTCGGAGAAGAAGGAGAAGAATTAGAGAAGAAGAAGATGCAGGAGAAGAAGAAGAAGAAAAAAAAAAAAAAAAAAAGAAAGGGAAAGAGAGGGAGTCATGAAGAAGAGAAAAAAGAAAAAAAAGAAATTGGCAAATCGTGGACCGGTTCCACGATTTGCATGCCATATGGAGGGCAAATTGTGGACCGGGTCCATGGTTTGCATGCCATGTCCTCGTAAATCGTGGACCGAGTCCACGATTTACATGCTATATGGAAATCGTGGATTCCGTCCACGATTTCGCTACCCTGTTTTTGTCAACACTTTCAACCCAACCCTATTTTTGTTATTATTTATTAAAATAACATTATTTATCAAAATAACCCTTCTTTACCGTTTACCCACAGCTTTTAGGACAAGCCATCGTTCGTGAGCGGGGAGTAACAGTAAGATTGTATTAGAGGTATATAAGCCATTAGCTAATAAGCTTAAGTTTGATTATTCTTTCCTCTTCTTCTTCTTCTCGAAATAATGAGAGATGAGAAACGAGAAAATTTCATTGGAATAATGAAAGAGATTAACGCTCCAAGGATGAAAGCTTCACCAAAGAATATGAAAGGAATATATAACAACTGAGATAAATATAAATCCTCCACGAAGAACCAAAAAGAAAATAATCCAAACAAAACACCAAAGTAAAGGTCAAGAATGATGGGCTTCGAGCAAACGAGACCGAAGGAGGGGGGAGCCAAGAGAAATTGAAGAGCCAAGATCTTGGAAAACAAAGATGCACAACTGCGCTAAACACCAAACCACCAAAGTATAAAGCCGCAAAGACTTCCACGAAAAGCTTCAACCGACAATCTTTGAATGTCAAAATGAAACTGAGAAAGATCTTCAAGACAACACTAATAATAACCACCCTAAAGCCTCTGAAGCGCCAAAAAGAACTACAGATTACAATACTACCTATAGAAACTAGTAAAGCACCATTAGATCTTAATATTTGGTGATTGAGGCAATTTATTTCATCTGTAGTCCACAAATCTCAATTCAAGAATGAAATTTGGGAATTGAAGGGTACTTAAGGATGGATCTTAATTTGGGTTTGAATATTCTCAAGTGTACAAGATTTTAATTTATTATTATGATTATTATTATTATTATTATTATTATTATTTTGAAGTTCAAATATAATTTACATTTCATTCTAGGGTCTCCATCAGGAAAAAGAGAATCATTTGATATTTGCATGCATACAAGTTCTCTTCTGAATGATGTTATAAAGGATGCCTTACTCATCTGGATGCATCCTCTTTTTCCAGTGTAGTGAACTATGCAACCTTGTCATATTGATTATATCCCTTTCAAGTTAGCTGCTTCTTAATTTTATTATTGGTTTTTGAATCTTAACAACCACTAATGGTTCATTGATTAGTTATTTGTACCTGTACTGATTTTATGCCATCTCTAGCATCTCAACCTTTGATTACCACAAATGTAGGAGTTGACGAGTAGCGCTGGTGAGGATGCTGTCGTTGCAATGAATACATTCATAAAGCGCCTATTAGTGGTTTCAGATCCAAGTCAATTCAAGGTATGTGTCCAATCAAACATCCTCTGTCCTTTTTTATAATTGTCACTGCCATGGGTCAATGATTTGTTAGGCTAGTTCAGTTGAGAACTAGACGAAGTCCAACCGATTTACTTCACTTCATGAAGCAGCATTACAAAGTTGTATCTGAACTTCCTCCATATAAAATGGATATTTGTATTTCAGACAAGTGTAACAGAGACAACAGCGCCAGAGCTGGCAAAGCTTCTGTATTGGCTAATGGTGGTCGGGTACAGCATTCGCAACATTGAAGTTCGATTCGACATGGAAAGAATTCTAGGGAGTTCTCCGAAGCTTGCAGAATTACCTCCTGGAGAAATTGTGTAAGCCCGCAAGCAATGTAGGGAATTAAGCACAAGAAGGCCTAAAATTTGAGTTTTTGATAGGCCTTCAGCTGAAAGCAATTATAGACGACTAAACTATATGTTCGGGAGGAAACATCTGCCATTGCCCCCCACTACTTAACTTTTACGACCGTTTTGTAAACGTAAAAGAATGAAGTTTCTTGGACCATATTGTAAGTTTTGCAATTTGTAAGATGCTGCAGACCTTAACAATTTATAAAATTTTATTCTCACGTTTTATTGATTTATTTGTTTTTATTTTCTCTAGTTGAACAATTGCATGGTAGATGGTCAAATTATTGACTATGGTAATTTTTTTCCTTCATTTTTTTAGAAAATGGTAATTGGTGTTTTTATTCATTTAATTATGAAACTCATGTTTATGGGAAATTGACATTTTAACTCCCTCCAACTTTTCTTTTTAATTTTATTTTTTTTCCTTCATTTTTTAGAAAAGGGTCCAATTTTCCAAAAATAAAGTTAGATGGGTTAAAAATGTCAATTACCTAGCAATAAATATTTTTGTACATTATCTACAGTTCCTTTATTCATTTTTAAATTTACTACACATGTCGTTTTAATTTTAATTTTTAGTTAATATCTTCAATTAATAAGAATGATTGTGAACTATGATTATGATGAGTTTAAATATGAAAAGTTTTTGAACCATCATGGGCTGGCCTAGTAGTGAAAAAGGAGACATAGTCTTACTAAATGACTAAAGAGATCAAGAGTTCAATCCATGGTGACCACCTACTTAGGAATTAATTTCTTATATAAAAAAAAAAAAAAAGTTTTTGAAAAATTTCAATGAAATTTAATGTACTTTTAAAAAGGAAAATTGGAGTGCAGGGCAACATTTTAGGTTTCATTTGAATGCATGGCAAGAATTTGATTTTGACCAAAAATTGGAGTGTATAACAACATTTTAGGTTTTAGATGGACATATGAGAAGAATTGGATTTGTCATATTGGATTTTTTTCAGACTGATGCTATCTTTCACAACTCCAAAATGCCCTCTTCAGTTACATTGTAACTAATTTTTCCCTTTTGATTTTTTAGCATATATCTTGCTTGTCTCCTAAATTATCTCTCCATTGTTTTGGAATTAAAAAATTGGATGTAATTTTTTTCCCCCTTTTTTTTTTCAATTTATCAAATCTAGGTCTAATCTTCAATTCCAAATCTTATTTTATCTAAGTTTTTCAATTTTTTCATTCTTTTTCTACTGAATTTATTTTTGCTTCGAAAATTTTTAATGCTTTTTATATAACTGGAGAATGTATCAAAGGTGGAACGGAAATGAGATCGTGAAATGTGAAAATGGTGGGAAATGGTTTGGTTAAAAACAGAATAAGTTTAATATTACAAATTAGGCCAAAATTACTCAATCCAAACATGAATTTTGGATTACATTACAATCCAAACTCATTCAATTACGACCCTAAACAGCCGCAGCCATTGTGGCCATGGTTGTGTCGACTTTGGTGTCCAATTTGCAGAGATTAGTTTTCCAGCAATGGAAGTTGTAGTTTTCAGCGTTGGTGTTGGGTGAACTTTCAAAAAAAATTGAATTCTGGGCGTCTAGTCGAAAATATGTGGTGAAGGAAACTACAAACTGGATTGTTCATCTCCATTTGGAGCCTAAAATCCTTCTTTCTTTGATGGGTAAGTGACATCATCAAGAATTGAAGAAAACAACATAGTAAATGAATTTTCATTCTATATTTGTTGATTTAAATTGAAAAGGCTACTGTACCACACCAACTGGCAACACATACCTAATTTTGATTGTAACATATTTATGGATGATTTTAGAACAAATGACATCATCGACATTTAGTGAAAATAGAAATAACAAAGTCAAGAAGATATCATGATCCAGGTGGAAAGTGGCAACTTAGAACCAAAATGGTCCTAGAAAAATGAGCTAGCTCGGCTAGTGTGCTCGGCCTTGGTCGCGAAACCTCACAAAATGTCGAATCGGCATGCCTCACATATATCCCAGTCCAAATGATCATCTCAGATGCAAAATATAGTTAAAAGAAGGTGCTCAGCATCGGCCTTGGCTAAGGTCGACCCTAGCAACACATTCTTTTCCAAATTACAAATTTATAGTTGTTGCTACAAGAGGGTCAGATTCATATTTACCTCTCCCACATTTTGGCATCATCACATATAACCATTAAACTTTAGGTTATCCTTATAAGTACCTTTTTTATTTTTCAGTTGAGTTTGGCTTAGTTTAGGTTCAAAGTATTTCCTTGCCCTGTATATTCATCAATGAAACAACATGTAAACTTTCCATGGAATTTTTAAATAATATTAATGTTAATATCGTTCATTAACAATCAATATTTCGTTGGGTTATTTATTTCTTGCTCAAATACAATTTATTTGTTTTTAAGTATAGTATACTAGTATCTCTCTTGTGGTTGATTTTGTTGAAATTGGTTCCCCCATTTCTTCAAAATACAGTATATTTGTGTTTAAGTATAGTGTATTTGTGGTACAGTGTATTCGTAGGTCATGTAAATATGACAAATATGGTTGAATTTACATCTTATTCCCAACGACTTGAAGAAAGGTAAGTATTTTTATTTTGTATTTTCAGGCTCAAACCATATTTTCAAAAAAATATTCAATACACAATTTTGAAATTAGATATTTGTTTAGATAAGATTATTTTAAAAACCAACGGAATCTAATTTGTTATCAAGAATCACACATGATCTTTTCTCGATTGAAAATTACTACTTTTATTTTTCCAAATTCAATAAAACTTTTAACTTCAAAGACTAATTTCAAATTATATTGAAAGTATAGGGATTAATCTTAAACATTTGGGAGTGAGGGGACCAAAATGAAATGAGTCCTATAGTACATAGACAAAGTACCAAAAGATTATTCCACCGCCTTGTCATTTTCAATTCTCCCCTTCCCAACCTTCAAATGAAGCAGCGAATTTAGATGAATCGAGGGAAGGATAGACCCAAAAACAATTTCAAGAATTGGTACTTTCAATCAAAACCATGGACTAAAATATCTGTTTCTAAGAAGAATCAAAAAGAAATTTACCTCAGGAGTTCCAAATACCTTCATATTAATCTTGTCACACCTTTGTTTAGACTAGTTCTGCGTATATTCAATCAAACCTTGAAAAATGATCTGATGTATTTCAATTGCTACCCAAATTTTACACTAATCACTCCATTGTATAGTCAAGACAACGAGCCAAAAAAGGAGCATCAGAAGTCGCAGCAATGGGAGTGAGTGATCCAATGAACGAAAGCTTTGAGTCAAATAGTTCAGGCATGTCGTGCAAATGGAACTCAAGAAATTGATAACATTAAAGAATGAATAAACGTAGTTCTTCACGATAATAAACTTAAATCAGATATTTCCAATCTAAATGGATTTGGAAAAAAAATTCCTAAGCAACTAAACCAGAAATGAGGGCCTAGAAATCACCAACTCTTCATTGTGAAGGAGGTAATTCTTGTGGAGGTTCCTCAGTTGGAGCAGGGGGAGTTGATCCGAAGTCGAGATTCGGGTAGACACCGGGCGGCCTCTCTCGAGCTTCTATCGATAGCAACTGACTGGAGTCACCAACTACATCTGCCCATCCGTAGTGAGGTTCAGCCCTTCAATGAAAGCGCAAGGTTGTTAGCATGTTACATGTCATTGATCCTAAGTTTGTAGATAAGTTGCACTTGGCCCTGAGAAAACTTACTCATAGTATGTTTCTTCATCCACAACGATATCCCAACTTTCCCCTGTCGTACTCTTCCCATATTTGTGCACTTTACTGCGTACAGAATAATGGTAATATTATTAGCTAGTAATACAGTTATAGGGTAAACAAAGCATGCAAGAATCTTTTAAAAGGAGCTACAGTTCCCTTTGATAACTATTTTGTTTTTGGTTTTCTATTTTGAAAATAAAGATTATAAACTCTACTTTAACCTATAGCTTTCTTTCTTTATTACTTACCTTTCAATAACGTTTTTAAAAATTATGCTAAATTCTGAAAACTAAAAAAAAATTATTTAAAAACTTGATTTTGCTTTTGATATTAGACGTGTTTGAAGAAGTTGAAAAAGTTGCCAAAAGATTAGGAGAAAACTGAGCCTAAGATTTTTAGTGTGTTTGGAAATGTTTTTCTTTTCAACATTCTAAATTTGTTCTCGACTTATTATAAAACCCAAATCCCAAAAGCTTTTCCAAATACACATACTAATCTAAGAAATGCAGAGGTAACGCAGAGGCAATTTATCCATATAAACCGTAACTCAATAGTGCCTGATACAATCGAAATGGTGATATTGTTTAGCATGTTAATCGCAAAATCCATAATGCCATTAATTAGCTTTAACCTTACCCGTTTCCAAAGTGTTCTTCGCCCCACGTTCTTGACCAACCTTGTACATGTGACGGGAAGGCAGTTAGTTCCACTTCTCTCATAACCAACACAAAATGCAAAACACAACGCAAGATTTAGCACAAATTTGGCTTCACAAAGAGGAATTTAGCCATATAGTAGCCAACAAAAAAGGCCAAGGTGGTTGGCAACCCCACATGCTTAATTCATTGAATTTAAATAAAGATAAAAATCATTTACTACACAAAAAGAATGGCATTCTTTGAAGAAATTATGAAAACTGATCATAAACATGAGAGCTTGATTTCATTACTATCTAACCATTTAAGAAACTCGTAACTACTGGTTGTCATAAAAAGATGCACTGATTAATTATACGTTAACATATATTCTCATTTCAATATTCAGCTTTAAGCTTCTCATAAAAAGATATATATTCAACTTTAGGCAAATAAATTATATATCTTTGAGGGCATGACACTTTCCACTATCGATATATAAAGAATAATCCAGCAAAATGCGGTGTCTTTCAAACAAGAAAAGCTTCCATCTTGAGCACCTTTCGTAGATGCTCGAGAAATTCACATCGGTCCCTAGGGTTTTAACTTGGAAAAGTTCAGTTTTCCTTATCTCATGAAACTTACACATTATTCTGTCCTCTGTTTAGTTTCTTAGTGGCTCAAGATTCTAAAACTTGGGGCTGTAAAGCCAGAGCTATATTTAGTATGCATGTTCTACTAACCCATAGTTCTAGGTCTATTCTATGTGAGTTGTACGATTTTTATGTCTTTTTGTACTTTGAGTACTAGTCTCTTTTTATTATATCAAAGAAAAGTTTGTTTCCGTATTAAAAAAAAAAAAAAAAAAAAGTATGTAGGTTCATTTGTCTAGTACTATGAGTTTGCTAATCTTACCATCTACCAACAACACAAACTCATGCTTTTGAAACCCAACCATGAATCACCGAAAAACCGAACTTAAAGTTGCGTAAATTAAAGTTTCTGATGCTCAATCACAAACCTAAAACTAAACAACATAAGCATAAACTTAAGCTTCTCTAACACATTTCTATAACAATCCGCATATAGGATCAAACTTCTGAACTCTAAACTTCTTAAATTAACCCAAATATCCTTTTTTTTAAGTGCCTCAAACATATATAAAATTAAATAAATTATAAAGAATTGCACAAATCAAACTACCAGGCCATCAACAGCATGCCTTTACTTGAAATCAAACACTTTGCAAGTCTTAATGCATCCTAGGTGGTGGGCACTATTACCAGAAAAATAAGTAAATAAACCTTTACCATTCATATATTAAGTAGAACAAGGTCCCCATACCGTTGAATTAAGCTATTAAAAAAAAGCCCCATTCTATTTATTTTGCTGGTGGCTTAAGTCAATCGACCAAGTTGTGATATAAATATTTGATTTCATATGATAAATAATTTTCCTCTAGAAAAAAAGATATTCTCAAAGGAACAGAGATGCAATTTAAAAACAAATAATTATTGTACTAATGTAATTACAATTTAGAAAAATTAAGAGGTGCAAGCAATGTTATTTATAGAAGTAATAATATGAAAATGAAGAGTAGGGTAATTCTCTCAAAATGAATATAAGAAGAAAGACATTAAGACTTGCATATATACTTAACGCTTATATGGAATCGTAATGTGAGAAGAAATTTAAAATGTATTATAGTTTTCACAGAACGAGGGGTTCATGTTAAATAGTGTAAAAAAGAAATCAATAGCAACCAGCCCACAAATAAATGGTTTCCAAATACATTCACTTGAACTAGATCAATTAACCAATTTTTATCTATTAAAAATTCAATGGAACCACCTAATTTAGATGTGAATATGATGCTAGATTAGACTTACGTTCACCACTAGGAGATACATGCCATGTCTCCCCTTGTCGAGAACCAATTCCAGAAAAGAACTTCTCTTCCCACTTGTCTCCCCATTTTGTACCTAGTTCCGTTTCAGCCCACTTATCCGTCCTGAGAAGTAAGCACAAAAAGAGATCCACTGTTAGCATCCTAGAGCTATTTGAAGAAGCTTTTACCATTCAAAAGTTGAAACCGAACAAAGAAAGTAGCTTAGGTACTTCGTATAGCAGCATAAGAATGAAGTTGTTTCAAACATTTTTAGTTATTATCAATATCTGAAAGCTTTCCAGTGACACAAAATTAACACCAAACATGACCACTGTGCATCCACCAAGTGTTCTGATCAATGAAAAGAAATATATCTGACTGATATAAACAAAGTATATAGTATAAGATTATCCAGATATCTCAATCAATGAGATTACGCATTGTATTATCCATAAATGATGCATGGAATATGTTGCAAACAATGTGAAACCAAGGAGTAGAGAAAACCATTTAAGAACTGATCCCCTTCCGTCATAATGCTCTCCCCACTTCTCCCACCATGACTGTTCATTCAATCTACCATATTTATGTGCTCCTTTCTCAGTCCATCCTTTGGCATCGTATTTCTCCCACCTGTATCACTTGAACAAATTACAACTTTTCTATACAAGAAACCTAATTGCCATAACTTCAATTGCATTGAATATGATCTCACCATTTCTCATGCCATCCAGCATTTTCAGTGCCAGATTTCGCTTGTTTCTGTGCACTCCTCTCAATCCTTGCAAGATTACTGCACCATCAAAATTGCAGAGTTTTTATTTTACTTGGTAAGAAGTGATTTCCTCTACATCATTGAGCAAGTGTACTATAATAGTAGAAAAACCTCCATTCATCTTGATGAAGAACTTCTTGCCATGTTTCCCACCATGAATCACCTTCAACATTTTTACCTGATTTTTCCACTCCTATCGAGGGATGCAAAATTCAGTCAGGAGAAGAAAGATAGGAGGTGCTAAAGAAGTGACAACAGATGATAGGCTAAGAAGCACAAATATGACACGACAACACATCATTTTTTAAAAATCTAAGATGTGGATTGGTAAGGACAAGTTTATTAAAATGTACATTTTTTTAAATATATATCATTTTTATATAAAAAGAAATTTAAAGTCAATGAATTTATGCATTTATATGCTTCAAAAATTACTTTGATGTATTTCACTCTCAAAATTCATTATTTTTTACATATATGTGTCTATTTAGTATACTCAACGGGTGTTTGATGAATGTCTAACAAATGTTACTTTGACCATGTTCAACTAGTGTCTAATACATCTATTACACTAACAAGTGTCTGAGATGTGTCCAACAAGTGTCTGAGTAGCCAATACATGTTAGAGATGGGCAACCAGACTAAAATGTCTGTGCTTCTTAAAGATATGTATCTAGCAAATTTCTCATCACACGGTTAAAAAGCAAGGGAAAAGGCATTTCGTGATTCCATAATCGATACCAACCACATAGATGAATAATAATCAATTTTCACATGTTTGCCTTTAAAAGCTATATTAACCATCAGTTCTTGACAGTCGAGTCAATATCTATAGCGATATTATTGCTTGGACGTTTAAAGAAAATAGCCCTTTGGAGAGAGTAGAAGAGAATGTGGGGATAAGGGAAGCCACATTCTCTTCTGCTCTCTCCAAAGATTCTGTAAATGTCCATGCAATAAGATCACTATAGAGAAAATTTCTCTATAGGATCAGGTCATTACATGATAAGGTAAGGTATATTGCATTCCACTCTCTCCAAAGAGCTAGATTCTGTAAATACCCAAGCAATAGAGAAGATGCAAAGTACCTAGCTCTTTGTATCCAGTCCAGTCACTTTTCTCCCACCACTGTCAATGAGATCAATAAATCCATTAAATGCAGTCACCTGGGATGATACTTCATGAAGTTATAAAAACAATGTCAAAGCGGCAACAACATTTTATGATGCTTGACTTTTAACCCGATTTTTACATGACATAAATTTCATTCAGAAGCTAATCACTAACCACTAGGCTCTAACCAGAAAATGGATGAATTTTCCCAACTGGTTCAGAGGTAACTGTTGTTTTATTTTAAACTAAAAAACCTAGTGGAGACTTATCTGTATTTAAACAAAACATACAATTCAAATATTTTCCAGAGTGTTATACTCATGACCAACGTCCCGAGTTGAATTGATTGAGAGTCCATTTAACAGTTGCTCACCAGATTTTTCTTTAGTGGGGAAACTACAATTCTATGAGAAATAGTGTAGCATCAATATGGACTAAGAAGATACCAAATATAATATATATTTAAATATATACACTAATCTTAAACTCAATCAGGATAATAAAGATGAGAATTAAGACATACATACACGTTCCACAATGAAAATTCAATTCAAACTATAGTCATGAGAGTGGAAAAAACTATTCCAGTGAGAATAGGAACTCTAACTTGCTTACACAAAAATATTTGCACAGGGGTGACAATCATGAGTTTCTTTTTGCCATGTAGATTGGCCAAGGCCACAACCATGGATTATCACAGAGTTTCCCTATTAAGAGAGTTAATTTACAACATGCTTAGGTTTGTTTCACTCTGGATCAACAACAAAGCCAATTACACAGAAAAATACTAAATTAATACCGTTTCTTTCCATTCTGAGTAACCATCATGAGATTGACCACCCATTCTAGTCCATCTACATCTGTATCCATTATCACCGAGGTCCTCCCCACTTTCCCGATACCAAGTACTGCCATCTTCATTCGTTCCCGACTCGCTAACATTTTCATTCAACAAGTTGATTCCCCAGTCCTTCTCATTTGCAATACCAGTGTCTACAGCGGAGGCAGATATGTTTTATCAGTTGTGACTAATACTCAGTAAAGATCATTAAACGTAAAACCAAAACAGCAATTTTATCTATGCTACACAAATATTCTTTTAGACTACCTGAGATAGCTAAGAAATTCCCATAAAGCAATTTGGATTACCTCTTTTTGGCGGAGTATCACGTGACTGTGGACCAGAGCCCCTTGGGGTGCAGCGGGGATAAAATTTTTCTGGTTTGGAAATAAACCGAGATCTGCAGTGAAACAAGAAAATCGAGCAACCCCATGAGAGGATACAAATTCCAATGCAATATATAACTTGCGTAAATATTGATCATTAAGTTGGATTATTATCCCCATGTTCCCCAACCATGCAGTGTGAGTGTCAATCATCGTTATGCCTAGCTAGAAGAAGTTAGAAGTAGTCACTCCTTTCCAGTGAAAGGAGTTAAAAACTCCACCTAATTAATCCAACTGCACCGCACAAAAAAAAAAAAAAAAAAAAAAAAGGGTAGAAGAAAGCAACACGATGACGGACAATTGATTATAAAAGTAGTGGTATCCAGTACAAAACTTCAACTTACTGAGGAGAGGCAAAGGGCATTGCGGGAGTGGCTTGAACACGGAGTCTACGAGGGGGTTTTTTGGGATCGAAACGCCAGTCTTCTTGCTTCTCAACGCTCTTCCCAGACCCAGTAGCTCTGCGTATCGGAACCATAGAATCAGAGCAGCAGCAACTAATAGGAGCAAACCCAACTCGATTAATCCCAAACAAAATCCTCCTCCATCTCCTCCGCCTCAACTCCGGCCCCCCATGGGCAGGCAAACGAAACGACTCGAGTCTGCAAGAGGCAGCCATTGCTTACAAAAATTCCATGGGAAAACACTGAAGCAGCAACAGCTAAAAGTTCAAATGTGGGTAAAAGGGAGGAAAGACAACCCCAATTTGGAGTGGTTACTGAAGTTCAAAAGAAAGTGGGAATGCGAAGGAATAGGGGAAAATGGGAGTGGAAATTCAAAAGAAGAAATAAGTAGGGAAGAATGTGATGGGAAGAGGAAGAGGAAGAAGCATTTGAAAAATGAGAGAAATTGGGGTTTGAAGTTCAAGGGCGGGCGGAGTTATGAGATCGGTGGTGATGGCTCGGCGAAGGAAGGAAATTCGGAGATTTAATCAAACACGTGAGCAGAGGGAGAAGGGGTCCCACTAGTCCACTCGACATCCCACGTGGCAAAAACTGAGCCGTCACTTCTCTTTCTTGCATAAAAACCTTCTAATCACATCGTCAAATTTAAATCATTAACATTATTTTACCACTAAGACTGTTCTTAATTTTTTTTTACTGTGTAACTCTAATGTTTGAATCTTCTTGCCATACAATCACATGTGGCCACGTGGGTAAACCTATTTACTTTTTTCTTTCTTTCCTAAATGGATTGAATTTCAAGAAAAAGAAGGAGGTATTATTTTCTAAGGTCAAACACAAACAAAATACAACTAAAAGAGCTAATAATTTGGTAAGAAATATAAACAAACTCGCCCAAATGATTTCCAAAATGCAGTTTAAGGAAACATATCCTAACAGGAAGAATCTACATGAATCCACTCAATAGAAGCTTTAATCCACTAAGAAAAAATAGAAGAACATATGAGATTAAAGAGCTTGGCATATTACCTGGGTGGGCATGAGGTAATACCATGTACCTGAAAGTTATGCCTCCTATGAATATAGTCGATGATGACACATCATACAATTGTTCGTACATTTTGTCACGGACAATTAATCGCATGACAAATCCAGTCAAGCTTTGTGTCCCATTGAGAAACCTAATGTAAGCATCATCACCTAATAAGAGCACATCCCTCAACTAGCCAAACTAAAGAGTTAATCAAATAGTAAATGATCTCGAGACTCAATCCCACCATTGCAAAGAACACAATCACCAGGGATATATGTACACCAACAACAATGCGATCTCCTATAACCTACCTTACACAACAAAACAAGCCATAAAAAAAATTGTCTTGGAATATTACCTCCAAACCGTAGGAGACCAGATCAAGGCACCACGGTGCCTAAAATGCAAAGATTTCTAAACATGGGCAACCAAAAAAACCTCATGAAGACAAGGAAGCCAAGTCACATAATCCTCCATGTGTTCAATTTTTTTTATTCAATTATGTTAGATTTTAAATTGGTTTAGTTACAAGTTTAATCATGAAATTTCAGATTTATGTCTATTTGGTTTCTAAACTTTAAAAAATATGAAATAGATTCATAAGATTTAAATTTGTGTCTATTTGACCCAAATACTTTAAACATGGTCTAATAAGTTTTAAATGATCAATTTCTATCCATAGATCCTTCAAATTTAAATTCTATATCAAAGATAATTAACCTATTTAAGGTTAAATTTACAAACTAATAGACACTAAATAAAAAGGTTTTGAGTCCTATTAGAACCTGTCTAATATATTAATTCACTTTTTAAATTTAGAATTTGTTACAAATTTATTAGGCATAAAATTAAAAATTTAGGAATCTATCGGTTATTTTTTTAAAAAGATATTTTAAAAGTTGACTGCTTTAATAATGACATAAAATTGAAAATTTAGGAAAATTGCAAAAAATGCACAATGGCTTTTGTAATAATTACACCCTTGGAATTTTTAATTTGATTAACTACGCTATTGAACTATGTAATTTGTTATAATTATAACCCAAACTTTTAATCCAATCAATTAGTCTGCTATAGTTTGTTATTTGTAGCAATCAATTCCTATGTTAATATTGTAAACTTAAAATTTTGATATCGATATCCACATCATTATTTTTATCATTAAGTTTTAATGCTCCTCAATAGTGACGTCCACCCTGTCAATTTAGGACATGCTAATATTTTAATTCTTTAATATGTATCAAAACTTGACCTCAATTTCATCTTTAATTCTATATGATTTTTAATTGCTATTTAATTACAAATTTTCAATTTTACTTTTACATTATACTTCAATTCATTGGGTCAATTTTCTTTTTAAACTTTAATTTCATTGAACAGCACCACAAAAGAAAAATAATAAATATATTTGTAACTCACAAACAAGGATAAATGGAAAATTTTAATCTTGATTTTTGAACGTAAAAGTAAATTATTATTTAATTACATAACTCACAAACATGAGTAAATGTAAAGTTTTACCAAACTACGAAAGGTTGATTGCAATAATTAACAAACCATTGGAGACCAATTGATCAATTAAAAATTCAAGAGTATAGTTGTAACAAACTACAAAACTCAAGGAGTGATTGATCAAATTAAAAGTTAGTATAATTGTGACAAACTTTCTAGTTCAAGAGCGGTTTATAAAAAAAAATATATAATTATTAGGCTAAAATACCAGTTTGGTCCTTATACTCCAAAAATTATTTAATTTTAATTCATATATTTTCAATTATTCAATTTTAGTCCATATATTTTCAATAAATCTTAAATTTAATCTTCAATGTTAGTTTATTGTTAATTTTTAAATTTGTTTTTATTATTTAATAGTATTTTTACTACAAATTTTGACAACATATCCACATATTTTGTTCCTTGTATGAAAATTATAATTATTATTTAATCAATTTTCATAAAAATCAACTTTGAGGGACTAAATTTAAAATTTATTGAAAATATGAATATTAAAATTAAACAATTGAAAATACAAAAATTAAAATTAAACAAACTTTAAATTATATTATAGACCAACTTTAAATTATATTATAGAGACAAAAGTAATATTTAAATTATTTTTATTATTATTATTATTATAATATGCTTAGGTGAGGCTATAACCAAGAGAAGAGCCAAACCGACTCATCAAAAGGAACTTTTTGAAGACAGCAAAATCTTAGAATTTTCTTTCCTGGGGATGACGTGGCAAGTGATTGCGTATTATTTTTTTTAATTTAAAAAAAAAAAAAAAAAAAAAAAAAAAAAAAAAAAAAAAAAAAAGGTGGTAAGTGGATGGGAAATGGGAATGGGATCCTTGTTGGAAAGCAAAAGTTCCCAACTTGTCAAATTTCCTCAAATCTTATCCACCTTTTTCCCCTTTCCCTGCTTTGCACCTGGTTCCGACACGTGTCAGCCTAAATCTAGTGTGACATGGCCAGATCCTTATTGACAAAGGCACCTCATTGTTTGTGGATAAAATGGAAAATTACAACCAACGTGGCAAAAGTACACGTGGTTAGCAAAAGTTCCACATTTTCAATTCAAAATAAACACCATAGAATACGTGGAGAGAAACCTTGGCGTGTTCAAACCTATGCTACTGAACGAGGAAACCAGAGGTTTTACCTCTCCAGCCGTCCCTGTCATGCCCTTTCTTGTTATCTCTCATCCAAGTATATTGGATAAGCATAAAAATTCCAATCATATTCATCCACATCTTACGAATAATAGGCAGTAATCATAGGGACAAATCATTGCCAAGCTTTTTTTTATTTCTTTCAAGTCACTAATTCAAATACAATACGACACTTACCAGTTTGTGTCGGAGGTAAAAACTTTGAGTCAGATTAGAGGGTTGGATGTTCTTGTTTCCCAGCTTGGCCCATCCAAAGCAAGAGGAAATCAAAATCTATAACATTATTTTTCTTTTCTGGTTGAAAAAGTTTAAGCTACATGCACTAGTTGTTGAGCAAGTTCAACACAACAAAACAAAACATGATAGAAGAAGATATGAATTAGTTGTTCATAACAGCTATGCCATCTTCAGTACAATAAAATCACTCCCTCAGTACTAGTGTGTATACTTTCTCTGTTACTGGATAAGTCCTCGCACAACGAGCAATCTCAATTCTCAATCTCATCGCTAACATTGTAAAGACGAGTGAGGCTTTGTTCTGTAACAATTACTCTCGCTGATGGAACAGAGATGTTTTGAGTGAAGGTTATCGCAAGTCCAGTTGCCGTAATTACAAAACTCTAAATCAGACTGAGGAAGCAATCAATATTGAGGAAGAAATATAAAATGAACTCCATTATCTCGAGAGAAAAGGCTTCACTGATTCTACAACAACCTGTTTCACAAGGAAAAGAAACAATTGAAATATGTCATTCTGTAGGATTGTAAAGTGGTTCGTCTACAGACACGGATAATCAGCCATAACTATTGGGAGAAGATTAGATGAGTAATGAGCTAATGAAAACAATCAACCGACTCTGCATTAACCACTTAACCAAGATTTATTTAAAAATATAGAGAACCTCAATTTAAGCAAACAGAAAAATAGTAAAACAAAATTAGATGACATGAGACTCCATGCAGCATACATCCATAACTTATTAACACTAGAAAGAAACTGAAGGCACAACAAGAAGCAGTAAAAAAGATGCAAAAAATTTCCACCAGCACCCGGTACAATTTATTGGTATGACCAATGTCAATGTACAGGTTCGGCTACTCTTCTAGAAATAGGTGATGCTACTTACCCTCCCATCGTAGGACAATGATGCGAAGATCCAAGGCTCACGAAAGCTCCAAGCAAGGCCTTTGAATTTGAAATTAAAATCACCCAATCAGTTTGACCCACTGGATATATATATTAAAATAACAAGGCTAGAGCTGTTACCATAAACACTGTCTTCGTAGTCACTGTAAGAATGCAATAATGGATCACCTTGCCGTGGTGGTGAATCGACCCTCCTGCTCATAAATTAATATGAAGCAATATAAGCATAAGCTTTAAAGATGAACAGAAACAGAAACCTCCTAAACCAAAAGATGACCTTTCAGATTTTAGTTCACCATCAGACATGGATGCCAACCATAAGTTGACAGCAGAATCAGTACCAGCACTCTGCAATTGCTAACATTGTGTCATGAACTAAAAAGATACGTTGAAAAGCTGAACGAGCTTGTACTAAAAAATGATTTCACTACCGAATCAACTTCGAGGGTTTTGGTTGTCATATAATTAGTCTATAACTTTATATAAAATTTAAAATAAAACAATCGGCCACAGAATTCACAAAGGAAACTGATACAATCAAATTGGAAACAAGTATGGAAAAGAAGTATAAAATGCAATCTAACAAACATGAACCAAACAGTGAAATGGGAAAGAAAAAATAACTATATCTAGAAATGAAGAGGGGAAAAGGAGAGCAAACCAAGATTAGCCCATCATATTCAGGATTACAACGAACAGCACACGTCCTGTAGAAATATTAAATACAAAGGAACAAAGTTAAACCATTTAACTTGAGCACAGAACAGATTTTACAGTTCAATAACATTCTAGGAAAACATGGCCTCTTTAAAAAGATACCAGTGGGTATGCCCAGGAAGTTGCTGGATAGGGACTTTTGGCTTTCTAAGGTCCCAGATAGATATTCCAGTTTCGTCCTCAGCAGTTACCTGACACACAGGCATTTTATAAAAAGATGGAAAAGGGGGAAAATTAATAATAATAACAACAAAATAAACATTGTCCAAACACCAGGTTGAGAGATGAAATATTTGTTTAAAGAACGAAAGGGGCTGTCATTCTTATGAACTTGAAAAAGGACCCCTGCTTTTTACATGTCATTCATTGTTATGGTGATTATAATATTTTATTGAGAAATGAAGCCCTCATTGCTGAAAAGGGGGAAAAAAAAATGAAAGGATACATGGACATACAAAAAAAGGGGAGCCCACCAAACACAGAGGCAAGCTATAAGAATGACCTCCAACCAAGCAAAATAGTTACTAGTAAAGCTCAAATAGTTTATAGTATAGATCCAGACAAGTGATGGATAATAACTCAGTTCACAGGATGCTAGTTTTCTTTTTCATTAGAATGCTAGTTAAACATCAGACGTTGTAAGTTATAAAGGTTAAAACAAAGGAAGGATGTTCAGGAAAGAAGAAAATGTTAGAAAACAACCAAATAGTTGTGATTATATACCACCAATATGACAGGCATTCAGCTGTGGATAAGACAAGTAAAAATGTTTACTGATAGAAATTGTTATAGCTTACAGACTAACTATTCAAGAGGCCTGAGCTCTGTTTCCAAAAGAAGAAAATGGTCTGTACTCAAACTCACAATTTTCCCACACCCTTCTCGGTCTCACTAATTTCAAATACTGTCGTTTGACCAAGAAATCTAACATTGGCAGCTCTGACTTGCTAACTTGACCCAACAATAAACGTAAAAATCAGCAAGTCACCACCCAATCCCTTTCTAGCATAAGAAAACACACCTTAGGCTTAGTGAGTCTATTATGAAACTTAACACCAACATTCTAGTTACAACTCTGTTTGCTAGTGATACGAGATTTATGATTTTAGTATAATCTTTTTTACTAAAGCCTTTCCAATTTGCATTCACCAGTACATAGAAGAGATTTTCAATTTCATGCTCCTGGGAAAAAAATAAACAAAAACAAAAAAATAAAATAGAAGAAGCCTTGCCAGTATATGTTTCTTTTTGGGGTTATAATCCACATTGCGAACATATGCAGAGCATGCAATTGAGTCTGTCTTCCTGCAATTCACTTCTCATAAGTCAATGCAGAATTTATCATTTTTTTAAAATAAAAAACAGAGCTTTCATTGAGCTTTCATTGTGTGGAAAGACACTAGGAGAGTGAGGGTAAACATGCCTTACTAAATTATGCAAGAAATAGGATAATTTCTCACAAGCAAAAGGGGGCAAGAAATCACACAACAAACCACCCATAGATATATGACATTTGCTACTGTTAACACTCTTCTTGAAAAAGGTAGGGTAACTAGGTTCGCTTGCTTAACCTAGGAGAAACCATCTTCATGCAAGCAAGTTGAAGGGAAGAGTGGTGGGGAAACAGTAGGCAACCTCCATTAACCACGTATTAATCCTGTGTCCAAATCTTGCCTTTATCAATAGTGAACATTTACTTATAGTTTTCAGTCATTGTTTAGATGATGCCATCCAACATAAATTTATTGTACCTCTGCATTTCATCGAGTTTTGATTGAAGATTTGAGTAAATTCTCAAAGAATTTCAGTCTTTGAGTTCAACCTCGGTTTATTGCCTGCGTATTACTCGCTCTCTAGGAGTGTACACTTGCGTTTCTTTGTGAGGTGGCTTAGTCATTGCGTGTATTCATTTTAACATTATATTTGTCCCATTTTGAGCATATTTTCAAGTCAAACATGCAAGTATATTACAACAACAGCCATAGCACCAAAAAGAGTATTTATCTGTCCAGAGTATTCATCTTTTCATGCCGAGAATTTAACTTTTCTTCGAAATTTTAACCTTCCAAAGTGTGAAAAACGATGAGGCTCCCCAAGAGTGAGGAGAGGCACAAGGAATGTGAAAAAAAGAGCCACAAGAGAAACCCTCTAAAGGCTCTGCCTTGAATCCTCCCAAGACAACACACCTAATTCAAAATACTAGTAAAGAGACTAGCAACCTCAACTGCCTCTTGGTCATTGGGGGACAAATTGGTGAGGTCCATACTTACTCACCATAATCCTCCACCACAGGATATTCATCTCTGAAGAAACACAACTATTTTGCCAACAGGGTCTCATGATGTAATCCCAGGTTCCTAAGGCTTTAAGCCTCCACCCTCTCCAAGGCTTCCCACAAAAAAATTCTCATTAAACTTTCAATGTTTTTACTTACCGAGAGAAGCATTTTGAGACAAACATTTTAAGACAAATAGTAGATGGGAATCCCATTTAAAACAAATTGAATCAAGGTGCAAAATTTATCAATGAACAGTATCTACGACGTTATAAAATAAATTATTAAAAAATTACAAATTTTATAGACAGAAGAAGAGCCTAAAATCCCTCAATTTGATCGTGGACATTTCATCTCTTCTCAAAACAACATAGAAACAAATAAAACATCCCACTATATTATTCATAAAGATTATATAGGCTGGAGTGGGTACACAAGAAGCACATGTACCAAGATAGGCTCAACTAGATGGAAAACACATAATAATATATGCATCATCTGTCAAAAACATAAAGCATAAATGATGGCATACTTCATTGTCCTTAAATCCCAAAGTTGAACGGATGATTCACTAGTTGCTGCAATAGCATTTGAATCATGTGGATCCCACGTCCCTCCAGACAAATAATGAAGCATCCCAGCTGACTCCTTCGATTGTACCTAGATTGTAATAAGCCCCAAATAAGATCATCACAAATACTTGAAAATAAATTGCCATTTCATAGCATCTAACTTAACTAGTCAATATGACAAATGAATCAAACATTGTTATGTTTTATTGTCAGTTACTGAGGGGTTTTACTTTTACTGTGAGATTTTACTTTAAGTCTTTTAATTCTTTGTAAAACACATGTTTACTGGTCGTTGGTTGTTTTCGTTGGTTAGCTCATATAAATAGTCTGCTATAGCCTATGGTGCAGTTTTTAAATCTACAACTTTGGAGTGCAAGAACGAGATGGAAGAATCTCAAGAAGACAACAAATTTGTCCAAAAAGTTCCAGTTATCCTCAACATCATGTGTGCTTCTCACCCCCAAAACCATAAGTTATCCTCAACATCATTGCCTATTTCGCACTAGATGCACCAATAATGACAAAATTTGCCAAGTCATCATTCACAACGAGGAGCGACAACACTGTTTCTGAGAAGTTGACCACCAACCTCAAAAATTGGAAGATCAGTCAACTCTAAACCCTACTAGGTTAGTTGGATCAGAAAAAGGTGGGGAGTCTAGGGTGTATGAAATTGAACAATTGCCCCCTCAATTGGCAACCACTACAAAGATCAAATTGTTTGTGATGTTTTGGACATGGATGCATGTCACATTCTCCTTGGGAAACCATGGCTATACGACAATCAGATCAGACCATTCACAGAGACAAGGACAACACTTATGAATTGTTTTGGATGAGAAAGAAAGCTGTGATACTACCTTCGGGCAAAACCGAAAGTAAGAAAAAGTTTGCTATGATCCTAAAAAAACTTTTTTTTGCTTTCACAGGGCAAGGATATTCTGCATCCAAAAGGAGGGCCCCAGGGCTGATATGTGGAGCTCTCACAAGCTAGCTTTGAATTTTCACCCCAGACTAGACACGATAAGCAAAGAAATTGAGGATTGGGCCAACCTTCTTGTTGCTCTTGAGGTGGTTATTCTCAATTAATCATCATACATTTAGTGCTGGAATTTAGACACAAATGCTCTTTTTAATTGAAATATTTAAACAGAACCCTATGCTCGAGAGGAGACACAGGTGATAAAGACCTATACCTTTCTATTAGGAAAGGCCAATATCCCAATCCCAAGAAGATCAAAATTTTCGTTTGGGAATTGAGGCATATGTGCCTCAATACATATGACAACCAAGCTTAACAGACACACCAAAGTTGTATTATTGACAGAATCTATTGAATCCTTCATGTCAACGAAGTCTGACCTTGTTCGAAACAGTATCAGGGCAAAGCTATCTATCTCTCCCCAGTGGTGTGTAGTGTGTAAGAAAGAGCAGGAAAACCAATTTACCTCTTTGTGAACAAGATATTGGCAGGGACTTCTAGAATAATATGGTGTGTCAAGATACTAGGGTTTTTTCCAACAGGTTCTGGAATGTCTACCTAGATCAGTTGCTGTGGATCACCCTTACCACTAAAAGCTATAAACCTTTGAGAAAAGGCAGTTCTAGCAGTGTTCTTTCTGAGATTTGGTTTGAAAAGAAAATCAAATGCATGGATATTTCCATAGAGAACTACAAGAATTGCAACATTAGGCATCCAAGGAGTTCTTTAACCAATATGATTGTAATTCCTTTATGATATACCCCAATTGCAGAAACACTTCAAATCTTTTGGTGTTTTGAGGTTGATGCCTTAACTTCAATAATGTAGCTTTTCTTGATTAATGAATTCTCTCTTATCTAAAAAATTATAGCTCTGAACCTTAGCCTACCCATGCATACACTACAACGTGGTGCAAAAGCGAAAGTTGCCCGATTTAGAATCCAATCACTTGACCATACAATTTCTATTTAAGTCTACCTGAGCAGCTTTTCTTGAACAATCCAAGCTCCATAGTAAAATATTTTCCTCATCAATGCTGATCAGCTTATCATGCCTTCCAGATGGCCACCAAAGAACACTGTCCAGAAATGTTTGTTAGGAAAGAGAACCCAAATTTGGGAGTGCACGAATTGAATTATAATTGGAAACAAGTACATATGGATCTCAGCAAAAGAAAATTAATGAAAAGGAAAGAGAAAACATTTGAGGGTTAAAATATTAAAGAGAAATACAATTCAATGAGCATAAATTTTACTTGGATTAATTATAAGTAGAACAAAACATTGATTTGGTATATGCATTTTATAAAATATGAAATTCAGATAGGTCAAATGCAGTTGAACACAATTGCAACCAAGAAAAAGAATTGCTTCTGAGAATCACTCACCAATTGATCTTACTAGCATGTTCATCAAGTGATGTAACCCGTTCCAACTGAGGAGAATTCAATTCACCATATAACTCAGGGATTTGCCATATTGCTGCCCCAAAGTTTTCACCTTAAGAAAATGGAAGAGGATCAAATCAAAGAAAAGTGGAAGCAGAGAATTTAGAAGAATCCGTAACAAAAGTATGAATCCCCACACAACTATGGTTGAGAGGCGAACTGTAGATAGAATGCAAACATGTGAATAGCAGCCATGACAGAAAAATAACGAGTCAATCCCACAATTCTCACGACTTCTGAGAATTAACAACGGGAATTGGACATTTTGGGACCGTTTGATAACGTTCTCATTTCTTGTTTCCTATTTCTCGTTCCCTGTTTCTTATTTCTTATTTCTTGTTTCTTCTTTTTTGAGAACAAGAAATAGGAATATGTTTGATAATTATTCTTGTTTCCTGCTTCTTGGAAAAAAGAAACAGAAACAGAAATTTGTTTGATAGTTAGTTTCTTGTTTCTTGTTTCTTTTATATATATATATATATATGTTGACTCTCGCTCAAAATCACTCTATCTCTCTCGTTCTCTCTCGCTCTCTCGTCAGAATGGGTCCCCACCCCCCCTGTGCTGCTGCTTTTCTTTAACCTCTTATGTGCGCGAACAAAGCTTGCAAATTCCTCTGTTCACTCTACTAGGTATTTCTTCGACTTCACTCTGCAATTTGTGCACGAAGAGTAGAGTGAACAAAGCACAAATTGCAGAGATATGAAATACCTATGTGCGTGCCCTAGCTTGAGAGGAGGAGAGAGTAGCTACTGCTGCTTTTCTTCAACCTTGATTTTCTTCAATGGCTGAGGGGAAGGAGTCGATGGAGAGAACCCTAGAACTGGGGGAGAAGGAATAGAATGAAAAGTTGGGATCAGAACTGGAGAAACTATTTTTTCTGGTTCCCTAAAATTTCTCAAACTTTTAGGAACAATTTTTAAATTTTAGGAACACGAAACATGAGACATATCCGTTTCTTAAAAAATGAGAAATAGAAACAAGGAAACGGGAACGTTATCAAACAAGCTCTTTCTGTCTGAAAGTTATTCGACAATTCCCACATTCTGTAAACAGATAGGTTCTATACTAATTGCTTAAACTCCTCGCCTAATTCCATCATTGACTTATCAGTTCAACTAAAAGTAGCAATGCTAAACTAAAAGAATAACTAAACCAATCCATTCATAGAAAGCAACATCTAGAGAGCACGCACGATAGAAAGTTGAGTTCGAGCAAGTACATAAACCCAATTAATTACCAGTGGAGAAGACGGTAGAGAAAATGCGCTGGTCGAAGGGGCAAGACGCCAGGTCCCAGATCTCATTGGGGTGAGAGAACAAACCTTCGCATATGAGCTCGGATCCACTCGATGAAAGACGAATCAAATGCACCTAATAGACTTGAATTGCATCAGATCCATGTCAAAAACAAACATGAAAAATCAAACGAGGAAACAAATAAGAGTAAAGCTGAGCGTAACCTCATTTTCGTCTTTGAGACTGAGAGTGCCGGTGATGAAGCTGGTGTGATCAGTATCTGCTTTGACATCGGCAATGCATCGAGCCTAGTGCAGAATTTCGAAAATGGGAATTAGGGTTTAAGCTTAAAGAAGAAGATCTATGGGGTTTGAATAGCATGAAAACATTTGTCATCGAAAAATGAACAACATTGACCTGGTACTTGAGGCCGTAGCCAATGCCTGATGAACCACCTTGCATGGCGGTAAGGGAGGTGGGGGAGGTGGAGGTTTAGGGATTTGTGGCGGTGAATTTTGAGTTATTTGGACAGATGGGTCAACAGAAGTAGGTGAGGAGGAGGATGGGAAAGTTGATGTCGTGAGATTGGGGTTCACTTCATTTTGGGTAGGTGTCAAATGTGGGGAAGTTGGGCTTGGTCTGGGGCTGGAGGTGTGGTCAAGATTCTCCACTGGGTTTAATATGGGTTCCCCTGAGGCCGGTTGGTTGATAGGGGAGGTGTAGGCTGGAGTTTGATTTTGGATAGGGATGATTAATGGGCTTGGGCTAGATCCACTTGTTGAGGATGGCTGAGCTGGGTGTGGGGTATCATTGAGTAAGTTTTGAAAGTTGGGTTGGACTATGAAGTTTGGGCTCGTAATGGGCTTTTGCAAGAAGTCAGACGGAAAATTCAGTTTCCTTCAACTTTACATGTCTTGATATATATATATATCCGGCCTTAAGTACTCAAGCATTTGTACCCCTTATGGATTGGGCTTGGCCCAATGTACACACACTTCTCCGAGTGAATTTGGAATTTGTGGTCTTGATACGGTCTGAAGCATGGATAACAACTGCACCCAAAGACCTTGAGGTTGACAAAATCAAGCTTAGTATTCATCATTAGTTGCATTGGTGATTTACCTTGGAGGACTTGTGTGGGGAGTCCATTAATTATATATACTGCTCTGGAGAATGCATCCCACTAAAATAACAGAGACATTGATGCTTGGGCCAGGAGAGTAAGCCTAGTTTCGACTATATGTCTGTTATTTCTCTCGGCCCCACCATTTTGTGTTGAGATGCAAGGACATGATTTACGAGAAATAACTCCCATAGATTCACAGATTTGATGAATTTTATTATATTTTGCACCATTATCAAACTGTAGGGCTTAATCACAGTATTGAATTGGGTTTTAACTAGATGAACAAAATGATTAATGCATATGTGTTATCCAATTTCTGTTTTAATGGGTATATCCAAAGATATCTATTGTAATCATCCAAAGATGAGACATAGTACCTATACCCATTTGTAGAAGTTACCGATGCAGGATCCCACACGTCAGTATGAACCAATTCAAAATTTTCAGATGCTTGTAAGACAAAGTTAAGGAACGGTAGAGCATGTGCTTTGCCCAATTGGCAAGATTCACAAAATTCAAGCTGTTCATTCAACTTAGTTGGAGGATTAAGTTGTCTAATGAGTACCTTTAAAGTTTTTAGCAATGGATGACCCAATCGTCTGTGCCATAAAGCTCTTGATTCTACGACATTAATTATGGTTCTTGATAGAATAAATACAGTCGAACCCTTATTTACGTGTTGAGCTGAATTTCCTTTACTTGCTTCTTCCTTCAAGACTCCTGCTTCATTCAAGTGATAAAGCCCATCATTGAGTTCCCCTATCAGCAGTGTGCATCTCGTAGCTTTGTTCTTTATAAGACAACAAATAACTGTAAAATTCAGTACACACAACATTGTCTCGTGCCAATTTTGACACACTAATTAAATTTTTAGCTATGTCAGGTACACACATGATATTTTTAAGCATCAATCTATTTTTCCCATCGGAGAAACAAGAGTTCCCCAGTGTAGGATGTTTGTTGTGATTAAAAACAGCATTGACAGAAGGCGTTTGAGCTAAAGTACTTTGTGTTTTAACAACGTTCTAATGGTCGAGACGCTTTTCATATGACAGAAGCTTCATTGCATATCCAGCCATGTCTAGCCATGATATTCCCAATTTCCCTTGTATTCCAACCACCACGTGGTTGTATTCTTCTTCCAGTCCCAGTATAACTTGTGAGACTAGGGTTGTGGTTGTTATTGGACTTCCAGCTTGCACTAGGTTATACTACAAGAAATTTTGCTTTTATCGGTAAATTTCAATTAACGTTTGGGCTATTTTTAAATATAATTTGCTATATTTGAGCCAAAATATTTACAAATATAGCAAAATAACGGTGCCTATCAATGACACTGACAGTTTGCTATATTTGAAAATATTTCTAACAATTTTGTCATTTAAAACGATAATTTCCCCTTAACTTTTTAAGGTTGTATATATCTCTAGATTTTAAATTTAAGATCATTTTCCAAATTATATCAAATGTTGTGTGTTGTGTAAGCATTACGATGAATGGCTTCTGCACTAGTCGAACTTGGGCTTGTCTCCAAATTCGCTAAGCTTGTCATTCACTATTATAATTGTTGCCACCAACTTCTGTTGCCCTACTTGTTTTATTCCTTTATATTCTTTATCTTCAAATTTGCGTTTTAGCCGCTTGTTGGGAGTAGGGTCGGAAGTGGAGGCTTTAGAAAATGTTTGACCCAAGAAGTTTAGAAGTAGTAATTTAGGAAATGTGGAGTTAGGAACTCCATTCTTTGTTTTGTTTAAGGAGTTTGTAGGTCCCACTACTAAAAAAACCATAAATTTTATATCTTATTAAACATGGTGGGTTCAAGAATTCACGTAAATGGAATATTTTTCTCTGACGACTACGGAAGCAAACGTTAAAAGAAGGAACACTTCTTGTAAATGGAATCGAAAATGCATAAAGAAAACGTATTCTCATCTCTCACGAAGGAGAAAAAAAAGACTTTGTGAGAATATTGTGGGAGTAAGAGCAAATTTCGATTTATGTGGAGGTATCCAAACTATCAATACACTCTCTCTTCGTCTCTATAGCACACACTATTTTTTAATTTTATAAAACAATGTTTATTTACATATAAATATAGGATTAAAACATATTTTTCTTATCTAAACTTTTAATTTATAACAATTTAATTCATGTATTTTTAATTTTGTAATAATTAAGTCCTTAAATTTTAATATGCTTATTTAGTCCTACTCTCAAATTTGTGACAATGTAGTCCCTAACATAAAAAAAATTCATCAAAATTAGTTGTCAATTTTTATTATTTTATGATGTAGACTTTGTATTTCATAAAAACATTGAGTCTCTAATTAGTTTATCAGTTTATTTATGCAATAAATCTCATTAAATTTTAACCCTAATTTCTATCAATAGAGACTAAATCGTTAAAAATTTAAAAAATACAAGGACTAAATTGTTACGTAACAAAATTAAGGGACTAAATTGTTACAAAAATGAAAATACAGATATTAAATAGTTACAAACTAAAGTTCAAAAACTAAATTGTTAATTTTATAAAAGTTTAGAGACCAAAAATAATATTTAACCTAAATATAATTAGTTTGGCAGTTATTTGTGTGGCTCAATGCTGAATATAACATTCTTACTTTCGAAGAAAAGCATTTGTTGTTACATTCTTTATATTTAGTGTATAATTTTAAATATGAGTTGCTTGTTGGAGATTAAATTTTGAGTTTTTCTAATCCTTTAAAGAAGAAAATGTTTTTATGTGAGAGGTTAAAATTTTGGTTGTTTTTATATATATCAATTTGAATCAACTTATTTATAAATATAGCAATATAGAAAAAATTAGTCTATCTATGATAAACACTAATAATAGATAGTGATAGTCTATCAATTTGAAAAAGAGTTTCTTATTTAAAAAATATATCTAACGAGAATCTTGAGAAATATATCTAACTAGATTCTCCATAAAGTCTACTATTGAAAAATATATCTAACGGGAATGTTGAAGATATCTCAATAACCCTTTTTGATTTAAGGGCACACTTCAAGATATAAAAGGAAAGAAAAAAAAAAGGTGTTGTTCTACCTTGATTTCTCAAAATTGCCTATGTCCTAAAGAAAAGAAAAAAAAACCAAGAGCCATGTCTTGAACACTAGGAAAAAATTGAAGTATGAGAAAGAATTGTTAGTATTATCGATGATACAACCTAGTCTCTAAATTTAACAAATGTCGTTGATACGACTTAGTCAATAACATTGATCTTTTTATGTATATAACAAATGTAATGCTTTTTTAATACGAACATTCACAAAACTAATAGTTTAGTCTCTAAATTTTAAAATTATTAAAAATTTAGTACCTATACTCATGTTTTGTCAACTTTAATATCTTAATTTAGTACGCAATAATTTAATTAATTTTTGTACTATAAAATTTGTAACAATTTTATTTCTATTATGAAAATATTTTTAAGATATAGTATAATTTATTATATATGTAAATCGATAAACTAATAAGTAACTGATTATATGTTGTTATAATTAAATTGATACTTAATTTTGATGAAATTATTTACATTCAGGTTAAATTGTTTTGAATTTTTAAGTATATTAACTAAATTGTTACAAAAGTGAAATTGCAATGACTATGTTAGAATTTAAATTGAAGGACATCCAACAGTTTGGCCTAGTGATAGTGGGAACATAAAAAGAAAGAAAAAAAAACAATACTTTTTGCCATGTTGGGTTTTTTTTCTTTTAACTTGAATTGAACATTTTAATTTGCATCTCGAGTTTGAGTATTTTTTAGGTGGATGCACCCATTTTTATGCATCCATTCTCATTATGTACATTAAAAATGAATTAAAATATGTTTTTTTTAAAACAAGAAATAAAAAGAATTTTTCAGCAAATTATATGATTGCATAATTTGGTGGGATAAGCTAAGTTTTTTTTTTTTTTTTTATCTATTTAAACTCATTGATAGGTGTGGTTATCATTATAGTTCAATTTGGTGTCTAATATGTTGCTCAATGTGGTTGAGAGTTTTGTTAGTTGAATTTTGTTTAAATTAATTTTTGGATAATTTGTGAACAACTTTCTTTCTTTTTTATATATATATTTTGAGAAACAAAGGCAAACCTGTTAAGAGTCAGTGGCACGCCCCTGAACTAGTGACGTTTTACATATATATATATAAATTTTTATTAAATATAAAAAACATCTTATATGTATTTAATAAATTTTATTTCGTCTAAGTGCTTCAATGGTAAGGGGCAATTCTTATACTTCTTACTTGCAACACGTTCTGAGTTCTAACTTCGAAAATTGCACTTTTTCATTTTAATTTTGAACTAGACGGTTAACATTAATATATAGTAAATTTAATTTGAATAATAAACATTTAACATAAATTTATAGTAATGAAAAAGATAGTATATAATGTAATAAGGATTTGGATAATATATATGATGTAATTGAAATAAAAGTTATAAACTAAAATTTATAAGGGTAGCATAATACAATATTATGCACATTGTTTTTTTTTTTAAATTTTATTTTGTGTTTTTTTTTTTTTGAACCGATTGATATTTGGAAAAAAAAATAATGATGAAATGTTAAATTGGAGGATATAAAAATAAAAAAGTAAATTGAATAGATATCAACTTTCAAAATTATTTAAGTTTGTATTAGTTTGATTTTACTTTGTTGTTTAGTATTAATGTTAGAAAATTATACTTGTTTTAAAAAAAACTATTTATTATTATTTTACTTTATGCAAATTTAGTATTACTTTTTAAAGGATTTTATGTGTTACCAGAAGTAATTAGTAAATAATTATATGTTCTCTTACAATTTAAAAAAAAAAATGGTTTAAATACAAATTTTTGTTTCAGTTGAAGAAAAAAAATCAAGCATAGCCATCTCCTAACCTTTATTTTCGAAAAAACTACAAATAATTTTTTAATTATATTTCCAAATAAGTGGTTCATAAATAGTTTTATCTTCTTAAAATTAAGAAATAAAAAACAAAATAATTTAAATATAAAATCTTGGTTTCAAGATTTCAACATTCTATCAAATCAAAAAAAATAATAAGCATATCAAACAGAAAACACATTATTTGAATCTAATACTAAAAATAGAACTCTTAATTTAACTTCAATTAATTGAATAAAAAAATACACCCAAATCATCACTTATGTTTTTATTCTTTTCAAAATCTAAAAAATGAAAAGATTTGTTATTACAAAGTCTTGATTCTATTAACAAAAATAGAATGTTCATATATATATATATATAATCTTGTTTCTTTGATTTTACGTGTTTCTTTCTAATCTTCAAAAACATCTTTGGTGACTAAAGAATGCACACAAAATAATACACAAAAATCATAAACGCATGTAGTTATTTAAACTTCCAATACAAATAAATGTGTATATATTAAAATAAAACAATAATATGAGTTTGTAAAATCATTGATGTATTTCAAATAGGCACATCACAATAAGAAGCAATACTCAAAAAATGAAATAAGGAAGAGGAGGGAAAAAAAACATAGATAACATACCTTATTTGATAATAAGTTTGTACGGTCAAATCTTGAAAAAGAAATCCTAATAATTAAGAGACACATATAATATACAAAAAAAAAAAAAAAAAAAAAAAAAAACAAACTTATGGACATCCCAATGCAAACAAATGCATATGAAAATAAAATAAATTTATAAAATTGTTATTGTATTCAAAAAGTCATAACAAAAACAAATATAAACGCATCATAATATGCTAAAGAGATGACAAATCGATTACGTGACTTCTTTGATGATACATTTTTCATTGTCAATGCCAAATGTGTACTCCATTGGAAGGATTGATAGGTTTTTTTGGATGATATGTCAAATCAATACTAAAAAATATAGATGATATACTTTGATAATAAGTTGTGAAGGATTGATAAATGTTTTTTCTTTGTCGAAATGTGTAGATGTAGTAGTTGCTTTACTAAAAAGGTATGTTTTGATTTTGATTGATCACTTCGTAAATTGCGCTTAAATAGGAGTTTATTTAAGGGTAAAATGAAAAATGGAGGACATTCCCACAATTTTGTCAAATGATATAAATGATAGAAATCAAATTTACACATATTTTAAAAGATACCTGAAATTAATCAAATCTACACATATTTTAAATTTTGATTCATGCCAAATTAATATTATATTGTTTTTAATCTCAATTTAAAAAAAAAAAAATCAAACATTTTGATTTGTCGAAACTTAAAAAATATCCCTAGGACACAAAATAATACAAAAAAAGAAAAAAGAAAAGTTATATGTTCCAACGTCCAACACAAAAATGTGTGTATCATAATAAAATGAATTTGTAAAATGAATTATTGATTATATTTTAAAATGTCCTAAGAAGCCAAACTAAACATATCATAATGATTAATGATTGTCACTGTCAATCTTAAAAAAAAAAAAAAAAAATCTTGATGATTAAAAACAAATGTATATCAAACTAAAATAGAATTCTTTAGATGTAAAAAAAAAAAACAATAAACATATTCAACTAAATATAATCTTTCCGAATTTAAATTCACCAACCTCCAACACAAACAAACGTAAAAGAGGTAAGAAAACAATACTAAAAGAAAAAAAAAATACAAGAAAGAGAAACAAAAATAAGTCTTTAAGAAGAAACCTTTTTGAATATTCTTTAATAAGTTTAAACAAAAATACCAAAATTTAATTTTTTTAAAAAAAATAAATCTTATTAAAAAAATATACATTTTAAACCAGTCAAATCAAAATAAATTCTAGACTAATCTTTCGAACGCAATTAAACAAATTTCAATTTGCATGAAATTAAAAAAAAAAAAAAATATATATATATATATATATATACACACACACTATATATATATAGTTATATCACTCTTTCCGTGTTCTTCCCTCTTTGCTTTTCTTCATAGTGCACATTAATTAATTATTTTGGTGTTGGTTCTAAATAAACTTGAAAAGCAATACAAATATAAATAAACCTCTAATTTGTGGCTATTGTTGTATGTCTTACAACTTGTCTTGAATTTATAGCTTTCAATCCTGTCAGTTCATAATTACATTTTAAAAAATGAAATAAAATATAGATCTTATAATTGTAGATGAGATACCCTCTTCAATATGGTACTCGAGATACCTTCTTTGATTGATATGTGAATTGTCTTTAAATAGGAGTTAAAAAATGAAATAAAAAATAAATCTCATAATTATTGATGAGATACCTTCCTTTGATGATAAATTTTTTTTCTCTCAAATGTGTATTTGTGAATTTCTCTTAAATAGGAGTTGAGGGTAAGATTCAAATGCAAATGTAATTATTGAAAAGAGATGCTTGAGTGAAAAGATGTATTTTGATTTGATTGATTTGTGAATTTTACTTAAATAGGAGTTGAGGGCAAAATAGGAATATATCTAAAAATGAAAGGGATAATAGGAAGTTAAAGATTCTCCCCATTTTGCATATTTTATTATGGTATATACAATTCTATAAAGATTTATATTAATTTTGTAATTAATATTTCTTAATCTAAATCATATATCAAAGTATTTAGAATTACACTTATCTGAAGATTAAATTAAAATTTTATTCTCTCAATTTTGGAAATTGTTGCTAATAAATTCTTAAACTTCCAGTTTTGACTGTAATTTATAAAATTGTCTAATAAATTTATAAATTTCAATTTTATATCTGATAAATCTAAAAATATTAAAAATGTTTAAAAATTAATTATTTTATAAGGCAAAAAAATAGTTGTTTGTGTTGAATTTAACCTTAAGATTTTAAATTTTGTAGTTAATAGTTAAATTAAATTTTAATAGATGTCTAATCATATCTATTAAGCACATAGTAGATTTAATGTCTAATATAACATTTAATTTTTAACAATTTCAAATATGTAAGAGACTTATCGGTTACAAAATTGATGTTTTAAGAATCTATTAAACACAAAAATCGGGAATTCATAGACCTATTAAACATTTTTTAAAGTTTAGGAACTGTATATAAACAAAAATCTAGAAATTTATGTGTTAAATTTAACTAATATACACTTGGTATTGTGCTTCTCGATCTAACACGGAATTCTGGATCTGCACTCGTGAGAAATCAAATCTTTAACTTCGAGATTGATAGTATAAACACTATACAAATCAAATTATAATTATTTTGACACTTTTTAGAGAGATATTATCTAATTGCACCACTTTTTCAAATTAGTTTTTAATTTAAATGTAATGATTTTACAATGTTAATCTTGAAATTGACGAATTGAACTATGTGAATGGGTAAAATGTAATTTGGCTCCTCAAAAACTTTTTAAACTATTAGAGACCATTTGAAAGTTGAAACTCAGTCTAAATAATAAGAGATAGAAATATAATAATTAGATGAATACAACATCATGTCATCTGATCGTCATTTTTATATATCTATAATAATCTAGACTTTAAATTCATTATATCCATTTATTTATTTTGAGTTCAAAATATGTGACCGTAGAGATCCAAATCCATCTTCACTACAAGATTTTTTTTTTTTTTTAATGAAATTTTTCCGATGTCAAAAAAGTGTCGGGAAAAGGGGATTGTTTTATTAGTGCAAATTTTTATTGTTTTATTAATATTAATTTTTATTACTATGGTGAACATTGGGTTTCATTATCATTTTTTAGTGTAAGATAGGGTGTGTTGTTATTTTATGGTTCATGTCAATTTTAATTTTCTGCCTAGTTGAAGAAAAGAAATTATATGGTTAGTTAGCTAGTCAATGTTTTTTTTAGGTTAAACTCTAATTTTGGTTATTATGCTTTGACATTTGTCCATTGGCTTATGTTTAAGTTTGGACATTGAATTTAGTATTAATACCAAATATTTATATCAACTATTAATTACCTCAAGTATTGTCTCCTTCTTTTAAAGACCTTCCTCCACAAACATTCCCTCCCTCAAAAAAATCCGAACTTAATCATGTTTTAAAAAACATAAACTCCACCAAATCATATTCTTGTTTTATTATTATTTTACAGTTTTTGTAATCATACCAATCATAAACAACCTAAAACTTCCCGTGTCCGTTACTTTGCCAGGTCACAAATTTGAATCAATCTACTTCAGAAACTTATAATAATATGAACAACAACCAAACAATCATAGATCCATGATGGAACAATAAAAGCTTATATGAGTTGCAAGTTGCAAGAGAACGTGCATGAAAAACTTCAAAAGAAAAATAAAAATAAAAATAAGAACGTGCATGAAAAATCATGAAAATAAATGCCCACATGTAGCAGTCTTTACAGCAACAAACAGCCAAAACACGGCTTGAACTTACCTATAAAAACAGCCCACGTGGCACGTGGCCTTCTGTCCACTTCTCTACCTTCCACATGACTGGGCCCCACTTCCCCCTTTTTCCCTCATATATTTAACACAACACTCGTCTCCATTCCATTCCATTCCGTTTCCAATCCAATCCAAACAAACAATAATCCAAATTCCGACCACCATGGTGGGCGTTTTCCGGCGTTCTCTTTCCTTCCCAAACAAGCCCGGCTCTGCCGTTGCCCGTCAACCGAAGCCTCGAATTTCCCGCCACCTCCGATCCATTAGTTTACCATGCAGATCCCATCCCTTGATCTCTTCCCTCAAGGACGAGATCGCCAATCTCAAATCTTGGTCCTCCACCGACCACCGCACCGCCGCTTGGCTTTGCCATGGCCTAGCCGCCGTGAAGCTCATACACGACTACCTTGACGACATCCTCCAACTCCCCCAATCACGTGAGTCCATGCGTCGACTCTCAACCACATGGGTCGAGAACGTTTTAGAAGGCTTCCTCCGCTTTATCGACGCGTACGGAATCTTCCAAAGTCTCATCTTAGGGTTCCTGGAGGAGCATGTGGCGGCGCACGTGGGAATGCGGAGAAAAGAGGAGACTAAAGTAGAGTTATACAAAAAAGCTCGAAAACGGATGGCAAAAGAAACAGGGCAATTGGGTTCGGTTGTCCGGGCGGGCGTGACGGTGGCGGCAGTAGTGTCAGGAGAGGAGGAGGAGCTGACGGCGGCGGTTAAGGATGTGATGGAGGTGACGGGGATGGTTTCTGTGGCAGTTTTTGAGGGGATTGGTGTATCATTGGGATGGAGGAGGAGGAATAGGAATTGGATAGGGAAGGGGAAGAAGGTTAAAGTTGAGAATGGGATAATGGAGTTTATGGAAGTGAGCGTAAAAAAGGGAGAGGATGAAGTGAAAATGAAGGATTTGGAGAATTGGATTGGGAGCATTCAAAATGCAACTCAGAATCTCTTTAGAACTCTGATGAATACTAGAGTCTCTATACTCAATGCTCTCTCCCATTAACTTTATTTTCTTACACCAAACAACCCATATATACTTTTTATATTCTTTTTACTTACATATCATATACTATGCTTATTCTTATTATTTTTTACCATTATGATTCAAATAAACAATAGCAGAGATTCCAACATTTGAGTTCTTTGGAGTTACCTTATCTGTCGAAACAGAGAAAAGTGTGTTGGTAGAGACTATACTTATGTCATTACTAACCTAAAGCGTTCACTAGGCTACCATTTTGTGTAATCAACTAGTTCAAATGCGCCCATAAGACACTTCGACACTTTATGAATCGACAAATTTATTGTCGAAAAATTATTTGCTAACAAAGTTTATTTCGTTAGCAAAAGTACTATCACAATATCACTTCTTACTACGAAACAAAAATGTTGGCAAAACTATTAATAATGTCGACATGTGCCACGTGTAGTCTATGCCAAAATTGTATGCATGCATCAGTGAGGGTTGTCTTGACAACAAACTTTTATTTATTGTTAATTGTTCCTACCTGTGATGATGCTAGCAAAAAGAGTATAGAGAAATAATAGAATATGCCGACTCTAAACAAGGAGCGTCGGTACATTACTTGCATTGTCGATGTTTTTTGTTAGCAACCATTGTTTACCGTTAAATGATTTAATATTAGATTTACATTTACCAATCACCGGTAAACTTAATTTTTAAGTCAATTAAGACCAGCAAATTCAATCTTTTCATAATGGTTTCTTTTATTACTTTTGCCTTTAATAGAATCTCAATCTTCAATTTTTCAATTGTTTCGTTTAGTTTTTGTAAGATGGTTTGTCAAAACCAGATATATAGAGAATAGTTTGGTTAGTGATTTATGAAAAAAATAAAAACCCTATTAAAAGTCTATTAAATGTTGGTTATGAGAACTCGAGATGCAATTTGGAAAAAAAAATCAATTAAAGATGAAAAATAATATAAATATAAATATACAAACCCGACTATAGTTTAAAATCGAATTAAGGATGATAAAAAATTTCTTAATAAATAAAAATGTTAAAACATCATTCTGTTGTTTGTATTTTGATGATAAAAAATTTCTTAATAAATATATATTTTTAATAAATTTAAATATCCAATTTTGATCCATATATTTTTAAATATCCAATTTTAACAATGTAGACATGAAAAGCTAGTCTTTATCAAGGATAATATAGACACTTTGAGGCTATAGAGAAAATGATGGTAAAAGCATTGAATTAGCATGAACTCCGACTAATTCGATTTTCTATACCAGATTGGTATAGTGGATTTTCTCTCTTAAATACATTGTAACTTAAAGAATATTCCAATTAATGTTGTAGCTGCGAAGGTATAGGGAGTTCTACACATTTGTGTAATTTATACTCACACTATTTTTATTAGCCTTTTTATCTTATCATCTTTAGTTTGATTTATTATATGTTTATTGTTTATGAAGTTGTAGCATTAAAACACTCAAACTACCACTATTTGTAAATCACCATTTAAAACAACATTAAAGGAAACTTTGTGAAATAGATTTAATTAGCATTCTTGAAACATCAAGTATCCTTGTGAATCAATTTTAGAATACTCCAAGTACTATTTGCTATTGTATTAATTTATATTTAGGTAGATGTAATAGGTTATATAACTTGAGCAAATACAACCATAAAACATCAAATTAATCATGTAACACAAACCATATTTTTTCAGGTAAAATAACTATCAACATCAGCGTTGTGCTTCAACATTAGAGTTCTTAGAATGAAGAAGTTCATTTTGCATTTTTCTTGTAGAAATGAAGAAAAAGGGAAGGAATGAGAAATTGAAGGGAAGAAGAAGGAAAAAGAAGAAGGAGTAAAGAAAAAATTAGTTGCTGGCAGCCGATAATAGGTGGCAGGCGAGCAGGCCATAAATACTATATTTATTATATTTTTATTTTACTTCAAAATTTTAAATTCAAAATATGTATACACTGACAACATAAAAATGTTTTTTTGAAAATTTGAAAATCTAAATGGTCAATTAAACATATATACATTGATTGTGAATCTAGATTGTCAATTAAAATTACCTACCAAATAGACTTTTATTACCAACAAAAACTGACTACGATTATTTTATTAACTTTAAACTTAAGCATAATTGAATCCATTAAGATATATATTTTCAATAAAAGGTGGGAAATTGGAGTCTATCTTTTATATCCAACAACAAAAACAATGTGGAATCCCAAACTCCAATTTAATATTCATCATATTTTATATGATTGATTTGTAATCGCAACACACAATCCGCAAAATGTAAAAAAGGTAAAAACAACACAACACCACTCATACTCTCCACCCCTCCATTTGCTCCCACTTCCAACCTTAAAAGAACAAAACAATCTTAAAAAAAAAAAAAAAAAAAAGGTAAATCATGGTATAGACAAAACCAATCCCACTTCCACTACTTAAAGAGGAAAAAAAAACTTTTTAGCCCTAAGCTTTATAATTAGATTCAAATTTTTACACCAAAATAATAATAATAATAATAATAATAAACGTCTAATCGTGCTTTTTGTTTTTAGGAATTTTTTTTTTATGGAATGTCCCTTTTTAGGGGCCAAATAAAATTTAGTCCAAGATTCAAATTTGCTCAAAAAATGTCATTTTGCTTACGTCATCTGCGTGTGAAAGTACCATCTTGCTCCTATATCGCGCTTGAGGGCCTAGCGCTCAAATGAATTCTCATGTCTTTCTCTCACTTATTCCTCCCGCTTCTTCCTCTTGTTCCTTATCAGACAACTGCAATTTTTTTCCTTCATTTGAATTCTTCCTCTAGCTTCTTCCTCTCGCTTCTTTCTCATCAATTTTGTGGTTTTTTCCTTCATTCGAATTCTCGCTCTTGGTTCTCGCTTTCGCTTCTTCCTCTCGTTTCTTGGTCTCACTCTTGCTTCTTCCTCTCCTTCTAATTCACGTTTCAACTCACATCTTTCATTCAAGAAGAAGAAGAAGGTGATAGTTTAAAAAGAAGAAATCGCCGAAAAAAGGGCCACTGTGGAAATTCTGGCGGTGGGAGTAAAAGCCTAGAAGAAAAAACGCAAAAAAGCGCACAAAAAAAATGGAAGAAGAAACGCAAAAAAAAAAATGAATAAGAAGAAAAAATAAGAAAAATTAAGAAGAAATGCTGAAAAAAAAAAGGAAAAAAACTGCAAAAAGACAAAAGAAGAAGGAAGAAGGGTTAAAGTAGTAATTTTACTAGCTAATAACATCTGAATACCAAATTTCATTGGTTTTGAAACTTGGAGTTACTTCATTTGGCCCTTGTAAGGCCCTCTATACAATTATTCCTTCTTTTTGGCTCTCAAAACAAAAACGCTCTAAATTTTAATATGCTAATTTAACGACGCTCTAAATTTTATTACTGTCTTTATATAAATATAATAAATGTATTTTTTGTTTGAATATTTGTTGAAAAAGAAAATCAATGATCTATCTTTGATGAATTTGTACAACTAGGATCTTGAATTTTATTTGTTACTTTTTTTTAATTTTTTTTTTAATAATTTATATATTATTATTTTATTTAAAATGAATGTTGGAAAGACAATAGAACAATCTATTATAGGCTTATGTTTCTTTTAAATTATGTAACCTTATGCTTATTTTGTTTTATTTTTTTCATCAACTATAAATAGTAAATTAATTATCAACAATATATTAAAAAAATAAAAAGGTTGTACTAATTAAGAAATAAAAGAATGGAACACATAGGGTTTTATTATTTTATTCACAAAGAATTTAAAGTTTTTTTTTTAATTATAAGAAGTATAGAAAATGAAATCAAATTAGATTTACTGATTTTGACAAGTTCTATTTTATATATATATATATAAATTAGCATAAAAGCCTATAGAATTTTTAATAAACAAATAAAGTGATTAGAAAAATTAATGGTTCTAAATTAAGGAAACAACTATAAAAATATTCCAAAAAAAATATCCTTTTTCTAAAAAGAAAAGATGAGAAGACCTCTATAGTTTTTTTTTTTTTTTTTTTAATTTACATTAAAAACAATATAATGTAACCTAAAATCATTTATAATGTGGTATGAGATAAGTTAAAGTGATTTTAAATCTATGAAGATTAAACAAATGGAATATGAAAAATTATAATAAATTTATTATTAACTTAATACTTTTTAACTAATTATATTTAATTATAATATATCAAAATTTTGGTATATCAAAAGTTATTATTATTATTTTTTTTCATTTCATGATCTCTAAATTTGTTTATTACATGACAATTTGAAAGCTTTATTTTAAGAAAATTATAAACTTAAAGCATTTGATAAAGGATAATTAATATATTAATTAAGGCTTTGATGATATGGTAAGTTATAAAAAAAAATTGACCAATTAAAGAAATACATATTCTAGATATTATGTTTCTATCATTATATAAAAAAATGATAATTATTTATATAAAAACCAAAACTAACTCTAGATATTTGTAAATTTTAAAATTTCAAAATATATATATATTTTTTAATAATGATGAGTCTTAATAGAGATATTTGAAAATTTTAAAATTTCTAACTTATATATATATATATATATTTTTTTTTTGTTAATAATGATGAGTCTTATTATATTTTTAGAATTATACTATATATTAATAATAAAATAAGTTTATCAATTTATTTATATGTAGCAAAACTATTGTTTTTTATTAAAATAGAAAATAAAATAAAAACATATCACATATATCACATGTACTAATAGAGTAGGTAAACAAATACATATGTAACAGCCATATAATTCTAAAACATAAATTATTGTGAAATATTTTAAATGTTTTTTTTATAATTATTTCGTAACTCTCGTTATTTAAATGCTATTGTGAAATTGGAAATGGGTGTAATTTTTCAACTTTCTCTCTGCGCCAAGAGTTGCACTATTTACTCTTATAAATTGCAATTAAATGGTATGAAATTAAATAATAGACTAATAAATAGTCATCGCTATTACCATTACTAAATTGTAATTAATTTCTATTCTAAACCATATAAAAGAAATATATGAATAAATGTAAAAAAATGTTCTAAACCATATAAAAGAAATATATGAATAAATGTAAAAACTCTTATATGAGGAAAGCATTCTTTTTCTTACTCAAACAAATAAGTTAGTAATTTCATTTTAATAATTTGATATATTTTTCATGAACATCAAACAAAAGTATATCATTGTTAGAAGAGAAGTGTCGACAATAACAATTAAATAATCTAATCTAAGTGTTGACGTAAACAAAAAAAAAAAAAAATATGACCGTCAATAAACAAAATTAACTTTTCTCTTTTTGATAAGTAGAATGAGAGAAGCTAGTACGGAAATTGTTTACAATGACAACATTCAAGGATAGAGGAAGGCTAAGGTGAGGTTTAGGAAGAAATAGGCTGTTGGGTTTCTTTCAATAGAAAAGTTTCCTATAATTTACAAGTATGCCTTTAATTTTTTTTTTTTTTTTTCATTTCAATATTTTAAAGAAAACAATACCTTTGATTTGTACTAAAAAAAAAATAATAATAACTTTGATTAGATAGATTCAAAAGAACATTTTTAGGACATTTCAAAATTATTTAATATCCACGTTTGAATATTTATGCTATGCAAAGTTAAATTAATAACACCAATTTATGGAGGTTTGAGGTCAAGATGATATATGTTGAACAATTTATTGATTCACCCTTAATTTTTTTTCTTCAATTTGAATTGAAGAACATGATTAGCCAAATTAATCTATTCGATTTATGCATCCACTTGATTTGCTTTATTTTATTGTGTTAACCACAATATTAAGGTTTTACGTTTTTTTTATGATCTTCATTGTATCGAAAATTTAAAAGTTATACACATAAAATAAATTACCAACATATTCTCTCCATTAAGATTTTTTTTTATTCTAAAAAAATTGTTTTCAAATATAGCAAAATGAGCTAAAATATTTACAAATATAGCAAAATGTCAATGATAGACATAGATAGATTATAGGCTATATTTGAAAATATTCCAGTAGTTTTGTCATTTAAAACAATCACCCTTAAAAAATACTCTTCATTAAGAATATGTCAAAAAGGTTCCAATATTTGGACAAGAACAACCAAACCAATTACCTAAAATATATATGGGGCACTTGCATGTATAACTAGAAGGAAATGCAAAATTGCGAGCATGTCTTCCATGTTTTCTCTTTTGCAGGGATATAAAAAACGTTGGCCCAGCCCAACTAAAATTTAAGAAAAGTCCAAATAGCCCTTAAACTAACATGTGTAGAAATTAGTATATCAATAGATGTTATTGATATATTGAATAGCGAGTATATCGTACTATCTCATATATTCATATTTTGGTATATCATTAACATCATTGATATACTACTTATTTAACTTATTGATATACTTTATTTTAAAAAATAAATCTTTGGTAGACTTTGATTTGTTAACAATGTTATACATATTCATGAAAGATTGAAGAAGAAAAATGTGGATTACCTAAAGAGAAGGAAAGATGATCAATCTACACAATAAAAATATCAATATTAATATTATATTTAAAATTGCATTTTGAATGAATGTTAATACCTTTAATGATATACTTCAACTATTATATATAACTTACATGCATATCATTATTGATATACAACCACCATTGATTTTCTTTATATTGAGTATAATAATGACAGATACATTATTGATATACTAAAATTCATCCATTGTTTATATACACAATATACTCAATCATAACTAAACGAGGATAACATTGAATTAAACTTATAATATTTTATTTCAAGTGGATGTTAAATGAAGTATATTACTAATAATTTGTTAAACTAAAACCGGTTGCAACTCACATTTTTATATAATATACTAGTGATATATCTAAAATTAAGTATGTTAGTAATATAAACCCACCTCATGCATGCCTTTCAAAGTATCCAAAATTTCAACAACAAAATTCTTACACTTTCTTCATAAATCATCTCTCTCTATAGAAGAAATTTGCAATGATAAGTGAATAAGCTATGATGATCAACTATGTAACAACAACAATTAGAGATTATTGCATTATATTAGTAGTACATACACACTATTTAAGTATATTAATTAATTGGTATACATAAAATATATTAACAATATATCGATAATATATTAGATATATCAAGCAATATATTATCTCTTGAGAATATGTAATTGTTCATTTTCAATAACAAAACTAGTGAGTAATAATTCGTATTGTTGCAAAGAGAAAATAAAAAGAATCTATACAAATCAATGGAGAAAAATATACAACGATATACTTTAAATTTGGTATGTCAGTTGACTTATATACCAAAAAACGTGACTTTGTTAAAAGGGCAAAATTAGAATATGAAGTAAACGAAAATTTAAATTTAAGAATTTTGTCATATATAAAAGTTTTCATAAATTGAAGACACGCTCTTAATTACACATTTAGAATTTGCCATCCATTGCAAATTTTCTATAAGTATATATATATTAAAAAAAAGTCAAAACTTATTACCAATAGAATAGGTTTTTTTTTTAAATAAAAAAATATCAATAAATAATTATAGAAGCTTTTTTATTGTTTTTTCCCATCTGTATTTTGTTCGAAACAATTAAATATATATATATATTTCAAAAAAAAAAACCCAAAATTTTAATTTAAATCATTAAGACATTGGATCGTTGAACCACCAAAATAAATTTAGAAACATAGCGTTAAAATTAATTAATCAAAATGAACTCTAAAAATAATCATGTTTACCTATATCAAAAAAGAACAAATTATGTAAGGGATAAGTCTAAAATTTGAGCACGGGAGTGCGCGTATTCGGACTTCACAACTTGTAATTCTATTATAAAATAATAGTAAGAATTACACTTCATAAAATTCCACATAAATCATTTAAAGTTGAAAATTTTAAATTAATAAATACACATATGACACGTGGTAATACACTAGTTTCGATAAAAGGTCAAAAATTAGAGTCTTATATTATATACGCATAATTTTTTTAAAAAAAAAACAATAACAACGAAAGCAATTTTGTGCGGAAGTGGAATAACAAGCACCAATTATTTCATTTATAGAAAAAATATTTTAAATGATAAAATTATTAAAAATATTTATAAATAATAACAAAATATTACCGAGATAGATTATTATTTATGTCTATCATGATACAGATAGACACAAATAATAATTTATCATAGATAAATATTAAAACTTTGCTATATATGTAAATATTTTTTTTATTTTTCTATATTTAAAAATATTCTATTCTATATGATTGTTTTTCATTGATAGAGTAATAGTAATACAACATCGACAATGATGTAAAACAAAAAAAGTAAATAATAGTCTAGACAAAACTAATTCCACTCCACTGCTTTGGAAAGAAAAAGATATATTGTTTTAGCCCCGGACTTCGTAATTCAATTCAAATTTCTACTCAAAAATAAAAGGAAAAAAAAAAAAAAATCAAGTTCCGATGATGTTTTTTTTAACCTCCCCAAAACAAAAAGGCTCCAAATTTTATTATGCTAATCTAACGGCTCCCTCATTTACTTTACTTGACTGTTTCGTGACATCACCAATGAATTCTACAATAATCTATTTCTTTGGGGCTCAATGGAAATAATCCAAATTTAAAAACTAAGAAAAGCAGGGACCACTTCTGCAAATTTAAAAGAGACGTTATGCGAATCCCGCCAACATTCCTTTTTCTCTGTCCCTTCATCTTCTCATTAATCTTTTCACTCCATTTTGCCAATCACTCCCTTTTTATTTCTCTCTAAATCCCCACTATTTATTGTCCCACAAAACTCGAGCGTTAGAATTTTCAGCTTCTCTGTGTTGCCAGATTTGGGATTTCTCCGGCGACGGCCACCTCCGATGGGCTGTGCCTCCTCCAAGCTCGACAACCTTCCGGCGGTGGCTCTCTGCCGTGACCGTTGCAAATTTCTTGACCAAGCTCTCCTTTTTACCCATTCTCTCATCGATTCCCACTATGCCTATGCTGATTCACTCAACAAAATCGCCTCCGCTCTCCGCCGTTTGTTTGACCAAGACGGTGAAAGCGGCGGCGGCGATTTGAAATGTCCTCCACCGCCGCCTGACGCCCCTAAAATGGAGAGATCTGATTCTGATTCTAATTCCGACTCCGATTCCGATTCTGATTCCGACGAAGAAGAAGAAGAACATGGGTGTTTTAATCAAGAGAAACCACAATCTCCCCCGGTTGGAAGCTTCATGTTCTCGAACTACGATTCAGCAAGAGGACAGCCACCACCGCCGCCGCCGACCGGCTCATCGTGGGATTTCTTCAATTTCTTCGAAACCTACGAGAGATACGAACAACCCATTTTCTATTGGGACCGTGAAGGAGCAGATCAGAAGTTACAAACAACAAAAGTTGTGGCGAAGAAGAAGAAGAAGAAGAAACCGGTGGTGGTTGTTGATTCGAAGAAAAATGAGGAAGCTGAAAAATCAAACCAACCGGAAAAGAAGATTGACGATCCAAAGATGGGTGTGTTAGATTTGATGAGAGAAATCAAGGGCTCCTTTGAAAAAGCTTCTGAATCGAGCAATTCCATTTCCAAGCTCCTTTCTTATGGTCAAAGAATGAGTTTTTGCAAAGGTATCACCTTTTCCCCCCTTCTTCGTCTTCTCTGTAAATTGCTCTGTTTTTTATACATTGATTGATTTCTCATTGTTTCCATGGCGACTAAGATACAAGAACAGGCTCACGAGGTTTATTGTCTACTTTGAAGAAGCTGTGTGTTTGGGAGCAGAAACTGTACTTGGAAGTGAAGGTTGTGCTTCTCCCTTTAATGGGTTTGTTCTGATTCTGCCATTTTTATGAGAATCTGTTTCTGAGTTCATCTGTGGATTTGGGTTTAGGCTGAGGAGAGATTGCGTATGATTTTGGAGAAGAAATGCCGGCAGCTGAAGAATTTGGTGGAGAAGAAGGCTGATGCTCGGAAAATTGATCCCCTTCGACATTCCATCAGAAATTTGTCGATCAAATTGAAAGTTTCAATTCAGGTTGTTGATAGGATTTCGATTACAATAAGCAAATTGAGGGATGAAGATTTTTTAGCAGAGATGAATGAACTGATTCATGGGTAATGCCACAATATTCATATCTTTTAGCCTAAAATCACTTACAATAATCTATAATTTGCCTTCTTGTTCTGTTCTTGTTCTTCACAGATTACTGAGCATGTGGAAAGCCATGTTAGAATATCACAAGCAACAAACCCAAGCACTAACGGACTGCAAACCCTTCGAATCAATCCTCAACGGCGCCCTCGACGACGCTCATCTGGAAGCCGCCATGGATCTAAAGCTCGAGCTCGAGAATTGGAGATCAAATTTCATTGAATTAATCGCCACCCAAAAGGACTGCATCAAAGCCCTCAACGGTTGGCTTCTCCGATGTCTATTATACGAACCCGAGCCTGAAGAAACCCCCAACGGTGGCTGCCCCCCGCCGTTCTCTCCAGCAAGAATCGGGGCTCCTCCCGTGTTTGTAATCGGCCACCTCTGGTCCGACACGGCCGAAAAATTCTCCGACAAGGACGTCTCTGAGGCCATACAGGGGCTGGTCTTGAAGTTGGATCAGGCGCTGGAACAGCAGAGTTGGGATTTGCAGAGATTGGCGATGGCGAATAGAGATTTGGAGAAGAAGATTAAGGTGAAGAAGACGACGGCGACGAATCAAGGTTTTGAGGAGAAGACAATGGCGGTGGCGGCGGGGACTGTGCATAAAGTGGGTAAGTTCAGTGGGTGTGAGATTCAATTGGGGCTGAAGCAGATTTTTGTGGGGTTGACGAGGTTTTGTGGGGACTCCATTACAGCTTACGAGGAGCTCTGTTCAGCCATAACCGAAGAGAAACAAGAACAGACTCAGAGCCAGCCAGGTCCTCCATAGCTACTTTTTTCTTTTCTTTGTTTTCACAGAATTTTTTTTGGGGATTCATTCAACTAATTCTTTATTGTTTCTATTTGATTAATTTTGGTTTTAATGTTTAATTGGTATTAAAAATTGATTATTTAGTTTTGGGTGAGTGGTTAATGGAGTAAATATGGATCCAATTTTTGGGTATGAGGAAATGGGAATGGTGTTCTTTGTTGGGTTGCTAAAATTTTGAACCCAACGGCTCTTTGATTGGGCAAATGTAAGTGCTCATTTGGGAAACTTTCTACTTTTTGTGTAATCTCACTGTTTGTCTAAATCACTTTTTTAATTCAACATTTTTGGTCTTAAACCTTTTTAAAGCAATAATTTAATATCTAAATTTTAGTGATTAACAATCTAGTTTTGTACTTTCAAATGTGTAAAAGTTTAGTTTAAACTTTAATAGCAACAATTTAGTTCATCTACTATAAAATTTGTGACAAGTTTACTCCTTTGATGAAAATATCAATTCGAAATTAAAGGGTTAATTTTTATTACATAAAGATTTAGTCTATATTATATATAAATTTGTTTCTAGATTAATTTATCAATCTATGTGTAGAAAATTTTATTAATCATAATAATATTCTGCTTAATAGGCACTATATTGTTACAAATGGTAAATTATAAAAATTATAGATTATTACTTATTAAAATTTATAGACTAAATTATTATAAATTTGTGACCAACAAATTTTTCTTCTCTTACTAGATTTAGTACCTAAATGACTTTATCTAAGCCATATGTAAAAATGGATTTAAAAAGGATAAGGTTGCTGTCGGTTATTGATAAAAATTAAAAATGAGAAATGTGAAAACAGTGGATTCAAGAAAGGTGGGATTAATATTCAAAAGATAATAAATAACTTTTGTTTGAGTAGATATCACAAAATATAGTATTAAAGTTTTAAATTGAATACAGAATTTCATGTATGTCTCTGAATAAATTAATCATTATAAGAAATTCAAAAGACAATAATATCATTCGAGTGCTCTCAATTTTGTCAAATCAAATGTGCAATATAAACGTTTTTGTGTTGTTGTGCATATGTACAATGTAAATACCGATATACACAAAGAGATTGAAGGATTAAATACAATGAAAAATCTCACTATCTAAATTCACCAAATATGGAGTCTGCAACAATTTGTCTATATGGCCATGTATTTACTTTGTTATGGTTCAACTAATATAAATTGTATTAAATGAAAAAAAATGATATATTAAGTAAATGAATCTTACGAGACTTGAAAAATGAACAAACCATGATATGTGGGTTCTATAACTAAGCATCATTTTAAAAAATTTCACACTCAAGAAAATTTCTAGAAAATGAGATACAAGCCTATGTAATGGATTTCGTTTTAAAGTTAGTTGAAATGAAATCTAAAATGCAAATTTTTATATTGAGAAGATCGGCATACCGAAGTTCGTCTAAAAGGAAGGAACACCGTATTCAAGCTCCAATTTCCAAAATAGGTACATTGAGATGAGCAAGAAGGCTTAGTGGCGTACATACATACTCGTGAATGTTTTTCAAATATGAGCAACTTAGACAAGAGATTTAGAGTATTTAGGTGAGCAGAAAGAGTCGTGAAAGATAGGATGAAAGAAAATTAAAAGAATTTAAAGGATAATGCAAGAATGAACTTTAATAATCACAATGGGGGAGAGATTCAATTGACCCGTCTTAATTATTCAGATAATAGGTAGGTGATTATTGATTTAATTTTTCTACTTTATTTTTTTGTTGTATAATTTATTTTATTTAAGAGTAATGATTAGGTGCAGCTAACCACATGATTTCCCTTTTTCACACTCCAATAAAAATAAAAAACAATTAGTTTTTTTTTTATATTGACAAATGACAAATTTTTATTGGACAACTACTTGGATTGCACAAAGATAGGCGTAGTTCATACCACACCTAAAATTTTCTCTTTATTTAATACATTCACCTTTTAAACCATTCGTTTAGGTGGATTAAAAGTATATATTTTAATCAAAAGTATTTTCATCTAATTAAATTTGAAAATTTGAGTAAAACTATGTTTAGCCATATTTACAAAATCTAACATGTTCAGCCATATTTACAAAATCTAGCATGTTTAGCTATTTTGCTAGTTGTTCTATTTAAAGTTGAGTGATTTCCCTCCTTTATACTTTAAAAAAAAACTAAAAACAAAATTAATTAAAGGTGATCTTAAAAAATTAACATAATGATTTATGGAAATATATAGATAATTTGAGGGATTAATTATGACAAAATGTTGAGAATTTCAAGTGTCAATTTTGAAGATGATAAATTCAAAGTAGCACACGTTTGAAGGTGACACTAATAAAGGCCAATTTTGCTACTAATAACTTTTCCACCCAACAAACCAAAATTTAATAAGAGGAAAAAAAAAAAAAAAACAATTATTCATATTTTCTTTGAAACGTGGCAGCATCCAGCTCTGACCACGTTATCCAATAAAGTCCATGGGTACTTGGGTAGGTGATGGCCAATCTTATTCACAAATTTTTTTCTAGAAAAAAAGTTAATTAAAAAATAGAATAAAAAAATTTAAACTCGAAGAAAGGGAAAGTCCTAATTATAAAATTTCCTAAAAGATATTCTAAATCAAATCAAGAGAATCACAAACAAAACGCGTCATTTGTAAGTCAATTATTTGTCAACTTATTAAATATCATAAATGCAAAGATATAAACTTTGAGACCAAGGCGGGTTGAATAGTCTAATTTCAAATAAATAGCGCTAACTTTACTTTTCTAGTTTAGTTACGTTTAATTTACGTGATAAATATGTCTTTTCATTTTTATGTTCATCTCTCCTTTCTTAGTCTATATATTGTTCTTATTAGGTTAACTAATTAATGCACTCATGGTCAACAAAATTTTTAAGCTTGTCAACTTACCTAAAACTAATCTATATACCATGTTTTAGTTGTCGCATTGTACCACATAATTTTTTATTAATATAGTTATCATCCACTTTAAACGATAAATGGATAGAGTTGATGTTAAGGATTTAATTCATTTTTTGTTTCGACCATATAAGAATCTAACTATGTAAGTTTAGAGGTGATTGTACTATATTTTATTATTATTATTATTTAGGATCTACTTTCGTTTAATATTATTTTATTACAAAAATTATTAGATTTTTAAACTTTAAAAAAAATATTTCTCTCTCTCTTTTTTTTCCTTTCTCCAAATTATTTTTACCTCCTTACTTAGTCGATGTATTATATAATATGTAGTTCCATCTCAAAATTAATTGATAATGAGAAATGTAACCATCTATTTTATAAATAGTTTTAAATCCATTGTTTCTTTCAATGTAGAATTCTGATCAACATGCTAATGTCCACCATTGTTAAGTAATCTTTTTCTTTCTCTTTTTTCTTTTTTCTCTTATTTTCTCTCCCTTCCTTTCTTCTACTTCTTCTCTCTCTTCTTTGCCCTCCTTCCTTTCTTTCCCCGACTTATTAAAGAAATAAAAACTTGTTAGGCTCCGTTTCATTTATGTATAAATTGTGACGTGAAGAGAATGAAGAAAAACAAAAAGCCACGCAGGTTAGTGACGGGCATAGGAGAAGTGAAAAAATTAGATTAAAAAAATAATATAATAAAGACTAAAATATTTGTTTTTTAAAAAGTTTAGTGGCTAAAAGAGACATTAACAAATTTTAGAGACAAAAGTGGAACAAAAATATGTAAGTTCATGAAAAAATGAGCATTTTGAAAGTTTAGGAATTTAAAAAAAAAAAAACTTAAAAATTAAAGGTTCAAAATAGGATTTAACCATTTTAATTATTTCGTGAACTATTTCAAGGAAAAAACCAGTTTATACATATAGTATCCATAAATTTTGGGGTTGAATCTAAACTAATACTTGTATTAATTTAAATTCTAAACTTTAACTAAAACCCCTAAATAGAATTAATGATCTTCTAAAAATTCACAAAACTAGCATAATTAGTATAATTATCATGTAATTATTTTCTAAATAAATAAATAAAAAAGGGTAGCAAGTGAGAAAATTAATGAAAAATGTTGTTATCCATTTCATTTTAGCATCTCCTGTAATTTACTTTAATCTCTTCATTTAAAGAAGTATTTTTACTTGTGTGAAAGTTATGCATTAACTATTTTAAAATAAAATTTTAATATAGGTTCAAAATTAATTTATTTTGATAATTTAGAGTTTTAATTGATGCAATTATTTTGGTGTTTTAAGTGATACAATCCTCGTAATTTAGAAGTATTAGTTGATTTAATCTTACTTATTTCTATAATATGGTAGGAAAGAAAAATCAAAATTTACCATTAAACTCGGGATGCTATATCAATTTTTACCATAAAATTTCAACATAAACTTATATAAGTATTGCAATCTTGACCTTAAAATTTAATAAAAAAATGTTGCATTTTTAACCCTTTGATAAGTTTTATTCTGAAATATCATTAAAAAGAAGTATTCTCATGCATTCAATCAATTAGAAAACATATATATAGTATAAAATTGACAAGCTTTGAAAGCAAACCAACACTAGAGCTTTTTTTTTGGTTGAAATTTGTAAAAAGTAATTAATAGTTAATTTATGTATACATCCAACTTAATTTTGTGTAAAGATTAATTTGATTGAAATTAGTAAATATATAGAGATATTAAACAGAGTTAAAATTGTAACACTGAATAGAAAAATTTTGGTAAGAATTGATACAAAATGAAAATTGAATATTCCCCATGTTGTATTATTTCGTATAAATTAGAGTCTCATTTGATAATTATTTTATTTTATTTTTCTTTAAATTTAATTTAATTTTCTTTTGATTTCTATTTTCTTTTGATCTTTTTACAATAAATTATAATTTACTTAAGTACCAGAGTTGTATTCTTGATTAAATTTTAAAAAAAACAAAATAAAAGTTTAAAAACTACTTTTAGTTTTTAAATTTTTTTTTAGTTTTACAAATAAAAAATGGTTTGTAAACTTAATTTTTAAAATGAAAAATAAAAAATCAAATGGTTTTCAACTTTTGATAATTGGATTTTTTTTGAGATCGGTATTAATTCTCATCATTATTATATTTAACTACCACCCCACTTGCATGATTTTAAATTTAGTATAAGACTAGTGAGCATGATTATTATTGTTTTAGGACAACAAATATGAGATATTTGAATTTCTTAATTTTGTGTGAATTATTGTTAAATTATATTTATGTCAATGATTAAATTAGTCCTTGAATATTAAGAAATACATTTTCAAGATATAAATATTTGCAAATAGTACGTAATGCTATTCATGATTCATGGGATAAAGATATTTATAGATAATAGCGTAGCTATCATATTTTAATGCTATTCTAATGGCGTAGTTATGATATTTTAATAGATTCTAGTAAACACTATTGTGGAGATTGACAAAACCGTCAGTTTAGAGACAAAAAAAATTTGGAGGTTTATAATTATTTACATTATTTATTTTTTCATTTAAATTATTAACTTTATGGAATTGATTGTTCAATTTTAAAATTGATGGACTGATTTAGTATGAATACCAAATTTCATATACTAAAGGATGCCTTTGGAATATATTTTCAAGTTTTTATTTTTAAAAATAAATCATTTTGAAAAAAATTAGAGTGATAGATTTTGATCAACTGTTTTTTAAACATTTTTTTATTAAAACAATTTAAATAAAAATGAGTTTTTGAAATTAAAAAAAAATTTAGTTCTTTTTAAATAAATATTGTATATATTAAATTTTATATTATATTCCAATATGACGAGTTCATTGGAGTTACGACTTAGTAAAATTATTAGAAACTTTTAGCATGGAAGCTCATATCACATTAATTATATATATATATATATATATATATATATATATATATATATATATATATATAATCTAAATCTAAATGTTGAATTCAAATTCAATTAAAGTATATACATTATTTTGGACATTAGGGTTGAAATTTAAACATAATATTTTTATAACAACATAACAATAATCATGATAATATATATGTATATGTATATTTTAAATAGCAGGGGGGGTTTCCACTTAGGATTGGTGTTGAAAGCGATTCTTTCAAATTCAACATGGATGAGTTGAAGGTTAAAGGATTAGGGATTATCATTTGAAACTCCAACGAAGATACGATGCTTGCAACGAAAGGTCTTTAGAACCTTATTAGACTAGTGGATTTATCACATAGCAATACCTTGTCATTATGTAAGACTTGATTCTTTAATGGAAAAAAATAATTTCTTCGTTATTTTTCTCACGGACATTACTATTACAAAAATGAAAATCCAAAATTATGTTGACGTTATTTTAAAAAAATTTACACTAGATTTTATTATGACTTTTCTCCAAATTCTAAGAACTTCTAATATACCTACACACGTCCTTGCCATTCATATATTATTATTATTATTTTTTTGTCTTCCTTTGTACCAAAAGATTTAAATAAATAAATACAAATGAGTTTATTTATACCACTCTTACAAACTTTTAAACTTCTAGTTATACTGGAAATTGCATGCTCATATTGTGCAATTTATGTGAATACTCCATATTTTTTATAATTTATTTGTAAGATACTTTGTAAGTGTAATCTTCGTACTTTCATAAATAAATTATCCATTTATGTAAAATGTTACATAACAAACTTTCTATACTAAAATAGGATTACTTTTTCTTACTTTCTTTTAGTTTATATATATATATATATATATATAAAATTTATATATTTTGAAGTTTCCACTATTATTTTGGTCTCTATATACTTAAAATTTTCAATCCTAATTTATGTATTTTGAAGTTTTATTTATATCAATTGTTCTACTTTTCACCATTTTAATAATTTTCATCTCCCTATTTTTTTTTTGTTTTCTTAATTAAAGTTTATTGAACTTATTTAAAAATATCTATAGGGATTAAAAGAATACATTTTTTGGAATCTCAAACCAATAGATGCTGAAATTCATAACTAAAAAAAAGTATAATAAAAGTATAATGTAGCCTAAATAAAAAAAAATATAATGTAGCCTAAATAATAAAACTGGCAGGAACACAACACAACGCAACTCGTAGCGTTATGAATTGGTTGAAATGAAGGCAGAAGCATAATTATTCCACCATCATAATTATTTACAATTTTTTTTCTATTGAGAAATAATAATTTATAATATTAATTTTCTAAGTAAAGATGATAAATAATACATAGTTTTGTGGAAAATATAATATAATAAGAAAAGAAAATATAAAATGAGAGAGAAATCAAAGGACGTGACAGTACAGCGCGAGAAACAAAAAAGGGACGTTATAAGGAAATGACGAATTACCCCTTCACTCTTCAAAAAGGACAACTCAATGCGAGGAGGAAGCAGAGAGAAAGACAGAGGTCTTGTCAGTACCCAGCTATGGAAAATGGAAAATAAACCCAAGAAAAATAAATAATAATTATAATAAAAAAATAATCAAGAGAGAGAAAAACAAGAAGAGAGAGAGAGAGAGAGAGAGAGAGAGGAAGGGGAGCTAGCTAGCTAGCTCTAAGCTCCATGAGATGAAGAAAGAGTAAGAAAATCCTGTCTTCTTCTTCTTAAGATCTCTCTCTCCTTTTAGCTCTCTGTTTTTAGACTGAGCCTCTGTAAATTGAAGCTTCTGGGGTTTCTGTATGAGTTTCTTTAAGTAAAAGGCAGAAGAGCTGGTGGATGAGTTATGGGTTGCTGTGGATCGTCTTTACAGAGGGCTCACAGTCTAGGACTAGGAACTGGCAAAAACAACCATATCCCTCACCCCCACAACAATTTTCAATCTCATCCTTCTAATGGCCCTTCTGATCCCGCCGCCCTTACCGGTGGCGTCCCTGCTTTCTCCGAGTTCTCCTTCGCCGACCTCAAGGCCGCTACCAACAACTTCAGCTCCGATTACATCGTTTCCGAGAGCGGCGAAAAAGCCCCCAATGTCGTTTACAAAGGCCGCCTTCAGAACCAGAACAATCGCCGTTGGATCGCCGTCAAGAAGTTCACTAAGTTGGCTTGGCCCGACCCCAAGCAGTTCGTTGTACTTCCCCTTAACCCATTTCTCGACTTTGCTTGATCTTTTATGTTTCCACATTGGTAGTAGGGTTTGAATTCCGATATGGGTTTAATTTCCTTGCTGATTATTTCCATGATTCTGGTTGGTTCTTCAGGAGGAGGCATCTGGGGTCGGTAAATTGAGGCATAAAAGACTGGCGAATCTCATTGGGTATTGCTGTGAAGGCGATGAGAGGCTTCTTATTGCGGAGTATATGCCCAATGACACCCTTGCGAAGCATCTCTTTCACTGTAAGTTCTTCTAATTTTTTCTAAGTAATTATTGATTAATGTCCAGATAAGGAGACTTTTTAGCTCGATCTTTCTTCTTCATTATTAGCTCATGGTGTAATGATTTCTATTTTGGGTTTGTCTCTTTTGAAAACATTGTGAAGTAGTAACACGGTGATGTAGTCCTATTAATGTGTTTGTTTATTACGTTCGTGTCTAAGTTAATTGAAGGCATTGATGATGTATGCAATCACAGCTGCATTATGCAGTCAACATCAGTTTTGTTCTAAGTCTTTGCCAATCTTCTTTCTTTCTTTATTTATTTATTTTCCATTTCTTTGGACAATTTTCTTTAATACTGCAAGAAATTTTTTGTTTTGTTGGCAGGGGAGAATCAGACCATTGAGTGGGCTATGAGATTAAGGGTAGCTTTATATATTGCTGAAGCATTAGACTATTGTAGCTCTCAGGAACGTCCATTGTACCATGACTTGAATGCTTATAGAGTCCTATTCGATGAGGTGCTGACACAATTTCTTTTCCATAGATATAGGAACTTATATGTTGGATATACTTCATTTTCTATTGGCTTTTTAATATTTTCTTTTGGTAATTTTGCTTAGATACTCCATACGGGAATCCGTTATCTGTATGAGAGCGATGTGGTAATTTGTGGATGGTTTTTTGACAGAATGGTGACCCTCGACTTTCTTGTTTTGGATTGATGAAAAACAGCAGGGATGGTAAAAGTTATAGCACCAATCTTGCGTATACTCCACCTGAATATTTAAGAAATGGTATTTGAGCTTCTTCATGCGTCAATGTATTCATATCTTGACTTCATAAGTCTCTCAATTTAGTAAATGAACAAATATTCTCGTTTCCCTGTACTTAATTTTTCGTTTGAGTGTTAATTGGCAATTTATTATTCTATAGTTCCTCTTATACCTTAGTCAGCGATCTCTTATTCAACATTTGGAAGTCAGTAATTTCTGCACAAGTTTTTCTTATTTTCAGTTTGAAAATAGAAGAATTTGGATAATCTAGGTGAGAGGCGATTTGAGTTGAGAGGGGCTTGCCTTGAGATAATGAAAACTTGAATACATACACAACTGCAAATAATCTTGTTTGGCAGTCTACTTGTACAACCTTTTAAGGAATAAATTGATTAGTTAATAAAGTATCTTGATGTTCTTGTTTGAGATAATGATTGTGTTATCATAGGAAAAAAAACTGTAGTTATGTTATTCTTTGCTTGCTTGCTTAATTGTAGCATTAACGAAACTATTACGAGGTCAAAATTTTTATAACATTTATATGTTATTATAAAATAATTACAAACAAGTATTTTTAATAATAATTGCACATATAACATAGCTTATAAAAAAAAATTTACATGCATGTCATTTTTAATTTATGAAACTTATTATTTCTAAGCGAGGAGCTCATGGGAAAAATTATCCAATGAGGCCGCCTTTTAATAAACGTTGGATGTGGATTTAATAACTTATATGCCCTTGATAACCACTAGATACAATTTTGAAGTACTTTTGTAGTTTCCTTTCATGCATTCAATAGCGAAACATAGTGTCAGCCACAATCTGTCTCCCCGAGTAATTTCTCATTCACTTGGCTTTCTTAAGTAACTGTGCCGTTGACAAAAATTTAACATTTATTTATTTGTTTGTAATAGGAAGAGTGACTGCAGAAAGTGTCATCTTTAGCTTCGGAACTGTCCTCTTAGATCTACTGAGTGGCAAGCACATCCCTCCTAGTCATGTAAGTGTTTGTTTCTTATTATCTATGCACAGCTTTAATTGATAAAAGGGTAATGGAACCATTTAAGCAATCATTTTCCATAACACGAATTTAAATTTTTGGTAAATAACTTCTCTCCAAAACACTCTTCACAATCAGTCAAAATATCAATACTATATAACTTAAAAATCATCATGGGTTAGCCTAGTAGTAGTAGAACATCAAAAGAAGGCCAAAGAGCTAAGGGGTCATGGGTTCAATCCATGGTGGCCACCTCCCTAAGATTTAATACCCTAAGATTAGTCGAGGTGCGCGTAAGATATTGTTGGGTCAGTGGGTTGTCCCGTGATAGTCGAGGTGCGTGCGTAAACTGGCCTGAACACTCATGGTTATAAAAAAAAAAAAGAAATGTGATAGTAAATGTTAGAGTCATGGGGACAATTCTATCGTTGTTGCATTTGGAATAGGGCGTACCTTCATATTAATAATATGTATAGCGGCATGTGCAGGCACTTGATATGATTCGGGGCAAAAACATTCTTCTCTTAATGGATTCGCATTTGGAGGGTAACTTTTCAACTGGGGAGGCAACTGTGGTTTTTGATCTTGCATCACGATGCTTACAATATGAACCTCGAGATCGACCAAATACTAAGGACCTTGTTGCAACCCTTGCCCCCTTACAGAATAAACCTGATGTAAGCAACATGTTATTAGCTTCCTGTTTGCTTCCTAAGAATTTCAAATATTCTATGCCCCCCTTCTTTGTTCTAAACCAGAAGATTTTGCATTCTTGCTGAAATGTCATTTGTTTATGCATATCATGATTTAAATATTTCTAGATGTATAATCTATATGTATTGATATCCGATTGAATACCAAATAATTTATGCCGACCACCATATATTGGCTCATTACTTGAGATCCAAATGTCTTTGTAGTGAGTTCTAGCTAAAATGGTCAGTTTGGATATTTAATAGAGGTGTGCGCAAATTAGATGGGATGCTTACGATTAATAAACATACTACATGAAATATGTCATGCTTATGAGTTATGAGAATTTGAGGGCTTTATTTTCAAATATTTTTATTTTGTCAAATTTGTTGATATGATCTTAGCTAGACTGTTGGTTTAATGAGCGTTCATTTATGCCCCCCATTCTTTGTTCCTCCTAGGTTTTAGGGCCTTGTTAACCTTCTAGCTGTACATTGACTAATGGCCTAACCTGAAAAGCCTTGTCTCGAGATTGCAGGTTCCATCTTATGTGATGCTAGGAATTCCAAAGCATGAGGAAGCACCTCCAACTCCACAACATCCACTCACTCCAATGGGTGATGCTTGTGCAAGGATGGATCTCACTGCCATCCATCAGATTTTGGTAATGACACACTACAAAGACGACGAAGGAACAAATGAGGTGAAATAATTGTGCTTCTTAATAAATGATCATAATTTCATTTTTCTATATGACGCGTTAAATTTGTAGAATTCTTTTCCAGTTGTCTTTCCAAGAATGGACTCAACAAATGAGAGACATGTTGGAGGCAAGGAAGCGTGGGGACTTGGCATTTCGCGACAAAGATTTTAAAACAGCAATTGACTGTTATTCTCAAGTATGCACTTTCTTTTTATTTGACTAATTAAGTAATATACTTTACTAGAGCAGATTTCATCCCTTTCAAGTTTCAACTGGGTACCTAAATCACCTTTGTTAAGGGTATAGGCCGGATGTTAGCATTAGCTGGTTCGAGTCCTACAAAACACTAATGATTTTGAAACACGTTCTAGTAGTTGCTCTTGTCCCGTGTGTGTGGCACTGGACTCGCTCGCTTCCACTTTCTCGCTCTGTTGACTTGCTAAATTTATTTGATCCATTTAATGCTTGCCAAAATTTCCCCCCAAGTACCATAAGGAGCGATCTTTGTCTCTTGTTATGAGTGAAATGCTCAACTGATCTTGCTGAAGACTGAAAAAAGAAGTAAATATGATGCACAATACTCTTTCAATCTGCAGTTCATAGATGTTGGCACCATGGTTTCTCCCACTGTTTATGCACGAAGGAGCCTGTGTTATCTTCTTTGCGATCAACCGGATGCTGCTCTTCGAGATGCCATGCAAGCCCAATGTGTTTACCCCGATTGGTCCACATCATTTTACATGCAGGCCGTTGCGCTTGCCAAGCTAGATATGCACAAGGATGCAGCTGACATGCTGAACGAGGCTGCTGCATTGGAAGAAAAACGGCAAAAAGGCGGACGGGGATCTTGAGAATCAAGACCTCGCAAGTGCCCTTCCTGTGTTGTTCCTGGTCCATCGGTCTGCTGTTGTTGATAGTTTTGAAACAGGAACATAATGTGGAGTTAATTGCACTTAAAATGGAAAGTTACTAAATCAAATTGTAACATAGAGAGGAACTTTGTGTCTTCTCAATAATTGTGTTATTTTTTTTCCTTTAAAATTGGGAAATAATTTCTTGGTTTTGTTTATGTATAAGCTTAATACAACATATTTAAATTCTTGAGTGTGCATAATTGTGCCACGAAGAAAATCAGCTTTTATTATCATTCATGCTACTGGATGGAGAGCAGGGCAACTTTATTTTGAGATCAATAGGAAAATATTCATTCTAAACGATATATTAATAAGATTGTAATCAATTTCTTCATATGACATTTGGTGTCTTTTTATGTTTTCTTTTGGTACCTTGGTGATTTATCAATCCTCGGTTGTAATAGAGATATTTCTGCTGAAGATACACTTTGGCAATTTGATTAAATGTGCTATGTAGCTTAAACCAATTCATTAGCTTTAAATTTGTAGCCTTTTTGATTCAGCTAGTTGATGATTAAGAAAAAAGACAAGTTTAGGCAATTTAATCTTCTCATTCAACAAATCAATGTGATTGCCTTGAAGTAATTTTTGGATGTGGTTAAAAAAATTGGTGCCTTAAAATATCGATGTTGATGGAAATATCAAAGTTTTAATTTTATGAAAATTTTGATGGAAATATCGATGTTGATGGATACTTTTGAAAAAATTATAAAAACAAAATTTTAATAATAAATTTAAACTAGTAAACAAACATTTTATTATTTTTAAATAAGTAAATATGTCTATTATTTATACTATATTTATTAGTGGCATTTTGATGCTTATTTTTCGTGTTTCATGGATTTTTCTACGATATAAGGGGAATATCGATTCACCCTTTATATGAATATCGAACCCATTAATATTTCTTAGCAGGTTTTTGGACCAAAGCAATCACACAGGTGGCCTTGACAATTCCTTGCATTTTTTGCGATTTGGCTGTATGATCCTTGCTTGCCTTGAATTGTATCTAAGAGTGAAGACACTATCCCCCAAACCAATATGGGTCCCTTTCAACATCTGTTCTTAGGAAAATTCCCAGAGGTCATCCAACATAAGATTGCTCCAAGCTAAACATGTTAACGTTGGAGTCGATTGAACCATCGAAAAGAAGGTGCACCGTGTTGGTATAGGTAGTAATTTTCAATTTTTTTAAGTCCTTCTTAACTATACATTCATATTCTCAAGATCTCTCATTTGGATGTGATCTTAGTTCATTCATGGCCCCCTCGTAAACTCGAGACGTTACATTTATTAATCTATCCTCAAGAATCAACATAGACTTGTCAAAGAACCAGAACACACTTCTTCTCTTTTAGTCCCTAAAAAGTGAAAAGAAAAACGTTCTTCTTGATTACATCCATATAGACTATATCCAAAACCCCTCATATTCATGGTATAGTTAACAGAAAGATTCACATAATCATTTCACTACTTTTGTCACTAAAAACTTTCAAACCAACTGAAGTCATTTGTTATTGATTAAAGGTATATTTTGAACGGTTTGATTTAAAAAAATAATTTATTTAGAAAAAAATTAAAATGTTTTTGTAACTACTCAAAATAGTTTTTCAAGCACTTCCAAAGTTTATTTTAAATTGTTTTTTTTTTTTTTATATATTTTTTATCAAAAGAGTTTAAATAGAAATGAATTTTAAAAAAACACTTTTTTCAATTAGTCAATCCAAATAGTCCATAAGCCCATATCTCATCATCCTCACAATGTAACATGCATGGTCATTGAGACCTCCCAAAGCACAATTAGAATGCAGCCCTCTTGCTAGAAATCGCAAGTGGTTTCGTCGTTTTTCTGAGGTTTCACATGAAAACCTAAAAACATATTAACTGCACTTTGTCAAACTTAAAACTCCATAAGGGAAATTTTTTCACAAAAATTTACATATACTATAGTTAGTTATTTGGAAAAGCTATCTTTAGTCCTCAAATTTGAAAAATACATGCATTTGAGTCTCCCTGTGTTTTAGAATAGGTGAGTAACTCAGTTTTTAAAATATAACTTTTTAGGTCCTGAATTTTTTAAAATAGATTTACAAGGTATTTGCAATAACTTATTATTATTATTATTATTATTATTATTATTATTATTATTTTGAATTAGAAAATAATTTTAGAAAAATCACCTCCTCTTTAAAATTATTTTTAAACTTATTTTTTTGATTCAAAATGTCATATAATTATATAAAATAATAAAAAATAGGTGAAAATATCATTTTGGTCCTTATACTTTGAAAATTATTTAATTTTAGTTTCAATTGTCTAATTTTAATTTGTATTTTCAATAAATCTTAAATTTAGTCCCACATGCTAGTATGTTGTTGACTTTTTTTTTTTAAATTGTTATTTAATAGTATTTTTTTGCAAATTTTGAAAACATATTCACATGTTGTATTTCTTTGCATGAAAATTATTTTAACTATTTAATCAATTTTGGTAAAAAATAACTTTGAGAGACTAAATTTAAGATTTATTTAAAATCAGGAGACTAAAATTAGACATTGAAAGTATAAAAACTAAAATTGAACAAACTTCAAAATATGAAGACCAAAATGGTATTTTAAGCTAAAAGACACTCATGAGATATTTTAAAACTATTCTTATTAACTTGGGACCAAATGCACCTATTCTAAAAAATTTAGGGACTAAAAATGTATGTTTTGAAAACTTAAGGATCAACCTATTATTCAAAACTCAAAAACTAAAAAGGTATTTTCCTAGTTATTTTTATTGAATAATAGTTATGAAACATTTTAACGAATGTTCATAACAATTCTAACAACAATATATGCTTATGCAAAAATCTGGATGAAAAACACATTTGGCCTTCATGTGACACGAATAGTTAAATTGTTTAAAGGGGAAAAAAATGTGGCTTGGAAAACTTGCACACCGAGTGTGGGACTTGCCACACACACTCCAATGCTAAGTCAAAGAGTGAAAGAGCGAAGAAACTAAGAAGTTTTAGACTGTGATTTAAGTCTTTGGGGTGCATGAAAATAGGAAAGATGAGGCAGGCATATTTGGAAGCATTTTGGGTGCATGAAAATAGGCCCCTAATTTTGATTTCTTAAAATGAGATCATCTTTTAGGTTCCTTTGTTAATGAAGATTATATCACTCTAGGGGTACAATTACCTTACCTTATTTTCTTCAATTTTCATCAACTTATTCACTATTTTTCACCAACCTTTTCAATAAAAAATTAAATTGTTTCACCAAACTTTTTTTATTTAAATGAAAAATTCTAAAACAATTTTTTCCCATGATTTTGGTTGATACGATCTAAAAAATTTGATATAAATCCAAAAAAGTTGATAACTTTTCTAAAATAATTCAATAAATTATTTATTTATTTATTTATTTATTTTTTTTTATAGAACTAGGTAAAGGAAAAAAGTCGATTTTTTTTTTTATAATAAATCTCGACTGAAATCATAAATCCCGACCAAAATTTCGGCCAAAATTCATGATTTTTGGACTATTTTTTTAATCTTTCTAAAAAAGATGCTCAAATGACTGAGATTTAAGCTTTTTTTTCAACTTTAAATCTTTATATTAGAAAACCAAATTTTTATTAAAATTGGTTGAATAATAAAAAGAAATCAATAAAAGAACTTGGAAACTGGACGGATTGAGAAAATGGGAGTGAAGAAGAAAATTTTGAGTAAAGAGGTAGAGATGGAAAGAGTAGAAGTTTAAAGATTGAACTCTAATAGAGACGTTCGTGACCTTTCATCTACCAAGGTGTCCCAAAAATATATATATATATATTTAAAATGGTCGATTTTCAAAACTGGAAACTCTCAATTGACCCATTTTTATCTATGTTTTCTTCGAGAATTTCTCTATAATTAGAATTTGAATGGATGGTTTAGTTTTGAGAAATAGTTGATGCATATGGAGCTTTCCAAGGTCAAAATATATAACTATAATTGATAGTTATTCCTAAAATTGTGTGTGTGTCTCACATCCACTTCGAGTAAATTAGGGAAAGGACGGATCAGTTCTATAACACCGGATCTGGTCTGTCCAAATACGACCTCGGTCATTCATTTTAATCCTAAATTAATGTTCTTTTACAAACAGAAGGAAAAAAAAAAAAAAAAAAACCACAAACTTGATAAAACTAACCATAAACTTTTCATTTCGTTCCTTTAAACTTGTGAAGTTTGAGAGTTTTTTTTACCTGTTGTTTGTTGTTGAAATTCATGCTGAGTTTAGCGGAAAATCAAATGGAGGGCAAGTATTCTAACTCTTATTGAAATCTATGGTTGGATTTGTTCAAATTCTATAAGAGATATAAATGATCACGGAATAAATTAAATTATATGTCAAAATGAGCCCAAAGAGCTCGAGCTCTAGACAACCATTATTTATAGGATTTGCAAGAGTCGTAGGTTGTAAGATTGCATGGTTATAATTAGTGCTAGGAGTAAGTTCCACACTAACTAGGGAAGAAAGTGATCATAGGTATATAAGTGAGCAGTACATGAATTATTTCTCCATAGTATGAAGCTTGTGAGGTAGTCTGCCAAAGCAAAGCGTTGAAGGTTTATACCTAAAGTGGAGATCAATATGATATCTTTATGGCGATAGGTGGAGATTATCCGTTGTCCTTATCAATTTGATATTAAAGCCTGGTCCAAAACCTAATTGAGCGTCCAAGAAAATCCTTAAGTTTGGAATAAAGAAAATTAGTGAGCCTCATATTATGGTCTATTTGGATAGTCTTGTCATTTTCTTATCTTGATATGAGATAGAAAGTACAATTCTCATTTATGCTCATGCCCATGATCTACTTGGATGTTAACCCAATATGAACGAGATGTGTGCCTCAGGATAAAGAGCAAGCGACTGAAGATGAATTGGATGTGCCTGGGGATTTGGAGCAAGCTCTCTTGGTTAGTGGGAGTGGACAACTTTGTTCGAGGGGAGGTTCAAAGTCGACTTTGTGTTAGGGGGGAATTCTATGTTATTGTGATTCCATACAGTAAATTTCTTTCTAGTGGGTCGTGATTTTTCTTTGGGTTTGGAGTTCTCCATGTAAATTCTTGTTTTCTATACTTTTGATGTTTTCTTTCAATTTCTCAATTACTTTGCTACTTATTCCTACGATGTAGTAGTGAGAATTTTTTCCAACACTTTGTTCGAGGAGTGGACTGTTAAAAATGCAAACAAAGTTTCATATTGGTTAGAGAAGGAAGTGATTATGGTTATATAAGTGAGCATAATTATCTTCATTGGTATGATACCAAGTGATTTCAAAAGTAAAGTTAAGATGATTTATAACCAAAGCGAATAATATAATACCATTATATGAGTGGTTCGTTTTCTTTATCAAATTAGAGGGCGTGAGAGAGATTAACGAGAGGATAGGGAAACAACTTGAAAATGAGAGAGTCAATGATTGATGATATAACCAAAGGAAATAATGAATATTTACTAAATAAATATATGGATGTTTTCAAAAATAGAAAAACGGTTGAAACTAATTACAAATAAGCAAAATTTTTACTTCTATTTGTGATAGACCGCGATAGACCCAGATAAACATTTATCACTTCACTAGATAGACTCGGATAGATGTCTATCTGGGCCTATCACGGTTTACCACAAATAGAAAGTAAAATTTTGCTATATTTGTAAATAATTTTGATATTTTTCTATTTATAATAATTTTCCTAAATATAATTTTTTTTTTTATAACCAATATATAACATATGGAGATAATTGATTAAAAAAATGAATTTTCCAAGCCAAAAATGTTTCTTTGCCCCAGTTTTTAAAATTTAAGCTTTTTTTTTTTTTTTTTTTTGACATTTTGCTTACATCATCCTCCGATCCTCAAGTAATTTTACAAAATTACCCTTATTTTCTTTTTCTCTCTTCCTTCTTCTTCTGCGTCTTTTTCTTTTTTTGCTTTTCTTCTCTAACAAGACCACACGATCAGCTCTGGCAAAGCCACATGTGGCCAACTTTGACTATCTCCTTATTCTCTCCCTTGTTTTTAGTTTGTGTTGCAGATCGAGATCAGGTGTCGAAGAGCGAAACCAAAAAGGCCAGGGAGAGAGGGAAAAAAGAGATGAGATTGATAGACCTGCACGGGTTTTGTTTTGTAATTTCACTAGAATTTGACTATCAAAGGATAAAAAATCTCATTTTCGAAAGGCGTAGGAAATCTCATTTTTCTCTTTCTACATTCGAGTCATCCATCCGGCCAACCCATATGATATGTAGGACTATCATTATTTGAGGAGCAAGGAAATGGGTTCCTTATCCTTAGGAACAACAGGGTCAAGAAAGGGGCCCGTAGTAGGTAATTGGTAGTTCGATTTCATTGAAATTTGGCCCTCCTTTAAACACATCCAATGTTGTACTTTACAATTATTATATTCGTGATTTCCTATCAAGTAAAATGTACGAGGATAGCCATAAGGCCTCAATGCCATAAAATCACAATTTACGAAAACATAATAAATAGTGATCAATATGATAAAAACTTGAACACAATCAATAAATATTAATGATTTATCTTAACAACCATTTTAAATTAATCACGTTATCTACCTCAATATATATAAGTAATATCAGAACCTTAGAGGTTGAAATACCATTGTTAGTGTAAAAGAATGCCATATTTCAGACTAATAATTTTATTTTTAAAAACAAAATTATATTTGCCATTTTCCCCCCTTTTTTTAGTTGAATAACATGTGTGTGAAGATTTATTTATATTTATTTATTTTTTTCAAGAATGTAATGATTTATCCAATTGAATTATATTTAGATTGATGCAACAAATTTTTAATACATGTCAGGAATACCTAATTTGGTTGATGTCTTTTTTAAAAAAACCAAAATGTTCAATTTTCAGAAATCAGCGTTTTCTTGCACACAAAGTTGGCTTGGTCGTTTTAGGACTAAAGAAAAATTGGTTAATGAATTAGGTGTTTCCTATTAATTAGTTGTCACAATAGTACTTTCCTAGATCTTAATGTGAGTATTTGACTAAAAGTGAATACATTTTATTCCTAGTTGGTTTAACTCTTAGTTTAATTAGGATGCATGTCTTAATTAATGAATTAGAAAACTTAATACGACATTTTTGCGTTAAGTAGATTGTATGTGCAATTGTGTGAAGTAGAAATCCTATAAAAAAAATTGTATTGGGTGATTCGAGACGATTATGACTTTATTCTTTTATTTTTAGACTTTTATTTCTCTACTTAGTAATTTGACATTTGTACAAATATTTTGGATGACATTTCAAAACCTAACATAAACTTATGTATGAAATCATTTTGAGAAAATGTAACTAAACCTAGGAATGTTTTATTTTTAAACAATTTTTATAAAAAAATGTTTAAAACAAAATACAGTTATTATTTTTTTTTTCACGGACAATTAAACAAACACTAAATATATTTTTGTGGTGATATATATTTATTTCTAAAACTTTGATAACAACAAAGTTCAATTTCCAATATCTTTTTCTTTGTATGAATAATTCTTCTTGATATTTCAAATTTAAATTTAATTCAAAAAGACTTTTTTTTTTTTTTTCAGTGGCTTTTAATTCCTTGAAAAATTGATCGTCAGTTTGAGCTATTTTTCTTAGCAGAAAATTTCAGATTGTGATCGATTTCGATTGTCTTCAAATTGTTAATTTAGGTTTGTTCTATTCAATTATACTTGGACGATGGACACATAATCGGCTATCAATTAAATTCACAGTCAAATTTATAATAGCCTCAAATAAACTATTAAACTTGAAAGTATACTTTGTATTTTGTACAATACAATGAAAATGAGATTATGTAGATTATCGTTGAGGTAAGAGTTTACGAATTTATAAAGTTTTTAATTTTTGGTTTGTTAATTAAATGAGTGAATTTACTTGGAAAGCTAATGGAACATCTCAAATGTTGCATCGTTTTCTCTTTCTTTATTTCAAGCTTTCTCCAAGTTCGTTTCTCTTGATCTTTTGAGAGACTCTTCTCTTGTCCAAAAGTGAAGAATCCAAGGCATTAAAAAATATCTCTTTATTTATTTATTTATTTTTTTTTTATGACTTTCAAATAATCTTAAATTTTAGGTTGAAATACTATTTTAATTTCTATATTTTAAAGTTTGTTCAATTTCAGTTACTATATTTATAATGGTTCAATTTTACTTTTTATACTTTTAATACATATTAAATTTAATTTCCACTACAAGTTTATTGATGATTTTATTATTATCATTTTGTTGTCTAGTAGCATTTTTATTATAAATTTTGAAATCATATTCACATCTTGTATTTTCTTCTAATAGAATTATTGTTACTATTTAATCAATTTCAGTAAAAGTTAATTTTGAGGGACTAAATTTAAGATTTATTAAAAGTTCAAGAACTAAAATTGGACATTTGAAATTACATGGGCTAAAATTGAACAAAATTAAACGTATAAGGATAAAAATTCTAATTTAACCTTTATTTAGTGAGAGCTTAACAAAACTTTATTGTGTAAAAACAGTTTTGGTGATTCATTGAGAAGACCAATAATTCTCCTATTGTGTAAAAAGAGTTTTGCCAAAATGAACTTAGCTCAGCAGTAATTGGCATGACCGCCTAGTAACTTTCATATTCCCATATGAGTATTGTGATTGATTACTTCTGCATGTGATTTCGTGCCATTTTAAGTTGTTCTTTAACTTAGTCAAATAGAGATGGGTGTCGATAAGTTGTAAACATAATTGTTATACTAAGAAAAAGAAAAGAAAACACTTTAAACAAACAACCCTTTTTTTAATAAGAAAAACCCCCATTAGCGGAAATTTGAATCAAGGAGTTGGAGAAATAGGAGTTGAAAAGTCAGGAGTTGTGAACTCTACTTCTTCATTGGTTCAAGAAATTCATGGTCCACGACTAAAAAATATCAATTTAATCATGTCTTATTAACTTGAGGCAGTTGCAAATATAGTAACTAGGTCTAAAGTATTAGTGAATAAAATACGATGTAGAAGAATTTGTAAATATAAGAAAAATAAGATCTAGCTCTTGAAATTTATTAGCAATAGATTATATCGTTGAGAGGAGTCTATAAAGATTTTGCAATATTATTTGCAGTTTTTTTTTTTAAAAAATGTTGCTATACAATTAATTATTAATCCTAAAAATACAATTATTTTGTTAATTTCTTATTGAACTCTACTTCCTATTCTTTTTATATAATTGAACTTTAACAAAAGAAAACCAACAATTTTTTTTTTTTTTTAAATAAACCCTTAAAATAATCTATTAATCAAAGCCACACATTTAGGTGTCTTCAACCCAAATAACTTCAAAGTATGGGACCATCCTAAAAAAGTCTTGAAATTTACATGGTGGTGTCTAGATTATTTTAGTCCAGAAATAAACTTGAACATGAAGATAAAAGGAAGTGACAATATGTTTCATTCCTGATATAGATATAAAAAAACAGTCTGGCATAAATATTATTGAGAATTAAATTAGAAAAATTATTTATGATAAATTAGTAAAAATGATATTAATGGGATTTTAGGTTTTTGGTGACATAAGGCTCCAAATTATATACTTCTACCCAACTTCCCAATCTAAGAATGTAGATAATAAAGTAAAGGCCACATCTTTGCCTACGTGGATGTTAACATCACCTTAGGTTGTACAGTAGCTGTTTTGTTTAAGATATTAATCTCAAATACATTACTTCCTTCTTCTTCGTTTTGTAGCTGTTTGATCCAAAATATATATATATATATATATATATATACATTCGTCTTCTTCTCTTTTGCTTTCTTCTTCTTCTTGGTTTAGCATCATTATCTTTTTCATCTTCTTCTTCATCCATTTTTTCTTTTTCTTTTTTTTTTACGTATTTCTTCTTCATTCTATAGTTTTTTTTCCTCTCCCTTCTTTGTTCTGCAGTTTTTTCATGAAAAAAAAATTGCAATTATATCTGACGAAGGACAAGAGAAAAGAGCGAAAAACGAGAGAAGAAGAATCCAAACAAAGAAAAAAATTGAAGAAAAAATTGTAATTATGTCTAATGAAGAACAAAAGGGAGGGGCGAGAACCTAGAGAAAGTAGAACGAAAAACTAGAACGAGAGTCAATTATTTGGTAACGTTTTGAAGTTAAATGGATACTTTCATATGTAATTAACATTAGAATAAGACCATTTTCTACTTGGACTCCTAAGAGGAGTCATCTGTACGAAACTTGCTTCTCCTTCCTTAAAACGCTCCTCTCAAATGGACAAGGATTATGTGCAGACTTTGCATCTCAGTACATAGTAAAAGAAGATAAAAATAATTCAATTTAAAAAAGAAATTACTACATCACTCAATTTTATTCAACTATTTGGGCTATACTCAATTTTTTCTTCCTCCAAGTGATAGATTTTTGTTTTTGTTTTTTTTAATGCTTTTAGTTTTATAAACACAATAAACTAAAAGTTTAAAATAAATTCATTCTTGCCTAGTTCTCTGTACAAATGCGTCTGGGTTTCAACAGAACCCCACAAAAAAAGGGGAAAAGAAAAAATTCTAGAAAGATAGCAATGTTGTTGGATTTTTTGTTGGGCAATGTTTTGAGGTTTCATCGGTAGAATTCTGTCTGCAAACTGGCGTTTAGCTGCATCTGTTCGGCTTCCCACTTGGCCTTTGCCACCACGCCGTCGTGAACTGGCACGTATTCCTGTCCATTCTATCCTATTAAATCACTACTAAACTTAAAAACTTTAATATAATACAGAGAGATTAAGGAGTGATAATCATTGTTCATTACATCAAAATTGATACTTAAGTAAGTTTATAAACATTAATTTTTTCATAAGTTTTTTGTATTTTGTTATTCAACCCTACTAATTTTATTCATTTGTTTATTTGTTTCTTTAATAAAAATGAAAATTATAAATACTTGAAAATTTTTCAAAACAAAAAATTAAAAACGAAGTCATTATTAAATAGTATATTAGGAATTTTAACATACAATCGGTAAATTATTACTTCATTTAATTACTATTTGGTTTTAAAAATGAAACCTAAAAATACAAATTTTACTCATAAATATTTATATTTTGTTATCCACTTTTTTATTTTAAAAAATCGTAACAAATTTTGAAAACTAAAAAAAAAAGTAATTTTTATTTTTAGTATGTGACTAAGAATTCGAGTATTTTTTTTTAACAAAATTGAAAAGTTGAAAAGAAACAAACTTAAATTAAAAATGTAAAAAATAAAAAATAAAATATTTTTATCAAACAAAATCTCACTATGTTCTTAACAAACCTCGAGCTTCTGAACAAGCTCCTTAGCGTTGGGAGCAGAGACGATGATACTACGTTGAGACGGCATGATGAAGCCATCATCTACAGCCTTGTCAATGAAGGAGAGAAGCGAGTTGTAATAACCATGAACATTAAGCAAACCCACCTATGCCATAAAAGAAAAGGAAAAAAAAATCATTGAACCATTCATTATCATTATTCTTTTCTTGACATCAAATCTCAAACTTTAAATTTGATAGTAACTTTAAGTAACAATTGATTTATACTCATGTTGACAAACAATCATCATATATTAGAAAAATATCATGGATAGCCCAAAAGTAAAGACCCAAATGAAATTTGACCTAGATTTTAAAAACAAACGTTTTCTTTTCTGTCTTTTTGCGTACGTTATTCTCTCGTAAAATTACTAAAATCATCCCCATTTTTTTTCCCTTTCTCTTCGCTTCTTCTCATTCTCGATCTACATGTATTTTTTAAATCCATGAAGTTGGAGCATAAAACAAAACAAGACCAAGGAGTGAGAGGAGGAAGAATATAAAAGGGAGCGTGAAGAAGACTTGATGAGGAAAAAACTATATTCCCGTTTGCTCATTATTCATGAGTTGAATCGATAACACATTTGCATCAATAGAATACCAAATTTCATTTGTTGATTCATACGAAAATTACTTAATATTATAAAAAAAAAACCGTTGAATATAAATATTTTAGTTTATTTTATAAATCTAACGGTATAAAATTATGAGTTACATTTTTTGAAACATATACCGGTTTGTCGTGGATGCCGAGCTGGGCCCAGGTTATGACTTCGAGGAGCTCTTCCAATGTTCCATATCCACCTATAATTTGTTAATATTATTAATATTATTAGTTTATGGTAAAAATGTTGATATTCTTTTTTAAAAAAAAAGAGAGAAAGAGACCTGGGAGGGCAATGAAACAGTCGGAATGGCGGGCCATCTCCGCTTTCCTTTGATGCATGTCGGCTACCGGTCGGACCTCCCCAACTGTTTCCCCAGTAATCTGCTTCTCCAACACCATTTCATATAATTTATTATACAAATACATTATCAACATTATTATTATTATTATTCATCTCT